>CM053148.1:102415000-103040000 GCA_028571685.1 Heterohyrax brucei
AAACAAAAACCAAAGCCACTGCCACAGACTCACAAAAGAACTACACAAAGGAAATCAGGAAAACAATGCCTTTTATAATAGCCCCTAAAAAATTAAATAAAACATTTGTGAATATATCTAACCAAGATGTAAATATCCTACACAAAGAAAACTATGAAACACTGCTATAAGAAACCAGAAGAGGTTTACATAAATTGCAAAACAAAACATGGGTAGAAAAACTCAACATCATGAAAACGTCAATTTTACACGAGGGATCTACAGATATAATGCAATCCCAATTCAAATACTGACAGCATTCTTAAATGAGACAGAAAATCTGATCATTAACTTCATGTGGAAATAAAAAAGGCCCTAGTTAAATAAAGCGTCATTGAAGATGAAGAACAAGGTAGAAGACCTAACACTACCTGATCTCAGAACATAGTATGGAATCATGGTACTTGTACAATAGACATATTGATCAACGGAACAGAAACGAGAACTCAGAGGTAAATCCATCTACCCAGGGTCAGCTGATCTTTGATAAAGGCCTAAAGTTCACTAAATGGGGAAGACAGTCTCTCCAACAAATGATCTTAATAAAACTCGGTGTCCATCTATGAAGAATCAATAAATCAATTAATTAATAAATAAGAAAGTAAGCAGATAAGTAGGTAAATGAATGAAAGGCTAAATAAATAATCAATAAATAAAAGGAACAGGACACATACCTTACACCAAATATAAAAACTAATTTAAAATGAATCAAGAATCTAAGTACAAAACCTAAAACTATAAGATTATGGAACAAAATATAAGGATAGCATTAGAGGCCCTGATTCAGGGAATAAATAGGATATAAACCATAACTAAGAACGCTCAAGAATCAGAAGACAAACTAGACTCAAATGTTATTAAAACACTTCACCAAAAGAGTAAATAGACAACATACAGACTGGTGGAAAAAAATTAGCTATGACGTATTCAGTGAGGGTCTACTTTCTAAAATCTACAGCATACTTCAATACCTCAAAAATAAAAAGTCAGATAACCCAGTTAAAAAATTGGCCAAAAATATGGACATGTCACCAAAAAAGATATTCAAGGAGGTAGTTGATGACTAGTCATTAAGGAAATGCAAACCAAAACTATAATGAGAGACCACAACACCCCAGCATTACTGACACTAATCCAAAGTATTAGTTGCAGGAAGTTTGGAACTCTTCTACACTGCTAGTGGAAATATATAATAGTGCAAGCACCACGGAAAACAATATAAACAAAATACCAAAACCATTCCCTTCAAATAGATTCCAATACATAGTGACCCTAAGTGACAAAGTAGAACTGCCCTATAGAGTTTCTAAGGACCGCTTGGTGGATTCAAACTGCTGACCTCTCAGCAGCTGTAGCACTTAACTATTACGCCACCAGAGTTTTATGGAAAATCATATGGTGGCTCCTTTAAAAGCCAGAAATAGAAATACCATATAATCCAGCAATCCCACTCCTAGGAATATATCCTCGAAAAATAAGAGCAGTCACAATAATGTACATATGCACACTCAGGTTCATTACAGCATTATTCACAATAACAAAAATAGAGACAAACTAAGTGATCATCAACAGATGAATATATAAACAAATATACATAAAAGTGAAGAGAACTTACTGA
This sequence comes from Heterohyrax brucei, assembly GCA_028571685.1. NCBI lineage: Eukaryota > Metazoa > Chordata > Mammalia > Hyracoidea > Procaviidae > Heterohyrax > Heterohyrax brucei. The sequence goes on from CM053148.1 coordinate 102,416,658, forward strand.
TGAATACAAAAAATCACAGCCTTCAAGATAGATTATATCTGAACATAAAAAGAAAAAAAAAAACCCTCCTAGCTGGAGTAAGAAACAACATCACAATAAAGATAGAAAACACTGAAGTTGTTGAGGATTTTGTTTTATTTGGATCTGCAATGAATGACTATGAAAGCAGCAGTTAAGAAGTTAAGATATTGAAGGATGCGTTGCATTGGGCGAGTCTGTTTCAAAAGACCATTTTTAGTGTTGAAAAGTGAAGATGTCACCTTGAAGACTAAGGTGCGCCATAAGGTGTTTTTAGTCACCTGCTGTGCATATGAAGTCAGGATGATGATGAATGAGAAACATCAAAGAACTGATGCTTTTGAATTGTGGTGTTAGAAGAATTACAATCACAGTGGTCCCTAGAAGCAAGGATGGCGATACTGTCTCACATACTCTGGACATGTTGTCAGGAAGTATCAGTCCTTGGAGAAGGACACTATACTCGGTAAAGTGGAGGGTCAGTAAAGGAGAGAAAGACCCTCACTGAGATGAATTGACAAGGTAGCTGCAACAATAGGTTTAAGCATGGCAATAATTGTGAGAATACCACAGGACCAGGCATGGTTTCCTTCTGTTGTACATGGTGTTGTATGAGTTGGAACTGAATCAATGGCATCTAACAAGAGCAACACATACAACGGAATGCTATGTATTGATAGAAAACAATGATGAATCCACGAAACATCTCACAACATAGATGAATCTAGAGGTCATTACACTTCATGAAATTAGTCATGAAAGGGCACATATTGTATGAGTCCATTATTATAAGAACTCATGACAAGTTTTAATCACAGAAAAAAACATTCTTTGATAGTTATGAGGAAAGGGGTAGGGACAAGAAATCACAGACTAGATAATATATAGGTGGTAACTTTGGTGAATGGACAGTATAAAATATAGGGAAAATCAGCACAACTTGATCAAAGTAAAGTCATAAAAATGTCACAAGCATATACCAAAACTCCAAGGGACAGTTACCGCATCAAGGGTTGGGGACCATGGTCTCAGAGGACATGTAGGTCAATCGGCATAACTTTGTTCATGAAAAACATATTCTGCCATGCTCACCAAAGTCAGAGGAGTCTTAACAAGCTTTAAAGCAGACATCAAAGAAACATCTGCTGACCCCATCCCCTCCAAAACAAGAAGAATGAGAAAACAAAAGACACAAGGGAGATACTAGAGCAAAGGACTAAATCGGGGGAAAAAAAAAAAAAATCCTAGTGCAATCTGGTCAATCCCAACTCGTAGTGATACTACAAAGCAGATTAGAACTGCCCCATAGTGTTTCTGAGGAGTGCCTGGAGGATTTGGGTTAGGAGATGTAGCACTTAAACACTACACCACCAGAGTTTTTGTGGAAAGAACTGGAGGACCACGAATACTACAGCATCTACGAGCCTGAACCCAGAAGAACTAGACGGTGGTCAGCTACCACAGACCTCTCTGAGAGGGATCATAACATAGGATCCTGGACAGAGTGAGAGAATTATGAAGAGCAAAATTCAAATTCACAAAAAAGAACAGATGCACTGGTTTGACACAGATAGGAGGAATCCTGAGACTCTGGGCCTCTGGAAAATACCCCTTTAACTCAAACCTGAAGTCCCTCTGTAGTTCACTCTTCAGCCAAAGATTAGACAGGTTTATAAAAGAAAGAGTAACACATGGGAGGAGCACACTGCTTAGTTCAATCAAGCATTCAAGAACAAATGGACAACACTAGTCCAAAAAAAATGTGAGATGAGAAGGCAAGAAGTGACAGGAAAGCAGGGATGACTGGAAATACGGAACCCAAGATGGAGAAGAAGAGAGTTCTGACACATTGCAGGAATTGTAACCAATGTCACACACACACAAAAATTGTATTTAATTTGTTGAATGATAAATGAATTTACTCTGTAAGTTTTCATGTAAAACACACGCACACATGCAACAACAGAGAACATTGCCAACAAAATGTCAGCACAAGACTTTGTATTTATGTAGGTTAGTAGAATAATTTAATACAGTGTTTTTCATCAGGTCATTTATGCCTTCTAAAATTCAAAAATTCTATGGGGCAGTTCTACTTTGTTCTATAGGGTTACCGTGAGTTGTAATTGACTTGACAGCAGCAGGTTTTTTGGGGTTTTTTTTGTTTGTTTTTAAGATTCAAAAATAAATTTAAAGAAATCCACAGATCCTTACCAGTCATTGTCAGGGTGTTTGTATACTTCAACAGAAGATTTTGGAAAAATTTGAAAACAACCAAACAAATAAAGCTCAAGACTGACTATTAAGCAATTCACTGTAACAAAAGCACTAGAAAGAAACATGTAAATGACAGAAGTGGTTGGTCCGGAAGTATTGAGTGTGAGAGATCAATTTCACATAACCATGTCATTGACACACTTGAATCTTGCATGAAATGAAGGGCAGAATACCTGAAGTTCTTTCAAATAAATTTATCATTTTAGGCAGTATAGATGTACCTGATGAAAAATACATGAAGGCATCCAGAAATTATTGGAAGTTTATCTTGATAACGTAAATATAAACCTTTAAGAAGAACGGAGAGAATTTCATTCTTGCATGAGAATTAAGTTTACTGATTGGGGAAAGACAAATTTCTCTCATATAGGCACATAGGATTTCATAATGGACAATAAAATGCAATGTGCATTTCCCAGTGCTGAAACTGCCTTACTCATATTTCTAATTTTAATGATCACAAACTGTACACCAGAATACTCATTTCATCCTTAAAGAGACTCAAAAAGCCCTTAGAGTACAATGATGGTGGCAGAAAGGCAAGATTCATTATCTGTATTTTGCATGGAAGTAGATATTTTTTGGTAGCTTAATTATGATGAAATCACTGATGATTTGTAAGAACAGAGAATAGAAAGAAATATTTATTACAGCATGTTACAGGTGAAAATCTATCTAAAAATAAAATAGTATCCTGTAATATTTGTTTTCTGATCATTAAGCTTTCTTTTATGACACCTTTGCATTTGTTTGCTTAAAATTGTAGCATTTATTGTGAAATAAGCATCAAAACTGCAGTATGAACTGTTTAAAGCAAAACTGGGAGACGTCAATTCTTTGTTGCGGGAGAGGAACAGAATTTTACATGAATAGTTGAAGCAACTGAGTTCCTTGACTCACTTCCTTTGTTGTAGAATATATGGAATATTCTTTTAGTAGTAAATGTAGTTTATTAGCAAATATGTTAGTATCACACTAAAAACTACAACAATAAAAAAAGAAAAGAAGAAATCCATTGCCACTGAGTTGATTCTGACTCCATAGCTACCCTAGAGAACAGTTTAAAATTGCACCATAGCGTTTCCAAGGAACACCTGGTGGATTCCGAATGCTGACTTTTCGGTTAGCAGCTATAGCTATAGCCATTGCACCACCAGGGTTTCCACATTTACTAAAAATTCTATTAACAAGTAATATATGTATATATATAACATAGTTCATTTCGTTCTGCTAAAATGGTGTACACCCTTCAATCGCTAATATTACAGTCATGTTTAAAAAGAAGTTACATCATGGCTAACACACACACGTAACTCACACATCCCATTGGAACACCTGAGTAAGCAGAGTAGTGGGACCACAGATTATGGGTGTTTAGGTCCTCATTAGCCTGTATGGAGGTACAGTATGACAGAATGAGTACTGATATCTATAATATAGCATGGGAAAAAGATAAATTTAAGAATTATTTTACATCTTGAAAGATTATTCAGAAAGAGAGGGCCTTCCAAAAGATCACTTCCTCCCACTTTGAACATTCTTTTGACTCTCTAGAAAAGAGGGAAGATACACTGAACTCTTTCTTTGGCCAGCTTTCACTTGTCCTGAAAATTCTTAGCTTCTTGGCCTTGTAAGATCAAGTTTGCCTTTGTGATCCTGACTCATATTTCCTTTAGTTTGTAAAGGAAGACTTTACGTAAAAAAAAGAGAAATTAGAATGTTTTCATCAATCATCTCCTGACTCAACTAAATGTGCTCTAAAAAATAGTGTTATACTAATATATTCAACAATTCCATTATTAAATGATAATATTTAAATATGTTGAAAGCTCTAACCTATGTGAATCATCCCCTCTGTGCTTACGCGTGGATTCATTGATTCTGTTCTTCATTCATTCAGGACTTACTGAGTACTTCTTATGTATCAAGAACTCTTCTGAGCAATGGAGACAAAATAGACAAAAAGAACTCTTTTCGTGGGATTTATAATCTCGTAGAAGAGATAGTCAATGAGAAGTGCAAGATGTCACTGGATAGCTGTGCTAGACATTTATGTATTTGATTTCAGATTCCTTTTTTGCCCTTCTCTGCCAGGGTGTGTATTTCAAGTAATTCCCTTCTTGAATTCTTTAACTTCAAATTTCCAGGTGGGAGTTTTTTCAGTGGGAGGCAGAGGTAGAAGACTGAGGAACATGATGGAAGAAGAAGCCTGTGTTTGTCTCCTGTCTCTGTATATTTGTAAACTTCTCCTGCAGCTGCTTCATGTCCTACAAGTCTTCAGTTCCTGCTTGACAGCCTCTCAGAGCAATGCAAATCCAACGTAAATTAAAAACATAATGAGGTACCATTCCATGTCCAGACTGACAAAAATTTAATAATCTGACAAAACCAAATGCTTTGAAGGATGAGAAGCGATAAGAACACTGACTCCCTTTTACTGGGAATGAAAATTTGAACAAATATTTTGGAATAAATAATGTGAATCATGTAAAAAATTTGAAGATAAAACATTGTACAACTCATGTGTTCTCCTAATTGTACACTACTGAGATATATTTGCATATGTGAACCCAGGGAAATGCATAAGAGTATACCCACCAGTATTTTTTAATACAAAAGTTCTTCAAACTACCTAAACATTTAGAAGAAAATCAACCAACCAAAAATTCACTGGGTATCCAAGGAGAAGAGATAAATGAATATTGTTATATACATACAATGAGATGTTATGTGAAAGTATAAATGAATGAAATATACATTTTTAAATTAATATGAATGAATTTCAAAAATATACTTTGAGTTGGGAAAAAGTCACAGACTGTGTGCAAATGTGTATATGTATGCCATAATTTTATCCATATGATGTTCAAAACTACATAAAATTCAATCTTTTTTCATATATGTAAATATATACAGAAAAATATTCATTTATAAAAATTAAGGTGATGGTAAAAACAAACTCACAGCAGTGTTTCTGGTGTAGAGGTAGAAAGTTAGGGTTGAAAACATAATTGGGGATGGAAACTCTGAAGCATTCAAAGTAATTGATGATGTTATTTTTCTTAAGTTGGTGGACAAGAACATGGGTGTCCAGTTTTTATTATTCTTTTTATTTCATGCCTTAACTAAATATTCTTCCCTCTTTAATTTTTCATAAGTAATTACGACTTGAGGCAAATATATATTTCCATAGCAATAACACTATAATATTATAATTACTGATGATACAAAAATAATAAACAATGCTCTCTAGTACATGAAACACATTTCAAAACTGTAAAGAATACAGGCAACACATATGAGGCAATGGGGCCTCCATCGTAGCATGCTTGCTTTCCATGTGAGAGACCTAGATTTGATTCCAGGTCAATGCACTTCATGTCTAGTTACTACTCATCTGTAGATCACAAAGATCAGATGCAATGCCAGTTGTAGGCATGATGCAAAACCTGGCACATTTTGCTCTGCTTTCCATTGGTTTTTAGTCATCTAGTTCTGATGTAAGAGAAACACCATGAGATGATAGCTTAGCAAAGGTATGAAATACAAAGAATAATAAAAACTGGACGCCCATGTTCTTATCTGTCAGCTTAAGAAAAAGAACAGTCCAGTAAGCTGCGTGTCTGACTTTAGGGTGTCTACTCCAGGGGATGATCTGCAAATTCATCCGAGAAAAAGTGTCACATACCTCATTGCTGAGTATTATTATGGTTAGTTTCAAAGCACTCCCCTTGGAAAGCTTTGCACTGATGCCAGTGCCTAGTCCACCGTTCACAGCAGTTTTGGAATTTTTTTCTGGAATGGCCATCAGACTTGCTGTTATATCACCCCTGATGTCCTGAATGCCACCAAAATGTCTTCCTTTCAATATTTCCTTTCTCTTTGGGTAAATAAAAAAGTCATTAGGGACCAGAGAAAGTGAGAGAGAGGGTTTATCAATACACTTATTTGTTTACTGACCAGAAACTCCCTCACAGACAACTACACGATTAAGTTGGGAACTTGTCACTGTGCCACAATGCACATTCCAGAAAGAGTTCCGGAATTGCTTTGAAGGATGGAGTAGTCTCTGGCATTAGTGCAGAGCTTCCCAAAGGAAGTACTTCAAAGGTGGTTGTAGTGATATTCAGCAGTGAAGTGTGTAGCACTTAGAACAATTAAGTTCACAGACATAATTGTCAGACCTCATAAACTGAGTCTGTTAACCACCGGCAGAGATTAGGATTTACAGTATCAGAAAAATCACAAAATGGAAGGCAATCACAGAATACTGGGAATCACTGGTCCAGCCAAATGACTACACACATTTTTGAGGGGACACAATTCAATTCATGACAATCGGGTAGCCATAGGTCGGGCTGTCCAGATGGCAGCCAGCAACAATAACATCAGGTGGTACAAGAATTAGATGTAGCTGAGGTGAAAGAGTTACGGAATCCATACTACCAGAGAAAAGTTTAAGAACCGTGAACACTTCTACATTTGTTCTGCCATTTTCACGCAAAGTACTCATTACTGAGTAGTTGGCCCTCCATATCTGTGGTTCTGTATTTGATGATTCAACCACATGCATGTAGAAAATATTTGAGGGAGGAAGCCAGCCAAATGCTGTCTAGTTGGATCCGACTCATGATGAGATTCCCCAAAACAAAACTTGAGTTTGCTGCACCATGCACTATTCTGAATCCAACTGAATGATGTATAGACATACCCTACTGTAGCCTCCCCCAATTTCACAGATACTCAGTCTCTCTTCAGTATTCGTTGTTTGATTATTGTCTTCCATAATTCACTGACCAATAAAGTGTAACAGCTATTTGCATTATAGTTACATTGTATTAGTTGTTATAAATTATCTACAGATGATTTAAAGTATGCAAGAAGATGATCAAAGGCTATATGCAAATACTATGTCATTTTATACAGGGGATTTGAACAACCTCAGCTTTTGGTCGCCATGAGTCGGATCCGACTCGACGGCACTTGGCTTTGGCAACTTTTGGTATCAGCAGGGGACCCAGAACCAATTCCTTCAATTTTCCATTTTATTTTATTTATTTATTTTATTTTATTATGATTGAATGAAAATGTGCATTCCTATATAAATTTGCATGCCCACTTATATGCAGCTGCCATTACTCTCCCTCCCCGGTGACATCACACCCTTCCTCTCGGCTCCATACGTGTCCTATACTCCCAGCAATCTCCTACCCCCATCTCTCTACCCAATCTCCTTTCTCTAGTAAGAGGTCAGCAGGACAACATCCTATAGATGCATAAAACCATAAAGTGTACACATGATATGGTCACTCTGTGTCGCCAAGTCCAACCCATTCCTGTCTGAAGAGTTGACCTCTGTTATGATTTATGGACAGGGACAGCATCAGGGCCAGGGGCCATGCTCCCAGGAGAACCCCTAAGCCCATGGACCATCAGTCGCCATCTTTTAGTGGCGATCAGAGGGTGTAACCCTTTTTATTCTTGTGTTGCCAATTTTTGAGCTCCATCGTGACTATCACTGGTGGTAGCCAAGCAGAGTCCTGTTCTTCAAGTCACAAGTCGATGTATTCAGACACTCACGTGGGTCTCTCTGTCTTACGGGTTCTCTATTCCCCATGTCATTTTGGTCCTTGGTGATCATCCATTCCCGCTGAGCTGGGAACATTTGCTGTGCCCTCAGATGCCAGCTTGGCAGATTTTAGACCCCACAGGCCACTCACCACTGTGGGGTGCAGAAGGCTCTCTTAGCAAAACGCTAGTTGTGCCAAGTGGCCTCGATTTCCCCTGAGAGCATGATCCCTGGACCCCCGCCCCAGCTACTCTATCCTTCCAATACGGGGTTAAGATGGGAGGAGTACTCATGTTATGGTGAAATCCAGTTAATATTGATCTTGCTTCTAACGTGTGCTGGCACAGATTTCACCCAAACAAACTGCCACCAACTATCTAATCTAGACACTTCTCTCTTCACCCACCCTCCTTCCCCACCCTCGCAGCCATCAAAGAGTCTTTTCTTCTATTCACGTCCGCTTTTAAGTTCTTATCGTAAGGGTGTCATACAATATTTGTCCTTTTGTTGCTGACTACTTTCACTCAACATAATGTCCTCCAATTGAAACCAGGTTATGAGATGTTCCCTAAAATCACTGTTGTTCTTTATCACTGCATAGTGTTCTGTTGAGTGTGTATACCATAGTTTACCTATTCATTCCTCTGTTGTTGAGCACCTGGGTTGATTCCATCTTCTTGCTATCATGAACTGTGCTGTGATAAACATTCACGTGCATGTGTCAGTTGGTGTGAATGGCCTTGATTCTGTAGGAGATATTCCAAGCAGTGGAATTACTGGGTCAAATGGTATATCGATATCCAATTGCTTAAGGAAGTGCCAGACTGCTTTGCAAAGAGGTTGCACCGTTTTGCAATCCCATCAATAGTGTAAGAGAGTTCCAATTTCTCCACAGCCTCTCCAGCACTTGTTTTGCGTTTCTAGGATCATGGCCAACCTTGCTTGGATGAGATGGCATCTCATCCTAGTTTTGATCTGAATTTCTTTAATAGCTAATGATCGTGATCATGTCTGCATGTGTTTTTTGGCTGCCCTCTTTAGAGAAGTGTCTGTCCATCTCTTTTGCCCATCACTTAACTGGATGATTTATCTTATTGATGTTTTGTAGTACCTTATAGATTACAGAGAACAGGCGTCAGTCTGACATATAATTGCAAAATATGTTTTTCCCATTCTGCAGATGGTTTTTAAGTTCTATTAATAAAGTCTTTGGATTAGCAAAAGTGTTGGATTATCAGTAGTTCCCATTGATCTATTTTCCATTGTTTGTGGTTTGTTTGACAGATTTTGAAGTCTGTCTACATTGTATATGAAAACTTCCATTGTTGTTCCTACTTTTTCTTGGATGAGCTTTATCGTTTTTAGATTGGATATTTAGGACTTTCATCAAGTTTGAGTTTGTTTTTGTATAAGGTGTAAGATATGGGTCTTGTTTCAATTGATTGGAGATGGATATCCCATTTTGCCAGCACCATTTGTTGAAGAGATTTTTTTTTTACCCCAGTTTAATGCTTTAGGGCCTTTGTTGAATATCAGCTGTTCATAGGAAGATGAGTCATCTCTGGGGTCTCGATTCTGTTCCACTGATCTATTTGTCTCTTTTTGTACCAGTACCAGGCTGCTTTGACTACTGTGGCAGTGTAATAGTTTCTAAAGTCAGGTAATGAGAGGCCTCCCACTGTGTTCTTCTTCTTCAGTAGTGCTTTACTTATCTGGGGCTTCTTCCCTTTCCAAACAAAGTTGGTAATTTGTTTCTCCATCTCATTAAAAATGTCACTGGAATTTGTATTGGGTAGATTGCTTTGAGTAAAATAGACGTTTTCACAATGTTAAGTCTTCCTAACCATGAGCAGGGTAGGTTTCTCCATTTATGTAAGTCTCTCTTAGTTTATTGTAGTAAGGACTTGCAGTTTTCTTTGTAAAGGTCTGTTATTTTTCACTGGTTAGATTTATTCCTAAGTACTTTGTCTTCTTGGGGGTAATAGTAAATGATATTGATTTGGTACTTTCTTGATTAATAATCTCATTCTTGATATAAAGGAATCCTACTGATTCACTTATGTTTGTGCTGTATCTTGAGACTTCACTGAACTCTTCTAAGGGTAGTATACTTATGCATTCTTGAGGATTCTCTGTGTATACAACCATATCATTTGCAAATAGGGAGATTTTGATTTTTTTGTCGATGCAGATGCCCTTTATTTCTTGGTCTTGTCTAATTGCTCTGATTAGAATTTATAGTACAATGTTGAATATGAGAGGTGAAAGCAGGCATCCTTGTCTAGTGCCTGTTCTCAAGGGAAACTGTTTTCAGTCTCTCTCCATTCAGGATCATGTAGGCACTTGGCTTTGTATAAATGGCCCTTATTGCATTGAGGAATTTGCCATCTATTCCTCTTTTGCTGAGAGTTTTTAGCATGAATAGGTGTTAAACTTTATCAAATGCCTTTCTGCATCAACAGACAAAATCAGGTGATTCTTGTCTTTTATGTTATTCGTGTGGTTGATTACATTAATTTTTGAGTTAGTTTTTCTGATGTTGAACCAGCCTTGCATCCCTGGCATGAATCCAACTTGGTCATGATGGATTATTTTTTGATATGTTGTTGTATTCTATTAGCAAGAATTTTGTTGAAGATTTTGGCATCTAGATTCATGAGTGATATTGGTATGTAGTTCTCCTTTCCAGTTGAGCCTTTCCCTGGCTTTGGCATCAGGGTTATGTTGGCTTCATAGAATGAATTTGGGAGTACTTCATCTCTTTCTATGCTGTGAAATAGTCTCAGTAGTATTGGAGATAACTCTTCTCTAAAAGCTTTGTAGAATTCTGCAGTGAAGCCATCTGGGCCAGGGCTTTTTTGGTTGGCAGTTTTTTGATGACATTTTCAATCTCTTCCTTTGTGATGGGTTTATTAAGTTGCTCTGCTTCGTGTTGTGATAATGGTAGGTGATATGAATCAAGGAATTTGTCCAATTCCTCAAAGTTTTCAAATTTGTTAGAGTTGAGTCTTTCATGGCATTCTGTTATGATATTTTTGATTTTTGTTGAATCTGTTGCAGTAACTCCCTTCTCATTTCTTACTAGAGTTATTTGTTTCCTTTCCTGTTTTTCTTTAGTGAGTTTAGCCAATGGTTTGCCAATTTCATTGATCTTTTCAGAAACCTGGCTTTTGGTCTTTTCAGTTGTTCTTCTATTCTCTAATTCGTTTAGTTCTGCTCTAATCTTTATGATCTGTTTTCTTCTGGTGCCTGTTTTCTGTTTTCTCTCTCTACTTGTTCAAGCTGTAGGGTTAGTTCTTCAATTTGGTTTCTTTCTTCCTTCTATGTGTGTGCATTTATGGAGAGAAACTGATCTTGAGCACTGCTTTGGCTGTAACCCATTGGTTCTGATAAGAAGTGTTTTCATGCTCATTGGAATCCATCAATTTCTTTATTTCATCCTTGATTTATTGTATAACCTATGGCTTTTTTAGCAAGATATTGTTCGGTTTCCATGAGTTCCACTTTCTACCTATGTTTTTTTTCTTGTTTTGATTTAGACTTTTATGGCTTTATGATCTGAGAAGATGCTTCGCATTAATTCAATGGTAAGGATTTTGTTGAGAACTGCTTTATGTCATAACACATGGTCTATTCTGGATAATGTCCCATACGCACTGGAGAAGAAGGTGTAGTTGTCCACCGATGGATAGAAAGTTCTCTAGATGTCGATGAGGTCTAGTTGTTTAATTGTGGCAATAAGGTCTTTTGTGTCTCTATCGAGCTTTTTTCTAGACGATCTGTCCAATATTGAGAGTGGAGTGTTGAAGTCTCGTACTATTATTGTGGAGTGATCTATCTCCTTTATGAGGGTAGTCCGTGTTTCCTTGATGTATTTAGGTGCTCTACTATTAGGTGCATAAATATTTACTATTGTTAAATCCTGCTTGTGTATTGAACCTTTCAGCAACAGTGTCCATCCTTGTCAACAGTGGTGGATTTTACATTCAAATCTATTTTATCTGAGATTAGAATTGCCACATCTGCTCTTCCTTGTGTATTGTTAGCTTGACATATATTCTTCTATCCTTTAATTTTTAGTTTGTTCATATCTTTAAGTCTAAGGTGAGTTTCTTGAAGGCAACATATGGATGGGTCATGTCTTTTGATCCAAGATGTCACTCAGTGTCTCTTTACTGTAGTATTCACATTTGCATTCAATGTAATTATTGTTAGGTATGCATTCAGTGCTGACATTGTGATGTTTATTTTTGTGCTGATATTTTCTCTGTTGTTCTTATTAATCTTCTTTATGAGTTTAGTTTTTACCTTTTTTCAGGGTTTGTTTTTTGGTTGTTGAGACTCCTGCAGTACGTTTCTTGATTTGATCTGTCGCATCTTTATTGTGCTTTACATCTGCCCTTATGATAACCCTTAATAAACTATGTATAAACCCAATTTTAATTATTACCTTTCTTATTAACTTCCTTTCCATCTGGAAGGAATATAATGACCATAGTACATTCCTCTTTTTAATATGATGACATCATAGTTTTCATGACATAACCCCTGGACTATTTCTTTCACTATTATAGCTTTGATTGAATTTGGATCCTTTCCTAACTGAGTAGGATTCTGTGTGATGTGTCCTGTATTTGATTCTAAAATATAAACTTAGTGGTTTTGTTCTTCCAAGCCAAGAGATTCTTTCAGTATTTGTTGTAGATTTGGTTTGGTTTTTAGAAAGTCTGAGCTTCTGTTCATCTGTTACTGTTTTAATTTCATTTTCACATGTGAAAGATAGTTTGGCAGGATATACAATTCTTGGTTAGAAGTTCTTCTCTTTCAAGGATTTGAATGTGTCAGGCCACTATCTCCATGCCAGCATTGTTTCTGCTGAGAAATCTCACAAAAGCCTACCAGCTTTCCCTCTGTACACTAGCTTTTCTTTGAGTTTTGCTGCCTTTAAGAGTTGCTGCTTATGTTTCATTTTGTTAAGCTCGATTATAATATGTCTTGGAGTCTTTCTTTTGAGATCTACATTGAGTGGTGTTTGATATGCTTCTTGGATGTATATTTTCTCTTCTTTCATAATTTCTGAGAAGTTTTCTCTCAGCAGCTCAGCAACAACACTCTCTATGTTCTCATGTGTCTTGCCCTGTTCAGGAACTCCAATTAATCATAGATTATTTCTCTTCATAGAGTCCCACATACTTCTTAATGCTTCTTCATTTGTCTTGTTTCTTTTTTCTGATTTCTCCTCATAGATGCTGGAGTCAGTAGCTCTGTCTTCCAAGTCAGAAATTCTCTTTTCCATTTGTTCCATTCTGTTTTCTTGGCTTTGAATTGAAGTTTCTATGTCTTTGATTTTTTCGTGATCTGTTGGATTTCAGAGTACTGTTGTTCCATCAGACAAAACAGCTTGCTTAATTTTTTATTTTGCTCTGCTGCATTTTGTATAAGGTCTAGGAGGGCTCTGTACATAATCCTTTTGTATTCACCTTCCAATAGTTTCAGAAAGGTTTCTTTTTCTGGGAAGTTTTGTGGTGCTTTCTTTTGGGGGTTTTCTGAAGCCATGGATGATTTCTTGGTTATGGTTTTCTCCAGAGTTTGTTGCTTTCTGGGTATCGTGTGAGTCAATAGAGGCTGTGAGAGATGTTGTGAGGATGGACTGCAGTTATTAGTCTAAGCCATCTTAAAGTGAAAGGTAAAAGGTATCTGACAACTTCCAAAGTCAGTCAGGTTTTCAGGTGTATAGGACCCTCTTTCCAGCTAAGAAAGGAAGCATCTCTGTATCAAACCCCAGATGTTATAAATTAGCTCAAAATAAAGAAAGGCTACTACCTTGCTGGCTTCTGCTGTTGGGCCCCAACTGCAGGTGACACTGTGTAGAATCCTGCTTTTCTGCCTGGAAAGTGCTCTGCTCTGGGCAGGCGCTACCTCCCAGCTGAGGAATTAGGTCCATCTGAGGCCTCTGTAAGGGTAATCCACCTCCTAGTGGAGCAAGATGGCGCCTCCCACAAGCTCACCACCTGTCTGGGTGCAGGCTACTCTACGTCGGAAGTAGAAAGAGGAGTCAAATGTGCCGAGATGCAGAGTCCACAGCCTCCATCGTGGGGCCCCAGCCGTAGGCAACACTGTGTAAAGTACTGCCTTTCTGCTAGAAAAGTGCTCTCCTCTGTGGAGGCGCTGCCTCCCAGCCTAGGAACTAGGTCTATTTGGGGCCTCTGTATGGGTGTTTCCTTCTCTCAATGGAACAAGATGGCATCCCGCACAAGCTCGGTGCCTGCTTTCATACAAGCCATGCAGAAAGAGAGGCCAAAGGTGCTGAGATGCACAGAGTCCAACACTGGGCTCTCAAAATATGGCAACTTCACCTGTGGATCACACCAGCAGTCTGTCTGAGGTTAGCTGCTAGTCAAGTCCCAGCTCTGCCCTCCAGCTAAGACAGAGAAAAAAAAGGTTAAGATGGTGATTTACCTTCGGTCTGTGAAAGTCAGCTCTTGTGAAGTGCAGGGTCAGCAAAAGAGAGGAAGTCCACCGTTCAGTGGTATGAAGTCCAAATTAACAGTCCTATGCCCTGTCCTGGGGCTCACTAGGTGTCCGGAAGGCTCCATTTAATTATCAGTTCAGGTCTTGGTTTCCAGAGGGATTTAGGGAGACATGTGTTTAGTCTGCCATCTTGACTCTGTCCCCTCCATTTTATTTCTATGTAGAAACATGCATATAAAGGAAGACTTCAAATAGTAGTGGTTATCACAATTACAAGTTATTTCTACATAGCTAAGCCAAGTGCCTTTGAGTCGTATCTGACTCATAGGGGCCAGGGTAGAACAGACCTCCAGATTATTCAAGGAGGATTCTTTTTTAAAACAGTCACAAGTGTAAGTGAACTATTTTTCTAAGGGTTAGGATTTTTCTGGACTATATCCAAATGATGTATCCAGTTACCTTACTGCTTTCATAATGCAGCGCATTCCCTGAAACCAGACCTTAGGCTACATTATCAAAACATATGGTGTTCAATAGTATTAATTCGTCTGTTTGAAAACATTTGACAATAATGACAAAATTATCTCACAAACATGTGTCAGCTTTGACTTATTTGCTCACTGAGAGGTACCAGTCTCCTTTCTATGGAAACATGCATTCCATCAGAGAAAATTACAATATTTGAAAATAAGATTTTGCCTCATCCTGAAGAAGATGAATCATCTCAATTCTACATCACTTCTCCCAATCAAAGTAGTATCATTAGAGCCTCGAGTTTTCACTCATATGTAAAACGGATGCAGTCTTTTAATATTTCTGTAGTAGACTGGAACACAGGCAAGGCTAAAAGATAAGGCTAGGAAATGTATAAAAGTCAGCTTTGCTAAGCTTAAGGATGAAGAAGTAACAGATCCATGGAAGCAACTGGTGTGATAGTTAAATTCAAGAGGTTAACAAAGGAAGTAAAGACAGGGAAAGTCAAGAAGGAACACAGAGAGGTTAGGTACTTTTGTACAGTTCTTGAAATATCCGCAAAGTATAATCAACTTAACATCTTCAACTTCTGTTGAGGCCTTTTAGTTTTACACTCTAGGGATGTAGGATTCTTTTTCCCTCCTTGGTAAACACTCATACAATTTTTGTCTTATTTGTTGTGAAATAATTTCATACTAAGTGAAAGTTTTAAGTACTTGTTAAAGACTTGCTCTGTTCTGAGCCATGGTGGCACAGTGGCAAAGACCTCTGCTGCTCACCTAAGGGTTGGTAATTTGAACCCACAAAGGGGCTTCATGGAAAATTTGGCAGTGTAGTGGTTAAGTACTACATTTTCTAAACAAAATGTCAGCAGTTCAAATCCACCATATGCTCCTTGGAAACATTATAGAGCAATTTTACTCTGTCCCATAAGGTCACTATGAGTTGGAAACAGCAGCAGCGGGTCCTCCCTCCCTCCCTCCCTCTCTCCCTCCTTCCCTTTCTTCTTTTCACCTTCCTTCTTCCTCCCTCCCTCCCCTTCTTCCTTTCTTCTAGGGGCTCTAAGAGAGAAAGACCTGACAATCTCCTCCTGTAAAGATTACAGCCTGCAAGCCTGGAAAATCTTACAGGGAGATTAACTCTGTCACACAGGGTTGACATGAGCTAAAAATTGACTAATCAACAGGTAGTCATAACATAAATGGCAATTTGAGAGTATCTGTCAGATGGTGAAAAGGATATAAGTGATGGAGTGGCAGAATTCTCCCCTTCCATGTGGGAAACTGTAGTTCAACTCAGGCCAAAGCAGCAGATGTTTAGCTATCACCTGTTTGCCTGTGGACACGTGTAAGTTGCTTTGATGCTGAATAGGTTTCCATATGGCTTTTAGACAAAGAGGACCTAAGAAGAAAGGCTGGATGGTCTGCTTCTGAACATCAGCCAAGTAGAACCCCATGGAAAACAGGGATTTGATCAGCAATCAATTGCAAGGTGGTGCAGGATTGGGCAGCCTTTTGTTTCATCATGCAAGGGTAAGATGTCTATGAGTTGGGAATCACTACACAAAAATGAATAACTATACCTAGATGTTCACTGAATACATGATTTTCACTTGCCTCATTACTGACCCTCTTCACTTTGGTAATTTGATTATGATAGAGCCCATGTGCCTTCCCAGCTTCTTGAAAGTAAAGTTAATATTTCCTTCTTTGTAGGTACTAACATATTATAGGAAAGCACTTTCAGGTTATGTAAATAATTGTAGACATAAATTGCAGATGTATGTGTATACAAATATGTCCCCAATATTATTTGATTACTTCCTTCTTTCTGACATGATACCCAGTAAGCCACTGCCATTGTGTCAGTTCTAACTCCTAGTGATCCTACAGGACAGAGTAGAACTATCCCATAGAGTTTCCAAGGAACAGCTGGTGGATTTGAACTGTTGACCTCTTGGTTAGCAACTGAGCTCTTACTCACTAAGCTAACCAGGGCTTCAATATTTTATACTTTTCCTGTCTCAGACCTAAAATTAATCTTTTCTTCAAAGAGCCATGGCTTTCATTATCACTTGTATATGAGTAAATACATGAATATAAAAATGATTGCATCACCCTGTTTGTAATCCACTTAAAATCCATTGCTAACGAGCAAACTCCCACTCACAGTGACTCCATGGGATGGAGTCTGCAAGGCTGTAATATTTATAGAAGCTGGCTGCCCCACCTTTCTCTTGAGGAGTATATGGTGAGTTTTAACCATTGACCATTTTTGGTTAGCAGAAAAATGGGTAACCATTACAGCACTTGGGTTCTTTCTCCTACCAACCCACTCCACATTTACCAGATCTGTTCCTCTTCTCACTAACACTCTAATACTCATGGTGGGCCATGAGGTCATAAATAAGCCCTCTTCTATCAGCTTGGACTCCATTACCCTCTGTCTGGATTCCCAGACTGATTTTTCTTTCTTTTTTTTTTAAGACAAGGTAACCATAACCATTTCTTCAAAAGTTTTCAAAGATTAGATTGAAGAGACACTGTCCTTGGCCTAAAGTGGATGTTTAATGGGTAGCACAAAACCACAAAGAGGCATTTTAGGCTTACTTCGGTTTTATTATTCTCTTCACTATTAAATATTTTATACTCTTTGAAGGACTAAACTTCCTATACTACAATTTTAATTTTTCACTCTTTTGTAATTCCACTCTGCTATGAGTCAGAATTGACTCACTGGCAATGAGATGGGTTTTAAACTGGGAGAAAAAATTTCTTCTTTAATTGATTGTTCATGGTTGACTTTGCAAATTGGTATTCAAGAATGAGCTGCAAACTACTAGATGTGCTGATTCCTGTGAACTTAGATGTTCAAAACGATGCAGTTTTCTTCATTTATCTCATTAAAGCGGTTAGTACAGGCTATGGGAGGTTTTCTAGTCAAAGTACCAAAATTCGCCTCCATTGGCTCAATTCTGACTCAGAGAGACACTAGAGGATAAAGTAGAACTACCTCATAGGTTTTCTAATTCTGTAATCTTTACAGAATCTGAATGCCACATCTTACTCCTACAGAGCGACTGGTGGATTTGACTGCAGAACTTTTGATTAGCAGCAGAGCACTTTAACCACTGAGCCACTAGCATCTCTTATATTCAAAATACCACCAAAATCAAACCCACTGCCTTCAAGTCAATTCTAACTCATAGTGACCCTATAGGCAGAGAAGAACTGTCCCCATAGAGTTTCCAAGAAGCACCTGGAGGATTTGAACTGCTGACCTTTTGATTAGCAGCCTTAGCAATTAACTACTTTACCACTGCAGTTTCTATAGCCAAATAATAGGCAAGGGAAAAACTGGAACCATGGAAGCCTAACTGCACCTTCTTGGATCATTGTATGTAACGCTAAAAGCTCACTTCAAAGAAACCAAAACTTACTTTAAGGATGAAAAGGAATCTGTGAAGCCTTGATAGAGGAATCTGCAATCTTAGTACTCTAGGATCAAGGAATTTTTTTTTAGAACTTTCTAGAAATCAATGTGGTTATTTTTACAAAATTTTAAATTAGTTCATTACAATGTTACCTTCAACAAGTGAGTTTGCATTATATGCCCAAAGAAGATATGAGAGAAGGAAATAGAAGTCACTATCAAAGCCATGAACATAAGGCAGGCCAGGGTTTGAAAGGCCACATCCAAGAATGGACCATAAAAATGCAGCATTCCTTTAAGAGACAGGATAGTCATTTATTTTTTTCTCTTAAGATCTAGATTGACGGACACATAACAGTCATTAAGTTGGCATGTGTTGAATAAATGACCATAACAGGCATAGTATTGCTAATAGAGATTTCTAGCATATTGTGAAATGGGTCTGATTCTTCAATACACCTATTGAAATAAATACAGAAGTTAGTTGTCTTCAGTCATGGAACTCAGTGATACGGTGCATGATCATGGGTTTTGCCCCAGCAGACCTGGATAATTCTGACTAAAGTCTCTATAACCAAGACTATGTGTGAGACAGAGAGCCATAGAGAAATATTTTATGAAATACCTATCACATATCTCCCAGAGTCATGGGTACTATTGACAGATATTATTGCAGTTGGCTTATTTTGCCTGAAATGTGATGTTTGGAACAAACACATGATATAGCAGAGAAGATAAATGCTAACCTCTGGGAGATGAGGTACATTAATAAACTAGTCATTTCTAATGCAAAAATGCTTAGAAAAAATTACTATGGTTAAAGTGACATAAAATTAAAAATAAGGTCACCCTGAACTAACTCACTCTTCCCTCACTCATGCTACAATTTCCATACCCCTAGTCCCATTCTCCAGAGGCAGCAAATTAACTCTCTTCTTTAGGGTGGAATAGAATTTTAGCTTCTGAATATGTGCATGGAGTCTTTGTGTTTCTATATAATCCTCATTATCAAAAGGCACTGCACAAAGAATAAAAATAAATAAAGAAAAAACCTTACACAGCTAAATCCCACTATGTCCTGAGTCTTGTTTTAGATAGTCTCATTCTGATGTGGCATTTTTATCACATTTTATGATAGAAGGAAAGAAATGAGTGGAACCTTAACTTAATAAAATCTTGCTTTGGTAGAAGAAAAAAGAAAGTTTTTCTCATCTAATAGAGGACAGCCAAACGCCAAGAGCATAGAGGAGTAGTCAAATATAACAGGAATATCATAATACCAATTTGGAGATTTTTATATTGAGTTTCCTTTCAACTAATTATGCAAAGTCTTTATGGTATGTTCAATTTTGCACTTAAATTTACCCTGAGTAATTGTGTTATACAATCATCCTTAGCTAAGCTTTCCATTCATTCATTCACTTACCCATCCATCCAAATTTTCAATGGTTATTTAATAAGCAGCTTATTTGTTCCCACTTCCTTTCTGTCAGGTTCTAGTATCAGGTTTTCACAAAGCTTGAGAAAAGCTAGGGAGTTACATGTTAGACACCGCAGGTTTCAGTTCAAACATTTCCTTATTTAAGAATGAATAGTTCTGAAAAAGAAATAGTAGTTTTATTACAATCGATCTCTTGAGCCGTCTTTGGATCTGGGCCCATTGTTCTCCTGGAGGAGAAATTTGGCCTGTGGTTCTGCTGAGTTACCAGAAACTGTGATTATGGATGCGAGGCTGTCATTCTATCGTAGGAGCTGCCTTTAGAGCCAACAAGATTAACTGATGCCAGAATGAGAAATATAATTCAAATACCCTAAAGGAATTCTGTAGATGTATCTGGGATTTAAAAAAAAAAAAAAGCTAAACTTCTTGTTTTTGGTTCTGGGATTATCTTCAGACCTACCACTGCAGTCCGCTGTCTCCTCTGTCTTACTTACCTAAAGTGATAGAAAAGAGATAAGAGCAAAAGGGGAAAGAAAATAGATGAATGTCAAAGATATCTTCAGAGCAAAATTACTAGCATAAAGACAAATTCTGAAAGATATCCAGTTTAATTTCTCACCTAAATGATAACATTTTAAAGTGATGATTGAAATCCCTATGTCTCTGTGTAAGAAACCCTCACATTTTTAGAGAAAATACAGGAAACAGGAGGAGAATATTAGATTCCTATCAGAATTCTTACATGTCTAAGACACCAGTAAGAAATTTTAGCCTGCCGCTAATTTAAGTCTATGTGGTCATATCCCGGTTTATCCCAGTGGATGATAAAAGTGTAAATTTATGCCACAGTTTATCATGTGGATGACTTTAGCATCCACAGCCAAATCCAACAAGATGGAATTAACTGTCAAAGGCTTCCAAAGAGCACATTTATGCAAATGACATAGCACTTTGGTTCTCTGAAGATCAAATTTGTGTGAGCAATTTTGGAAACTGAAAGTGTTCTTGATATTAATGAATGTACCCTCTTTAAATGAGAGGTATATAAAAAACAAGATGCTAAAGAAAAGCTGTCTTTTAGTAGTTAAGTTTTGTTGTCTCAGATTTCTAGTGTTTATTTCTGAGCAAGTCATGATAAATTTCTGTCTTAACTGATCTCTTGCTTGGATGATCCAAAGTGTCTTACTCTCTCTATTTTCAACTCTGTCCTAACTCAGTTTTCTCATCCTCTCTGATTGTCTTGTTTGGTCTTTTAAACATTTTTGTATTCATTGCTCCTTCATTGCTCAAGTTTTCCTCATCCTGGCTTATAGGGCTGTTTTCACAACACAGAGATCATTGTAATAGTATTAAGAATGTATCCATAAAAGAGTTGGAAATATTTATTTTTCGGATTAATAATGAACAACTAATAAGCAAGTCCTATATAATCTACAGGAAACCCTGGTGGCATCATGGTTAAGTGCTATAACCTGTTAACGGAAAGGTCAGCAGTTTGAATCCACTGCTCCTTGGAAACTCCATGGAGCAGTTCTACTCTGTCTTACAGGGATGTTATGAGTTAGAATTGACCCAGTGGTACTGGGTTTGGTTTATTTCTATTTTCATTTTTTTTATAATCCACACTCAGAAATGAGGATCAAGACTCCCTATGATCCAAGACAGTTATTATTTTCACATTAGTTGTAGATTCTGTGAAATATTCACAGTATGAAGAGTCATTACACTCTTTAGAATTTTACTTAAAATAAAGAACACAAACTCTAACAAAAAATAATATCTCTGATCTATCAAAAAATGCTTTCAGGTAATTACAGTATGATTGTTACAGATGATGGTATTAAATTATTGTTTTCTTTTCATGAATTGTCTTAAATTTGTTGAAAATGCTCACCAATACACTTTTAAATGAAGCACAAATTGTTTTAAAAACACTTTTACAAATAATAAAAATATCAGCAGTAAATGTATTTTAAATGTAATACTATTTACCTCCAAAAATTCATAATGATTTGCAGATGCAACTAAAATTATGGTTTTTCTATAGCTCTAAGAGCTATTTGTTTGCCCTCTACAGGAACATTGGTATTTTCCAGGAAATCTAAAAGACACACACTTTTCTGGATTTCTTCCAAAGCAGGACATTAAATGACCTTGACTGTGCCTAGAATTTCAATTTGAAACTCTAAGCTTGGAAGTGAATTCTAGCTTGAGATTTTTATGGAAATCTTCCTAAGGCAAGATGCTTCAAAATACCGAATACTGGTGAAATAAGCCTTTACAAAATATAATCATAATCACACAAAACATAAATGGGATATAATGAGTAAACTATGGTTGGACCAGCCTTTTCTTTACGATTCCTTCAAACTGTAACATTTCAGATAGACTCTTACCGTTTAATTGCATAAACATCTAAGGAGATACAAGATGGACTGTTTTGCTTTTTTCTCATCTTGGTACTTCTGGTAGGATATGAAAAAACAGCTTGTAATGAAACAAGGGGTTATCATTTTTCTTATTTCAATTTCCTACTTCATGCACTTGTTGCTAAACATCCATAATAAAGTATGCACCTTTGCAAGTGCACTCCTTTTAGCTTCCCAGCAAAAACCATGTACAAATTGTTTTTAAAGACTATTTTACCAAACTCTCCTTGATTTCTAATCAAAAAGCGAGATAAAACAACACAAGTTTAGACTACATAAAGATATTTATTCTTCTCAAAACTCGTGATGAATGTAATAAGAAAATCATATTCATTCTTGCAAAGAAACATTATCTCAAGTTGACTTAGAAAAGCATCCAAACAAACAGCCTTAAGAAGTCACCTAGTAAAGTTTTGTGCTCTTAGTATATATGGGGTAACTCTGTGAACGGATGAATGACTTTGAAAATAACTTTCAGAATGTGAAAAAATGGTTAAGCAGTTACCTTAAGAAAGTTTTAATTTAACTCACCACCACGAGAAAGGAAAAAAAAGAAAGAAAATCTAATTAGAGGGAATTTGTTTTCCTGATGAATACTAAAGAAGGAAAACACACACACACAAATTGAATTAGAATGGGAAGCCATTCAATTATTAAGAGCTGAATTCAGATAATATGTGAAATGACAATAACTACTTTATTTTTATCTAGCTCTCTCATGATATTAGCACACTTCTCTTTTTAAAAAAATCGTCTAATTGTGGTGAAGATATACACAACAAAACATTCACCGATTCAATAATTCCTGCAGGTACAATTCAATAATTCCTGCAGGTATAATTCAATAATTCAGTTGTAGAATCATTATTCCTATCTTTTACAAATTAGTCCACCACCATTAATGTAAGCTCATAAGCAAAAACTCTTCCCTCCCATTGCCTTCCCCCTGATAGCCACTTACTAACCTTGTTTTCTCTGTGTTTGCTTGCTTTGCTGACCCTTTACTTCACCAAGTATGACATCCTTCTCCAAGTACTGGTACCTCCTGATAACATGTTCAAAATGTGTAAGTTGAAGCATCATCACTCATGCTTCTAAGCAGCATTCTGGCTGTAGTTCTTCCAAATCAGGTTTACTTGGTCTTCTGACAGTCTCCAGGATACATTTAATATTCTTCTCTAACACTGTAATTCAGAAGCATCAATTCTTCTTCAGTCTTTTTTTTCTCCTTGCTCAACTTTTACATGCATATGAAGTGACTGAAAACACTACAACTTGGGTCAGGCACATCTTAGTCCTTAAAATGATAGCTTAGTTTTTAATATTTGAAAGAGGTCTTTCACAGAAGATTTTCCCAATACAACGCATCTTTTGGTTTTTTGACTGCTACTTTCATGGGTGTTGACTGTGAATCCAAGTAAAATGAAATCCTTTCCAACTTCTATGTTTTCTACATTTTTCATAATGTTGCTCATTGGTTCAGTTGGGAGAAATTTTGTTTTCTTTATCTTGAAGCATGATCCACTGAAAGCTGTGGTCTTTGATTTTCATCAGTAAGAGCTTCAAACCAAGCCATTTGTAACAAACAGCTGTGATTTATTGTTTATGTGCTGTCTTTTATGTTATTATTATATATATAATTTATTCTTCATAACATCTCATGACTCAGGAGTTTTTATATATCTTTATGACAGATAGAGCCCTTGTGACAGAGTGGTCAAGTGCTCGGCTGCTAACCAAAGGTTGGCAGTTCTGCTCCACTCCTTGGAAAGTCTATGGAGCTGCTCTACTCTGTCCCACTGTGTTGTTATGAGTCCAAATCCACTTGATGACAATGAACTACGTTATTATATAAGCATTATTTATGATTCACATAAACATCTTCTTGTTGTTTTTATGTTCCAGCTGCCTCAAATAAATATTTCAGTAATGGTAAACAAAGAAGCATGGATGCAGAATCTATGTAGGAATTTGCCCACAGTAGTTAATAAATCTCAAATCACGCCAGTTTCTAGGGTCGCTTTATGACATCCTGATATTTCAACCTTAAATTTCAATTTCAAAATCTTCAGGTTAAAAAAAATGAAGAATGTCTATCCTCAAATTCAATCCATTGCATCTCGTGAGCCTGTTTTTTGAGTATCCCTGCCATAGACTGTCAGCTTCCTTTTTTTTTCCCCTGGGCTATAGCATTGGATCTAGTTCTTGAAATCACACACTGGGGACAGAGGGTAACATGAGATGCCAGTGAATTAGACTTTGTCCTTGTCTTCATTCTTGTCATCAAGACTGGCTTGTTAGCTCTTTGGAATGCAGTTACTTTCTGTGTGTGCCTGTTCTTCCAACATTATGCCACTGCAGGCAGCCAAGCCCATCACTGCTAAATCAGTTCTTATTCATAAAATCTCTAAAGTATAGAGTAGAACTGTCCTATAGGGTTTCCAAGGAGTGGCTAGTAGATTTGAGCTACTTGGAAGGAGGAGTCTTTCCAGTTCCTGGATGGGGGAATTAGTTAAGCACTCTGCTACTAACTAAAAGTTTGTTTTTTTTGAATTCACCCAGAGATGCCTAGAAAGAAAGGTCTGGCAATCTACTTCCAAAGGATCATAATCATTGAGAGACCCCTGTGGGATATAGTTCTCTGAAACATGTGGTGTTGCAAGGAACTGGAACCTTTGACTGCCTGGCTTCCTTCCTTCCTTCCTCCTTTCCTACCTCCTTCCCTCTCAGTTTCCTTCCTTCCTTTCTCCTTTCCTCCCTCTCTTCCCCTCTTCCTTTTCTCCCTCTTTCCTTCTCTCTCTTTCTTTTTGTTTTTGGTTAAGCTGTTTAAAGTTCAATTCATCCCTAAAAATTGGATGAGTTTTAGAACATTGAAAAAGGTGATCCAATACAATTGATATGCAAGGAATTTGATGAATTCAGAAATTCTCAGAGGAAGTTTTCTTTCTTTAGCCTCTTACTGTCTGAAAAATTTTTCCTGACTTCTGAAACTTTAGTTAATGATTTCATATATATAATATTTGTTTATTTAAAAAGATGATACATATCTAATGTATGTCAAGCCTAGTACTAGACATTGGGGATAAAAATGTAACTATTTTCTGTCTCTGTGATCTAGAGGGGTTTTGCAGTCTTTGCAATCCAGGGATTTCCGGGTAGTGAAAATTACTAAGTACTGTGTGGACTGCTAGCCAAAAGGTGGGCAGTTCAAGCCCATGTAGAGAAACCTCAGAATAAAGGCCTAGCAATCTGCTTCTGTAAATATTCCAGTTGTATTTTATGACGCAGGGAGGCAGCTGAAGCTGAAACTGAGTTAATAGCAATGGTTTTCTGTTTGTTTTATGTTGATTGAGGTGCTGTAGCCTAGTAGGAGAGTGAGGGAAATAAAAAGAACTTCTACAACATATCTTTATCATTTTTTTTTTAAGATAGAATAGCTTTTGGTAATGGTAAGGTATCAAGACATTTGAGAATGGGATGGTGAGTTGATTGACTGGATCAAGTTATTATCTTAATACAAAAATTGTGTGCTCTGTTTAGTCGTCATTTGTTTTCAGAAACCATGAATAGATGAAGGGCTTATCTAAATGTAAGTAATGGTACTCCAAGGAAGATCCTAGTATGTAGTCATCTGTTGGAAAGAAGCATGTGTTCTAATTTTCCCAGACAGAGCTTTTAGAGATCATGATCCCTGACTTTTCCTGAAGTACTCAGAGGAGTAACACTTATTTTACCTTTGTTCTAATGATACTGTTTTAAATAGAGTTCTGGCTAGCTACCAAAATTGTTTATTGATTCATTTTTTTGACTAACTCATAACAAAGAGATTCCAGTATCATCTGCCTGATTAAAATGGTTATTGGTATTGCCAGGTCCAGTAGGAATCCACTTTGGCCTGAAGAAACTTTGGGCCCAGTCAATATAATACAGTATACTTCTTCATCTAATGAATTCTATTTATGTAAAACAAGGCTATATAAAAAATAATGCAAGCTTGAAAGAAGAAAATAAATTGTAGAAAAGATGTCTCTTGGCTTCTTGTGGCTTCAGAGTTTGGAATGTGGGCAGAACTACACTTGCTGTCATGGAAAATGTATTTTTTTAGTTTTACTTGTAGTCACCAGCCTTAAGTTAGCCTTAGTTACCACCTTAGAGGCTGCTTCTGAGTTCACTTCCCAAGTCAGCAGACAGCATATTTGCAAACCGAGAGGGTTCTAGGTAATCATTTTTGTCCGGAGAGCAAGGTACTGGGTGCTACGATAACAAAAAGCAGAAGAGGAAAAACAGAATGTTTTCTTCCTTTTCTTAAAATTAATGTTATGCATTTGTGAATCCTTGATTGAATTCTAGACATTGCACTATGTGCTCAAATCATATATTATTGTGTTATATATTCCCAGCATTTCAGGTAATTTATTGGATGTGGAAAAATGCCCTAAATAGATAATGCAATTACACACATTCAAGTAGAAATACACAAAACATGAAAGAGCAAGAAATGTGATTCAAAACATCTGTCTGAAATTCATATTTTTATACACTGTTACCTGTTTATAATTTACATAGAGTGGTGTCAGAGAATATTAACTAGCATAACCATTTATATTGTAATTAGGATAATAGATGCACAAACATCTCATCCTACTTCTAGAAGTAATAGCTTATTTACCCTAGACTAAATCGTTTTCATGAAGGATGGATATCGTATTTTTATGTCTGTAGGTTAACCTTCTTCCTGAAGCAAAAGAGGAACACAAAATACATATTGGTTGACTACCTAAACGATAAGACAGAATTTTATCAGAGAATATGCAGGATGCTTCTCTTTGTTTTGAACAACTGTTGATCACTTTAGATCACTCAAAAAATTAAATAGTAGTTGATAAGAAGACAAAATATAGCTTCCACATGGAAGTTTATAAGCACCTATAGCTATAAGGGAAACTCTGGTGGCATAGTGGTAGAGCATTAAGTCGACTAACCAAAAGTTTAGCAGTTCGTATCCACCAGGTGCTCCTAGCGAACTCTATGGAGCAGTTCTACTCTGTCCTATGGGGTCGTTATGAGTAGGAATCGAGTGGATGGCAGTGGGTTTGGCATTTCTTGAAAGCTGCTTGTCTTGTGAAGCTATCTGATTCAGCATCTTTTAATTATTTATCTGAAAAGGTGACCTCTATATTTGGTTAGCACTTTAATTAATATTCCTCGATTATTATACTTCCCTGACACAAATTCTTAGAAGGATCAGTGGGAACTCTGCTGGCATAGTGGTTAAGAGCCATGGATGCTAACCAAAAGATTGTCAGTTCGAATCTACTAAAAGCAATTTGTAAATCCTGTTGAACAGTTCTATTCTGTTTTATAGGGTCACTTTTTGTCAGAGTCAAGTAGACAGTGGTGAGACTGAGAGAGGGGGATCATCCCAGCCCTGCTCTCATTTGCTTGCTCAGTATGAATGAGAAATGTCCACTAAGTGCAATTTTCCTCCTTTGTAAAACAACATCACTAGGACTCTTCAGGAATTAAATAAACCAATGCAGAGAATGCACTGAATATACTATCTCATACATGAATACCTTTGGAATGCTTACATTTCAACCTAGATCTTAATTGCTTTTTCAATGATATTTTTAGATAGCAGTACTCTCTATGATTCTTTTTAAAAATTATTTTATGAGAGCTAAATACTTCCAAGTAAGATGAAAAAACACTAAATACCATCCTAAAATATCAAACCAGGTGCACTGATATGTAACAAAATTACTGCTTATTTTCTGAAAATTGCCCATTTCAGCTAGTTCTATCCTCTTGTGTATGCATGTGTTGTTCTCAGTTTGATTTTGTCTGAATAACCACAGAGCAGCCCCATGCTAAATGGTGACTCAGATACACTTGGCAATCATGGTGATATTAACTGACTTTTAATGCTATTTTACTTTTTTTATTTTTAATGCCATTTTTTGCTCTCTGCATGTCCCAGAAGTTTAATAAAGCTGAAAATATTTTTATTTTATTGTCTTCAATTATTATCTGCTTAATATTGAAAGCTGAAAACTTTGTGATATATTACCTCTGCCACACTGATTAAGTCAATTACCTGAAAGAAATAAAGGTTCTATTTTAAAGCGAAGAACACTAATGTAGTGTTAAAACTGTCCCTTTGCTATGTTACTTGTGGCTCCACTAAAAGGCACACAAAACTTTATACTTAACTTTAAAACATAAGAGATTCAATTGATTCATGTCTGACTTAGATATTCCCAGAAGCATCACACAACAATTTAGATTTCTACTTCTTGATTTTATTGCCAATGTAAGCTTATTTAAAGACATGCATAACAGGTTCAGTGACTTCACAGGAAAGAACATACATAAGAAAAGAAAATATCCTTTGGATTTTGACTTCTGAAAAAAAAAGGAAACAAAATAAACAAAATCTAATCAAACTATTAGAGAGAATATGGGACTACTGGATAAAAGCCAGATAAAGGATAGACAAATATTTAAACCAATCCTAAGATATGTCTGATATTAATAGAGACTAATAAATAGACAAGGCTGAAGCTCTGAATATTGTAAAGATGAAATACTGAGTCTTGTCATCCACCCTAAGAAAGTAACATTCAGACATGGAATTTACTAACAGACTGGATTCACTTGTAAATACAGGCTAAGACGGCAAAAACACAAATACCTTTTAATCGCACTGATCACAAAGCCCCTAAAATAGACATTATTATAGAAATAGTGTGCACTTTCTGGAGGAGCTGAGTTAGCAGTGGTTAACAGGAGGCACAGTGGAAGGTAAAGATTATAAGCCTTGGAAATCCTTTGGGGCAGTTCTACGTTATCCTGTACGATCACTGTGAGTCAGAATTGACTTGATGGCAATGAGTTATTGACCTTCTATGGGATAGCAACTCATCATCTCCCCATCCAAGGATATAAACACTTCATCCAAGGAAAGGATTTCCCTCATCTTAAATAAACAAATATGCCTGACCACAAAGATCAGTGAAGTGGAATTACAAATAAAACACCCTGTCGAATTTGGGGGAAAGTTTTATTTCTTTCTGCAAGGAAAGCTGACAATACATAAGCCTAGTAGGCTCAAGTATGCATTTTCTAATCTTTTGGGAAAAGTTAGTCTGTAGTAGAAACAACAAAACAAAATGCGAAGATTAGCAGATAAAATGGACAGATGGAAAGTCAAGAAAATTCAACATTTTTTGACCATTTCTACCTCATTGACACCCTTCATCATTATATGAGTAAATAAATCCCCCCTTTTGCCTAAAGTAATTCTAATTTTTCAATTACTTATGGATGTTTGCAGCTGCTTCTTCTCATTTTGAGTCATGCCATGGCATCAAATGAAGGTCCCAAAAGCTTGACTTCATCTATGTCATAAATGTGACTTTACTTTGAGGAGGCAACTCTGCTCCAGTCGTCTTTTGAGTCCTTTCTGAACTGGGGGACTCACTTAAGACACTGTATCTGACAATGTCCTGCTGTTATTTATAAGGTTTTCACTGGCTAATTCTTTTCCAAAGTAGTCTGTCGAGTCCTTCTTCCTATTCTGTCTTAGTCTGCAAGCTCAGCTGAAATCTGTCCACCGTGAGTGATCCTATTGATATCTGAAAATCAGTGACATAGCTTCCAGCATTATAGCAACACACAAGCCCCCACAGTACCACAAATGGAACAAACAAGTGGAGGTCAAAACGAGAAGAAACAACTGCCAAAATTCGTTAATAATCAAAATATGGAATGCAAGAAGTATGAATCTAGTAAAACTGGAAATTGTCAAAGACAAGATGAAACACAAAATCATCGATATCCAGTATTAGTGAGCTGAAATGGGCTGATACTGGCCATTTTGAATTCGAAAATCATGCAGCTTCAATGCCAGGAATGAAAACTTGAAGAGAAATGTTGTTGCATTCATCATCAAAAACAACATTTCAAGATTTGTCCTGAAGTATAATATAGTCAGTGATAGGATAACATCCATACTCTTAATAGTTAATATGACTAATTAGCAGTTAATATGACTAATATTCTAATTTACAAAGCAACCACAAAAGCCATCTTATGTAGTCTAAAACTCATTGAACATGCAGTCAGGGTGCATTGATAATTACTGGTGACTGGAATGCAAAAGTTGGAAATGAAGGATCAGTAGTTGGACGATACGGCCTTGATAACAGAAATGATGCTGGAGATCATATGATAGAATTCTGTAAGACCACTGACTTCTTCATTGCAAATATCTTTATTCACCAACATAAACAGTGACTATACACAAGGACTTCACCTTATACACAAGCGGAAGTGCAGTCAAGATGGCAGGCTAGATACACTTCTCCTTAACTTTCTCTGAAAACTAAGTCCTGAACTGATGATTAAACAGAGCCTTGTGGACACTCAGTGAGCCCTACGACACAGCATAGGGTTATCAATTTGGATTACATGCCACTGAAAGGGAAGCTTTTTCTCTTTTGCTGACCTCTGCCCTTATTGAATATTGGCTTTTGCGGACAGAAGGCAACTTTTTCTTTTCTCTCTCTGTCTTATCCAGCCGGTGGGGCTTGGACTTGACTGGTAGCAAAGCCCATCCTCAGTGCTGATGGGACCAGCAGGTGGAATAGCCATATTTTGAGAGCCCAGCTCTGGACTCTGTGTACCTTGTCTTCTCTACCCTCTCTTTCCAAACCTCCACCATAAAATTGGCTATTCCACAGGGGGCAAGAGAGCTTGTGTGGGACACCTTCTTGTTCAACTGGGAGGCAGAGTTACCCAAATGGAGGCCTCAGCAGGGGCTAATTCATAGGCTGAGAAGCATTGCCCACCATTTTTTTTTTCTTCTGTCTTAGTCAGAAGGCAGGACTTGGTGTAGCTGACAGCAAAGCTCAGCCACACTGCTGATGGAACCAGCAGGCAGAATAACCACATTTCAAAGCTTGGCCCTGGACTCTCTGCACCTTGGCTTCTCTACCCTCTTTCTGAACCTCTGCTGTAGAATCAAGTATTCCAAAGCCAGTGGGAGAGCTTGTGCCGGATGCCATCCTGTTCAACTGGGACGCAGATTTACCCGAACAGAGGCCTCACCAAGGGCTAATTCCCAGGGTGGGAGGCAGGGCATCCCACTTTTTTCTCTGACTTAGCCAGCAGGCAGGGCTTTGGCTGGCTGGCAGCAAAGCTCAGTCACACTGCTGATGGGACCAGCAAGTGGAATAGCCACATTTTGATAGCCTGATGCTGGACTCTCTGCAACTCGGCTTTTCCACCCTCTCTTTCTGAACCTCTGCCACTGAACCAACTATTCCACAGTAGGCAGGAGAGCTTGTGTGGGATGCCATCTTGTTCGACTGGGAGGCAGAGTTACCCACACAGAGTTACCCAAAAGGAGGCCTCAACAGAAGCTAATTCCCAGGTTGAGAGGCAGTGCCAGCCTAGTGAGCACCTTTCCAACAGAAAAGCTGAGTTTAGCACAGAGAGACCTTCTGAGTGGGGCCCAGCAGCAGATGAAAGCAGGGAAGTAGCCTTTTCACACTTTCAGGTTGGATGTAGAGGTACTTACTTTGCCAACTGGGAAGAAAGGATTGAACACCTGACAGCCTGACTGAGTTTGGAAGCTTATAGACAGCTTTTACCTTCCAATATAAGACTGCCTAGAGAAATAACTGCAGTGTGTCCTGATGGCATCTTTTCCAGCCTTTACTGAACCACATCACAGTGTCAGCTGATGGTCCCCCAGTGACTCCATAAGTAGGTCTGTGTCTTTGCCAATCTGGAGGTGGAGCCTGCTGTCCCAGAGTTTCACTGGGCCTAGCCACTGGAGTACATAGAGGTGACTGGTGATCACCTTCCTTATCAGCCTGTGCTTTAGATCCTGTTAAAGTACCACTGGAGAAACTAAACAACCTCCAGTAGCCCCAGAAGCAACAAACTTTGGGCAGAAACTTAAAGAAAAATTCAGCTATGAATCCAGAAAACCCCCGAAAGAAAGAACCAAAGAACTTCCCAGATGAAGAAGCCTTTATGAAACTATCAGAAGGTGAGTACAAAAGGATTCTATAGAGAGCCCTCTTAGACATTATACAAAATGCAACAGAGCAAAATGAAAAATTAACCAAGTTGTTTGAACTTACGGAACACCAGTATTCTGAAATCCAACAGATAAATAGCAAAAACTGAAGAAATAGAAAATTCACTTCAAACCCAACAAAAGAGAACTGAACAAATGGAAACTACCCTTTCTAACTTGACAGACAGAGCTATTGAGTCCAGCATCTATGAGCAGAAATCGGTGAAAAGAAACAAGAAAAATGAAGCAGCATTAAGAAGCATATAGAATTTTATCAAGAGGAACAATCTACAATTAATTGGAGTTCCTGAACAGAGAGGGACACCTGAAAACACAGAGAGCATTGTTGCTGAACTGCTGACAGAAAACTTCTCAGAAATTATGAAAGAAGAGAATATATATATATCCAAGATGCATATCAAACACCACTCAATATAGATCCCAAAATAAAGACTCCAAGACTTAACAAAATGAAATGTAAGCGGAAACTCTTAAAGGCAGCAAGACTCAACAGAAAGCTAACATTCAGAGGGAAATCCTGTAGGCTTTCATCTGACTTCTCAGGAAAAACCATGTTGGCATGGAGACAATGGGATGACACATTCAAAGCATAGATTATTAAGGGGGATCAGAGGGGCAGCTGCAAAGTACAGTAAAGATGCAATATATCAACTCATGAAATGTAATACAGGAGTCTCAACAAACACAAAAGCAGCACTGAAAAGGGAGAAAACTCAACCCATGAAGAAGAATGTCCCAGAATAGAATAGTAAGATCAACAGAGAAAACATCAACCCAAATTAAACATATCACAACAACAGC
Source organism: Heterohyrax brucei (assembly GCA_028571685.1). Classification (NCBI taxonomy): domain Eukaryota; kingdom Metazoa; phylum Chordata; class Mammalia; order Hyracoidea; family Procaviidae; genus Heterohyrax; species Heterohyrax brucei. The sequence goes on from CM053148.1 coordinate 102,449,681, forward strand.
AGTAAACACATACCTAATGATAATTACACTGAATGTAAATGGTCTGAACACTCCAGTAAAGAGACAATGAGTGACATCTTGGATCAAAAGTCATATCCATCTATATGTTGCTTACAAGAAACTCACCTTACACTTAAGACACTAACAAACCAAAAATTAAAGGATGGAAGAATATATACCAAGCTAATAATACAAAGAAGACTAGGTGTGGCAATACTAATCTCAGATAAAATAGATTTTAATGTTAAATCCACCTTCATGGACAAGGGTGGACACTATTGCTCAAAGGTTCAGTACACAAGCAGGACTTAACAATATTAAATATTTATGCACTCAACACTAGAGCACCTAAATACATCAAAGAAACACTGACTACATTAAAAAAATGAGATAGTTTACTCCACAATAATAGTGGGAGACTTCAATATTCCACTCTCAGTATAGGACAGATCTTCTAGAAAAAGCTCAGTCAAGACCCAGAAGATCTTATTGCCACAATTAACCAACTAGACCTTATCGACATATACACAACTTTCTGTCCATCATCAGATAACTACACCTTCTTCTCCAGTGCACATGGAACATTTTCCAGAATAGATCATCTGTTAGGACGTCAAGCAAATCTCAACAAAATCCATACCACTGAATTATTTCAAAACATCTTCTCAGACCATAAAGCCATACAAGTCAAAATCAATAGCAGAAAAAACATAGATACAAATTGAAACTCATGGAAACTGAATAATCTTGCTCAAAAAGCCATGAGTTATAGAAGAAATCAAGGATGAAATAAGAAATTTATGAATTCAAATGAGAATGAAAACACTTCCTACCAGAACCTATGGGATATGGTCAAAGCAGTGCTCAGCAGCCAGTTTATCTCTATAAATGCACACATCTGGATGGTATACACAAGAATCAAATAGACTGTATCTATGGAAAGAGACAATGGAACAGCTCTATACCATCAACTGGGACAAGACCAGGTGCTCACTGTGGCACAGACCATTAACTGTTCATGCACAATTTGAAACTGAAACTGAAGAAAATTAGAACAAGTTCATGAGAGCCAACATATGATCTTGAGTATACTCGAGTTTAGAGATCATCTTGAGAACAGATTTGACTCATTGATCACAAATGACGGAAGACTAGACGAGCTGTAGAATGACATAAAAAAATACTATACATGAAGAAAACAAGAGGTCATAAAAAGACAGGAAAGAAAGAATAGACCAAATCAGATGCCAGAAGAGACTCTGAAAATTGCTCTTGAATGTTCAATAGTTAAAGCCAAAAAAAGAAATGATGAAGTAAAGGAACTGAACTGAAGATTTCAAGGGGTAGCTCAAGAAGAAAAAGTATTAAACTGAGATATATGACAAGAGCTGGAGTTAGAAAACCAAAAAGGAAGAACATGTTCAACATGTCTCATGCTGAAAGAAATGAAAAAAAAAAAAATCAAGCCTCGAGTTGCAACAGTGAAGGATTCTGGGGGGAAAGCATTAAATGACTCAGGAAGCATCAAAAGAAAATGAAAAGAATACACAGAGTCGTCACACCAGAAAGAACTGGTGAATGTTCAAATATTTGAAGAAGTAGCACGATAAGGAACTGATGATACTGAAGGAAGCAGTCAAAGCTGCATTTTGAAGGCATTGGCAAAAACAAGACTCCAGCAATTGATGGAATGTCAACTGAGATCTCAACAAACAGATGCAGCACTGGAAGTGCTCACTCATCTACGCCAAGAAATTTGGAGGACAGCTACCTGGCCAACTAACTGGAAGAGATCCACATTTATGCCTCCTCTCAAGAAAGGCAATTCAACTAAAAGTGGAAAATATCAAGCAATATCATCAATATTACACGCAAGTAGAATTTTACTAAGGACCACTCAAATCAATGGCAACAGTATATTAACAGGGAACTGCCAGAAATTCAAGCCAGATTCAGAAGAGGATGTGGAACCAGGGATATCATTGCTGATGTCAAATGGATTTTGGGTTGAAAGCAGGGAATACAAGAAAAGATGTTTACCTGTGTTTTATTGACTATCCAAACGCATTGGACTGTGTGGACCATAAAAAATTATTAATAACACTGTAGAGAAGGAAATTCCTGAACACTTGATTGTGCTCATGAGGAATCAGTACATGGATCAAGAGGCAGTCATGCAAAGACAACAAAGGACACTGCATGGTTTAAAGTCAGAAAAGGTGTGTGTCAGGGTTATACCATTTCACCATAACTTTTCAATCTGTATGTCAAGCAAATAATTTGAGAAGCTGGACTATATGAAGACGAAAGAGGCATCACTGTTAGAGGAAGTCTCATTAACAACCTGGGGTATACAGGTGACACAATCTTGCTTGCTGGAAGTGAAGAGGGTTTGAAACACTTACTGATAAAGATGAAAGACCACAGCCTTTGGTATGGATTGCACCTCAACATCAACAAAGCAAAAAATCCCCACACCTGGACTGGTAAGTAAGATAATGATAAATGGAAAAAAGACTGAAATTGTTAAGGATTTCATTTTACTTCATTCCACAATCAGTGCCCATGGAAGCTGCAGTTCAGAGACCAAAGGATGCACTGCAGTGGGAAAATCTGCTACACAAACCTCTTAAAAGTTTCAAAAAGTAAATATGTCACCTTGCTGACCAAGGTGCGCCTGACTCAAGCCATGGTATTTTCAACTATATTATATTCATGTGAAAGCTGGACAATTATTAAGGAAAAAAGAATTGATGCCTTTGAATTGTGATGCTGGAAAACAATATTGAATGTACCATTGACTGTTGAAAGAACAAACAGAGCTGTTTTGGAAGGATAATCAGAGTGCTTCTTGGAAAGAAGGTTGATGAGACTACACCTTACATACTTTGGACACGCTGCCAGGAGGAGTCAGTCCCTGGAGAAGGACATCATGCTTTGGAGTGGAGGGTCAGCGACAAAGAGGAAGACCTTCCATGAGATGGACTGACACAGTGGCTGCAATAATGGGCTTAAGCATAAAAACAACTGTGGACATGATGTAGGATCAGGCAGTGTTCTGTTCTGTTGTGCACAGGGTCACTATGAGTTGGAAGCAACTCGATGGCTTTTAACAGTCACGATAACTATTCCAATTCAGGTTTTATAAGTGTACAACAAATAGTTGCCGGTTTTGTGTTCAAAGGGATAAGGAAAAGGTAATGCCATAGCAGAGATTTGCTTAGCATTATTTCATTTTGGAAGCAATTTTTGTGACCAGCATTTTCACTGTGCTCTGGGAATAAAAAAACATTTCTGCTGATTCTATCCTCCAGCAGTTTCAGAGTTACTTAATTTATTTATTTATTTTTAGTTATGGAGGTGAAAATGAACAAACTCATCATAGAAATGTGAATTAATCAAAATTATAAAAATCTGAGTCAGTCTGTCATTACCCCATCAGTCTTCCTGATTCTGAGACATTGCCATTTACCCGGTTTAAAGCTACTTTCTCGGCAAATACTTCAGTTGCTAAACATGTCTGCAAAATAGTATACAAAAAAAAAAAAAACTGGCACTGAAGGAAGTGCTACTGCATTTTTCTCTTCTTATCATTTACTAGTAAATCATCCTCTAGATGAAACTAAAGAGTTTCTTGAACACATTCCATAGAGTTGCCAGATATTTAAAGTTAGATTTTATGGAGAAAGATTGAAAACAAGACATGTAATATACAATTAATGGGTTGACTGTGTTTCCCTACTTAATTTGCATGTCAGGTATCTGTGTGTCTCCTATGTAAATGATTCATTTTGATGAGAGGACAGAGGTATCATAATGGTTATAGTTAACTGTAATTTCCTGACTCCTTCATTCACTTTCAGCATATTACTAGGTACTGCTTTTTCCTTGTAATGATTTAACAGTGTTTATAATGTCTATTGGAAACCCTAGTTCTGTAGTGGTTAAGTGTTACATCTGCTGACCAGAAGGTTGGCAGTTCAAATCCAGCAGGCACTCCTTGGAAACTCTATGGGACAGTTCCATTCCGTTCTATAGGGTCACTATGAGTTGGAGTCACCTTGACACCTGGGCTTGGCTTGGCTTGATAATGTCTATTATTTAGTTTTATACAACTTAAACTTAAAAAGCAGACACTTCACTTAAAATATTACTGAGTAGAAGTTACAAGTTCGTATCAAATAAAACAGAACAAGTAAATAATTCCAGAATTGACATTTCAATTTTTAGTTTGAGTCATTCTTCAGCCACATTGCAAAACTTAAAATAAAATAAATGAATTAATCATACAAGCAATTAATTTGGAAAATAATTAACATAAAGACAATTTTAACCAAGAAATTATATATGCTGTGGTGAATGATAAAACTTATCAAATGCTATTAATCATTCTCCTGCCTAATGCTGATACGAATGCATGATGACTGGTAAGATATCTTAGAAACATTATACATAAAACTTAAGCTCATCCTTTAAAAATTAATGCATTGTGTATGTTTTATGATATAAATAATATATTAGTGTAGTACTACTTGTCTATAATTTATAAATAAACATTCTCATTTGCTTGTGTATGTTCAGTTATATTTTATTAATGTGGTATTCAATTGAGAAAATTTATGCTTCCAGGCTTCTAGATAATGTCAAACATGTGCATGCTATGTTACCCATACCTAATTCACTGATAAATTCAACTTACTTTTTAAATGAGATATGCATTGAAATCTACTTGTTAAGAATATTAATACTGTTATAGATACTAGTATTGTTACAAGGTAACAACAATATTAAATATAGAACATGTATGTGAGACAACATGAAAATTCAAAAGCAGCTTTCTATATTACTGGTTCTTATCTGGAAGTCTGTGGTAGTCAAATCTAGAAAAGCTATTTAACCATCCATGAACATATTGTGAACTGCCAGAAGAATGAACAAGTCTGTCTTGGAAGAAGTACAAGGATGGCAAGACTTTGTCTCGTGTACTTAAGACATGCTACCAGGAGGGGCCAGTCTTAAGAAAGCACAACAAGGACTGTGAAGATGGTACAAGACCAGGCAGCATTTGGTCTGTTGTACATAGGTTTGCTGTGGGATGGAACTGATTTCAGAGAACCTAACAACAACAATGTCAAGTCTATATGGAGCCCTGGTGGTGCAGTGGTGCAGTGTTTGGCTGCTAACCAAAAGGTCAGTGCCTCAAACCCACCAGCTGTTCCTTGGGAGAAAGCTCTCACAGTGTGCTTCAGTAAAGACTGCAGCCTCAGAAAACCTGTGGGAGCACTTCTACTCTGTTAAGTGTAGTCACTGTGAATTGTGCTCAACTCAACAGTACACAACAACACTATCACATCTATATTCAGTTTGTTGAGATTAACTTCTAAAGGGCCCACCTATTGGTATGGTGGCCAAGTGTTAGGCTTGCGAACTGGAAGGTCATCACTTCAAAACCATCAGTCACTCCAAAGGAGAAAGACGTGACAGTCAGCTCCTGTAAAGATTGTTGTTTTTGTTACATGAGATCAATCCACAGCAACCATGTGTATAACAGAAGGAAACACTGCCAGGTCCTGTACCATGCCTACAATCACTGCTATGCCTGAGCGCATTGCTGTAGTCACTGTGTCAATCCATCTTGTTGAGGATCGTCCACTTTTTCACTGACCATCTACTTTACCAAGCATGAAGTTCTTCTCCAGGAATTGACCCTTTCTGACAACATGTCCAAAGTTTGTAACACAGAGTCTTGTCATCCTTGATTCTAAGAAGCACTCTAGTTGTTCTTCTTCAATGACAGATCTGTTCATTCTTTTGGCAGTCCATGGTATATTCAATATACTCTACCAATATTAAAATTTAAGGGAAATTAATTAATTATACATTAATTAACTATGTAAATTATTTATAGATAAAATAAGCACATAAGATGTGTTAAAGGGCAGAGTTTTTTTGGTGAAACATTACATTGAATGGATCACATGTGGTAGTATAGCATAGTCTTGGTTATCTAGCACTGCTTTAACAGAAATATCACAATTTGATGGCCGTAACAAAGAGAAATTTATTCTCTGACAGCCTAATAGACTACAAATCCAAATTCAGAGTGTCAGCTCCAAAGGAATGTTTTCTCTATCAGCTCTGTAGAAAAGTCCTTGTCATCAGCCTGCTCTTGGTCTGGGAGCATCTCAGCACAAAAGCGTCACATCCAAAGCATATGCTCTGCTCCCAGCCCTGCTGTCTTGGTAGTATGAGGTCTCCCTGTTTCTCTGCTTGCTTCTCTCTTTTACATTTCAAAACAAACTGGCTTCAAACATTATTTAATCTTATAGATCTCATCAGTATAACTGTCACTAATCCAGCCCATTACATCATATTGATATGACTTACAACATGCAGGAAAATCACAACAGATGACAAAATGGTAAACAATCATACAACACTGGGAATCATGACTTAGCCAAAATGATAGATATTTTAGAGGGATACAATTCAATCTATAACATAAACCATTACACTTTTATTATGTACATTCTTCTGTGTTTCCAGACTTTATCAAGATGCTGTAAACATTAAGTTCAATCTTAATGTTACTCTTCGATGGCACTTGGCTTGGCTAATGTTACTCTACTTTAATTTTTTAGTTTGTGTCTTCATGATTTAGAATTTTTTATGGTTAGCTTTTGGTAAATACGTTTCTGTTATCTCAGTTTAGAGTTCTTCTATGACTCAAAATAATTTTAGAAGAGCATTCTTCTGTTTTTTAATTTCCAAATAGTTAAAATTCTTTGTTTTCCAAAGTCAAACAGCTGTTTATGTTACAAAAAGAAATCTCAATACATTAGGAACAGAAGGGAAATTCCTCAACACAATAGGGGGGCGTCTATGCAAACCCAACAGTTAATACCATCCCAAATGGAGAGAGATTTGAAAGCATCTCATTTGAGAATGAAAACTAGACAAGAATGTTCACTATCACCACTTTTATTCAATGCTGTATTGGAAGTTTTAGCCAGAGAAATGAAACAAGATAAAGAAATAAAGGACACCCACATTGATATGGAAAAGAGTAAAAATATTTCTACTTGCAGATGATATGATTTTGTACACAGAAAACCTTAAGAATCCATAAAGAAACTACTAGAACTAATACAAGAGTTCAGCAAAGTATCAGGATATAACGTGAACATAAATAAATCAATGGCATTCCTTTGCATTAATAAAGAGATCATCAAAGAGGAAATCACCAAATCAATACCATTCACAATTTCCACAAAGAAAATAAAATGCTTAGGAATAAATCTAATCAGAGATGTGAAAGATCCATACAAAGAAAACTGCAAGACTCTCAGAAACCAAAAGAGACCTATATAAATGGAGAAACCTACCCTGCTCATGGATAGGAAGACTTAACATCATGAAAACACCTCTTCTTCTCCAAGATATCTATAGACACAATGCAATCCCATATACAATTTTTTAATGTAATTTTTTAATGGCATGAGAAACAAATCACTAGCTTCTTATGGAAAGGGAAGAAACTCCAGATAAGTAAAGCACTAATGAAGAAAAAGAACAAAGTGGGAGGCTTCACACTACCTGATTTCAGAACATATTACACTGACTTGGTAGTCAAAACAGCCTGGTACTGGTACAAAAATAGATACATAGATCAATGGAACAAGATAAACCCCACTAAAAATCCACTGCCATTGAGTTGGATCCGACTCATAGCAAACCTAGAGGTCAGAATAGAACTGCCCTGTAGAGTTTCCAAGGAGCATATGGGAGATTTGAACTGCTGATCTTTTGGTTAGCAGATGTAGCACTTAACCCAGTATGCCATCAGGATTTCGTAATGCACCAAGAGAGAGAACACAAATATAACTGCACCACCTACGAGCACCTGATATTCGACACAATTTGGGAAAAAATAGTCTCTTCGGCAAATGGTGCTGACAAAACTGCATCCCCATCTGACAAAAAAAAAAAAGAAAAGAAACAAGCTCTATACTCATGCCATGCACAAAAACTAACTCAAAATGGATCAAAAGCCTAAATGTAAAATCTAAAACAATAAGGATCCTGGAAGAAATAATAGGGACAATGTTGGGAACTCTAATACATGACATAAACAAATTACAAAATATTACAAACAGTGCATGAACATGAGAAGAGAAAATAAATAAGTGGAAACTTCTGAAAATCAAACACTTATGCTCATCCAAAGACTTCATTAAGAGAGTAAAAAGACCACCTATTGACTGGGGAAAAAAAAAATTGGTAACTAAGAATTCAGTCAGCATCTAATCTCCACAATCTACAGGGTACTTGAAAACCTGAAAGAGAAAAAAAATAATAATACCAATCAAAAAAATGGGTAAAGGACATAAACAGGCACTTAACAAAAGAACACATCCAATTAGCTAACAGATTGATAAACGAACGCTCACTCTCATTGGTGATTAGAGAAATCCAAATCAAAACTGCAATGAGATGCCACTGAGGCTGGCATTTGTCCCCAAAACACAAAACAGCAAGCGCTGAAGAAAGTGTGGAGACACTGGAACCCTGCTACACTACTGGTGGGAATGTAAAATTGTGCAACCATGTTAGAAAATGGTTTATCAATTTCTTAAAAAGCTAGAGATAGAAATAACACATATCATCTAGCAACCTCACTGCTTGGAATATATCCTAGAGAAATAAGAGCTGTCACATGAGGAGATACATGCACATCAATATTCATTGCACCATGGTCCACAATAACACAAAGATAGAATCAACTTAGGTGTCGATAACAAAAAAATGGATAAACGCTCTATGGTATATTCACCATTATGCAACGATGAAGAACAGTGATGAGAAAACACCAGATTGATATGGAATCATCTGAAAGACATTATGCTGAATGAAATCATTCAGTCACAAAGGACAAACACTGTATGAGACCATTACTACAAGGCTTCAAGAAATGGACTAAGTACAGAGGAAATAATTCTTGTTTGTTTCCAAAAAGGAGGGGAGCAAGACAGGTATCCATAGATTAGATGTTAGATAGGAACTGGGTTAAGGGAAGGAAGTGACAGGGCACAGAAGAAAGATCAACACTGCTGGACTATACTAAGAATTAAAAGATTGTCTAAATACACTCCAGCAATTTGAAGGTCACAGTAACTGGGGCAGGAGTCTGGGGACCACACTTTTGGGGGACATCTAGGTCAATTGGCTTAAGAAAATGGTTTGCATCCCAATTCCATGAGGGCATCTGTGGCCTTAAATGCTAGCAAACTACCATTTAAGGTATAGCAATGGGTCCCAGTATAACCAGAGCAGAGGAGTATAACAGACATCAAAGACAGGAGGAAAATGTAAAAACTAAAGACAAAAGCAGTCAAATGATCCAGAGACCACATCAGCATGAAACCACAACTAGGTTGGTGCCTGGCTACCTCCAGTGTCTGTCTTGATAGGCAATACAATGTAGGCTCCCTGATGTAGTATGAGAAAAATGGAGGTGCAGATTTAGAATTCTGTTAAAAAGACCACACTTAAGGATTTGACATCCTGGAGGGTCATCTGAGAGCATGGCTCCTACTCTTGCTCGTCGCCATGAGCTCACACCAATACCAAACACAACTTTTCAGACAAAACTTGGACTGGACCGCAAGACATGAGGCTGTGGGAGTAGCTCTGCTATAGTAACGAGAAGAGAGGGTGGAGAGGAGGGGGCAGAAGCTGGTTGAATGAATATGGAAAGTACTGAATGGAAGGGGGATTGTGCTGTCACAGGGTTGGGATAACAGATGGAGTTGCATAGGGGTCTCTCTATGGGGTACTAAATGGCAAATTGACTTCATTTGTAAACTTTCACTTATTCACAATAAAATATTATAATAAAAAAGTGTCTTTTGCCTGTCTCTAATATTTATGAAGAAGTAATCAGAGAATATGCCTTGTAATGTTTTATTAAAATTGCTTAGGTTATCTTTATGGGAAAGTACACCATCAGATTTTGTCAAGAGACAGTACAGACTTCCTATCAACTTGTATATTTTCTGTTTTTGAAGGAAATTTCTTTTTTCTGTGAAACATGCTCAAGCTTTTTTATTGTTTTATCCTAATAATTTCTGTCCTTACATATATGTTCTGCTTAATAGATATATATATATACATATTTTTTTTGGCATTCTGGTAGCAGAGCACTGTCATTGTTGTTTTGTTTTGTGTCCTTCAGTGCTTGTAGTGAGATTGCCCTTCTCCATCCATTTCAAATTAGGCATACCTGAGGGACCTGTTTTGAGCACTGACACCTACAAGGAAGTGATACATGTAATTCACTTTGGGATAAAAATTTCCTTTTCTTAAATGTGAGTGTTACATTTCCTTTGAATATAACGACTTTGAAAGTTTGAAAAGATATGGAGCCTCCTTCGAACTGCGTCCTTGTGTAACTACAATGAGCAGAAACCTATACCTATTCTTGCTGGATAAGTGGCAAGAGAGAGATAAATAATCCTTTGTGGTTTTAAGCCACCAGATTTTTGAGTTTATTGGTTTCCATAGAAATGTTTGTTGTTGTCCACGGAAATTCTGCCTGAAGTTTTAAAATATTGATATCTCATCAAATTAAAAAAATAACACAGTGGCCTGAAGAACAACGTAAGACAGCTATAACAAAGCGTAGTACAGGTCAAATTTGACCCATCAGTTTAAATTTGTCACCAAATTAAAACTTTTGAATTACATACGTTTTTTCCAAGTGAAGAAATGCGACTTCAAGTGCTTTAAAATTCTTTTAAGTCACACTACCGGTAAATGAAGAGTCGACACTCAGGCCCAGATTTCCAGCTGGAATTATTTTCCCACTGCAGAGTGGATGAAACGACCAACACCAAACCTCATTGCCACTGAGTCAGTTCCAGCTAATAGTGACCCTATGGGACAGAGTAGAACTGCTCCATAGATTTTCCAAAGAGCGCCTGGTGGCTTCAGACTGCCAAGCCTTTTGGTTAGCAGACGAATAGACATTAGCAAATAACGTTGACTTGTCTCATTCATGTCTTACCTCTTACTTACGTTCGCATGTATTTTCAATACCACAGAAACTTTATTACCACTAATCCTATTTCTGCTTTTTAAAACAAAACGACAGAAAACCACTGTTGTCATTTCAGTTTGGACTCATGGCGACCACACACGTTACAGGGTTCCATGGGTTTCTTTGGCTGTAATCCTTCCGGAGGCAGATCACCAAACTGTAATTCCACGTTGCCGCTCGGCAGGTTTGAACGAGCAACTTTATCTTAGCAGTGGAACGCAAGCCACTTTAGCCACAGTTGTCCCTGTTTTCCCTCTTGCTTCCTCCTTTCTGTTTCAAGATTTGATTGCACTTTTACTAGTTACCTCATTCGTTGACTATTTACCTGTTTCTCTTTCCCATTTTATTTTATTTTCACTTCCTGTCCAGCCAGTATTACAACCAAGGGCTAATTACGGGTTGTACTCTCAGCCATCACGTTGCTAAGTTTCGAATCGTATACCTAACGGATTTGGAGGACAGTCTCAAAGAGCCTGCACTTTATTCGGGGAATTTTCATAAGGGTGGCGTTTGATCAAGAGGAATCCTGGTGGTTCAGTGCTTAACTGCTTCACTGCCAACTGAAAGTTAGGGTGTTCGAGTCCACCAGCTGCTCTATGGGAGAAAGATGTAGTAGCCTGCTTCAGTAAGATTATAACCATGGATACTCTGTGGTGCATTTCCAGTCTCTGTAAGGTGGACTTGGAATCAATTGCATTGCCGTGGGTTTGAGTTTTCTCTTTTTTTTTTTTTGTTTGATGCGAGGTTACCGTAGTTACTTTCTTAAGAGAGAAAATTCGCCTTAAAATTGTTTTAGTTGCGGTTTGCTCTGTTACTTCAAAAAGTGATCCTAATACATTTTTTTGAGCTTGGAATAGCTACCTTGTTTGTTCTTCCAAACTTTATCATGAAGCCAAAGCTAAGTGCCGTCAAATGAAAGACAAGTTCTAAGAAGTGCCAGTGATCTTTTATTGAAAGAAGTTTAGAAAACTGATGTTAAATATAGCAGATTTCTATTGTTGTTGTTTGCTTGCTTTTTCACTGCAGGTTTCTCAGAGTCTTCATTTTACTAATATTCATTGTTTTCAAAATTATTTTCTGTGGATTTCTCTCTTTACACAATCCTGTCAACATTTTGTGGGATGTTGGTGTTCCTCAGGATGCCCCGTTTGCACCGTGGTTAAGGTCAGCAGTTGAAACCCTCCATGCACTTCTTGTAAGCTCTATGGAGCTGTTCTTCTCTGTCCTAGAAAGTCACTGTAGCTGGAAACGACTTGACGGCAATTATTTGGTATTGTTTTAAGCTTCCTCAGGGTGGAGTTTGATACGTACACCTATATGAGTATGTCATAAAATGTATTCTATAATCTTTAAAAAATGTTTTGTTAAAGTGAATGTTTGCAAGTCAGTTTGTCCCACAAAAACTTACACACACATTGTTATATAACCCTATTTGCTCTCCCCACACTGACAGCACACTCTTCTCTCCGCTGTGTATTTCCCACATCCCTTCAACCAGTCTCTGCTCTCTTCTGGTTTCTCATCTGGACTCCAGACAGGAGCTCCCTGTTGGTCTCCTGTAGCTACTTTAGCCAAGAAGCATACTCTTTGCCAGTATCATCTTGTGTTTTATAGTCCAGTCCAATCATTGTCTATCAGTTGGCTTCAGGAATGGTTTTAGTTCTGGGCTCACAGAGAGTCTGGGGACCCTCCAGTCTGTCAGATCATCAAGTCTGGCCTTTTTACTAGAATTTGAGTTCTGTACCTGATTTTTCTCCTGTTACATCAGACCAGTCATTGGTCTTATGCTGATGTAGTTTCTGGTTTATGCGGCCCTTTCTGTTCTCTTGAGCTAATATTTTCTTTATGTCTTTAGTGTTCTTCATTCTCTTTTGCTCCAAGTAGGTTGGGACCAATTGATGATAATGGTTAAGTGATATGTCTGCTAACCAAAAAGGTCAATGGGGTGTTCCAATCCACCAGGTGGAACCTCTAAGGAGCAGTTCTACTTTGACCTATAGGGTTGCTATGAGTTGGAATCAACTTGACAGCAGTGGGTGGATTAGATGGTTGTTGGCTAGCTTTTAAAATGCCAGCTGTCACTCACCCAAGTGAGACACAGAACATTTTCTTTAACAAATTTGTTATACCAATTGACCTAGATGTCCCCTGAGACCATGATTCCCAGACCCCTATCCCACTACTCTGTCCCTCAAAGTGCTGGAAACCTCTTAGCATTTTGTTTAGACCAATTGTGCTGACTTCTCCCGTATTGTGTGTTGTCTTTGCCTTTACCTAAAATATTTCTTGTCTACTATTTAGTTAGTAAATACCATAATGCCATAGTTTCTTAAAGTTGATCAGTAAGTATATACATACATATATATATATATACACACACTTATGTATATAAGTTCATAGAATACGAAAATGCTATTGAAGTCTATACAGGTAGAAAATAATCTATGGTAGCATTTGACAAAAGAAATTTGTACGCTTTTATTCATTGCCTACTATAATGTTGGAGATGATGCATGACAAAGCACAAATCAAACACATTTTGAAAAGAACCAGATATGTATGTTGTTTCCAAGAACTTATCATTATAGCAACATGTTAAAAGGTGTCCTGGTTATGATAGAATATGATTACTGTTTAAAAAGTACAATAAAAAATATTTTGTACAAAATGTTCTAACTTCAGTTTGCTCTTCTGTGTCACAGAATATACTCAAAATGGCAATTAAAACACATTTGTATGTAGTACAAATAGTACATTGTGCCTTTAATGATATTGCATTAGTCATCTAGATTTTTTTGATTGAGCCCTCAGGTTTGTGAATATGTGTTCACTAGTATATCATATCCGACTCATGGCGCCATGAGTCGGATCCGACTCGACGGCACTTGGCTAGTATATCATAGTAATTTCATAAAACATAGCAGTATACTGACTTATTTAAGGAAATACAGATTAGCGGAAAATACCAACTACTTCAGAAGACGAGAAAATGAGAGAGAAGTGACACCGACACCATTATTAGAAAAGCATTTCGGATCCGACTCGACGGCACTTGGCTTGGCTTTTGGCTGGCTTTGCAAATTTAACCAAAAATATTTTTATCTTATTCTATCTGAGTTGCCTGGATGAGACTGTTCTTAAAAATAATCTCTAGTGCAACTCTAGGAATTTCTCTAAAAGCAGAGAAGAAAAACTCATAACATTGTAAAGATAAAATAACTACCTAGTACAAATAAATGTCTGAATGATTTTATGACATGCATTAACATTCTTAATATCTACATGGAATGAGACTGTAACTAACCCTGACTGATTAATGGGATGTTAATGAGTCCGATAGCTAGGTTGTGAGGCAGTAATTTTGTAAGGTTTATTTGGTTTGTATCAGTTTCCTGAAGAATAAAGACAGACCGTAAACCAATGGCAAGGAGACACTATTAGGTAATAAAAGTTATACTCCCTCTATTTTCAAGAAAGAACATTGCAGAGGAAAAGGAATAAGGTTATTTACTCAACTATTTTCTGTGTTCAGCCCTTCTGTACTTAGTGTACTTATTTAATGATTAGAAAGCAGATTGACAGACATGATTTTAAGACATATGTTAATACAGGCAATGGAGGATAATGAAGGAAAGACGACTGGTGTTCCCTTTAAAGATCTAAGATGAATAGGTCATATTTCTAAAATCCAGGAGCCCCAAGCTCAGTTCTGTGGCTTCTTGATCCTTCAAGTTTAGGTACTGGATGATATCTTGTAGACAAAAGACCTTGAGGCCATCCGAGGCCAGCAAACAAGCAAAGGAATCATCAGATTCCACCTGTTCTAAAGGCACGTGTTTTGATACACCATCCAACACCCCTGAGATGTGTCTGAGAGACAAGTATCCCACTTCCACTAACCCCAAGGATTGAATTGTGTCCCCACAAAAAAAGGTGTGTAGCAATTTGGTTAGATCATAATTCCTGATGTTATTGTGCTCCTATGTGTTGCACATCCTGCCTTTGTGATGTTATTGAGGGATGGTGGCTGGTAGACGGTGTGTTAGTGAGTCAGATCTCAATGTGTAAGGCTGTGTTGTGCCTCACTATAATAGACAACGAAGCAAGTAGAGAATTGGGGCACTTGGCTTGGCTACCATCAAAAAAGAAGCACCAGGAGCAGAGCATGTCTTTCGGACTTGGGGTCCCAGTACCTCAGAAGCTCCCAGTCCAGGGGAAGGTTGACTAGAAGGATCTTCCTCCAGAGCCAAAAGAGAAGATTTCCCTTGGAGGTGATGTCCTGATTATGGACTTCGGTCTACCTTCAAAAAGAGAAAATAAAGGTCTCTTTTTGAAGCCATCAGCTCGTGATACTGCTTTTATAGCAGCTCCAGATGAGAAAACACCCCCTCCCCTCCACTGTCTGATATTTCATGGAATGGTTCCAATCAAAAGAGACCACTGCATGGGTCAAGAGCAACACACATCCCCTGAGGCATAACTGCAAGACTAGTCTTCAATTTGTTATGCAGAGCAAGAAGAGACACTTGGCCTTGAAGCAATCCTATGTATAAACATTCAAGAAGAGCAAAGGAAATACTGAAAAAGAAAAGCAGAAGAGAGGTAAACCTTATGAGATATTAGAATATAATATAAAGTCTGTGTTATTAAAACAGCATGCTTTTGAGAGGAATGGGCATGTAGACCAGTGCAATAGAATAGAAAACAGCTGTTTACATGTGTGGTAACCCACCATACAATGAAAATGATATTTCAGTCATTTGAGAAATATGAAAGTTATAAGAAATAATGACAAAACAACTGAATAACTATCTAGATAATAAAAATATTAGATTCATACTACACCTAAGGCTAAAGACAATCTATCAGAGATCTGAATCCACAGAAGGAAGCCACATAAGCACTACAAAAAAAAAAAAATGGGTACATTTTTCTGTAACCTATGTAGATGGAAGGCTTACTAATTATAACTTGAAAATCAAATGCAATCAAAGTAAGAACTGCTATTTTTAGCTGTTTAGTAGCAATGGAACGAGAATGCCAGAATACATCATAAAAAACCTGTATGTAAGCCAACAGACCATTATTTAAACAGGATGAGGTTTAAAGTCAGGAAAGATATGTATCAGGTTTGTATCCTTTTACTATGCTTATTCAGTCTGTATGCTGAGCAAATGATCTGAAAAGTTTCACTGTACGAAGAACACAGCATGAGGACTGGACAAAAACTCATTAAAAACAGGTGATATGAAGATGGCATAACAAGCTTGCTCAAAGTGAAGAGGACTCGAAGCACTTAATGATGAAGGTCAAAGACTACAGCCTTCAAGATGCATTACACTTCAACATAAAGAAAAACAAAAGTCCTCATGACTGCATCAACAAGCAACATTATGATAAATGGAAAAAATACTGAACTTGTCAAGGGTTTCATTTTACTTGGATCCACAATCAACACCCATGGAAGCAGCTGTCAGAAAAATCAAAGGACAAATTGCACTGGACAAATCTTCTGCAAAAGTCCTCACTGAAGTGCTGGAAAACAAAGATGTCAGTCTGAGGACTGATGTGCACCTGACCCAAACCATGGTGTTTTCAATCGCCTCATATGAATGTATGGGCTGAACAATGAAAAAGGAGACCAAAGAAGAACTGAAGCTTCGGAAAGGTAGTGTTGGTGAAGAATTGAATATACCATGAACTGTCAAGAGAATGAACTAGTCTGTTATGGAAGAAGTATAGCCAGAATGGTCCATAGAAACAACTTTGACAAGATTGTGTCTCACATACTTTTGGACATGTTGTCAGAAGTGATCACTCCCTGGAGTAGGACATCATGCTTGGTAAAGTAGTGGGTCAGTGAAAAAGAGGAAGGTCCTTGACAAGGTGGTTTAACACAGTGGCTGCAACAACAGGCTCAAGCATAGCAAAAATTGTGAGGATAGTGAAGAAGTGGGCAGAGTTACGTTCTATTCTGCGTAGGGTTGCTATGAGTCAGAACCAACTGGACAGCACATAACAACGACAACAATCAGAAGACGGAACAAATTGGTCTGGAAGAAGGACAGTCAGAATACCCCTTAGAAGCGAGGAAGGCAAGACTTCATCTCAGATACTTTGGACATGTTATCAGGGGGCAGCAGTTCCTGGAGAAGGACATCATGCTTAGAAAAGCAGAGGGCCAGCAAGAAAGAGAAAGATCCACAATGAGATATATAAACATAGAGACTGTAACAATGGGCTCAAGCTTAACAACATTTATGAAAATAATGCAGGAATAGCCAGTGTTTTGTTCTGTTGTACTTGCAACACTGTGGGTTAGAATAACTTGAAGGCATCTAACAGCATATGACTATTAATACTAATAATAACAATAAACATTTGCAGATTTGTAATAGAGAGTCATTGTCAAATCCACTCCAACTCAGTGATCTTGTGTACAACAGAATGAGACTTTGCTCAGTCATGAGTCATCCTCATGATTGCCAGAAGTCTGAATCCATTTTTGTGGCCACTGTGCCAATCTGTCTCACGAAGGAACTCCTTCACCCTTGGTGGTCCTCTATTTCACCAAACATGATATCCACTTCTAGCAATTAGGCCCTCCTGGTGCAAGAAAGTCAGTGTTCTGTTTTATTGATAAGATTTTATTGGCTAGCTTTGGGAAGCTTATCGCCAAGTCTTTCTTCCCAGTTTTCCTTTGGAAGTTCCACTAAACCTGTCCATCATAAGTGACTTTGCTGGTATTTGAAAGACCAGTGGCCTAACTTCCACCATTCCAACAACAAGAAAGTCACTACAGTATAACAAACAGATTGGTGGATGGTGCTTGCCATACACACTGCGGATGCATCTCTAATGCACAGCCCTGGTGGTACAGTGGTTAAGAGCTGGGCTGCTAACCAAAAGAGAAACAGTTTGAAATCACCAGCCATTCCTTAGAAACCCTATGGAGAGTTCCACTCTGCCCTACAGATTCACTGTGAGTTGAAACTGGATGTACAAATGGGTGTGGTTTGGTTTTATCCCTAATATAGTAAGCACTCTCAAAATGTGCAGGAAAAAAAAAACCTGAAAGACAACTATGTAACGGATATGAACAGACGGTTCACCAAAATGTATGAAAATGGGACTCAAGCATATGAAAACATGATACAGCTTATCCAAGGTTATAGACAGGAATGGAATAAATGAAACGGGGAAATAATATGTCATTCACAGAAATTTTTATGTAATTTGAACTTTTTGAGAAATTACTATTTTACTGGTTAATAAATGAAATAAACATACACTTAAAATACATGGAATACAAACAGGGACATAAAGCCGTATTTCCAATGAATGATCACTACAGTGTTAACAACAAAAAGAACAAAGTAAATTTTGAATTCATTTTCATTTTTTCCAGTGGGAAGGGTAATTGTTTTCATTATCCAGCACCCACAAGCCACAAGCAGATGGCTTTAAAAAGAGAAATTTTATTTGTCACAGTCCGGTAAGCTACAAATCCAAATTCAGGGTGTCAGCTCCAGGGGAAGGCTTTCTATGCTGGCAGTGGAGGAAGATCCTTATCATTCACCTTCTGTGGGATTGGAAGCTTCTGAGGTGCAGGGACACTGGTCCTTTCCAAAGGATGTGTTCAGCTCCGAACACTGCTTTCTTTCTTGGTATGAGGTCTTCAACTCTCTGCTTGCTTCCCTTTCCTTTTATCTCTTGTAGGGTAAAAGGTGGTACAAACCGCACTCCAGGGAAACTTCCTTAGCAAGAGTGTTGCAGTTCCACCCTAATCTTCTTTTAATATAATCATCCTGTTTACTAGCTACAGGAAGCAACTAGGATTTGTAACATAGGAAAATCACAAAAAACTGAGAATTATGACCCAGTCAATTGGCTGCACACATTTTGAGAGGGACACAGTTCAATCCATGACAGTGATTAGTCATGAAACTGTTTTCTTGGTATTCTAAAATTGATTACATCAGTAAAAAATTTTGAGAACAGTGGAAACCAAGTTTCTCACTGTTAAAGAATGCAGTCACATAGAAGTTTATAGAATAAGTTCTGTGCCACTGGATTGGAATTGCAGGTATTGATATGGAATCATAGCACATCTATATCATTGATATTTGCATCTAATACCTCTGTGTGTAAGAGTAATTTCCTTGATCTATCCACTAAATGAGCTGAGAAACAATGACAGAGCAATAGTAAAAAGCACATTTAACATTCACTTAAAGGAAAGAGGACTTCTCTGAGTAATGCCTGATGCCAGGGCTGTAGAGAAAAAAAATAATACAATCCCTAAAGCATTTGATGCCAGAAAATGGAAAGTACATTACAAATGCTGAAAACACATCAAAGGACACAGTATTCTGCCTGAAATTCCACTCAATTTTAATAATAGCAGTAACAGTTTGTAAACCTTCCAATAAGAATCCATCAATCCATAGTGACATAAGTAACAAAATAAATTAATAGAAAATAGAGGTGTGAGGAAAGCTCTGCATTATACTAACAAGATCACTAATAACTATCAGAAGAATGCTGAAGTTAGACAATCACCTTTAATTATCAACACAAGAATAACTGATTCTGACGAGGAGCAACAAATGCTAATACTGTGAGGTGAAAGAATGAGGAGGAACAGGATATTTTAATAGTCTGCGAGTATCTCCCCATAACTTTGTTTATTAATTGAGAAGAGGAAATAAACATTATACAGTGGAGAAACCTGGCAAACACTACGTTACTTAGGTGATTAAAGTTAACATTAACAGGGTTGGAACAAGCCAACGTTATATGGCTCCTGACATGATACACTAAGAAAGACACAGTACTGCTTCTGTGGTGTGCCTACCGAAATGTGGTGCCTGAACTGAATCACAAACCAATGGCAGACAAATCCAACTGAGATATCAAGCATGACAATTAACTTCATAAGTTCATCCTAGAAAAAGTGCTACGTACCTCATTGCTGAATATCAATACAGTCACCTTTGAAGTACTCCCTTTGGGAAGCTAAGCACTGAAGATAGCACCTAGTCTACCTGTCAAAGCTATTTTGGAACTCTTTCTTGAATGACCATCAGACTTGCTATCATATTACCCTTGATGTCCTGAATGTCATCCAAATGTCTTCCTTGTAGTTTTTCCTTTATCTTTGAGTAAAAGAAAAAGTCATTGGGGGCCAAGTCAAGAGAATAGGGAGGGTGTTTCAACACAGTTATTTGTTTACTGGCTAAAAACTCTCTCACAGACAACTATACAATTAAGTTTGCAAACTTGCCACTGTGCTATCATGCACAACAGCCATTCCAGAAGAAGTGCAAAATTGCTTTGAAGGGTAGACTATACCCTGGCATTGGTGTACAGCTTCCCAAGAGGAGTACTTCAAAGGTGACCATAGCAATAATCAGCAATGAAGTAGGTAGCACTTAGAATAATGAAATTTTCAGAGTTGTCTGATCTTGTGTGTGTGTGTGTGTGTGTATGTGTGCGTGCGTGCACACGCGTGCGTGTGTGTGTATGTGTAAGTCAAGGGGTACGGAGATGGATATATATACATATGTATTCATATGTACATATGTATATGCAATTAAGAGGTCATTGGTCTTGCAAAATTCTGTTATGTGACCTCTGGCATCATTTCTACCACCAAGGCCGTGTTTTACGAAGTACCAGTCATTCTTGTTTGTTTCTAACTTTCAAACTCCAATCACCAGTAATTATCAATGAATCCCTACTGTATCTTCAATCAATTTGAGGCTACAGAAGTGGGTAAAAATCCTGTTTCTTCTAGTCTTAGTGGTTAGTGCATAAATTGGAATAATAGTCATATTAACTGGTCTTCCTTGTAGGTATATGAATAGCACCCTATCACTGACAGCGTTGTACTTCAGCACAGATCTTGAGAATGAATGCAATGCCATTCCTCTTCAATTTGTCATTCGCAGCACAGAAGATCATGCGATTGATTCAAAACATCCAAAATTAGTTTATTTCTGATCACTGATGCCTAAGATACTGATGCTTACACATTCCATTTCATTTTTGATGATTTCCAATATTCCTAGATGCATACTTCATACATACCGCATTCTGACTACAATGGAAGTTTGCAGTTGTTTTTTCTCCTTCAGATCATGCCACACCAGTAAACGGAAGTCCCAAAGACTTGACTCCATCTACATCACTAAAGTAGATTCTACTTGGAGGAGGCAGCTCTTCTCCTAACATGTTCTGAGTGCCTTCTGACTTGAAGAGCTTATCTTTCTGCACTATATTACACAAAAATTGGCTGCTATTCCTAAAGTTTTCACTGGCTAGCTCTTTTCAGCAGTAGTCTGCTGGGTCTTTTTTCCTGTTCTGTCATATACTGGAAGCTCCACTGAAACCTGTCCACCATGGTGACCTCGCCAGTATTTGAATACTCATGGCATAGCTTTCAGCATCACAGCAACATGAAAGCCCCCACAGTACAATCAACTGATGGACATATGAGAGAGATATATATATAACACACAGATTTGATAGATAGACAAACAGATAAGTTGGTAGGTAGATAGATAGATAGATACAAGAAAGACATTGAGACAATTGTAAACAATTAATTGATAAATCTGTAAAGGCTATACCAGTGTTCCTTTTTATTTGCCTTACAAATATCCCTTAAAGTGCAAATTATATAAAAAAAATAGAAAACTATACACACTACTATGGATAATTTATCCTAATAAAAGTATATATGTGAATACATTTTATGTTTTAATAGTGCGTTACAGTTTCAGGGCTTTTATGTATACTATATTGTTTGTAACTGGAAATAAGTAACAGAGAGGAAAGCAAGTATTTTATTTATATGAGAGATGAGTGTCCAAGAGTCATAGGTATTTTGAACCCAGTTTAAGATCACACTGGATAATCATGTAATTTAATACTTTTTTTATTTTCTACATGGTTATCATACTCTATCTGGGAATTCTCAAGGTTTTCTTTTTTTAATCACCTTCTACTCAGAGGCAAAGCCCAATAAGAAGTTATTTTATGTTCTCTTTTAAAACAGGAGAATTTTTCTACTTTATGCTTCTGTGTCAAATTTGGACTATTGGGTTTTACCTAGGAGTCTCTGATATAGTTTTCCGCCTTTCGTGTTACCCAGCCTTTGTCTTCTTTCCCCAAAATGGCCCATTAGCATCCACTGCTTAGGTTACTGGGGATACAGAACTGCTTGCTTGAGCCCATGTCTTTCTAAATTCACTTTCTTATCGCGTTAGGTCTCTGAGAACGTCCCTCCCTTCTTGTCAGCTCAGCAATAGATTTAAAATGTTTCCTTTAAATGATTTTAACCAGTATTTTTCAAGGTTTGATAACAAAGGGTTTGCAGAAACGTAAGTATGTCGTATTGTCAGAAATTGAATAATCAGTTTTGGTTGGTAGTGTTGTTTTCTCACCAAGGAGAATAAAATTAGGGCAGTGGAGGAAGACTTACACAACAATGGTGAGTTGTAACTGGTTTTATCTGATATTATGGTGAATTTATTATAAGGGCAAAAGAAAACACACTGCAAGATTTAAAAAGAAACACAAATTACTTACCCACACCAAAATCTCATTAGACTGATTGTGGTGACCCATGTGTGCAGAGTTGCACTGCTCCAAAGGATTTTCAAGGCTCTGACCTTTCAGAAGCCCATCACCAGGCCAGTCTTCCAGGGAAACCCAGAGGGGTTCCAGCTGCCAGCATCCGTGGCAACTAACAACAGAAATGAGAAAACTCTTTTTAAATCTCATTGCATTACAATGTTTCAAATTCTCTCTTGCAAATACAATAATGTAAAATGTAATTTTAGTTATAGTAGGATTTGTACAAGTATGTTCCCATTTTGAAAAGAAAAAAGCCAAAATTTTAATGTATAAAATCACCTATGTTCATATTAACATTTAAATACACATACCAACATGGTATGCATACATGATATGTAAGTATATGAGCATATATTTATATGAAATTTTATAGGCTTTGAGAAAGAGATATGGAGATAGACCTAAGAAGTAGTTTTAGAGGCTTACATGGGCAGAAGAAACAGAGAATTAAAGATAAAAATGATGAGCAATGAAGTTAATAGTATTTATGTTCTTTAAAAGACAAAATAACTTCCACATTTATTTAACAAGTATACATGTGAAAACACTTAGCATCCCCTAAACATGCATTATGTTTAATATCGCTTTAGGAAATAATTTTTAACAATCCCCTCGGCTAAAATTAAAATGAATTTCTTTTTAAACTTGGTTGCAGTTCCTTCTGAATATTAGCCAGTGAGTCTTAGGGGTAGAATAGGTCTTTGGCTAAAAATAAACCCGACTTTCTCTGGTGTTGTCAAGAACTTCAAATGGTTAAAAAATTAGGTGTCCGGAAGTGAGATGTTATCAATTGTACATTTTGAAGGGGCAAAGTAAAGACACTATAAATTGTATTTAATCTAGACATTATTAGAGACAATTTATGCATAAATGAATTGATTCCCACATTGTGAGATTCTCAGATCACATCTCCAGTGTTGCAGAGCCTCTCTCTACACGAACTCTGAGCAGCCTTTGGGCTGCTGACTGTCTCCTCTGTGCTGAGGAACACTTTCCCTGGCTTTCCCATCAAGTCTTGCCACCCAGGACATAGTGAGGAGAGCGGACTCGCCTGAGCCTCTGCTGGCAGAGTCTTTCATGAGAACACGGCTTGTCTGCATGGGCTGCTCTCTCCTTTGGCCCAAACACAGTAAAACCTCGTGTAGTGACTGTCACCACGTTCCTGTCAGTTCTCCATGTTCCGGAATCCAGCTCTGATCCACGAGAGAAAGGAAGTTACGGCTCTTCTTCCCAAACCCATTCTTTGCTTTGTTACCTGAGGCTCAAAGCCGTATTCCTCCTACTTTCAGTCTCACAAAATAGTTCATGAAAACAGCTCTGTCTTCATACATTTTTTTTTTTTTTTACAAACAGCACTCAAAACCAATGTATTCAACCTGATGAAAGTCAGATGCTGTGATTATCCTTTGATTTTCCTTCTCTCTCATTGTCTTTTTCTAAGCATTTATGAATCATTTTTTTTTTACTCTTTTGATGAACAAGCTGACAAATGTCCACACTGCAAATAGGGGCATGGCTGTACAGTGAATACATGTGAATGGGGTGGTCACAGGGGCTCTTCCTGTCTCTAGGAAACCAATCTTGCTCATGGTCCATTCAGCCAGCATCTTTTTGCTGCATGCTGTTGAGTAGATTCTGACTCGGAGACCCGACAGGGCAGAGAAGAACTGCCTTCTAGAGTTTCCTAGACTGTAATCTATGTGACAGCAGATTGTTAGGTCTATTGCAGCTGGTGAGTCTGAATCGCTAACCTTTTGTTTAGCTGCCCAGGGCTAGCCACTGCATCACCAGGGCTTCTTTAAGACCTTTGCATGTACCTGTTCTTATTCTTGTTGTGTGTCATCAATGCCTGGTTAAAAATATTTGAGATTATGTATATAAAACATAAAGATTAGTCTGTCTAAGGAGTAAGCTTCTTAATTAGATTATTAGTTCTTCAGATAACCAAAATGGAAAATAGAGAAAACCAAGAAGGTATACAGCATAGCAGTGTGATTATGATTAAAAAATAAATAAATAAAGCATAATTATTTTCTTAAAATTAGGGAGAAAAGTAGGGTATATTCAATAAAGACTAATGATAAGCAGCAAATATATTAGGAAAAATCACAGCTATGGTTTTTAATCACAACTGGTTCTTGCAGAAAAATTATTTTTAATCTCTTCTTAATTTGCTTCAAATAAATTAAAACTTCTCAACAAGGTAATCATATACAATAATGTCATAATCAAATGAGGCAATGTGAATTGAATGCCAATGTTTGTTCAAACAACCGTAATAGTATAATGCATTTTCAGTATTACTAGAAAGGATATATGATCAAACAGATTCAACATTAGCAGTGACCTTGAAGAAAGTGGCATGTACAGTTTATATCATAACATTTCGAATTAGCAATAAGTAATAATGTTAGCAGAGACAATCATATTTTTTTTTTTTTAAAAAAAGGTAAGTAATTAACTATAGAAGTATAGAGAAAATACATGAGTCTGGGAAATAAGCCAAGACAAAAGCTTCTTTAAAAGGCTGGTTAAGTGGTGTTTTTTTAAATGATGATTAGGAGCTAAAGGTTAAAAAAAAAATCCAGCACCAAAGAAGTATGATAGTACTAATTCTTAACTTACAATTCTAGGTAAGATAGAAAAGTCATACAGAAAAAATAAACAGAGAACGATTATAGTTGAGCCACAATCAAATTTTAAAAAAATATTTCCCCTGATGATTTATTTCCAAATAAATATATGATTTCTTTATTTTGTAAAGTTACTTATATGATCTCATTGATTTCAAAACAAACACATTTGCATCCAGAATTTATTCTCCAAGCAACTTATTCCAATCTGTTAATTCAAGTTCTGTGTAGAAATATTTAATTTACATTTAACATTTGTAAGTATACCTATAGCACATGCTGCTAAGGCACCCTGAGGTAGTTCATGAGATGTGAAGAGTAGGAGAGTTAGCTTAAACTCTAAGAGCCTATTAACACATTAGAGGTAGGAAAGGACCTTGAAGGAATGGAAGAGTAGGTGGTAAATGAAGTGTGTACTCTTCAAAGACTTAAGAAGCTGAAGATGGAAGGTTAAGAGGGCAAAAGCACAGCAAGAGAAAACTTGTTACGAAGATATATGAAATTCAAGGACTTATGGGCCTTACAGGATGGCGAAAGGTGTGGACCAAAGCGCCCATCAGAACTTCAGAGGGATGAAGCAATCTACCTTCTGTTTTCTCAGAACACATGCATACATACACAATCATTCATTTCACATATATCAACGGATGGTACACACAAGATCATCCTGAGTAATAATTGACTGGATGGAAAAATGCTAGATCGATGTTTAGGCACATCTTGTTTTATTGTTCCTCAGAAATACTGCGTATTTTACAAATTGAAGGTGTGTGGCAATCCTGCACTGAGCCAAGTCTAGAAGTACCCTTTTTCCAACAGTATGTGCTCACCTTTTGTCTCTTTGTTACATTTTGGTAATCCTCACAATATTTCAAACTTTTCATTATTATATCTGTCATGGTAATCTATTATCAATGGTATTTGATGTAACTAGCATAATTTTGGGGCACCCTAGGGATTGTATCAATGTAAGTTTGTCAACTTAAAAATGCTGTATGTGTTCTGACAGCTCCAGTGAGTGGCCATTTTCACCCCCATCCTTCTGCTTGGGCCTCCTTATTCCCTTAGTAACTTGATAATGGCCAATGGTTAAGTGTGAGGATGCTAGCTAAAAGGTCAGCAGTTTGAATTCACCAACCACCCCATGGAAGCTATATGGGGCAATTCTACTCAGTTCTACAGCTTTGCTCTGTGTTGGAATCAGTTCCAGAGCAATGGGTTCTTGGTTTCTGAAATCACCTCTAACTATTCAAGTGAAAGGAAGGGTAATCTATTCTGTACTTTATCTCAAAAGCTAGAAACTGTTAAGCTTAGTGAGGAGGGTGTGTTGAAAGCTGAGACAGGCCAAAAGGCAAGCTTGTTACACCAAACAGCCAAGCTGTGAATGCAAAAGATTTACTAAAAGTGCCACTTCAGTGAACACACTAAGCAGAACATCCTCACTGCTGATGCACAGAAAGTTTTAGTGATCTGGGTAGAAGATCACAGCAGCTACATTTCCTCAGGCTGAAGCCTAATCCAGAGCAATTCAGTTCTGAGAGAGAAGAAGAAGCTGCAGAGGAGAAGTATGAAGTTAGAAGAAGCTGTTTCATGAGTTTTAAGGAAAGAAGTCATCTATTAACACAAATGTAAAGGGAAGCAGCAAGTGCCACAGAAAATTATCTAGGCAATCTAACTAAGATCATTTATGAATGTGGGTGTTCTAGCAACAGATTTTTGATGCAGAAAAAACAGCCTTGAGTTGGAAGAAGATGTAGAGCTTTGACAGCTAAAGAAGAGAAGTCAATGCCCAGCTTCAATGTGTCACAAGACAGGCTGTTTCTCTCATTAGGAGCTAAAACAATTGGTGAATTTAAGATGAAGCAAGTACATCTACCACTACAAAAAGCCTACAATTTTTAAGAATCATGCTACATCTATTCTGTTTAAGCTCTATAAATGGAACAACACAGCCTGGAAGACAGCAAATCTATTTACAGTGTGGTTTACTGAATATTTTAAGTCCACTGTTGAGACCTACTGCTCAGAATAAAAGACTCATTATGTACTGCTCACTGACAATGTGTTAGATCACGTGAGAGTGCTGGTGAAGATATTCAAGGAAAGTAATGTCATTTTCATGCCTCTAACACTACATCAATTCTACAAAGAATGAATCAAGGAATGATTTTGAATTTTAGGTCCTATTATTCAAGAAATGATTTTGTAAGGCTACAGTGACCACAGAGTGACTTCTCTAACGGGTTTAGGCAAAGTAAACCGAATACCTTCTGGAAAGGATTTACCATTCTAAATGTTGTTAAGA
Organism: Heterohyrax brucei; assembly: GCA_028571685.1. Lineage (NCBI taxonomy): Eukaryota > Metazoa > Chordata > Mammalia > Hyracoidea > Procaviidae > Heterohyrax > Heterohyrax brucei. Next base: position 102,477,360 of record CM053148.1, read on the forward strand.
ACATTTGTGACACATGGAAGGAGGTCAAAATATCAACATTAAGAGGAGTTTCGTGAAAGTTGATTTCAACCCTGATGGATGACTTTGAACATTAAAGACTTTTGTGGAAGGTGTAACTGCACGTGTGGTGGAGACAGCAAGAGAATTAGAAGTGGAGCCTGAAGATGTGATGAATTTCTGCAATCTCATGATAAAACTTGAATGGATGTAGAGTTGTTTCAATGGAAAGTGGAGAAAGTAGTTTTTTAAAATCACATCTACTCCTCCTGAGGTGCTATGATTGTTGTTGGAATGGCAACAAAGAATTTAGAGTATTACAGTGGCAGGGTTTGAGAGGACACACTCCAATTTTGAAAGAATTTCTGCCGTGGGTAAAATACTATTAAACAGCACTGTCTTCTACACAGAAATCTTTCTTTAAATTAAGAGTCAACTGAGGCAGAAAGCTTAGCTTTCTTATTTTGTGAAAGTGTCACAGCTCCCACCCCCAATCTTCGACAACTACCACCCTCATCAGTCACTAGCCATCCATATAAAGGCCAAATTCCACCAGCAAAAATATTACAGTTTGTTGAAGGCTCAAATGCTGTTTAGCCATTTTTAGCAATAAACTATTTTTAACTGAAGTTTGGTCATTGATGTTTTAGACATACTGCCATTGTACCCTTAACAGACTATAGTTTAAACATAACTTTTATATACTCTAGGAAATGGACTCAATGGAAATGTGTTTGATTTTGTTTTTCTTAAGGAAACCAAAAAATTGCAATATTAACTTAATGAGGTGTTCTGGAACCCAATCTAAAATGTCTCTGAGGTAGGCAGGTATATGGTAGTGAACAAACTGAACTTATTGCAATTTCAGGACTTCCTTACAACGACAGCCTCGAAAGGAAGGATTAACCCACTGCTGCTGAGTTGATTCTCACTCAGAGGGTATAATAAATTTTGAATAATAAACAAAGATAGAACTAAAAGAAAATATGTCTTTGTTTTTTAGCCCCAATTAACCTCAACTTCACATAAACTTTTTTTTTTTTTTTTTAATAATGTGGATACTCCACCTACTGAACTATAGGTATGTGTAGTTTTCAGTGTTCGTTTCTGCTAATCTCCTACCTGCTCCATATTATTAGGCAAAGAACCAGCTGGCTGGATCCTGTGAATTCATAACCTATCCCTTTCAACTAGTCTGTAAACATGATAAGTCATTTAGTCTTTGTTGAGTCATCTTAATCAAAGGAAAGAAATGGCAATTATTTTAAATTACACTAATTCCTAAGTTTCTATTTAATCATACTTTGGGCATTACAATTTTCCAGTTCTGTATGTATTTGCTATATTTACATTAACTAGCACTTAAAATTGGAGCTGCTGTAACTAAACTATGAATTTCATTTGATAGATCTAATATTTGTAAATTACATTTCCTAATATAAATATTAAATGGCTTTAACATTTATGTAAACTCCATTTTAATATAGCCAGGTCTTTATTATTCAGGAGCTGTACTTCCAACTTGCAAATCAGATTCATTACTCCTCCTACTGGCTGTATTACTTTTGCCATTTAGTCATTTCATTATTCATTAACGTATCACTTTGAAGATTTCTCTCCTGTTTGCAATAGCTGTGAAGAAAGTGTGTGAAAAAATAATAAGAAATACAATGATTTATATGTTGATATTTTCATTATGACTTGGCTATACCCATTAGAATTGTCTCTAACACATTAGTTAATAAAATTAATTTTTATTTTATTTCAAATATTATTTAACCAGGAAAGACTTAGAATTAGAACATGGCATTAATTTTCCATATTTCTAGAAATATATAAATGTAATAAGAGCAAAGTAAGACAACAAAAAGTGGAAGAGAAATTCCGCTTAGGATATAGAGAGTGTTGTTAAAAAGTATGACAAAAAATAAAACCGCAGTTTTTTTATTCATTCTTTATAACACCACAGCTCTTCAAAAGCTGCAACATTTTGTAATGAAAAACTCTTTTTTGTTCATACATTTTGTATCTTCAACTCTTAACAGAGAAGGCTCTTAACATTAGTCGAATTAACAACAGTCTTGCTCAGCTGAAATAAAGAGATGTTCATCCAGCACATTATCCATATAGCAGAAATATGATAAGTGATAAGGATAAGGATAGACTTAACAATATTTAAAAATAGCTATTCATAGGCTTTAGTCTTGTTTCAATGGAATTGATTTTGACCTCTGATGATCTCATATGTAAGTGGCAATTACTAATTTTGATTCTTTGGAACTGAATATTTTTGTCAACTGAAAGATGAATAAAAACTTATAAGTGAAATCATTAAGAAGATTATTTTAACAGTTTTCTCATTACTAAAAGCACAACTGGCGGAACTATCTTGGTAAAAGACATCACAGTTCAGACATGATTATCCCAATCCTCAGCGATGTATAGCAGATGTAAGGAGGTGACAGGGGTCAAACTTAGGATTTAGGCTTATGCTGATGGCTGTCAAGAAATCCTAAAAGGCAGATATTTCATAGCGTTGAAAGAGAGAAATTAAATCAGCCAATGTCTGGGTTTTTAATCTGCTGGGAGGGTAACAGCATCAGGTAAGGAGGATAACAGCATCAGGTAAGGAGGGTAACAGCATCAGGTAAGGAGGATGACAGCATCAGGTAAGGAGGATAACAGCATCAGGTAAGGAGGATGACAGCATCAGGTAAGAGGGTAACAGCATCAAGTAAGGAGGGTAACAGCATCAGGTAAGAGGGTAACAGCATCAGGTAAGGAGGGTAACAGCATCAAGTAAGGAGGGTAACAGCATCAGGTAAGGAGGGTGACAGCATCAGGTAAGGAGGGTGACAGCATCAGGTAAGAGGGTAACAGCATCAGGTAAGGAGGATGACAGCATCAGGTAAGGAGGGTGACAGCATCAGGTAAGGAGGGTAACAGCATCAGGTAAGAGGGTAACAGCATCAGGTAAGGAGGATGACAGCATCAGGTAAGGAGGGTGACAGCATCAGGTAAGGAGGGTGACAGCATCAGGTAAGGAGGGTAACAGCATCAGGTAAGGAGGGTGACAGCATCAGGTAAGGAGGGTAACAGCATTAGGTAAGGAGGGTAATAGTATCAGGTACAGAGGGAGCGAGCAGCCCCCACTTGTCTGTCAGTGGAAGCTTGCTTGTTGCTGTGATTCAGGAAGTTATGCCACTGATATTTAGGCACCAGCAGGGTCACCCACGGTAGACAAATTTCAGCTGAGCTTCCAGACTAAGACAGACTAGAACAGACTAAGAAGAAGGATCTGGCAGTCTACTTAGGAAATGAATTAGCCTGGAAAAACCTCATGAATAGCAGCTGAACATTGTCAGATATGGTGCTGAAAAGTGAGTCCCCCAGGTTGGAAGGCACTTGGAACACAACTGGGGAAGAGCTGCCTCCTCAAAGTAGAGTCAACCTTAATGATGTGGGTGGAGTATGGCCTCCCAGATCTTCATTTGTTGGTACAGCATGACTCAAAATGAGAAGAAACAGATGCAAACAACCACTAATAATTGGGACATGGAATGTATGAAGTATGAATCTAGGAAAACTGGAAATTGTCAAAAGTGAAATGGAATGCAAAAGCATTGACATCCTAGGCATTAGTGAGCTGAAATGGACTGGTTTGGGCTTTTTTGAATCTGACAATCATGTAGTCTACTATGTTGAGAACGAAAACTTGAAGAGGAACAATGTTGCATTCATCATCAAAAAGAACATTTCAAGATCTGTCCTGAAGTACAATGCTGTCAGTCATAAGATACTATCCATCTGCCTACAAGGAGGCTACTGTTCAAATTGACACACCAACCACTAAGGCCAAAGACAGAGGTTGAAGATTTTTACCAGCTTCTACAGTCTGAAACTGACTGGACATGCAGTCAGGATGCATTGATAATCACTGGTGACTGCAATGCAAAAGTTGAACCAAAGAAGAAAGATCCATAGTTGGAAAATATGGCCTTCGTGATAGAAATAATGCCAGAGATCTCATGGCAGAATTTTGAAATGTAATGACTTTTTCATTGCAAATACCTTTTGTAACCAACACAAACAGTGATTGTACACATGGACCTCTCCAGATGGAATACACAGGAACCAAGTTGATCATATCTGTGGAAAGAGATGATAGAAAAACTCCACATCAACAGTCAGAACAAGACTAGGTGCTGACTGTGGTACATATCATCAATTGCTCATATGCAAATTCAAATTGAAACTGAAGAAAATTAGAACAAGTCCAGAGAGCCAAAGTATGACCTTGTGTATGTCCCTCCTGAATTTATAGATCATCTCAAGAACAGATTTTTTTTTGATGTGTTGATCACTAATGACTGAAGACCACACGAATTACAGAATGACATCAAGAACATCATTCATGAAGAAAGCAAGAGGTCATTAAAAAGACAGGAAAAAAGAAAAGACCAAATCAGATGTCAGAAGAGGCTCTGAAACTTGCTCTCAAACATTGAGCAGCTAAAGTAAAAGGAAGGAAGGGTGAAGTAAAAGACCTAAGTAGAAGATTTCAGAGAGCAGCTTGAGAAGACAAAAGAAAGTATTATAATGACATGTGCAAAGAGCTGGAATTGGAAAACTAGAAGAGAACACATTCAGCATTTCTCAAGGGAAAGACTTGAAGAAAAAATTCAAGCCTTGAGTTGCAGTAGTCAAGGATTCTACAGGGAAACTATCAAATGACTCAGAGAGCATCAAAAGAAGATGGAAAGGATACACAGTCATTATACCAGAAAGAACTGGTTGATGTTCAGCCTTTTGAAGAGGTAGCATATGATCAGGAACCAATGATACTGAAGGACAAAGTCGAAGATGTTTTGAAGGCACTGGCAGAACACATGGCCCCGGAAATTGATGGAATATCGGTTGAGATATTTCAACAAACAGATGCAGCACTGGAAGTACTCACTCGTCTATGCCAAGAAATTTTGAGGACAGTTACCTGGCCTACTGACTGGAAGAGATCCATATTTATGCCCATTCCAAGGAAAGGTGATCCAACCGAATGTGGAAATTATCGAATAATATTGTTGATATCACATACATGTAAAATTCTGCTCAAGATCATTCAAAAGTGACTATAACAACACGTTGACAAGGAACTGCCAGAAATTCCAGCTGGGTTCAGAAGAAGACATGGAACCAGGGATATCATTGCTGATGTCAGATGGATCTTGGCTGAAAGCAAAGAATATCAGCAAGATGTTTACTTGTGTTTTATTGGCTATGCAAAAGCATTCGACTGTGTGGATCATACCAAATTATAGCTAACATTGCAGAGAATGGGAATTCCAGAACACCTAATTTTGCTCTTGAGGAATCTGTATGTGGATCAAAAGGCAGTCATGCAAACAGAATAAGGGGACACTGTATGGTTCAGATTCAGGAAAGTTATGTGTCAGAGTTGAATCCTTTCACCATACCATTTTAATCTGTATATCAAGCAAATAATCCGAGAAGCTAGATTATATGAAGAAGAACAAGGCATCAAGATTGGAGGATGACTCATTAACAACCTGCGTTGTGCTGATTACACCACCTTACTTGCTGGAAATGAAGAAGATTTGAGGCATTTACTGATGAAGATCAGGGACCACAGCCTTCAGGAGATTCATAGTGACCTACGAACAACAGAACAAAACACTTGAGGCACCTGCTGAGTCGAGGCTCAGCGAAAAAGACCACACCATCTTACTTGCTGAAAGCAAAGAAGATTTGAGACACCACTGATGAAGATTAAGGACCATAGCCTTCAGTACAGATTGCACCTTAACATCAGGAAAACAAAAATCCTCACAACTGGACTAGTAAGCAACATTGTCATAAACGGAGAAAGGACTGAGGTTGCCAAAGAAATCATTTTACTCGGGTCCACAATCAATGCCCTTGAAAGCAGCAGTCAAGAAATCAAAAGATGCATTGCACTGGGAAAATCTGCTGCAAAGGACCTCTTCAAAGTATTCAAAAGTAAAGATGTCACCTTGAAGACTAAAATGCACCTGACCCAAACCATGGTCTTTTCAATTGCATCATATGCATGTGAAAGCTGGACCACGAACAAAGAACACAGAAGAAGAATTGATGCCTTTGAATTGTGGTGTTGGTGATGAATGTTGAATGTACGACGGACTGCCAAAAGAAGAAACACATCTCTTCTGTAAGTAGTACACCCAGAGTGCTCCTTGGAAGCAAAGATGGCAAGACTACATCTTACATTCTTTGGACATGTTGCCAGGAAAGATCTGTCGCTGGAGAGTGCTTGGTAGAAGGGAGGGTCAGAGAAAACGAGGAAGACCCTTGATGAGATGGATTGACACAGTGTCTGCAACAATGGGCTTAAGCATAAAATCAATTGTGGACATGGCGCAAGACCAAGCAGTGTTTTGTTCTGTTGCTCATAGTGTCGTTATGAATCAGAACAGACTGGAAGGCACCTGACAACAACAACAACAATCTGCTGGGCAGAGTGTTTCTGTCTTAGGTGTCACATGGAAGGGCTACCATTTTATGAGAGCTTCTTCCCTGGCGGTAAATTACTAGACAAAGGGTTACATTAGGGGCCATACTGCAATGACTGGGGAGAATATTTATCCAGGTAAGTGCCCAGACCTGTGTATTGGCCAATACAGCAAATGAATACAGAGGAGGAGAGCTACAATCCTAGATGTCAATGAATAAATAGATACATAAATGAATGGATAGATAAGTAAACAAATGAATGAATGAATAAATGGATGAATAAATAAACCAGGCTACCAGAGCCACAGGAATTGAGTCCTTATTGACATCAAAGGAGACCTGGAGAGTAATACTGACATCAGTGAGAACCAACAATTAACTTAAGACTTCAGCTATTAAACTTTAAAAATATTTTTGAATGTTTCAAGGGAAACAAACAAACAAACAAGTAGATGATGCCAAGGTCTAGCCAGTAAGAAGAAAGGCTCGTTGCCCTCTGTCTTCTTTCCTACGTCCAGTTGTGCACGGAAGAGCTGAGATGTACAGAAGGTAACTGCAGCCTAAATCTATTTCAAGGTTTCCTTTTAATTGAGCCAGGGATAACAGGAAACTTCCTCTGGTTTTATTTTATATTTTTTAGTTATACTGAAATAGAGTACATGTCTTCTCCACTGGCCTTGGAGGAGTAGTGAAACAAAACAAAACTAAACAAACCATGACTTGACAGCATCCTCAATAACATAACCTCTTTGGTAAACAAACCAAAGAATAATTTCCCAGGATGCTAGTGCTCTCTGCCTCAAGTCTGAAAGAGCTTAGCAGTGTTTTTATTCGTTTGCTCATTTCCTAATGGAAGTGCTAGCACTGCTATTGATTTTTCAACCTCCCTAGACTGTACTCTCAAATCTATGTAGTCTGCCACATAATCTATAGGTCCATACTGATAGAACCTTCTGTACCCGTAAATCAAGAAGGATTTATGAAACACAGTGGTACACTTGGTATATATTCTAGGTGATAATAACAAACAAAGGCATATTCTTTGCTCTAAAAGGGTGAAATAATTTTTCATTGTGTATTGTCACGAGCAGCAATAAAACTGCATGTGTGTGAACATTCTAAAATGTAGAGGTTGAAAAAATGACTAGTCATATAGGAATAGAAAGATGAGAATACTCTTACTGTGTGGGAACAACTCTCCATTAAGGATATAATAAACACCAATTTTATGTAATGGCCTACATATGGAACTAGAAAATACAATCATCTAAGTAGTACTAACTTTTTTAAACCTTGGGCTTACTGGTTAAGTGCTACGTCTGCTAACCAGAAGGTCAGCAGTTGAAATCCACCAGGCTCTCATTGAAAACTCTGTGGAGCAGTTCTACTGTGTTCTACAGGTCACTATGAGTTGGAATCAACTTGGTGGCCTTGGAATTTTTGGTAAGGAATACTATATTTGTACTTACTGGGCTTGTTACCTTCAGAAATACCTGGATTCAGACCTAGCAGTAATTATGAGGTCTCTCTTGGTGCAAGATTCATAAATTTAACAAACTATGTATGTGTAAACAGTGACACAACTAGTTGTGAGCAAACTAAAATTTTGGGAGAAGGTGATAGTAGTGATTCCAGATTCTGTCTCTGATGGTGTTATTCTGTGCCTGATGTGTCCTCACACCATGCCTCCAATGCATACATTCAGCAGATACTCTGCAAGTAAAATAAACTTATTTAAAGGTGTAGTACATATTTTTAAAGCTAGGGGAGATTAGGATAAAAGATATTCTTTACTTTCTCTCAATATACTAAAGACCAGAGACGTGAGCAGTCCCTCGAGGATTAGCTGATATGATTACTCATTCCGTCACGGGTACTAATAATTTCACATGGTTCCTTATGCAAACATATGTGAGATTACAATCTAAAAATTAGACAAAGGAGAGGACAAAAATCAGTGTCACATGAAAAGAAACTGGAAAGATAAACATTGAAATAAATGCTGGAAAGATTAACCTGATAATAGGAAGAAAAAGAAAACACAGAATAACAAAATATTACATGTCCAGAGACATAATATGCCAAATTATCCATTAGCATTTCTGTCTTCTCTTCGAGTGGTAAAGAGACATCATATTGTTGATATAAGAATGTTCACACACATGCAGTTTTATTGCTGCTCGTGACAATACACAATGAAAAATTATTTCACCCTTTTAGAGCAAAGAATATGCCTTTGTTTGTTATTATCACCTAGAATATATACCAAGTGTACCACTGTGTTTCATAAATCCTTCTTGATTTACAGGTACAGAAGGTTCTACCAGTATGGACCTATAGATTATGTGGCAGACTACATAGATTTGAGAGTACAGTCTAGGGAGGTTGAAAAATCAATAGCAGTGCTAGCACTTCCATTAGGAAATGAGCAAACGAATAAAAACACTCAACCCCTGCACCACCAGGTCACCAAGAATTGACCAGGAGTATGTTTCCTTTTTGTTCTGTTCTTTCCCTAGGCAATATCAACCACTCATGTGAAGTCAGTGATCATCCTTGACTCTGTCATCCAAGTGTATAGCCCAGGTTTTCTCTGAACTTCAAGCGATGTATATGTAAATTGTATACTCAGCCTATCTATCAGATGTTGAATTAAGAATAAAACCACTGTTTTCCAGTCAACTCTGACTCAGAGTGACCCCATAAGAAAGAGTAGAACTAACGATGGAGTTTCCAAGGAGAGCCTGATGGATTGGAACTGCTGACCTTCTGAGAGAAAAAAGACCGCTACCAGATTATTGCAGATGGCTGGGACAGAGAGTGCAATAGAACTGGATTTTAAGTAAAGACATGGGAGAAGCAGAAACATTACAATAACTTTAATAGACTAATATCTGCAAAACTTGCTAAACTTCACTGAGGAGTAATGAAAAAAATATATCGTCAAAGATGATTCCTCAGTTTCTGGTTTGTGTGCCAGTGCTATGCTGGTGATATCATTTCATTCAAATAGCAAATAATAGAAGCATTGAAAAATTAATGAAGATCATGAGTTCTGACTTGGACATAATTATTTTAGGTACATATTCAATATTCAGGAAACCTTGGTGGAATAATAACAAGGGCTACAGCTGCTAATCAGAAGGTCAGCAGTTCCAATCCATCAGGCTCTCCTTGGAAACTCCATCGTTAGTTCTACTCTTTCTTATGGGGTCACTCTGAGTCAGAGTTGACTGGAAAACAGTGGTTTTATTCTTAATTCAACATCTGATAGATAGGCTGAGTATACAATTTACATATACATCGCTTGAAGTTCAGAGAAAACCTGGGCTATACACTTGGATGACAGAGTCAAGGATGATCACTGACTTCACATGAGTGGTTGATATTGCCTAGGGAAAGAACAGAACAAAAAGGAAACATACTCCTGGTCAATTCTTGGTGACCTGGTGGTGCAGGGGTTGAGTGTCTGCTGATCAAAAGGTCAGCAGTTGGAATTCACCAGGTGTTCCTTGGGAAACCTACAGGGCAGTTCTCCTCTGTTACAATAGGGTTACAATGAGTCTGAATTGACTCAAAGTAGTGCTTTTCATTTTGGTATTTTGATTAATTCTTACTGTACTTCAAGATGTATTTATTAGTTTGAGACACTTGAGTCCACAGATTGTATTGAAAAGAAGAGCTAGAGCTGTTGCCAAAATTATCAGGGGAAACTGATAACACTGAACACGAGACAAAGAAAATGTTTCAGAAAAAAGATAATGTCGAAAATATTGCGTGCTACCTAAAGGTCAAGTGAGATGAGTACTACGAAATTTCTATTGGCTCTGGTGCCACAGAAGTATTTTTGACCTCAGCAAGAGAACTTTCACTGGAATAATAAAAGCAAAAGCCAGTTTGGAGCCAGCTGTGAAGTTTCTGGGGAGAAAAGAAGGGAGACAGTGATGTAAGTTACGCAGCTTGTTACAGGAGTTTGTTGGGAAAGGGGAACAGCAAGGTAGGTCATTATCCAGAAGAGTCGAGGTTGAGTTTTCCTTTCAGACATAATGATACAGCAAATAGAAGCTAGTTTGAGGGTAGTGGGAGCAGATTGCGGGAGTTATTGTATGAGAGCACAGAAAACAAGGTAGTTGCTCTTCATTCATAAAACCACACCAGACCCACTGCCTCTGAGTTGATTCTGACTCATAGCAACACTACAGGATAGAGTAGAACTGCTCCATAGAAATTTCCTGGCAAATTCAAACTGTCAACCTTTTGGTTAGCAGCCATAACACTTAAGCACTATGCTACCAGGGTTTTCTCTTATTTCATAAGGCCCAGGAAAATAACATTGTATGTAAACTGGAATAAGTGTTTAAAAATTAAGACTGTGAGTTCTGGTTTAGACATAATAATTTTAGGTACATACTCAATATCCAGGAAACCCAGGTGGCATAATGGGCATATAAGATGTTGTTGTGTAAAACCATGGATGTTTTGTAAAAATTTAGTTGGTTTCTTCATTCATTTCTGAAGAGAGCGATTTTCACAGTTTTATTTGGATATGATCTCACTCAAAGGGAAGGAAATGGGAGAGATAATTATCTTCATAGCTTTCCTTGCATTTCTAGAATTCTAAATACCAACTTCACAATATGCTACTTCTGACAGAAAACTAGGAAGCTTTTCTTGCTAGAATAGGTATACTGTGGCCCAATTTTATACAGATTTTGGTAAAATTCTACTTCAGACTATAAAAAGCAATTCAGTGGCAATAATGCATTGGATAATTTGAAGCTCATCCTCACCAAGGTATTATACATAATTATCCTAGGAAAAATCTTTAACATGCAAGGATTATCATGTCTGTACTCAGAAAAGGATTTCTATTACTGACATACACTCGTGAAATGAAGGAATAGTCTCTACAAATGTGTGATTTTGCAATATAGCACATATGAAAATATTGAAATAAAACCACACACTGTGTTATTTCAATGTGAGATCTCACCTATGGTTTTCAAAAATGTTTTATATAATATAATATAGAAAATGTTAGAGTAATCTTTATACATATATGGACTACTCAAATGACTAGTAGATTTCAACTGTTGATCTTTCTTTCCTTAGCAGCAAACGCCGTACCATTGCAGCACCCAGGCCACAAAGATACTCAGACCAATACAATTCACTTGCTCAAACCTGATCTAGAATATAAGCCTTGAAAAACCACGTAACAAAGGATCAGAACTCAAACCAGCTCCTTTTTTTTTTTTTTTTTGTATATCATATCAAAATTAAGGTTTAGGAAATATCCACAAGTACATAGCAAATTTTTCACCCTTGCCAAGCCAGCAAATTTTTCACCCTAGAAATCATAAGTATAGTATGAGACATATAACATGTAGTGGCTGTTTTTATCTTTGTTGAAATGCTAAATGTTGTTTTCCTCAAGAATTATTAAGGTTAGGACATTTTAGGGCATTAAATCTTTTTGTCATAAAAATAAAGACCAAATGAGATCACTGATTTCAATTTGTCATACAAAGTTTCAGGTTAACATAAAAAGGAAGTTACTGCTTCCTGTAGGGATTAATTTACCTGGTGGCACATTTATCATTAGCTTTCTGTGGTTTAATCTAAATAAGCAGACTTACACATAGCATTTAATGTGTGCTGACTCACAGGTAATAAATATATTCCACAGTTATCATAAGGTTAATTTACATAATTTTAAGGGAATTTCTAGCCTATCAACTTTTTTTTTCCCTTTTTTTTTTTACAAGAAGGAAGTTTTATAAACAGCAAATAGCCAGTTGTCAAATTTGTGATTCTTAGCACTGGGCAAGTATACCAAAACCAAACCCCGTGCCGTCGAGTTCATGCCAACTCATGGCGATAAGTATAGCCATGATATATAAATGAGTTAACCTGAGGCAACTTTAAATTATGCAATAGTCTTTGTTTCCTTAGGAAATTCAAAGATTTAATGACCTTGACTTCAGAGTAACAGTATGACACATTTATTGTAACATAGTACCAGGCAAATTTGACACCATAAAACATTTGGATTTCTGGAGAAATAAAAAATGTTCTTAAGAGTTAATTATGCAGCAATTATTTCTATGTACATAACTTATAAAAAGGCTTAAAAGACTCAGGTATAATCAAGGAATATAAATAAATTAGGTAGAAAACAATACATCTATTTAGAGACTTCGCATTGAGATATTCAAACCAAAAATGAGCCAGCATGTTAACTTTTTTTTTCCTTGTCAAGCACATAATTACTTTATTCTCATTTTGGATTTCTGAGGAATTGACTAGTCTACTGATTTTTATGAGCCCATTAGTCAAAGTAAATCAGTTTCTCTCTATGTGTGTGTATGTGTATAGGCATATGTATATGCCAGCCAGCCAAGTGCCGTCGAGTCGGATCCGACTCTTATAGATATTTGTATATATAGATATTTGCGTATATAGAGATGCAAGGTATCTACTTCTCTCTCTCTCCGCACACCCCCAAACCCATTGCCGTTGAGTTGATTCAGACTCACAACTACCATACGGGACAGAGCAGAATTGCTCCGTAGTTTCCAAGCAGCCCCTGGCAGATTTGAACTGCCAGTATTTTGGTTGGCAGACGTAGCGCTTAAACCCTGCTACACAAGGGACACACCCGCCCACACCCACCCACACAAGGACTCGCAATGAAGTTCATGAACTGATCCTAAACAAAGCACTACATACTTCATTGCTGAATATCACTACTGTCACCTTTGAAGTGCTTGTGAAGCTATGCACACACCAGCACCTAGTCCACCCTTCAAAGCAATTTTAGAACTCTTTTTTTTGGAGTGTCATCAGAGCTATCGTCGCCATATTACCTTCGATGTTCTGAATAACATCAAAATATCTTCCTTTCAACATTTCCTTTATCTTATATAAAGAAAAAAGCAATTTGGGACCAGCTGAGGTGAGTAGGGATGGTGTTCCAACAGTTAACTTGTTACTGGCTAAACACTCCCTTACGGACCACTATACAGTTAACTTCGTGAAGTTGCTCCTGTGCCACCATGAGCAATGTCTGTTCCAGAAAGAGTTCCAAAATTGCTTTTAAGGGTGCACTAGGCACTGGCATCAGCGCCTAGCTTTCCAAGGCGAGTACTTGGAATGAGACCATAGTGATATTCGGCAATGAGGTATGCAGCACCTAGAACAATTAAGTTCATGGACTTAATTGTCAGACCTCTAAGAATACACACGTGCTCGCGCACGCACACACCCACACACACACACTGGATACTTGCACATATACACAAGTGATATATAATTCTATATCTCTTGAATCTGAGTCTCTAGAAAACCTTAAGATGCTCAATATGTTGGAGCAAACCAAAACTGATGGCAGCTGCACTGTCGCCTAAGTGGCCTCGAGAGCAAGTCTGAAGAAAAGTCTTGCTCCTGGGCAAGGTTATGGATAATCTGTTTGGTCATCCACTCTGTGCATGAGGAAATGACTAGAGTATAGTGTGTATCAGAACTTGTGAGAGAGAAAATATCTTACTTTCCTGACCAGGTAACTGGAGAGCAAAAGAAGATCAGGGTCAAAAAAGTCTGTGGCAGAAGCATGTAGATGGACATATGAAAGTAGGTGTTAAAGATCTTTGTATCACATGTTAAGCCCTACGACAGAGGGGTGCACTCTTGCTAGCAGCATAGCAGAAGTCTAAAGGAACTGCCAGTTAGGATTGCTAGTTGGACATTTTAGGAATCAGAAAACAAGAAAAGGAGCTATTACCATTCTGGGGCAATTGAGTGTAATTAGCAGGAGGAGGCACAATTGCTTTTTTACAGCAGGAACAGAGAAGAGTCTGAGTAGAGTTTAGGTGCTGCACTTGGATGACCTGGTACTCCCTTGTTTAATTGTTACTCTAAATGGACAAGTGAAATATTTGCAGCCTAAGGCAGGTATGGTTACTATGGCCTCATATACTTCAGGATTGAGTGTTTGGTTTACTCTGCAAGGGAAACACCTTGACCAGCAGAAGTAAAGGTGAGAAGTAAAAGTCACTGTGAGTTGGAATCAACTCAGTGGCATGGGTTTGGTTTTACGGGAGGGAAGCGAGTACCAATTTTGGCCACTAGACCAGTTGAAGAAGCTGAGTCTTCTTTCTCACCTCTTCACACTTTTTAATATTATTATTATGATTAAGTGAAAGGATACAACCCAAGGCAGTTTCACATGCCTGCCTTTCTACAACTGTATCTGCTCTCCCCACCCTGTGACAGCACAGTCCTCCCTTTCACTTTTTACTACTAGTATCCTCCCAATGAACACCTGTCCCCTCCAGTCATCCCTATCTTCTCTGCTCTAGAAAGAAATGAGTAGGACAGCCTCCTATAAATATATAAAACCATAAAGTACACACACCACAAGTTCACTTGGTGTCTCTGAGTCCAGTCCATTTTCAGTCTGAAGTGTTGATCTCAGTACTGGTTTTAGTCTGGGGCAGCAGCAAGTCTAGGGGTCTCCACACTTTTAAATTTTTCTTCAGGAAGAGAAACCCACAGAGAACATGGAGACATTTTTCTCTAAACCTACAAGGAGAAGACTGATGCAGGACAATGGATAGACTGTGGCTGCCTTGAAGGTGTGCATCTCAGATCTTCCTTCCAACAGAAACTTCCTGCCCAGCAGTTAGCTCTTTCAGGATACATTTTCGTTTTCCAGCTGAGTCCATGCCCATCTGATGCTAGTATGTGTCAAAGGCAGAGTAATTTAATATTAGCCAAAAGCATTTGTTTCCCCTAAAAGAAAACCCTGTACACTGTCCAAGCAAGATGTTAACATAAGTATCTTGTCATTTCTAGTAATAAAAAAATTTCTCCAATGGACAGACTTTGCTCCAAAGCTCTCTGTTTGGCTGGTAGAGACTTTACCACAGTGTCATAGTTTTCTCTGGCCAGGGCTACTTCTTTCTTTTTCTTCCATGTCTTACTTCCCTATAAAACATCTGCACTCCCAACTCAGTCTCAGCACTTGCTTCCTGGAAAATTAAACCTGTGACATAAAGAACCATAACAATGTCTATATAATTCATAGTTTTATCTCCACTGTGTAAGAGAGTCACTAAAATACACTTGCTACTTAGTAAATCTTTATTGAATGATGCAGCGGCAAATTGTATATGAGATTTCTGAGAGAAATGTTCTTTTCTGCCTCATAGTACATAGCCAAAGCCAAGCATAGGTACCTTGTTTTGAGTGAGTGGCAGCCAAAGTTTTTTCTCTTTTACTGAATATATTTTTTTAAATACATAAAATAGCAAAATTTATGTAATGTAAGAATTTTATATAACTTCATAGTTTTCAAGTCCCCTAACAATGCCTTTAAATTGTTATTTTTTTCTTTCATGAGTTTTTCCTAAAACATCTACACTGAAAACTTTCACAACTGAGCTAAAATTCAAACACAAGTGGTGTTTTGGGGAACTTATATAAGGTAATAAAAAGGACATTCTCTTTCTCTGATGCTCTTAAAATCTTTCATATCCTATATTTCTTAAATGACATGTTATTAATTCATTCAATTTTGGGTTGTTTTGCCTAAACAACCCAATTTAAGTACATAACTTGCTTCTAAAAAAAAAAAAAAAAAAAAAAAAACCTGGACAATATGAGAGTTTTACTATCCTGACACTATCATAGTTTTCCATATTAGATATAAACCAAGAAAACTAGAATTTATCATTGATTTTTATAGAAGTGGTAAGAATAAAGGGGCAAGATGGGATGCCAGGATTTACAAAGGCTGATCTTTGCATCTCAGGCCTCCACTTATGAAACCAGAAGTTCACTACTAACCCCTGAAGGTCAAACAAACTGTTAATACATTCTCCATTTTTAACGTGTTTGAATGACAGTTTCATTTCTTAGCTAAGTTGTGTGAAGACTCAGTGCAGAGGCAGACACAGAAAATAAAAACAACAAAATTATTCTATGTTATTGGGAAATGCAAAAGGGACTATTACATGTTCTTTTTCTTTTTCTTCATGTGTTGGCTTACATAAATCTTAACTTTAAACATTTACCAATTAGAGAAATATATTACTAGAACAAGTTTCAAACACACTCAGGATACCATCTCTGATTCAGGAGGAAAAAGAATTAGTATATAGAGAAAGGGAATAGTAGAAATAAAAGTATGTTTATTCTATGCCTGGATTAGTTTCGTCTTAAAGTGTATTTAAAGGAAATGTTTTTGCCCAAAGCAAAATGAAGATGATATGTTTAAAAACTGTAGCAAATATTTAAAATAAATGAGTTAAAGGACAATTTCTGATGCCATACTCAAGTGAAAAGTGTAGTAGTAGAAACACAGAGACATGAGAAACTTCATTTGCTTAGGTCCAGTCTTCTTTGAGGCAGAGATGGATGTAAAGGTCCATTGTCCTTTAAATCCATACTTCCACCAGGTAGACTAAACAAAAAAACAAACCTATATCATCATGTCAAAGATTTGATGTCTCTAAAGAAAAAAATCATGATTTTATCTAAGAGTCTGTTATTACTGTCTTGTCCTTTATTACCCACCTACACATTTATTTAAAAACAAATAAACAAAAACTGTTCACTTTGACTTTATAGGCATTATTTCTGAGTTATCATGCCAGAACTTGAATGCAATGTAATCTGCACGGTAAATTATGAAGAGAAAATTGGGTATAACTTGAGTGCGAAGGAAATACTCAGCATTCCAAAGTTTCTATTTTATTTATTCCTTGATGTTTTTATTATGATAGAATGAAAATGTGTATTACCATATAAATTTGCATGCCCACCTATATGCAGCTCTCACTAGTCTCCCTGCTCAGTGACAGCATACTCTTCCTTTCCACTCCATACATGTCTTATGCTCCAAACAATCTCCTATCCTATCCTCTCCACCCACTCCCCTGCCTCCAGTAAGAGGTCGGCAGGACGACATCCTGTAGATGCACAGAATCATAAATTGCACACAATATGGTCACTGTGCGTCGCCAAGTCCAAACCATTCCTGTCCAAAGAGTTGACCTCCATAAATCATAATGGCAGCATCAGGGCAAGGGGCCATCCTCTGAGGGGAACTCGGAGGCTCTTGGACCATCAAATGATGTCTTCTAGTGGAGATCACAGGATACACCCCTTTTTTTTCCTTGTGTTGTCAGTGATACTCAACTTTGTGATCTCCATCACAGCTATCACTGGTGGTAGCCAGGCACCATCTGGTTTGTCTGGTCCCAAATCGATGTAGTCACCCACTCATGTGAATCTCTCTGTCTTCTGGGTTCTCTTCTCCCCATGTCGTTTTGGTCCTTGGAGATCATCCATTTCCGCTGAGTTGGGACCATTTGCTATACCCTCTGATGACAGCTTGGCAGCTTTTAAGATCCCAGACGCCACTCACCAATGTGGGGTGCAAACTCTAGTTGTGCGAATTGACCTCGATTTTCCCTGAGATCATGGTCCCCGACCCCTCGCCACAGCTACTCTGTCCTTGCAATATGCGATTACAATGGGAGGAGTACTCAAGTTGTGCTGATGTCTGGTTAATATTGATCTTCTTTCTAATGTGTGCTGTCCCAGATTTCACCTAAATTTCTATCAACTATCTAATCTAAATCCTCCTCCCTCTTGCACACCCTCCCCTCCTACCTTTGCAGCTGTCAAAGAGACTTTTCTTCTACGAATGAGTCTGTTTTTAAGTTCTTATCGTAGGAGTCTCATACAGTATTTGTCCTTTTGTCACTGACTACTTTCACTCAACTTAATGTCCTCCAATAGAAACCAGGTTATGAGATGTTTCCTGCAATCATCGTTGCTCTTTATCATTGCATAGTGTTCCACTGAGTAGATATACCATAGTTTACCTATCCATTCCTCTGTTGTTGGGCATCTGGGTTGATTCCATCTTTTTGCTGTTGTAGACTGTGCTGCGATGAACATTGATGTGCATATATCGGTGTGAATGGCCTTGATTCTGTAGGATATATTTTGAGCAGTGGAATTACTGGGTCAAATGGTATAACTACATCCAGCTTTTTAAGGAAGTGCCAGATTGCTTTTCAAAGAGATTGCACCATTTTGCAATCCCACCAGCAGTGCAGGAGAGTTACAGTTTGTCCATAGCCTCTCTAGCATCTGTTGTTTTGTGTTTTTTGGATCATGGCCAACCTCGTTGGGGTGAGAAGGTATCTCATTGTAGTTTTGAGTTCTTTAGTAGCTAATGATCATGAGCATGTCCACATGTGTTTTTTGACTGCCTGTATTTCCTCTTTAGAGAAGTGTCTGTCCATCTCCTTTGCCCATCACTTAATTGATGATTTATATTTTTCTTATTGATATTTTGTAGTACCTTATAGATTACCGAGATCAGGTGTTGGTCTGATGAATAGTTGCCAAACATTTTATCCCATTTTGTAGGTGGTCTTTTAATTCTATTAATAAAGTCTTTGGATGAGTAAAAGTGTTAGATTCTTAGTAGTCCCCATTTATCTATTTCCTCTTCTCTTGATTGTGGTTTGTTTGATAGATTTTGAAGTCCATCTACGTTGCCTATTAAACCTTCCATTGTTGTTCCTACTTTTTCTTGGATGAGCTTTATCATTTCAGATTTGATATTTAGGTCTTTAATCCAATTTGAGTTGGTTTTTGAATAAGGTGTGAGATATGGGACTTGTTTCAATTTATTACAGAGAGATATCCAATTTTGCCAGCACCATTTGTTGGAGAGATTGTTTTTACCCCAGCTTAATGCCTTAGGGCCTTTGTCAAATATCAACCATTCACAGGAAGCTGGTGTCATCTCTGGGGTCTCGATTCTGTTCCACTGATCTATCTGTCTGTTTTTATACCAGTACCAGGCCGCTTTGACTACTGTGGCAGTGTAATAGGTTCTAAAGTCAGGTAGCGAGAGGCCTTGCAGTGTGTTCTTTTCTTCAGTAGCCAAGCTTTACTTATCCCTGGCTTCTTCCTCTTCCAAACAAAGTTGGTGAAATATTTCTCCATTTCATTAAAAACTGTCACTGGAATTTGTATTGGGAGTGCATTATGTAAGTCAATTGCTTTGGGTAAAATAGACATTTCTACAATGTTAAATCTTTCTATCCATGAACAGGGTAGGTTTCTCCATTTCTGTCAGTCTCTCTTAGTTTCTTGTAGTAAGGACTGGTAGTTCTCTTTGCAAAGTTCTCTTATTTCTCTTGTTAGATTTATTCCTAGGTACTTTATCTTTTTAGGGGCTATAGTAAATGCTATTGATTTGATGATTTCTTTATTAATAATCTCGTTCATTGTTGGTATAAAAGAATGCTACTTATTTACTTATGTTTGTCTTGTATCCTGAGACTTTGCTGAACCCTTCTATCAGTTTGAATAGTTTATTTATGGATTCTTCAGGATTCTTTGCATATACAATCACATCATCTGCAAATAGGGAGATTTTGACTTCTTTGCCGATGCAGATACCCTTTATTTCTTGGTCTTGTCTAATTGCTCTGGATACAACTTCCAGTACAATGTTGATAGAAGAGATGAGAGTGGGCATCCTTGTTTAGTTCCTGTTCTTATGGGAAATTGTTCCAGAGTTTGTCCATTCAGGATGACAAAGGCAGTTGGCTTTGTATTAATGGCCCATATTGCATTCAGGAATTGGCTGTCTATTCCTATTTTTCTGACAGTTTTTAGCATGAATGGTTGTTGGACTTTATCAAATGCCTTTTCTGCATCAATAGACAAAAATCAAGTGATTCTAGTCTTTTGTGTTATTTATGTGGTTAATCACATTAATGGCTTTTCTGATGTTGAACCAGCCTTGCATCCCTGGTATGAATCAAACTGGGTCATGACGGATTATTTTTGGATATGTTGTTGTAGTCTATTGGCAAGAATTTTGTTGAAGATTTTGGCATCTAGATTCATGAGTGATATTGGTCTGTAGTTCTCCTTTTTGGTTGGATCTTTCCCTGGCTTTGGTACCAGGCTTGTGCTGGCTTCATAGAATGAATTTGGGAGTATTCCATCCCTTTCTATATTGTGAAATAGTCTCAGTAGTACTGGAGATAACTCTTCGGTAAAAGCTTGGTAGAAGTCTGTGGTGAAGCCATCTAGGCTGAACTCTTTTTGGTTGGTAGTTTTTTGATGACTTTTTCAATCTCTTCCTTTTGTGATGGGTTTATCCAGTTGTTCTGCTTCACCTTGTGATAATTTTAGTTGGCGACATGAATTAAAGAATTTGTTCATTTCCTCTAGGTTTTCCAATTTCTTAGATTTTTTCATAGAATTGTTATGATATTTTTGATTTCTGTTGAATCTGTTGCGACAACTCCCCTCTCATCTATTCTTTGGGTTATTTGTTTCCTTTCCTGTTTTTCTTTAGAAAGTTTAGCCAATGGTTTGTCAATTTTGCTTATCTTTTCAAAATCCCAGCTTTTGGCTTTGTTAAGGTTTTCAATTGTTCTTCTATTCTCTAAATTGTTTAGTTCTGCTCTACTCTATATGACCTGTTTTCTTCTGGTGTCTGAGGGGTTCCTCTGTTGTTCTCTTTCTACTTGTTCAAGCTGTAGGGTTAGTTTTTTGGTTTGGTTTCTTCCTTTCTTCATGATGTGTGCATTTATGGAGATAAACTGACCTCTGAGTACTGCTTTAGCTGTATCCTATAGGTTCTGGTAGGTAGTGTTTTCATTCTCATTGGAATCCATCAATTTCTTTATTTCATCCTTGATTTTGTCTATAACCCATGGGTTTTTGAGCAAAACGTTGTTCAGTTTCCATGAGTTCCCCTTTCTATGTTTTTTCTGCTATTGATTTTGATTTTCATGGCTTTATGTTCTGAGAAGATGCTTTGCATTAATTCGATGTTAAGGATTTTGTTGAGATTTGCTTTATGTCCTAACATACAGTCTATTCTGAGATTGCTCCATGTTCACTGGAGAAGAAGATGTAGTTGTCCGCTGATGGATAGAAAGTTCTGTATATGTTGATGAGGTCTAGTTGGTTAATTGTGGCAACAAGATCTTCTGTGTCTTTACTGAGCTTTTTTGTAGATGATATGTCCAATACTGAGAGTGGAGTGTTGAAGTCTTCCACTATGAATGTGGAGTGATCCCTCTGATTTTTGAGTAGCTCTAATATTAGGTGCATAAATATTTAATATTGTTAAGTACTGTATGTGTACTTAATCTTTCAGCAATAAATAGTATCTATCCTTGTCCACGATGGTGGATTTTACATTAAAATCGATTTTATCTGAGATTAGAATTGCCACTCCTGCTCTTTGTTCATTGTTAGCTAGATATATATTCTTTCATCTTTTAATTTTCAGTTTGTTCATAGCTTTAAGTCTAAGATGAGTTTCTTGTAGGCAATATATAGATGGGTCTTGTTTTTTGATTCAAGATGTCTTTCGATGTCTCTTCACTGGAGCGTTCAGTCCATTCACATTCAATGAAATTATTGGTACGTATGTCTTTAATGCTGTCGTTGTGATGTGTTTATTTTTGTGTTGATGTTGTCTCTGTTCTTATTAATCTGTTCTGGGACATTGTTGTTTGTGAGTTGATTTTTCACCTTTTTCAGGGTTTGTTTTGTGGTTCTTAAGAAAGTTGTATTATGTTTCTTAATTTGATATGTTGCATCTTTATTGTGCTTTACAGCTGCCCCAATGATCCCCTTAATAAACTATGTATAAGCCCAATTTTAATTACTACCAGTCTTATTAACTTCCTCTCCATCTGGAAGGACTAGAATGACTGTAGTACATCCATCTTTTTAATATGACATCATAGCTTTCATGATATGATCACTTGATCATTTCTTTCCCTATTATAGCTTTGACTGAGTTTGGAGCCTTCCCTGAGTAGGTTTCTGGGTGATGTGTCCCGTAATTGCTTATAAAATACAAAGTTGGTGGTTTTGTTCTTCTAAGCCATGAGATCCTTTCAGTATTTCTTGTAATTTTGGTTTGGTTTTTACAGATTCTCTGAGTCTCTGTTTATCTGTGAATGTCTTAATTTCCTTTTCATATTGAAAAATAGTTTTGGTTGGAAGTTTTTCTCCATCAAGGCTTTGAATGTGTCAGGCCACTCTCTCTGTGCCAGCACTGTTTCTGTTGAGAAATCTGATGAAAGCCTACAGGGTTTCCCTCTGAATGTTAGCTTTGCTTTGAGTCTTGCTGCCTTAAGAGTTTATGTTTCTGTTTCATTTTGTTAAGCTTGATTATAATATGCCTTAGAGTCTTTCTTCTGAAATCTATATTGAGTAGTATTCAATATGCATCTTGGATATCTATATTCTCTTCTTTCATAATTTCTGGGACGTTTTCTGTCAGCAGCTCAGCAACAATACTTTCTGTGCTCTCGGGTGTCTTGCCCTGTTCAGGAACTCCAATTAATCATAGATTGTTCCTTTTAATAAAGTCTCATGTGCTTCTTAGTGCTTCTTCATTTTTCTTGTTTCTTTTTTTCTGATTTTTCCTCATAGATGCTGGAGTCAGTAGCTCTGTCTTCCAAGTTAGAAAGTCTATTTTCTACTTGTTCCATTCTTTTTTCTTGGCTTTGAATTGCAGTTTCTACGTCTTTGACTCTGTACATGATCTGTTGGATTTCAGAGTACTGGTGTTCCATCAGATCAAACAGCTTGCTTAATTTTTCATTTTGCTCTGCTGCATTTTGCGTAAGGTCTAGGAGGGCTCTCTACATAATTCTTCTGTATTCACCTTCTGTTAGTTTCAGAAAGGCTTATTCATCTGGAAAGTTCTTTGGTTCTTTCTTTTGGGGGCCTTCTGAAGCCACTGGTGATTTCTGCGTTAGGCTTTCATCCTGAGTTTAATGCTTTTTGGGCACCGTGTGAGTCAACAGAGGCTGGAGGGATGTTGTGAGGATGGATTGCAGTTGTTTCCCTAGGTCATCTTAAAATGAAAGGTAAAAGGTATCTCACAACTTCCAAAGTCAGTGAAGTTATAGTTGTACAAGTCCCTCTTCCCAGCAGGCAAAGTAAGGGTCTCTATATACAATCCAAGATGTTATAAACTAAGTGAAAATACAGAAAGGCTACTGCTCTGCTGGCCTCTGTTGTTGGCCCTCCGCCATAGGAAACACCATTTAGAATATTGTTTTAGTGCCAGAAAAGTGCTCTCCTCCAGGCAGGCACTGTCTCCCAGCCTAGGAATTCGGTCCTACTGAAGCCTCTGTATGGGTACCTCCGCCTCCTGGAAGAACAAGATGGCATCTCTCAGAAGTTTCCTGCCTGCCTTTACATAGTCCAGTCAATGATGGAGGTGGAAGGAGAGGTCAAAGGCACTGAGATGCACAGAGTCCAAAGTCGGCATCTCAAAATATGGCAACCTCGCCTGCTGATCCTGCCAGCCTTTAGTCTGAGACCAGTTGACAGTCAATGAGAGACAGTGCTTACGAAGAGCAGGGGTCAACGAAAGAGATGAAGCTTTCTGCTCAATGGTATGAAGTCCAAATTAACAGCCATATTCCATGTTCTAGGGCTCACTAGGTGTCCAGAAAAATCCATTTAACTTTCAGTTCAGGTCTTGGTTTTCAAAGGGATTTAGGGAGACATGTGTTTAGTTCATTAGTTGACTCCACCCCCCAAAGTTTACATTATATTATGGAACCATCAAGACACCTCAGAGCACTACATCAATTTAACTAAGTTGTTGCAGAAATCTGTTTGAATGATAGCTAGAGTTATCCAAGTAACTTCCGTCATATTCCCAAAATTTAAGTGAAGAGAGAATGATAAAATATTTTGCTGCTGTTTTATAGTTTAAATACAAAGATGATTTTTTTCTTGAAAGGTTTTTATAACAGTATGTGATGCTTTATTATATTTTATTGATAACTGAACATTCAGAAACCTAATAGCTTAATGGATGTTTATATCTTTGATCTCTTAAAAAAAACTTAAAAAATATTTCTTATGTTTGTATATTTATAGGTAGGTATTTACAAGATTATCTTACGCATTATTTCTGTAATTGAAGATTTCCAGATATTGTAATGTTTTCTGCATAAAACATTAATTTCTATCATACAAAATCATTCCTTATTCATCTCGTATTCTGTTTGGAGAAAATAATTCCAGCAGAGTTGGGAAGAGGGGACTTCATTTTTGCAGAGTAGATAGCGACACTCTCAAATTCAGAAGATCCTTGGGAGTTGTGAGAATAAACCAAACTGGTTTTATTTGAGCCTTCATTAGGCAGATTGCCAACTTTGATGAGAAACAAAGTCTCAATGAACGAAAGGAGCAGGGTAGAAGTTCTAGAAACAGGCTCAGATGTATAAAGTCAATTGATGAGGGTGGAGAAGACGGACATTGTTTTAGTCAGCTAGGACTGCTCTAACAGAAATACCACAGAGTGGATGGCTTTAACAAAGGAAGGTTTATTCTTACACAGTCCAGTAGGCTACAAGTCCATCTTCAGGGTGTCCACTCCAGGGGAAGACTTTCCCCCTTGTTGGCTCTGGAGGAAAGTCTGGTATCGCATCAGTCTTTGTCCAGGGGGCATCTTGGCGCAGGAACCTCAGGTCTGAAAGACACACTCTTCTCTCGGTGCTGCTTGCTTGATGGTAAGAGGTTCCCAAATCTATGCTTGCTTCTCTTTCCTTTTATCTCTTGCAGGGTGAAAGGATTAAGGGTAGGGCAAGCGATACTCCAGGGAAACTCACTTTACAGTGGAGCAGGGAGGTGATCTTATAAAAGGATTTACAGTCCTACCCTAATTCTTTAACATAACAGAACAGGAAAACCACAAAATGGAGGATAGTCACAAGATACTAGGAGTCATGGTCCAGCCATATGGCTACACCTATTTTGGGGGAGACACAAGCCAATCCATGACAGACGTGTTAATAAATACTATCAGGTTAGTTGATCATTGTCGTGGATTGAATTGTGTCTCCCCAGAAATATGTGTAGCAATTTGGCTGGACCATGATTCCCTGTATTCTGTGACTGCCCTCCATTTTATGGTTTTCTGATGCTATAAATCCTAATCTCTGCCTGTGGCAAATAGATAGAACAATTATGTTAAAAGAGAATTAGGGTGGGACTGCCACACCCTTGCTAAGGGAGTTTCCCTGGAGTGTGGCTTGCATCA
Organism: Heterohyrax brucei; assembly: GCA_028571685.1. Taxonomy (NCBI): domain Eukaryota; kingdom Metazoa; phylum Chordata; class Mammalia; order Hyracoidea; family Procaviidae; genus Heterohyrax; species Heterohyrax brucei. Next base: position 102,503,002 of record CM053148.1, read on the forward strand.
CCATTTACCCTTTGATCCTATAGGAGATAAAAAGAGAGACAAGCAGAGAATTGGGAATTTCTTACCATCAAGAAAGCAGGAGTGGGAGAAGAGCTCATCCTTCATATCTAAGGTTCCTGGGGCAAGATGCTGCCTAATCAAAGACTGATGCAACATAAGGTCTGACAAATAGGGAAAGCCTTCCTCTGGAGCAAACTCCTTGAATTCAGACTTGTAGCCTAGCGGACTATAAGAATAAACTTTTCTTGTTACAGCCATCTACTTTGTGGTATTGCTGTTAGAGCAGCACTAGATAAGTAAAGCCAGCCAGCTTACTGAAGCAATCATCATATAAAAAAGTAATACTTTTTAAACCCTACGTCACACCATACAAAAATTAGCTCTGGACATACTATAGACTTAAGCATAAAAGAAAAGTTTTTAGACAAAACCAGAGTATTATGCATTAAACAGGACATCAATTGCTATTTCACTCTCTAATCTCACTTACTTTTATCTTCACTCTCCCTGTTCCTTCTTCTTTAGCTTATGGAAATTGAAAGGAAAAAAAAGGATGTTTTTTCAAAGGTTGATGTCTTACAACAAAACGATAAATTTACTTGCCTGTAATTTCTGTTTTCCATGCTATTACAATAGAAACTTTTCATGCCTTAGTCAGCTAGAGGTTCTCTAGCAATTACCTAAAATGTAGAAGTAGTTTTGGAACTGTGAATAAACTGAAGACTCAGAAGACACCAGGAGAATTGTTAACAATAATGAAGGTGTAGATGGTGAGAAACAGGCAGCAGAAGATCAGCAGCAGCAACAATGGACAGGCAACAGCAGAACCAGACCAGTGTGAGACAGCACCAGAGCCAACTCACAGTGACAGAACTGAGTGCCTGTGTGTAGGAAGCTTCCTGATAGAGTGAGGTGCCACCTGGCACTTAGATAAGTGGACCAACAGAGCTGTGGAACACTTGCTCAAGCAGGGCAGGTGTAGACCTGAGGTCCAGGCTGAGAAGCCTTAGGAAGCAGAAGCTGAAGAGACAAAGAACATGAGAAGCTGAGTTGCCTCAGTCTCAAAAAGTATGGTCAAGACCTCAGGGGTTTGAAAGGGTGGAGACATGGCTTCTTGTGTTTCTAAGGGTGGAATAGCCATTCAGTTAGTCTTAGAGTGTCCCTAAAGTAGAGGGGACACAGTTACTGTCCCAGTGGACTGGGAAAGAAAACTATAGTACAGGGTAGAGTGGTCTCCACCCAGAATCTGGAGTGTGGCTGAGACCTAGAGTGTGTAGGGCAGGACCACTGTATAGAATGTCTTAGAAAATGGGAGATTATTTTCAAAGCTTTGAGGGCTAATGTAATGTGTTCTGACTTGTTACCTGTTTTGCCTTTTTTCTCCATCTGTAATGAAAATGTTGAACTTGTGCCTTTTCTGCCATTGTACCTTTGGAAGCAGATAACTTGTATTTCTGGTTTTACAGATGTAGAGAAATTTTTGTATTTCAGACTTGGAACTGATTTAAGACTTTTGCTATGATGAGGTGAATGTGTTCATGTTTCAGAGATGTGATGTTTTAGGGGTCAAAGGGTGGAATGTCATGGATTCAATTGCATCCCCCGAAAAATGTGTGTAGTCATTTGGCTGGGCCATGTTTCCCAATATTGTGTGATTACCCTACAGTTTGTGATTGTTCTGTGTCATAAATACTAATCTCTGCCTGTAGCTAATAGACAGGATTATGTTAAAGGAGATTAGGGTGGGAATCTAAAATGCTTCCTAAGATCAATTTAGGAAGATCTCCAATGTAAAGAGAGCTTCCCTAGAATGTGATTTGTGCTACCTTTTATCCTACAAGAGGTAAAAGGAAAGGGAAGCAAGTAGATAGTTGGAAACCTCATGCCATCAAGAAAGGAGAACCATTACAGTGCATCCTTCAGACCTCAGGTTCCTGTGCCAAGATGCTCCCTGACCAAAGACAAGGACTTTTCCCCAGAGCCAACAAAGAGCAAAAGCCTTCCCCCGGAATGAACATCCAGAATTTGGATTTACAGGCTATGTAAGAATCCATTTTTCTTTGCTGAAGCCACCCACTGGTGGTATTACTGTTAGAGCAGTACCAGATGGCTAAAACACTCCCGCTGTCCTATCAAAGATTAGAACAAAAATAAAAACCAAACAGATTCTACTTTGTTTCTGGATCCTCCTTCTCTGTGCCTCAGTTTCCTCCTCTATGATTGTCAAGGATTGAATTGTGTCCCCTGAAAAATGTGTATCACTTTGGCTGTACCCTGATTCCCAGTATTGTGTGACTTTTCCAATATACTGTAAATCCTACCTCTATGATGTTACTGAGGAAGGGCAGGTGGCAGTTGTATTTGTGACGCCTAGCCTCAATCTACAAACCTGAATAATGTCTTGAGTTTTAAAAGGAAGAAGAGAGCAGAGAGTTGGAAACCTCCTATAACCAGGAAAGAGGCATTTGGAGCACAGTTCATCCTTTGCCCTGGGGATACCTGAGTGTCAGAAGTTCCCATTTCAGGGTAAGATTGAAAACAATGACCATCCTCCAGAGCCAATAGAGAAAGCCTTTCCCTGGAGCTGATGCCTTGAATTTAGACTTTCAGGTTATGCTACTGTGAGGAAATAATTTCTCTTTCTTAAGGCACACACTTGCAGAATTTTCTGTCACAGCAGCACTAGAAGACTAAGACATCTATATTCCATGTTTTCCATATTATTAAAAGTCTTCCTTTGGTGGTCCCAGCAAAGATTCAAATAAAAATAAAACAGCAACAAAAAATTCTACTTTTATTCTGGATCCTCGCTGTGTTTCAGTTTCCTCATCCAGGAGAAATGTACAGTTAATAATATCTCCTATGACACTGGTTAGTGTACATGCTAAATGATTCATGTGTACAATACTCGTCTGTGACATGGTAAACCCTATAGGGTGACTATGAGTTGAAACTGACTGGTTTGCAATGGGTTTGCATATAAATAATCTTTATAATCTGTTGCATGTAAAATAAAAACTGAATTCCTTTCTGTAGTCTATGAGATACTACATGATCTGATTCTTGGCCAGATCTTGTATCGTTTCATAAAACATCTTTCCATTTTGCTTACAGCAAAACCAAAAAAAAACTACATTGCTAGCCAGTTAATTCTGAGTCATAGTGATGCTATAGCACAGAGCAGAGCTGCCCAATAAGGTTTCCAAAGAGGTTCTGATGGATTCAAACTAATGATCTTTTGGTTGGTAGCTGTCACACTTAGCCACTATGCTGTACAGGGTCTCTCTGAGTCAGAATTGACTTCACAACAATGGAGTTTCCATCAACGGTCCAAATATGAGGATCTTCCTCCTGTTCCTCCAACATATCAATGTTACTACTATCTTTGTAAGTGTTGTTGTTCAATCTGCCTCTTCTCCCATAAACCATCATTAAAGTCTGGATTACATGTTTTTGTTCACCAGTGAATCCCTAAAACATGTAATAATGTCTCGCTATTGTTAGCTGCCCTCACTTCAGCTTTGACTAATGGCAACTTTAAGTACAACAGAAGGAAACGTTGCCCAGTTCGGGCCCATCTTCAAGATTGATGGATTACTTGAGTTCATTATTGTAGCTGCTGTGTAGAGCTTCCACCTAGTGGGCTTATCATCCCACACTGTATCAGATAATGTTCTGTTGTAACCCACAAATTTTGCACTGGCTAAATTTTAGAGTTGATTGCTAGTTTTCTCAACTTGTTTTAGTCTGGAAGCTCTGCTAAAACTTGTTCACTGTGGGTGACCTTGTTGGTGTTTGAAACACTGGTGATGGTGGCATAGTTTCTAGCATTGTGGCAACATGCAAGCAACTGTTGTATGACAAACTTACAGATGGGTGATGGCTGTCATATAATATCAAAATCAAATCACCCATTGCTGTCAAGTCAATTCTAACACATATTGACCCTATAGGACAGAGTAGGAGTGCCTAGTCAATTCAAACTTCTGGCCTTTTGGTTAGCAGCTGTACCACTTACCATAGCTCCACCAGACTTCATGTCATGTATTAGGGTAAGGAAATATTGCAAGGAAGATGTTTTGATGGCATTCAGGACATGAAGGGTAATATGATGACAGCTCTGATGCCCATTCCAGAAGTGTTCCAAAATTACTTTGAAGAGTGGACTAGGTGCTGGCATAGAGTCATAGCTTTCCAAAGGGAGTAGTTTAAAGGTGACTTTAGTAATATTCTGTAATGAGGTATTTTTTTCCTAGGATGAGTTTGTGAACTTGTCAGTCCACATCACTTGTCATTCAGTGACGCTGATTACACCAATCTTGTTTCACAACCATCACCAACATACCTTAACAAAGCTTCCATTAACAGAAACTCAATGTCTCAAGTTTGTTATTTATACTCTTTTTTAGTACTAACTTCTACTTATCAGAACAACAAAAGTTTTTATAGGCTGTACTAAGTATCGTCAACACTAGTCAGAGAAAGACCTTTAACTTCACACAGGACTTTTGCAAAATGATTCAAAGGCGTATTTTCCCAAATTCTATTTGATGTATTCTGATATCAGAAGCATCTGCATATGAATAGTTTAACACTTAAAGTTCACTTTGTGGAATATTTTTGAATATTTGAAATTTACTGCATTTATTTTAATTCAGCTGTGAAAAATTAATTTAGCATTCTGTATAAAGCTCTCAGCAAAAGATTCTTCATTATACTATACTACAGTATCACTAACCAAGTCCATGTGGGAATTCTTCATGATACCAGGTGGCATGTTTGCCAGGGAAATTCACTTTCATAAAAACAGATTGTCAAAAATGTTGTAATATATTCACTGAAGAGTTTTTCCATATTTAAGTTTTCACTTCTATTTTGTCCAAACTGCAGTTTTGGTAAGTAAAATATTCTGAGAGATATCTTTTTGCTTTTTCTTATCTATGCAATACGCTCAGCCACAAATTTTTACTGGTGTTCCTGCCCCTGTGGAGAAAGTAGGTATGTTTGTTGCTTAAATTCTTGTTAATTTGAACTCAGCAATTAAAAAGTACACACAAAAGAGTTCATTCCAAGGTCAGCTTTTGGCATCAGTTCAATTTTATTTTATCTTTTCATGTTTTACAGAGTTAATTTTAGTTACTTTGTATTTTAGAGAGATGGTAGAAAACGAAGTAACTTCACAGTATTGTATTTATTAGTACACTAAACAAAAATTGTGATAAAGACACAAGTTAAATAACATTTAGGATAAAGCAATAGTCAACATCCCCTTCCTCAGTTCCCACAGTAGTATTCTATGAGCTGTAACAAATGTAAAAACAAGCACTCTATTTTTACTAGCTCTGTGATTGCCGCTTTTCACATCTGAGAAGACATTTCAGTTCCATGTTGCTGGTTTCATTTGAGAATTCTTCTTTATTATTATTTAACTTGCGCCTCCAGCCTACATTGGGTCAATTTGCCACATTCAAAGTACTCTTAATAGTCTTGATTTCCAAGAGCCTTTTCTGATTAATCTTACTTAAATACAAAAATCTTAGCAGTATATCTTTAAATTAAAAATCTGTGGGTGTTAATCCAGTGTCTCTCAAACTTTAATACACACAAACCATCTTTTTTTCTTTCCTTCTCCTTTCTTCCTTCCTTTCTTCCTTCTTCCCTTCCTTCCTCCTTTCTCTCTCTCTCTCTCTTTTAAATACAGATTCTTTCAAACCTAAAAAGCTGTCAGGTAATGCCAATGGGCTCAGATCACAGTTGGGGTAGCAAGGTATCAGCCCATGAATATGTGATCTTATTTGAGAGCATTAAAATCAATTATTCAAATAATTTACTGACAATGAACTATGCATTTTATCGCACAAGATTCTATTGATTCATTGGTAGAGCAAAAGAAAAAAAAGACAAAGCTCCTGCATTCATAAGATTTACCTTCTAGAGGTGAAAACAAAAATTTGATAGTCTTAAAAACATTTCAAATATTGTGATGAAAACAATAAAGGAAATACACGTAGTCTGTCTTACAGATTAAGAGGAAAAGATGGATTCCACATGGGATGTTCAGAGAAGAGTGAATGTTGGGAGAAAATAGCAACTGAGTGAACTGAAAGAAGTGAAGCAACCAGTCATACAAGCAGTGAAAGTAACATCCAGAGCAATCAGTGAATACAAAGCTTTGTCTGGCACCACCTGACAGTTTGATGTATAGCAATGAGTCCAGCAAGGCTAAAGCCTGTAAGTCTGGGAGTCTGGGGCAGATTGAAGTGAGATGAGACAGTGGGAATACGCTGGACACAAACCCTACTGAGCCCTTTAATCTTAGTATTTAGATTTAGAAATTTATTTGTCCTTTTTTGTAAATTCTAATATCAGAAAAAAGTGTTTTTTATTTTAAGTTGGAACATATTGTAGCAGGGTAAACGTGGAGGCATGAAAACCTTTTATGAGGCAGATTTACGAAGCTAGGTAGCAGTCTAAGTGAGAGACGATTATGATTCAGATTACAGAGCTGACATTGATGCCAAAGAGAAGAGTTGGAGATGCATTTCCGAGACAGGACGGAACTCGGATATAAGGAAGAGGAAACGAACAATCCAGAAAGATATCTACAGCTTCGACTTAAGAAACTGAGCGCCTGCGTGCAGGACACTTCCTGGCAGAGTGGTGTGCCTCTGGGCACTTAAATTGGTGGAGCTATAGAGCTTTGGAACAGTTGCCCCAGCAGGTCAGGTGTGGGACTGCGGCCCAGGCCAAGAGGCCATAGGAAGGAGAAGCTGAAGAGACACAGAGTATAAGAAGCTGAGTTGCCTCAGTCAGAGCTTATAAACTGTGCTTTAAATCCAAGCTTATCTCCAAGTCACTCTGCCATATAAAACCCCGCACTGACACGGGTATCCGACTTGCACAGCTCTCACCGCCCTGTGACAGCCCATCCTCCTTCCCACCCTGTACCTTCCATACCCATTCAGCCAACGGCTGTACCCCTCGACCCTCTCACCTTGCCTGTGGACAGGAGCTGTTCACACAGCCTCATGGTAAGTACGTTTTTCTACAATAATAAAAAGCATCTATCAGGATTGCACTTAACTGTGGAAGAACACATTCCAATTAAGTTGATATACAGACCTGTACCTCAGCCACAGTGAGGCTCTCACCATATCCTGAAGACGTCCGTCTTCCTGTTACTGAAAGCGGCTTCTCTTCCTGCCCACTAAGGAAGCTGATGGAAAAGTTGCAAGCCAAACAGAAAGCGGAAGTTGATTTTTTGCCCCCTCCAAGCTGTATCATACAGTTTGGAGATTCAGGGGCTAGTTAGGCTGTAAAGGAAGGCACTTGTCACTCCTTAGACGGGTGCAGCCTTAGGCGGGAGAACAGCTCGGGGAAGTACAGTGCCGGTGACAGGGTTCTGTGGATTCTGCGCCTGCGCTGAGACCACGGTTTGCGCCTGCGCAGGATTTGGGCGCCAAATTCTAACCATGCAAACCGGGTTTGGGGCAGGAGCAGCCGGGCCAAATTGCAAACAGAAAGCAGCGGAAGCGTGGGGACCATGACAGAGCGAGGCAAGCTTCGTGGGAGGCTTCATTCTTAATCCCTACATTTTGCATGCACAATTTTCTTAGCTTTAGAACACTATCCTTATATCCCTGGCACCCATGGAAAGCTTAACCAACTCCACGTTCAACTGAAAGTGCATCTTCTATGGAATGGGTGAGTTTCCTATCATTGTATCTGATCAGATGTCAAAATTCCTTATTAGAACATGATATTGCTCTTGTTAAGGACCACATGAAATTCATTTCTATACTCCTGGTGTACCGTGATGATCTTGACCATCGTTGGCCGGTCAATGTTTCTTAAATGTCTGGATAAGAATAAAGAATATGTATCATAAAATAGTATTACCACATGAGTTCTCATTCAGGGTTTAGGTGAGAGTTCAATATTAGAGAAGAAAGTTTGTGATCCAGTATAAAAACCAAAAGTCGTGTGATAGCTTCAAATAACAAAGGTTTATATAACTGGTAGACTGGCAGCGGTTTCTGCTCATTGTGGTCAGTAAAAACTGCCAATTGCTGTGCCAGAGCAAGAATGATGAATCATATATTATTAGCTTTAAAGCATTCCTCCAGAGTGGCACACAGTGCTTCTGCTCACGTTATTTGTTGATCAAAGCGAATTACAAGGCTGAACTTGATACCAGGATAAGAAGATTTCAAGAGAAGTGGCATAAGCCAGTGGCCTTTCGGCCTTAGGGAAAAAGCTGCAAATGTTTGGAAACAACAGCGATGATTCTGACAATATAATCTGTATTTTTTTTCAAAGCAGTTGTGATACAAAAATTACGTTGATCTTTTACCAGTTTCTACTCTGTCAAAAGAGTAGAGGCGGCAGGATAAAGGTTAAGAGAAGAGGCTGTATTTCTTAGGTAAAATGCTAATAATAATTTTTAATGCCAGAAGAGGTTTAATCGAGAAGGAAAACGGTGCCCAATTTCATGACAGAAACGAAATGTATCGAGCAACAGGCAGACTAGTTTGAGAAACGGCGAATGTACGTCCCACGCTGTTTTGTGATGCTTTATGTGTTTTTAATATACAGTTGAGTGTCTTGTATATCTGTCTGTCTGTGTGTCTGCCCATCTGTGCATCCATCCACGTCTGTCCATCCATCCATCCATCTACACACACACACACACACACACACACACACACACACACACACACACACACACACACACACACACACACAGTGTGTGCCCCAACAGTGAACAAAGGACCTCTTAAAACAGAATCCTGAACATAACTGACAGCAACCCGTACGTGCTCGTTCTTACTGCTAACATAGAATACGCTAAACTTCAGGTATCAATTTTTGTCAGATTTTATTAGAATCCTAAGCACAATACTAAAGGAGATTTGTCTGAAAGTTCTTGTTCCTTTGGTGTCCAGACGTAGACATACGAGAACTCAGAATTAAATAATCCTGTGGTCTCACTTCACAAACATCTGGCATGTAAATAGAAGTTGACCGTACAAAATATATATTTTTCAAATACTGTTTGTACCAAGTAGAAGATGCTGAATTCAGATTTTTGATGTTATACAAAATCAACATTAGTTATTACTCATAATTAGAATTGTATTAATATGAATAAGCAGTTCTCTAGACTTACTTTGTTTTTAAGCCAAACAAATATTCTTTTCAGTGGTTGTAATTCTAGAGAGTACAGGATTCTGAAGCCTAACACTATTCCTATTTAGAGTGTATTTGTGTTTCTAAATACCTTGTCAACATGAATTACATTCTGGAAAAGAATTCTTAGGGCATATACAGGTCAGATGCCTTCTACAAGAATGACTGTTACAAAAAGTTCACCATATCAAAAACTTCATGTAAGTACTAGCTGACAGCCCACGTTAACAGAGTCCTGTTTATCCAGTGAGAATGAATTTCTCTGCACTAAGAGTACTAAGGCATTTTCCTTTTCTAAAGTCACAGAAGTTTTAACTGTTGAAGAATCTATGCTTTATTGTGACTTGTTTGCTTCTTGTGGTTTAACTGAGGAATTATTTACTTTTGTGGGGGAGGGTCTACTGCAGGGTGATAAACTACTTAATTCCCAAAATAAACATTTCTCTTTTTTCTATGATCTTTCATAATCTGCAGATGCAATAGATTCAAGAATATAGCACATGTGGTCTAAGGAGCTGTACAATGTCAGCGTTTCATAAAGTATTTTCCTCTGTGTTTGCATTTTTAAAGTATAATAAACAGGTAAATTCAGTGTCAGATATGTTATTTATTATTTTCCCCTGATCAAAATAAATAAATAAATAAAATAACACTGGTGAGCCAGACTCTAGTAAGAGTATAGCTTTGTTGTTAATGCGATGCTTTTTCTTGTTTTCTGGAGGCTCCCACAACTGAACATCACATACAGGGTGGCTTTAAAGAACAGCTATGCATTTTCTCACAGTTCTCAAAGCAACCAGTGTGGATTCAGGTGTCAAGTAGGGCTGTGCTCTGCCTATGCTGGCTCTCGGGAAGGATCCTTCACTGTCTCAGCCTCTTGACAGTCCCTGTCATTCCTTGGCATTCTCTGGCTTGTAGAAGGATTTTCTCGTACTCGTTTCTTATTGTGTGTGATTCTGTTTCCTAGTCTCTCAGCCTCTTTTATAAAACACCATTCAGAGGAATTAGGATTAGGATCCACACTATATGTCTCTAAAATAAAAAACCAAACCAAATCTACTACCTTCAAGTCAATTCCTACTCATAATAACCCTATAGGACAGAGTAGAACAGCTTCACAGGGTTTCCAAGGAATAGCTGGTAGATTCAAAGGCAAAATGAAGGAAAACAAAAAAACCCCTTTTATTTCCAGTAAGATCATATTCACAAGTAGAGAAGTTAGGATTTCCACATACCCTTTTCGGGGGATACTGTTCAGTCTATAACAAGGCACCAAAGGTAAAATATGCCTCATGCACCTAGTGAGATGGGTGGTATGAAATTAAAGCCTCCTGTCCATCTTTTAGGACCCTTGGTGACATAATGGTTAGGTGCTGTCTGCTAACCAAAAGGTTGGCAGTTGGAATCCACCAGGCACCCCTTAAAAACTCTATGGGGCAGTTTTACTTTGTCCTATAGGGTTGTTACGAGTTGGAATCAACTCAATGGGGACTGAACTCCACCTTTTCATTTGCAGTAGTTTTGATATGGATTTAAGAGTGGCAATGGTTTATTCCACTTAAGGACAGAAGAGGGAATCCTAATGATGTAGTGGTTAATTGCTATGGCTGCTAACCACAAGGTCAGCAGTTCAAATCCACCAGGTACTCCTTGGAAACTCCAGAGGCAGTTCTATTCTGTCCAGTCAGCCAAGCCTAGGGTTGAGATAAATGGGAATTGACTGGACAGCAGTAGGATTTCATTTTCTTTCTTTCTTCTTTTTTTTTTTTTTTAGGGACAGCAGAAAGCCTATGGTCCTATTACATGTGGTATTAGTGAAAATATATGTATATATATATTTTTTGTGGATAATCCATGGGAAGAGGAATTCAAAGATAATTAAATATAACTGACAACAGTAGTGCAGTATAAAAATGGTCAATTACCTGATCAGTGTTGTGAGGATGTGAGGATAGGACAGAGAAGTAGCAAATAAGTTTGGAAGGAACTTGGTTGAGCAGGTGGAAATCTCCCAGGTGTTCCTTGGAACCTGTGGGGGGCAGTTCCACCCTGTCCTGTAGGGTCACTATGAATAGGAATTGACTTGAAGTGAGTCAGTTTTGCTTGGTAATGGATACAGACTTGCTAGCAAGAAGCTCGGGTATTGTTAATGTTGAGGTCACAGGAAATGATCAATTGGGAAGTCAGTGGAGTAAGTGGGACCTAATAATTCTGCGCTAATTTTCAGGACAGGAATTTTCATTGCCAAGCCAAGTGCCATCGAGTCGGATCCGATTAGCAATGACTATAAGAATTAAGATTTGGGAGATATGTTAAGGGAGAGAGAATTGTGCTTCCAACAGCAGAGTTTAGAATAGAAATTCCTGAATTAGCCAGACCTGTATTCTGTAGCAGACACTCCCAGTTGCCTACTCACTAGCCAGTCAGTTTTCCATTCTTGCTGTTGAAGAGAACTGGTTTTCTTTTGTGTGACAGTGCTCCCAGCTCTATTTATTCACCGCTAAGCCTGATACTGTAGTGGTTAAGAACAGTTGCTAACCAAAAGGTGAGCACTTTGAATCCACCAGGTGTTCTTTGGAAATCCTGTGGAGCCATTTCTGCTCTGTTCTATAAAGTTGTCAAGACCTAGAATCCACTCCACAGTATTGATTTATTTTATTTTTATTTTTGGAAGCCCTGGTAACACAGTGGTTAAGTGCTATGTCTGTTAAACAGAAGATCAATAGTCAGATCCTATGAGCAGTTCTATTCTGTCCTACAAGGTCACTATGAGTTGGAATGGAGGCAACTTGTTTTTCCCCCTAAGCCTACCTTACAGTTAAGGATAGCCATCTAAATTCGTCCTGTCCATTGAGATTTAAGTGGAAATAGCTAGGTGGCATTCCTTCTGGGAAAAGTTTTGCAAAACGTAACTGACTTGGCTACCTCTGCCCTTTTCCTTTTGTCATTTGGTGCTTACTGGTTTGCAACTGCAAGGAACCACTGTGCAATACCTGGTTGCACAGAAGCCAGCTTTTGAACATTAATATGAAAGTTTTAGGTTAAAGAACATCCAACCAAAGATCTAGAAAGACACTGGGTTCTAACGTTTTAAAGAGGTCACCTGTGAACGTCCCTGAACTACCTATCTCTAACCTTGACACATAACAAAATTGTCTTCCAGGTGAGGTAGTCAGGTTTCTGTTTTAAGCAACTGTCATAGATTGAATTGTGTCCCCAGAAAAATATATGTAGTAATTTGGCTGGATCAGGATTCCCTGTATTCTGTGATTGCCCTCCATTTTATAATTTTCTTTTACTGCAAATCTTGATCTCTTCCTGTGGTTAACATAGTAGGTTATGTTAGAAGGTATTAGGGTTGGACTGTAAATTTCTTCCTAAGGTTACCTCTCTGCTCTACCACAAAGGGAGATTTCCCTAGAGTGTGCTTTGCACCACCTTTTATCCTACAAGATAAAAGGAAAGGGAAGCAAGCAGAGTTGGGAACCTCCCTTTATCAAGAAAGCAGCACTAGGAGTAGAGCACAGCCTTCAGACCTGAGATTGCTGAGGCCGGATGTTCCCTAAACAAAGGCTGATACAACACAAGGACTTTTCTCCAGAGCCAACAGAGGGACAGCCTTCCCCTGGAGTGGACACCCTGAATTCAGACTTGTAGCCTACTGAACTGTCTAAAAATAAACTTTTCCTTGTTAAAGTTGTCCATTTGTGGTGTTTCTCTTAGGGCAGCACTAGCTGATTAAAACAGCAAGTGGATAAGACTCCTAAATGGAAGAGCATTCAGTCAGAATGTAGTTGCTGTGGAAATGTTATGTCTTAAGGAGAAGAAACGGGTCTCCTTAGATGACTGTTGAATTCACCAATTACAAAAAACAGAAGTGATTAACTGGGTCCGGCCATTTCAATTATGCCTCTCCAGGCATTCAGAAATATTTTACAATCAAAGATTGTTGGAATTCACTCATGGTAATCCATACTACGCTACTCAGTTTTATTAAAACTTTATTCTTATGTGAAATTGATCCTCAGGTTAATTTGAAGGAGGAAAAAAGTCTTGCCAGGTCGAAGTTTGAATAAATCAGAGGATGAAAGGTAGCCTGCATTCCCGTGAATCTGAAAATTAGTTGCAAAGTCACAGTTAATTTAATTATCTGCTCCTGCTGCCTTGAAATAGTAATGTGGAAAGAAAATTATGATGAAATTAGCCCCAAACACAATCTATTGAAACATTAAAAAAAAAAAACAAAAAAACCTACGTGACTTGGTTATCTGCTTTTAATGGAACTGTTTTTAAGCAAAGACAAAATTTTAATGATAATAACCTATTTAATTTGGCTTGGCAATTCCTAAGATCACATTTCCATTTCCATTGTATAACCTAGTGAAACACACTCGTTATCCATCATTAATTGTCTCTCATACTTTCAATTGAATATCTTCAAATGCAGATTCGCAGATTAAATGGTAGGAAACAATACATAATTACAGGTACCGTGGTAACATTTTTAATAAATGGAGGTAAAACAAGCAGTACTATATGATGGTTCTACATAATACGTAGAGTCACAATGGATATTTTACTTCAGGGTGACCACATAAACTGGAAGGTCATCATGTTTACATCATTTGGGACATTTGCTTGTAAGATATCGTTGGTCAGTAAGGCTAAAAACTGAACCTGATCGAGTCCAATTGAGGAATAGAAGATTGAACCTGATCGAGTCCAGTTTAATGTTAAATAGCTGTGGAATAGAAGATGAGACTCCATGTCCTGCAACAAGTTCAGGCTATCAGTTTGCCTTTTTCATCAGACACACGAGACACAGGCATGAGCATACCCCACTATACATGTACACTTACAGGATTCCATTGTCCTTTGTTCCAAAAGAAAAAAAAGAACTTCACAAATTAAAGGACCTCCAGCTAAGCAACGGTGGCAGATATTAGGAAAGTTCACCGCAATTACTTCTGATACGCTAATTTCATAACCGCCAAGCATCATCTAATTTAGTATCCATAGAATTGACAGTGAAATAAAACTAATGGTATTAAAGTTACTATTCATCAAGTAAGTCTCCTTGCCCAGATAAAATCTCTTGCTATGAATTTTGGATGTTATTCACTATAACAAAATCTGATTATGTTAAATTTTGTATTTCAGGATGCTTTTTGCCTACACATTGCAGTTTCTGGAAGATCTCTAGTCATTTTCTTTATTTCCTAATGATATACTGTAATCTAGGAAATCTGCATCTCATATCATCAGTCCTCTATTGAAATATATAAGCGCAAATGAGCAATTACTACAATGAAAAATTAACTTTTTTTGTTTTTTAACTAAAGCAAGTAGTCTTCTTCCTCTAACAATAATAGTTAAATCCAAGAACAATTCCTCTCTGAATCACACATTCACTCATTGAATAATCTGGAGTAACAAATATACAGAATCCTTGTTCTGGGCTTCAAATTTTTTATGCCTCCTCAATTTCCTCAGTGTACATAAACTGTAACAAAATGCTTTGTAAATAATACAAGTGTGTCAACACAAACAATTTTTATTCTCAGGTTATAACAGTTGTTTGAATCGTGTGTTTTCGAAATCATGTATTTATCAGTAATAAATTTTCTTCTTAGGGATATAACTTCTCAAAATTTGAGTCAATGCTATAATTTACATAAACAAAAAAATGAACAATATTTTCAGTCAAATGTAATCCCACAACTTGAGAGATAATTTGTTATATGCTGTGGTAACTTTTTCTAAGCATAAAATTGTAATATGACATTAAAATATAATTTTTTTTTAGTATTTTTGTATTATACTGACCTGAACAAAGCAACTAAACATCTTTTGGAATATCATAGTTGGAATGCCTCTTAATAGCTATGCATTATTTTTTTTTTACATCTTTTGTGACTTTCTTTACAAGTCTTCCTGCTGTCATTCCAGTGGAAACTCTAGTGGCATAGTGGTTAAATGCTACATCTGCTAGCCAAAAGGCTAGGAGTTCAAATCTGCCAGGCACTCCTGGAAACTCAATGAGCAGTTGTACTCTGACCTGTTGGGTCGCTATAAGTTAGCAATTGACTCGACGATGATGGCTTTGGCTTTTAGTATCACTCCAGTATAATTGATGTAGTTGTGAGATGCCATCCAGCTAGTTGTGCCTTGCAGTGCCTTCACATATAACAGAATGAAATGCTGCCTGATTCTGTTACATCTTCACGGTCTGTGGTGTGTCTGAGTATATGTTGTGACTATTGATTGCATCAGTCCATCTCACTGAGAGTTGTCTTCATTTTTGCTAACCCTCTCCTTAAGCAGACATGTTACCATTGGCTTCCAACAAAAACTCCTGAACTTTGTCAGGGTCACAAACATGATGAAGCAGGAATTGGAAAAAACTTACGGAGAAGAGTAAATGGAATTCTAAGCTTCTTCAGGAAGTTTGAAGGATAGGGTCATGGGTACAGGAGAAGTTTAATGAGAAATCTGAGTTTTTATGTGGCATATGTAACTACCCTAATAGCAAAGTAGTTGACTGATAGCCAGTAGTTTGCCTTTTTAAGTGCTGTTTTCCAAACATATAAATCTCTATATATATGTGATGTCACTTTTTATTTATTTCAAATTGAGTGTTGTTGGAACCACATTTTTACCAGCTTTAAATGCCCTCTGCGTGCTTCTGACTCTAATATTTCCATCTTTGTGCCTGACATCAGTGTCCAAATGCTTACCCAATATTTTCCATGGGATTTCTGAGATGTTATCAAATTTCACGTGAATAACATAAGACTGAATATTTTTCACCAAATCTGTTCTTTCTTCATTGTTCCCCATTTCTTTAAATGACATCTCCATTAACCAAGGATCTTAACCAGATATTTTGAAGTCCTTTTGCTTTTTCTCTAACTTACATCCAGTCCATCTTCATGCTTGATTTTTAAAATATATCTATAATCGATCACTTCTCCCTACTATAACTCCAGCATGTGTGCCACTATCCTCTCTTCTTTGAACAAGGGCATCCTAACTGGTACTTCTAGATCTATTATTGTCCCTCATAGGACAAGACATCTTCACACAGCAGCCAGATATTTCTTTAGAGACATAAATAATACCAAATGTATTCATAAACCAACAAATGGCTTTCATTACCTTTAAAATGTAATCCATGATCTGTACCAGGGCTTGCAATACCCTGTCTGAATTAGTGCCAGGCTACCGCTCATACTCTTCTTCACTCTTCCTAAGGCCTCTGCTGCCTCGGTTTCCATGACTTCTTAAAAGAACTCAAGCATTCTTATCAGACCGTTTGCTCTTGCAGTTTCTTTTGCCTGAAATATTCTCCAGAATGATCTGTATGACTTCTTTTGTCTCTTCATACAAACATCACTTCTACAGAGGGTCTCTTTATCTGACTACTCATTAAACAACAACCAAAAAAAAAACCTTTTCTTGCACTCTAATTCTTTATTCTAGTTTAGCTTACCAATATTTGATACTCAATTACATTTCAATGTGTTCATTATTTGTGAATGAGTGATCTGCAATCTGGTGACAATAATGATTTTTGAAATGTTAACATAGAATACATAATTTTGAGTTGTTAGAGACTGTGTGTAAAATGATGTACTTAGATGTGTTCTGATGAGAATCATTTCTGTCTTGTTAGTAGCATGTCATCTTATTCTTTAGGACTAACACAAATAGGCATAAAATATTTTCATTTTGTGTTAATGCTCTTCGTATTTAAATATTTGTTGGTCTTCAGACAAATTGTGTTTCTTCTCTCTGTTGGAAAAATCTATGAAATTATCTCCATTTTTTGCCAAGTGATGGTAACTTGAATTTGCATTTATTGTCCTTCAGTTTAATTTTGAATGTAGCCTGAGGCAGAGGCCATAACCAATAATGTCTCTTTTTGAATTCAGCTTATTGCTTGGGAAGAATTGTCTATTTCATAGAAGTCACAAACCTAATTGACACCTTTGATTTCTGTATCTAGAGAAAAGCTGAAAATTGAATAGACATAAATTGACCCTCTTTAATAAACAGAAAACATCAGTAGGTTGATAAGGATCTTTAAGGAAATACGTAGGAAATCCATATAATTTAGTAACTAAAAGAAGCCAAATTTAATTTTGAAAAAGTTTTTTCACTTTCAAAATTGATCATTTGGAGTAGTATTTCCAATTACGAAATTTGAGAAGCTGAAATTATGTCCTATTTAATGTCAACAAGAACTATGTGTTTCTTTTTACGGTAAGTAGTCATACATGGAATTGTGTGTCCAAATCAACTCCATGGCAACTAACAACAACAGTCAAGTATCAAGGCACTGATTAATAAAGGCTAATGCTTTCTTAAAAATATATATTTATTATATGTCTTAAAGAAATAAAGTATTTGTTAATATCTGGGGTTTATTATACAGAATATTTAATACTGTGTAAAAGTTTTCTATTAGATTTTGTAGGCAGTGATTCAATATAAACTGTAATTCCATTCTCATGCTTTTCCTCTGCAAATGTATTTCAATATTAATAAATATTTTAGTCACTTGAGATGACATTGTTACAGTACTTGGTAAGGAATAAAATATTTTTAAAGATTCTAATTGTAAAACATTTTTATGAATTTCTAGAATAATACTTCCTAAAGTTCTTTCAGATAGTCACTGAAATAATAAGTCTGGGCCATGCTACAGTATGTATCTTCATTTGCAGGGATTTATGATCTACATCAATTAGTAATCAGAGATATGTAGTTTTAAAGAAAAAGCAGTTTGTGCGAACATCTTAATTTGTAGAGCTCTTTCGTCATAATATAACGTTTAACCTCCTCCAGATTAATGAAACCAACATGAAGACAATAAAACTGATACACAATCAATGCCCAGGGAAGCAGCAGTCAAGAAATCAAAAGATTCATTACACTGAGAAATTCTGCTGCTAAGGACCTCTTTAAAACATTGAAGAAAAGTAGAGATGTCACCTTAAAGACTGACATGTTCCTGACCCAATCCTAGGTATTTTCAATCACATCACATACATGTGAAAGCTGGACCATGAATAAAGAAGACAGAAGAAGAAGTGAAGCCTTTGAATTGTGGTGTTGGAGAAGAATGTTGAATGTCCTTTGGACATGTTGTCAGGAAGGATCAGTCCCTGGAGAAGGACATCATGTCTGGGAGAGGGGAGGGTCAGCAAAAAAGAGGAAGATCCTTGACAATATGGATTGACACAGTGACCGCAACAGTGGTCTTATGGATAAAAAAATGATAGTGGACATGGTATAGGACTGGGCATTGTTTCATTCGGTTATTCATAGGGTCACTATAATTAGGAACAAATTCCACTGCAGCTAACAACAACAACATCTCCACTCTACCAAGCATGGTGTCCTTCACCAGCTGTTCTACTCCCTCCTGACAGCAAGTCCAAAGTATGTAAGATGCAGTCTTGCCTTCTTTGCCTCCAAGGAGCACTCTGGTTGTACCTTTCCACAACAGATCTCTTTTGTCAGCTCGTGGTACATTCAATATTCTTCTCCAACACCGCAATTCAAAGGTGTCACTTCTTCTGTCTTTGTTCATTGTCCAGCTTTCACATGCATATGATGCAGCTGAAAAATACCTTGACTTGGGTCAGGTACACCTTAGTCTTCAAGGTGACATCTTTATTTTTCACTACTTTAAAGACGTCCTTCGCAGCAGATTTTCACAATGCAATGTGTCTTTTGATTTCTTGACTCCTTCTTCCAAAACTGTTGCTTGTGCAGCCAAGTAAAATGAAGTCCTTAACAACCTCAATCCTTTCTCCACTTATGACAGTGTTGCTTCCTGCTCCAATTGTGAGGATTTTTGTTTCTTGATGTTGAGATGTAATCCATGATGAAGGCTGTGGGCCCTGATCTTCATCAGTAAGTGCTTCAAATCCTCTTCACTTCCAGTAAAGTGGTGTCATCTGTGTAATGTGGGTTGTTAATAAGTCTTCTTGCAATCTTGATGTCTTGTTCTTTATATAGTCCAGCTTCTAGGATCATTTGTTTGGCATACAGATTGAGAAAGTATGGTAAAAGGATACAGCCCTGTTGTACAACTTTGTTAACTTTAAACCATGCAGTGTCTCCTTGTTCTGTTCACATGATTAGTTCTTGATCTACATACAGATTCCTCAAGAGCACAATTAAATGTTCTGGAATTCCCATTCTCCACAGTGTTAGCCATAATTTGTTAGGATCCACACAGTCAAATACCTTTGCATAGTCAGTGAAATGCAACTAAACATCTGTCTGGGATCCTCTGCTTTCAACCAAGGTCCATCTGACTTTTGATATCCTTGGTTCCATATCCTCTTCTGAATCTGACTTTAATTTCTGGCCATTCCTTGTCAATATACTGTTGTGATTGCTTCTGTATGATCTTGAGCAAAATTTTAGCTGCATGTGATATTATTTATGTCTTTGGTAATTTCTGCATTTGGTTGGATCTTCTTTCTTCGGAATGGGCATAAATATGTATATCTTCCAGTCAGTTGGCTTGGTAACTTTGCTCCAAATTTTTTGACATAGGTGAGTGAAAACTTCTAGAGCTGTCCTCCAAATTTTTCTTCATAGGTGAGTGAGAACTTCCAGTGCTTCATACATTTGTTGAAGTATGTGTATTGATATTCCATCAATTTCTGGAGCCTTGCTTTTTACCACTGCCCTCAATACAGCTTTGACATCTTCCTTCAGTACATTGGTTACTGATCTTATGCCTCCTCTTCAAATGGCTGAACGTTAACTAGTTCTTCCTGGTATAATGACTCTGTGGGTTCTTCCATCTTCTTTTGATGCTTCTTGAGTTGTTTAATATTTCCCCTGTAGAATCTTACACTATTGCAATGCAGGGGTTGAAATTTTCTACAGTTATTTCAGCTTGAGAAATGCAGAATGTGTCCTTCTATTTGATTTTGTATTTGCAGGTCTTTGCACACACCATTATAATTATTTTGTCTACTTGAGCTGACTTTTGAAATCTTCTATTCAGTTCTTTTACTTCATTTTTCCTTGGTTTTGCTTTAGCTGCTCTACTTTGGAAAGCAAGTTTCAGAGTCTTTTCTGACATCTAGTTTGGTCTTTTCTTTCTTTCTTGTCTTTTTAATGAGCTCTTGCTTTCTTCACAGATGATGTCTTTGATGTCATTCCACAATTTGTCTGGTTTCCATCATCAATGGTCAACACATCAAATCTGTTCTTGAGATGATCTCTAAACTCAAATGGAATATACTCAAGGTCATTCTTTGGCTCTTGTGGACTTGTTCTAATTTTCTTCAGTTTCAATTTGAATTTGCATATGAGCATCTGATGATCTGTGCCACAGTTAGCACCTGGTCTTGTTTTGACTGCTGATATGGAGCTTTTACACCATCTTTCTCCACAGATGTACTGGATTTGATTCTTTGGATTCTGCCTGGTGAGGTCCATATGTATAGGCACTATTTATAGTCATCAAAAAAGGTGTTTGCAGTGAAGAAATCATTGGTCTTACAAAATTCTATCATGTGACCTCCAGCATCACGTCTATCACCAAGGCTGCATTTTCCACCTATTGATCCTTCTTCTTGGTTTCCAACCTTTGCACTCCAATCACCAGTAATTGTCAATGCATCCTGGTTGCATATTTGCTCAGTTTGAAGATGGCCTTAGTGAATGGTGTGTAAATTTTAATAATTTTGTATTAACTGGCATTCTCTGTAGGTATACGGATATTGTCCTATCACTGACAGCTTTTGACTTCAGGACAGTTCTTCACATGTCATTTTTGACAATGAATGCAACACCATTCCTCTTCAGGTATTTGTTTCCAGCATAGTAGACCATATGACTGTCTGATTCAAAATGGCCAATACTGGTCCATTTCGGCTCACTAACGCTTAGGATATCGATCTCTAGATGTTCCATTTTAATTCTGATGATTTCCAATTTTCCTAGATCCACACGTTGTACATTTTATGTTCTGATTATTAATGGATGTTTGTGCTGTTTCCTCTCATTCTGAGTTGTGCTACATCGAGAAACGAAGATTCTGAAGGCTTTACTCAACCCATGCCATTAAGGTCAATGCTACTTTGAGAAGGTTCGCTATTGCCCAGTCACCTTCTTAGTGCCTTCCAACCCGAGGAGCTCGTTTCTGGACACTACATATGACAATATTCCACTGCTGTTCATAAGGTTTTTGCTGACTAATTCTTTTCAGAAGTAGACTACCAGGTCCTTCTTCCTAGTCTGTCTTAGTATGGAAGCTCACCTGAAACCTGTACACCATATGTGAACTTGCTGGTGTCTAAATACCAGTGGCATAGCTTCCAGCATCACAGCAACACGCAAACATCCACAGTACAACACACTGACAGACAAGTAGGGGACATCAATGCTAGGAAGTCGGAAACAACAAATGTCTGACTACATACCTACGTATATGTATACTTCTGCAGCCAAAAATTAGAAAACATTGATATGTCCAAACATTTCGAGGAAATTTGTGTTAGTAAAACTCTGATGGTGAGAACACGGTTGGAGTAAAATGTTAAGTGCTTGGCTAATATCCAAAATCAGCAGTTCAAACCTACCCCAAGTCCCATGGTGATCTGCTACTGAAACGTCACAAAGATGAAAACTCTGTGGAGCTGTTCAGTTCCACACAACTGGGGTGACTGTGAGTTGTCATGAACTTGAGGGGAACTAACAGTAAAGTTCTTTAAATGGTAGAATTTGTTAGATTTTATTAGCCTGCCAGCCAAGTGCCGTCAAGTCCAAGTATTTTATAGTAACCTCTTGCATGTGTAATATAGGTGAAAATCTCACTATGAAAAGTTTTTATTTGTTTTGTATTTTATTGAGCTTTAATTGAAAGTATACAGTCCAAGTCAGTGTGTCTACAAAAACTTATACCACAATGCTCTGTAACTCAGGCTGCTCTCACCACACTGTGACAGCACACTCTTCCTTTCTACTCTGCATTCCCCATGTCCACTCTACTAGCTTCTCTCCCATCTCCTTGCTCCTCTGGCCTTTAGACAGGACTTCCTCAGTTAGTCTCAGGTATCTACTTAAGCCAAGAAGCACATCCTTTACCAATATTACTTTGTGTCTTATACTCCAGCATAGCCTTTGTCTGAGGAGTTGATTTTACCTCTAATACAGACTTAGAATATAAACCAATAATTAAATTTTAAAATACCTTATATTGCAAAATAAGCAATAAGTAGAGTGTTTGGATTCTTCTGGTATAGACCATTGTTGCTAAATCAACTGATGAAGCTCCATTGTAGACAATAAGAATGACATCATGAATCACAAATTAACATGGTTAACTGTAACATTTTTTTCAATATTATTTATCAATCAGAATCTCTCATGATGACAAATTAATACTAATTAAATTTAGTGAATAAAATGATACAAATGATGGTGGAGACTGACTGACAGTAGTACATAAGAAATAATGTGAATACATAGAAAACTATAGAATATTACTGTAAGAGTGTTAAAGAACAAAACACAAACACTGAAACCTATCATCCTCTGAGATATCAGTGATGTGCAGAGAATTATTGTTCCCTTTATCACTCTACTGTTATATTACCTTAGAGCTCTGATAAACCTTAAAGTACTATGATAAATAAAGCCAAATTATTCTAGATGGAATGTTTTCAAATGGCTCTATTTTGTCCAGTAATACCATAAAAATGTTTTCTCAACTAATTAATATGCTAATGTCACACTCACCCATCTGGAGCCCATCTTGGGACCATGATGCATATGATTCCATTACTAAGAATGGACCCGAAGGGACTGAACTTGAAAGTAAGTTTCAGGGTACATGGGCACTTCTGAAAAGGTTTAACTTCCAGACTGAACAACTCTTGGATTAAAAGTGAAGGGCTAAGATGTGGAAGAAGGATACCACAAAGAGTGGGCAAAATGTGGCATACAGTGGCAGGTAGATAATTCTGATGATTAACCATGTGATTGAAATTTTGTGATAAGACTCCAGCCACACAACTAGAAAAAGGGAATTACTAGCAATATGACAGTATTTTTTAAATAATAAAAATATTGGCATAGATGGGGAAGCTGAACATAAGTTCTTACAGAGAAAACTGAAATTTGGAAAAAATAGAGATTATTTTCCAAGTTGGGGTTAAGGAATGGAGTCTAAGGAAAAACAGGGTCAACTAGCATTAATGTGGCAGAGCTGAGCCCCAGAATGTGAGATCGGGGCATAGTCTTACTATTCAAAATGAATCCCACTGCAGTCCAGTTGTTTCTGACTCACAGTGACACTGTAAGACGGAATATAACAGCCCTACAGGGTGTCCAAGGCTATAAATCTTCAAGGGAGCAGAATCTCCCGTTCTTCTCCCACAGAGAACCTGCTAGGCTGTATCCGTTAACCTTTCCATTAGCAGCCGAGTGTTTAGCCACTGTACCACTAGGGCTTCTAGTACTTAAAAACCTGTTGACACCTTATATGAACACTCATCGTCACCAAGTTTTCATGCCTCTGAGAATTTCTCTTGGGGCCAGCAACTTAACTCTTAGGATATTCTTTTTCATATATGGTTTTTCACCAGTTTATACCTTTTTGACCTGCAAACACATATTCCTTCCTCGTTTTTCCTTTAGATTGTTGAACTCCATGGACTTTTCTGTGTCTGTGACTTCATATGACTGTGTATATAGCTAGTTCACTGAATAGCAGCAAATAATGGAGCTAACTCAGTTATAAGACATGAAAAAATAATGGTCTAGTTAGTTGTAATGTGACTGCGTGTGCCATGGGTCTGAATCAACTCAAAAGCAACTGGTTTTTGTTTTTTTTTTGTAACTGTAAGGTTGGTGGGTTGAGGCAAAGAAGAAGGCAGAGAAGAGATGATACTCAACATACTAGTTTGTCACGAAAAAGGCTAGAAAGAATCCTTAAATCTCTTGGGTAGTAGGTCTCAAAAGAGTGGCCTATAGATTGTTGGTGATCCTTGAAGTTTTCTCAGGAGTCCTAAGGTCAAAGCTATTTATATAATTGTATGTCATCACCATTCTTTTCAACTATTCTCTCATGACTGTACAGATTTTTTTTTTTTTGGTAGAGGAGGGCTACATGATGTGTGATATCATAACACAACATAGAAGAAATAAGAATAAAATTTTCTATTGAGCCAGTAATAAAAAAAAAAGTAAAACTATAAAGTAATCTCACATTACTCATCAAATTTTTGTTTTTGGAAATAGAGTTATTAAACGTTATTCATGTTAATATGTAGGAGTTTACTGTTATTTTAAAATGAGTAATAAATGTATTTAGTTTAGATTTGAATTTGTAATCAGCAAATAGCACCATTCATAAAATCCCAGTAAATAAAAATTGTTTGACATTTTTCATAATTTATAGAAATATAAAAGGGTCCAAAAATGCTGAAAACTGCTACTGGGTGGAATTACCAATACCTCAAAAACTTTTAAAATCTCAAAAGCCCTTAGAGAAGTAGTAACTTTCTACAAGTTTCTTCAAGAAAGTGTACTAGGTGTAGGCAATATTTGTCAACAGAATGCACAGCTGAACATTATAAAATAAACAAAGTGTATTTTCGTACATAACACCATATTCTGCTTAACAATATTGACTTCTGTATATGCTTTTATCTTTGGAAGGCTGTTACATGGTTTCCTCAGGAGCCCAGCTTCCACCGATGAGCATCTGACCACTGGGGCTGTGCCCCTGTGTTGAGATGAATACCTTACGTTTTCACGGCCTGGTGGCATCGGGCAATAAAATATCCAATTCACTGCTCTTGCTTTATTCCCGTGTTGACTGTGAAATGATATAATTATAATTTAACTTGCCCACAGGGAAGGAATATGCTGATCAGTAAACAGAAGAATTTTGTCCTCTTGGTAGTTGTATGTTTTATTTAATAATAATTAGATCTTACTCGGTTGTCTTGTAAACTAGACTATGGTTAGCCTAGCTTAATCCTCAGGAGACTGATCCAGGGTGTGCCAAGAAATCACTTTTCTGAGCCTACAGAGCTAAATACAATGCCCTAAACGTGGAGTCCCCAGCAAGTGAATTGCTCTACAGGATAGCTACCCTCCCTTTCTCTCTTAAATATGTGCTTTTTCTAAAATTTTGGTGCCATAGATTGAATTGGGTCCCCCCAAAATATCAGTAGCCATTTGGCTGGGCCAACATTCCCAACATTTTGTGATTTTCCTGTGTTATATATCCTACTCTGTGCCTGTGACTAATAGATGGGATGATTATGTTAAATGAGGATTAGGGTGGGACTACAACACCCTTTCTAAGGAGTTTCCCTAGAGTGTGGCTTGCACCACCCTTTATCCTTTTATACTAATGGAGGTAAAAAGAGAGAAGCAAGCAGAGAATTGGGACTCACACCATCGAGAAATCAGCACTGGGAGTAAAGGGCATCCTTCAGACTTGAAGTTCCTCTGCCAAGATACTGCCCAACCCACGACTGACACAACACAAGGACTTGCCTCCAGAGCTGACAGAGGGAAAGCCTGTTCCCAGAGCAGACACCCTGAATTCAAACTCATTGCCTACTGGAATGTGTAAGGATAAACTTTCCTTATTAAAGCCATTTGCTCATGGCTTTTCTGTTAGAGCACTACCAGAGGACTAAAACATTTTGCCATAAGCTAAAATTTGTTTTATGCGTCTTTGAGCCCGTAAGAAACACCACATGCCCAGAGCCCAGATTCTCTTATAGCTACCTTAATCCACCTGTACATACTGTGCACATTCAGTATTGAGAAATGTGTTTAGTACACAGATTTTGACCAAGGTTTTTGTGTGTCTTAAATATTATGGGCTGGTATGTCTCCATTCCACTTCACAGGAAAAAAAATAAAATGTAACTGAGGAGTGAATTGCCCATTGATCTCCATAAAACCACTTTTAGGCTGTTTGAGCATTAAGTGCCCTTAGATACTTATTGAACTTATGAGCTATAACTTTGGCTTTTATACTAGCTCTTTATAGCCATGATTGCAGCCAGGCAGATGAATATTTTAAATTAGTTGTCCAAGGAAATCATTAACCTTTTCAGGTAAATTGTGTTGCTGTCTTCACAACTGCAAATTATGTAATTAAAAATAATGTACTGTAGCCATACAAAGGATGTTACTTTGACCCACCATGAAGTCATGAGGCATGGACTTGCATTTTCTGAAATGATGGATTTCTGTTGACAGTATCATGCTTTTTGCGGTGACCCCTAGGAGATGCTTCTGTGGTTTGCTATGGGTAGCTGAGAGAGACGTGGGTCCTATTATCCTGCTTTGACAACATAAAAACAAATACCACAGTGCTCCTATAATCAACATTCCTTCCTAAAATCAGCTTGTCTGTGATGTTTACTTACCTGCCTGAAAGTTAATGTCATTTTAGTTTGCATTTCCTTCTCCAAAACATTCATTTTGACCATCCTGAACGTCAGACCATGAGTGGACTGGCCACCAGCAGGTTAAGCCAGAACTGCCATTGTCTCTTAAGGATAATTCCATTTTCTCCCATTTAGTCTCTTGGAAGCAATGGAGCACATATTTGAAATGATTAGGAAGAGCCAAGTATATGTTCTGTAACTGTGAAACAGAATTACTTCATTTGCTGCATAATAAAAAGCATAGTATCTATTGTTCACTCAGGAACAAAATAATTATCCCAGAGAATATTCACCTAAGAAGGTCTGAATATACGTGGGGTGGTAGAGAATAATATTCCATTTTACTATCATGTATATGAAAATAAAATAGCAGTAAAATCATTTTTCCCCTCACACACTTTCCTATGGTCTTTGCCCATAGGAAATGCTAAGGATTTATCAAGCAGAAAATTGTAAAAGAGACGTGTCTTGTCAGTATCAAGACTGTCAGGCCTTTGCAGGTTTGCCACAACTATGACTTACAGATAGAGGGGAGAGAAAGGCCCTTCAGCATATTCTGAGAGGGAGCAAGAAAAGGCTACATGGCTTGAAAGGCTTGGAGAAAATTCAGGTCAAATAGAGCTAACGATAGAAATATAAGGATAAGAACACCTCTCTCAGTAATGGCACAGATCGCATGAACTGTGAAGACCTCTCTTTCTGTCTCTACTCATTGCTTTAGGCAATCTGCCCAAGAGCAAGTATTAGCAATTTAAGTCAAAAGTAGTTTTAGGCCCTGGTCATGGTGCAGCTTTTTGTTGCAACAGCACTTTAGTTATTGGTGCTCTTGTTCAAAATACCTCTTCATTTTAAATTTACCTACATCTAAATTCACACACAGATACATGCGTGTATATGTACATGTATACATCTATATGCATGTGTATATACATGTGTATATATAGATGTATATATTTATATATGTATGCTTGGATAGGGAATATGTATGTATTATGGTGTGTACACAGATACAAATATTAACATTAAAATGCCTGTGAAGTTTTCTAACGAAGAGGAAAGAAAAGTCCAACTGAAGAAAATAAGTAAATGAACAAAACCCAGTGCTGCTGAATCAATTCTGACTCATAGCAACCCTCTAGACAGAGTAGAACTGCACCACAGGGTTTCCAAGAAACTCCTGGCAGATTTGAACTGCTGACCTTTTGGTTAGCAACTGTAGCACTTAACCACTGTACCACCAAGGTTCTCAAATAAAACAGAAATAGAAATATTCGCTTCTTCAGGAATGTAATAAAAAACAAAACAAAAAATGTGTTATTTTAACACAAATTACTGAAACATTGTCACTGGATAGTTCTTTCACTACATCCTATATTACAAGCACAAACAGCAAAACTAAGTTTTTTTGAAATGATTGCAGAAATGTAATTACGCAAGTTGTATTCTTAATCTCTTGAGATGTAAAAGAAAGAAGGTAGAAGAGAGATTTGGGCACTTCATACCACCAAGAAAGTAGTTTTGGGGGAGCAGACCATGTCATTTTAACTAAGATTCATCTGACATCAGCAATGCTAACCCTCTTTCTGTGTTATTTCTGTGTTAACTCTAAATTCAGCTTGAACTTCTGGCAGTTCCGTAACTATGTCCAGGACACAATCTCACCCTTCTCCAATACTCAAAACTATTCATGAAGCCGGTCTTGTATCCAGCACCTAGTATGTGTCAGACATTAGGCTACTTGAAGAGACTGTGACTGTAGCTGTTGTTGTGGAGCCCTCGTTGTAAAGTAGTTAAGAATCTTGGCTGCTAATGAAAAAATCAGCAATTTGAACCCCAGAGCTTCTCCCTGGAAGCCATGTAGGGCAGCTCTACACTGTTCTACAGGATTACCTTGAGTCAGAATCCACTCAACAGCAACGAGTTTGGTTTTGGTTGTTTTTCATGTGACTACACCTTGGATCTGCTTCGTAAAGACCTTGTGTACAACAGAACAAATTGCTGCCTGGTCCTGTGCCATCCTCACAACCACTGCTATGTTTGATCCCATTATCGCAGCCACTGTGTCAGTCCATCTGACAGAGGGTCTTCCTCTTTTTGATGACACTCTTCTTTACCACAAGCATAATGTCGTTTTCCAAAATTGATAATGCGCCCAAAGTACATGAGATGAAGTCTTGTCATCCTGGTTCCAAGGAGCATTCTGGGTGTACTTCATCCAAGGCAGATTTGTTTGTTCTTCCAGAGGTTCATGGTAGATTCAATAGTCTTTGCGAACACTCTAATTCAACAGTGTCAGTTCTTCTGTCTTCCTTATTGTTAGCTTTTACATACATATGGTTGAAAATAGCATGAATTGGGTCAGACTCACCTTAGTCTTCAAAAGAACATCTTTGTCTTCCAGCCCTTTGAAAAGGTCTTGTACGTCAGATTTGTGAAGTGTAACACATCTTTTGATGTCTTGATTGCTGTTTCCATAGGTATTGAATGTGGACCCAAGTAAAATGAAATCTTTGACAATTACAGTCTTTCTTCTGTTTACCATGATGTTGTTAACTGGTCCAATTGTGGGGATTTTTGTTTGCTTTACATTGAGGTGTAATCCACAGTGAATGCTGTGACCTTTTGTCATGTATTGAATTGTGTTCTCCTCAAATGTGTGTAGTCATTCGGCTAGGTTGTGATTCTTGGTATTGTGTGTGTCATACTTGCCTCTATAATGTTATTGAGGGAGGATGGGTGGCAGTTGTGCCGGTGGGGAAGGACTCAATGCATAAGATTGCATTGCGCCTCGAGGTGATCTCTTGAGATATAAAAGAAAGAAGCTAGAAGAAAGATTTGGGGACCTCATACTGCAAAGAAAGCAGTGCTGGGGAAGCAAAGCATGTCCTTTCAGCCGAGATCCATCTGACGTCAGCAATGAATAAGAAGCTTCTTTCTACATTCTCTTTAAATTCAGGTTGAATTTCTGGCAGTTCCATAAGTGTGACCAGGACACAATCCTAGCCTTCAGATCTTACTGCAGCCAATGGAAAAATAGCATAAAGTATTCTGATTGTGAGAACATGAAACAGGAAAGATATTTGAAGAAGACAAAGAAATCTTTCTTATGAAAGATAAGGTTTGTCAGGATACATAAACACATAAAATATTGTATGTTATAGTTACCTATGTGTAAATCTGGATCACATGAAAATTCTGTAATTATGGGAGAATCATTTTTGGAGCGTGTATTTAATTCAAGTAATCAATGTCCAGGGAGTCTTTTATTTGGGCACCAAGATGGAGACTTCTGGTTGTTAAACTACCCAGCTTCAATTCTCTGTATTGACAATGTCTTTCTTTACCTCTTAAAGCAAATTAGTTCAATCTCCTAGCCCAATATGGAGAAAATAGATAACATTAAGTTATCATGATAGTCAAAATGATGCAGTCCCAATTCATCCCATGAGCTCTGCTAAGAAATTGAGTTATCCCACCTTCCAGTCTTAGGATCAGACCTATCAGTAATATCACTGGAAAAAGGAGGTAAAACAACTAAAATTCTTTAACACTCACTCTATCTGGTGATTCATTACTATTTTTATGGAACCAGGTTAAAATGAGACTTGATTAGATTTTTTTCAAACATATTAATATGCATCGATTTATATAATTTATGAACTATCAATCTGCACCAATCTTTGTTCCCTAATTGGCTGTACCCATATTTTTACCTCCTATGTCTCCTGGTGTTGCTTGTTACATCTAAATATTCTCTTGATGCTAACTCTTTCTATGCCCAAGTTTGTCTTATTTATCTATTTCTTCAAATTAACATGTCAATAACTTGGAAAGTGTTTTGGGATTCTAGACTATCTTGTTTGGAGCCTGGCCAGTACTTCTCCAAAGATAATTATAATTCTAAGTAGGTTTTGTCTAATATGAGTCAACCAGGCCATATTTTTGAATTTGTGATAATGTAGACTACCAGATGCTTTTCATTATTTTGTATAAATAGCAACTAATTTTAAATGGATGCATTTATTTTCTACTGTCCTTGAAATTTTGACGTTTTGCATAATTTTCTTCTTCATATATTTTTGGATGAACTTCATGTAGACTATTTTAATCTGAATACTTTTTAACAGCTTAACAACAAAGTAGATAATAGGAAAAATGAACAATTAACAATGAATAAATAGTACATAATACATAATAGAGTTTTGCAAGATTAATGACTTCTTCACTGCAAATATCTTTTTAACTAACACAAACAGTGACTGTACACATGGGCCTCACCAAATGCAATACACTGTAATCAAATCAAGGGCATCTGTGGAAAAAGATGATGGAAAATCACCATATCAGCAGTCAGAACAAGGCTAGGTAGGTGCTAACTGCAGCACAGACTGTGAAAGGCTCATATGCAAATTCAAATTCACACTGAAGAAAATTAGAACAAGTACATGAGAGTTAAAGTATGACCTTGAGTGTATCCTACCTGAATTTAGAGATCATCTCAAGAACAGAATTGATGTGTAGAGCACTAATGACCAAATTGTTGAATGATATCAAAGACATCATCCATGAAGAAATCAAGAGGTCATTAAAAAGACTAGAAAGAAAAAAAAGACCAAATTAGATGTCAGAAAATCTCTAAAACTTGCTCTTGAATGTGAAGCACCTAAAACAAAATGAATGAATCACAAAGTAAAAGTCTTTACCATGGACACCCAAAAGAACAAACAAGGCAACACAGAAGACAAAATAAAAAGAAAGTATTATAATGATACATGCAAAGAGCTGGAAATAGAAAAACAAAAGTCAAGAGAATGTTTTGTATTTTTCTAGCTGAAGGAACTGAAGAAAATATTCAAGGTTCAAGTTGTTACAGTGAAGGGTTCTCTAGGGAAAATATTAAATAACTCAGGGAGCATCAAAAGAAGATAGAAGAACACACACAGTCATTATACCAGAAAGAACTGGTCGATGTTCAGCCATTTGAAGAGGTAGTGTATGACCAAGAACCGATAGTACTGAGGGAAGGAGTTAAAACTACATTGAAGGCACTGGCAAAAAACAAGACTCCAGGAACAGACTGGAATATCAATTGAGATATTTCAACAGACAGATGTGCCACTGGAAATGCTCACTCATCTATGCCAAGAAATTTGGAGGACAGTTGCCTGGCTAACAACAAGAAGAGATCCATATTCATGCCCATTCCAAAGAAAAGTGATCCAACCAAGCACAGAAATTACAGAACAATATCATTAATATCACAGACAGGTAACATTTTGCTCAAGATCATCCAAAAGTGACGACAACAGTATATTGACAAGGAACTTCCAGAAATCCAAGCTGGATTGAGAAGAGGACATAGAACCAGGGATATCATTGCTGATGGCAGATGGATCTCGGCTGAAAGCAGAGAATACTAGAAAGATATTTACCCGTGTTTTATTGACTATGCATTTGACTGGGTGGATCCTAACAAATTATGACTAAGATTGTGGAGAATGGGAATTCCAAAACACTTAATTGTGCTCTTAAGGAATCTGTACATGGACCCAGAGGCAGCTGTACAAACAGAGCAAGGTTACACTGCAGGGTTTAAAGTCAATAAAGGTGTATGTCTGGGTTATATCATTTCACCACACCTTTTAAATCTCTATGCTGAACAGACAATTTGAGAAGCTGGATTGTATGAAGAAGTTTGAGGCATTAGGATTGGAGGACAACTGATTAACAACCTGCATTATGCAGATGACACCGCCTTACTTGCAGAAAGTGAAGAGGATCTGACAAACTTACCGATGAAGATCAAAGACCACAGCCTTCAGTACAGATCACACCTCAACATCAAGAAAACAGAAATCCTCACAACTAGACCAGTAAGCAACATCATGATCAGTGAAGAAGGGATTGAGGTTGTCAATAGTTTTATTTTGCTTGGTTTCACAATCAACACCCATGGAAGCAGCAGTCAAGAAATCAAAAGACACATTGCACTGGGAAAATCTGCTCCAAAGGACCCCTTTCAAGTATTGAAAAGTAAAGATGTCACTTTGAAGATTAAGGTGCACCTGACCCAAGCCGTGGTATTTTCAATCTCACCATATGTGTGCAAAAGCTGGACAATGAATAAGGAAGAAAGAAGAGGAATTGATGCCTTTGAATGGTGTTGTAGAAGAATATTGAATGTATTATGGACCACTAAAGGAACAGACAGATCCATTCTGGCAGAGGTACAACCAGAGTGATCCTTGGAAGCAAAGATGGCCAGACTTCATCTTACATACTTTGGACATGTGGTCAGGAAGGATCAGTTCCCGGGGAAAGACATCATGCTTGGTAGAGTGGAGGGTCACCGAAAAAGAAGAAGACTCTCAATAAGATGGATTAACACAGTGGCTGCAATAATGGTCTTAAACATAAGAACAATTGTGGACATGGCATAAAACTGGGCAGTGTTTCATTCTGTTGTGCATAGGCTCACTATGAGTCGGAACTGACTCTACAGCACCTAACAACAACTACAACACAATTTTATTAAAATATAAATTAGCTTTAATTTTACACTGTAAACTCTTGCATGTTTAGGGACATTGAAGGACCCTGTTGAAAAATTAGTTACAAGGATATTTGTGAAAGAATGATGCAGATGAACCCTATGAATGCATAGAAAGATTCAGTTAATTTTTGTCCTGTGTAAATAATTACGCAAGTTACTACCAACATGGACTTCACACCAGAGAAACTATGGTTCCAATTTCTGCCTAGTTCTCAGTCTGGCAGAAGTCCAGAATAACACTGAGTCCTTGTTGTAGCACGGTACTGGAAAGCAAGCCTACTACCCAGTGATGGGTTGAATGTCTTGAATTTTTTCTGTCACACAGGGGCTGTAGTTTTGTTCTCAGTGAATAAAAAAACTACTCTGGATATGGATTTATCTCCCATGACCATTGTCAATGCTTTGTTATCATTACTATCAGTGGACTTACAGAATGTCTCATTCTCTCTGATAATATCTCGGATGATATTTCACACAGCATTGTTTCTAACCACTGGTCTTACCCAAAGGTGCTAGCCCATTAGTCTGGTGAAATGGTCTATTAAAAACTAAGTTTTATCACTAGCTCATTGACAACCTTGTGCAGGATTTATGTGCTAAAGCAGAAACCAAGAAAAACTGTTTCTCCTGTCTCAGGAATATGTTGGTTCTAGAGCCACACACTGAAACTAAGAGTGGCCTCCTCTTTCTGCTAACTTTAATAAACCCCTGGAGGAATTTTTGTTTAAAGTGCTGCTGGTTTGTAGGTCTAGTTTTCTAATAATCATATTAATATGGTCCTGGGATAGAAACTGTCAGGAAGGGTGTTCACACATGATTTGGAAAGCAAAAGAAAAGTACAAACCAATACTCTGTAGTCTCTAAATAGATATTTAGAGTTTAAAGTCACTTCTAGGTGAGCTGCTTGTTAATCCATGTCATCAGTATCGAGTAGCTGGAAGCTTTCCAGAAGTTATTGAGACTCACAGTGTCCTCCAGGCCAGTTCTTAAGAACTACCCTCTTTGAAAAGAGAGGAGATTCTCTGGTACCCTCTTAAACTTAGTTCTTCCAGGATAGTATCTATTTATCTGAATTAAAATGTTCGCACTTGGAAAGCACAAAGGAGGGCCTCTTTTCCTGCCTGAAATTTGACACCTTTTGTTGTTTTTCAGTGCCTTATGACAGCCTCTGACCTATGCCAATGCCATGCACAATAAGATCAGGTTTTTCTAATCAATAGGATTTTCATTGATTGTTTTGGAAATGGATTTTCAGGTCTTTTTAAACAACCTGTCTTAGTGTGGAGCTCTGCTGAAACCTGCTAACAGCAACATGCAAGCCTACACTAACAGATGGGGGTTGTAAGATGCATTAGTTGGGAGTTGAACCTTAGTCTTTCACATAGCAGGCAAGAATTCTAGCACTTAACCATTGCTGCTGCTATGGGGAGACATATACAAATGTAATAGGTGTATGACAATTATATATAAACATATTATTATGTCTTTAATGGACCCAGTTTAGTCATTTATTTTAGTTTTTGTTGCTGGTAAAATTACACATAGCAGAATACAAACCAACTGAACAATTTCTGAGTGTACAGTTCATTGACATTGATCACAGTCTTCAAATTGTACTACCATTCGTGGTCCTTTTCTGAATTGTTTAACCCCCATTAACATAAACTGACTTATTGCTAAGTTTTTTATGTAATCATTTGAGTTAATATTTCCAGAGTGAAATTGCATCTATGGAAGTCCAAATACTAAAAAGACTGGAAGGATACAATACTACAGCTTTTAATCAGCTAAGGGGAAGCATAGACAAATATCTAAAAAAGATAAAGAAAACAACATGGGCAAAAATAAGAGAGATGAAGGAAGCCAATAAAAAATATTGAAGCTTGAAGGAACAGTAAATGAAATCAGAAATACAATATAAAGATTTAATAACAGATTTAATCAGGCAGAAGAAAACTAATGAACTAGATAATAACATAGTCAAAATTATGGAGGCTGAAGAGCAACAGGAACGGAGACTAAAGAAGGACGAGCCCAGTTTCACAGAATTATGGAGCAACAACAACAAACCTAGTGTACACATCATGGGAATTTCAAAAGGAAATGATAGAGATTAAAGAACAAAAAGAATATTTGAAGAAATAGTGACAGATAATTTCCCCAATCTGATGAAGAAAATGAATCTACAAATCCAAGAAGCTCAAAGAACTCCAAGCAAGATAACCACAGAGATATACACTGAGACGCCTCATCACCAGGTTCTCAAAAAGTAAAGATGAAGCAAGAATCTTGACTGCAGTGACAGAGAAGTCACATATGAAGGATCCCCCAAAACATTAAGTGCCAGTTTTATCCATCCATCCATCCATCCATCTAAATATGCTAAGCATTTGTAAACTATTATAGGAATGGACGGCTATTTAAAAAAGCCCCAATCTTACACTGAGAAGTTACTTCCAGTCACGTATTACTGGTAACATTATTTATGTACTTTTTTTGGAGATGTTCAATAGCTGCTGGCTTCCAAAGATTCCCTGAGTTCACTTTGTATCGTATTTTAATAGTTTCCAATGTGATTTGGAAAACCTGGTGGTATAGTGGTTAAGTTTTATAACTGCTAATCAAGAGATCAGCAGTTTAAATTCACCAGGCACTCCTTGAAACCGTTACGGGGAACCTCTACTCTGTCTTAGAGGGTCATTACGAGTCAGAACTTACTCACTGGCAATTGGCTTTGGTTTGGTTTAATGTGGGTGATCTGTGTATTGTAAACATTTAATTTCAAATATACATACTAAAAAGCTTATTAATGAGCGGTATATAAATTTCACGTAGTGACTGGACTAGTTCTCATAATTCAGGGCCCATAAAACATTAATTAACATATAACATTATGGGTTGAGTTGTGTACCCGACAAATGTATGTCAGTCCGTGATTCCCAGTATTGTGTGGTTTTCTTCCATTTTGTGAACTGATATGATTTTCCTACATGTCCTAAATCCCAACCTCTATGATGTTAATGAGGCAGTTACATTAATGAGGCAGTTACATTAATGAGGCAGGACACAGAAGTAGGTTGCACCCTGAGTCAATCTCTTTTGAGTTAGAAGAGAGAGAGAGAAGTGAGGAGGGAAGAGGGTCCCCACAACCACCAAGTAAGAAGAGTCAAGAGTAAAACATTTGTAAAATATTCTAGGAATGAATAGCCATGGGGGGTGGGAGGAGACCTGGTCCTAGTCTTTATTATACTGAGAAGAAGTTACCGCTAGTCATAAATTACTAATAACGCTATTTTATGTAGAAATGTCCTTTTGGCCTGGAGTTGCTGCCTTGAATAGCTCTTGGACCTTCCTCCACAGGCAGAAGAGAGAAAGCCTTCCCCTAAAGTTGGAAACCTGAATTTAGACTTTTGGCTTCCTAGGTGATGAGACAATAAAATTCTGTTTGTTAAAGCCATCCACTAGTGATATTTCTGTTGTAGAAACACTAGATG
Organism: Heterohyrax brucei; assembly: GCA_028571685.1. Taxonomy (NCBI): domain Eukaryota; kingdom Metazoa; phylum Chordata; class Mammalia; order Hyracoidea; family Procaviidae; genus Heterohyrax; species Heterohyrax brucei. The sequence goes on from CM053148.1 coordinate 102,539,694, forward strand.
ATTAAGACAGATAGTGTCTGCCGATAATCCTTAAATTTCCTTGTAAATCCTACAATAAAGTCAAATGAAGACTTGGGGATTTTCTTCTGGAAGCCAGAAATAAGAAATAGTAATGGTAAAGTTGTTTTGAAAAAAAATCTGTATACTGATTTTAGGCAAGTAGTCCACACCTTCTACGTTAGTTTGCCTACTGCTCTCTTCCCCATGGAGCATATTCGTAAGTGCCATTATGCTATTGTTTTTTTTAATGTTGCTTTAAAATATTGGCATAGCAAGATTATGAAAATACCTCATGGGAAGAGGGAGCAGTTGTTAAACAAAGGTGCTAGGCATGCATTATTTGAACAAAAACACAGTAGGATGTAGAATGATGAGGTTGGACCTGTCGACTAGGGAAAAATGGATTGAAGATTTGCCTGATGGCAAAGAGTTCTTAACCATGATTTGGAATTTCTATCTGACCATGTTATTTCCTACAAGGAACAGTTTTAAGGCAATGAGAGGAAGGTGGAGAGAGTAGAGAGAAGTGTGGCTTAGTACATAAATATTAACTATTGTTGAACAACCCAAAATTTATCTTCTATCTTAAATAAGTTAGTGTAATGTAATTCAACTGAAATATTTCCACAGTAATACTAGGAGTTTAAAAATGGTTTTTCTTAAGTGTGAAAGTTTTCTGCTTTATATATCTGCTAAATAAATAAATGCCTTAATATATTGAGGAATTTGAAAGATGTGTAAATCCATAAGTAATTCAGTGGAACATTCTGGCATATGCCGATAAGTAACAGTCAGAATATTACCATAAGATCTCTTGTTAACCCGTATCACTTAAAGTATATGATAACAGCTTCACATCAGTAAAATAGGAGTGTTTGATAATTACTAAGATGGCTTAAAGCTTTCAAATTGTATAATTCTATAATTATGTATAACTACTGGGAGTTGAGTTTTCTTACATTATCTCAAAAACAACCACAGTGCAAGATTACTAGGCAGTAGAAAATGTTTAATGCGTGAGTGAATTTTAGTTTTGCACTGCATCAATTTTTTTTAACATTGTGTGCACTGTTGGTGAAAGTTTACGTATCAAATTAATTTTCCAATCAGTAATTTGTATACAAATTGTTCCGTGATTTACATTCCATCCTCATAATGTGTCAGCACTCTTCCTACTTCCTCCCTGGGTTCCCCATTTCCAGTAGTTGACTTTCCCTCTCCCTCCCTATCTTCTCATTTTTGTTTTTAGATATGTGTTGTCCTTTTAGTCTCCTATAGCCAATTGTTCTAAGGAGCTCATTCTTTACAAATGTTATTACAGCTTTTATAGCTGCATCTATTATTTGGCTAAGAAATGGCCTCTGGGAGAGTCTACAGTTTCAGGTTGGAAGGTTGTTTTAGGGTAGTACCCTTGAGGGTTCCTACAGCCTCTCTGTCAGACCAGTAAATATGGTCCTTTTTTTTTTTGACTGAATTTTGTTGACCATTCTAGATAGAACCTTCTATTGTAATGTTGATCAGAGTGCTCAATAGTGTAGCTGGACATCATGCAGTTATTCTGTTCTCAGGTTAGAGAAGACTGTGGTTCATGTATGCCATTAGTACTTTGGACATTTTAATTGCTTCCTTGAGTCTTCGGTTTGCTTGATTCTCCTTTGTTCCAGCTGGGAACAATAACTGTTTCTTAGATGGCTGCTCCCAGGCTTTGAAGACCCAGAAACTATTCATCAGTTTATAGTGAAGAACATTATCTTGATGAGCTCTGACTATTCTGGTTGACCGAAATGTCCCCGGAGACCATGATTCCTAGCCTTCAGGTTCAGAGGTTTAGTTTCAATGTCCAAGTAGTTTCTGTAACTGTGCCCCCATATGCTCTATTATATATATGGGTATACACACAGAATTTACAGCTATGTATGTGAAAATGACCACAACCACACCCGTGTGTGTGTACATTGCTTACACCCTCACACTAACTGAGCATACATATTGGCTTGTGGCAGGTAGTTAAGTGCTATGTCTGCTACCCAAAAGGTGGGTAGTTTGAATGCACCAGATGCTCCCTGGACAATCTATGCAGCAGTTCTACCCTACCCCATAGTGCTGCTAGGAGTCAGTATTGACTCGACAGCACTGGGTTTGGTTTTGTTTGGTATTAGCCTCTGTATCTGCTCTCAAACTACTGATTGATAATAATGTTCTCGCAGAATTGAATGTGTCATAGCATTTGTCATTGTTGCCCTTTATTCTTGCACATTTCTTAATGTCTTTCTTTGCCTTGGTTATGCTGTACTGACTTCACCCGTATTGTGCACATATTTCCTTAAATTTAAATAAATAAATTTATGAAATAGCTTTTCCATCAAAAGAATTAACAAAAAAAATACTTAAAATGTTTTATCCCCATTCTAATTATTCAAATTAATAATAAGTAAACTACATTTTGGTTTAATGACAACATATTTTTGTTGCTGTTAGGCATTAGTGACTCAGTTCCTACTTCTAGTGACTCTATGTACAGCAGAACTAAACAATGACCAGCCCTGTGCAATCCTCACAATCCTTTCTGTGTTTGAGCCTATTGTTGCAGCCACTGTGTGAATCCATCGCATTGAAGGGCCTCCTTTTTCACTGACCAGCTACTTGAACAAGCATCTTTTTCTCCAGGGACTGATCCCTCCTGACAACGTGTCCAAAGTACTCATATCTGAAACACAGTCTCACAATCCTTGCTTCTAAGGATCATGCTGACTGTACTTCTTCCAAGACAGATTTATTCATTCTGTTGGCCATCTATAGTATACTCAATATTGTTCTAAAATACTGTAATTCAAGGAATCATTTCTTCTTTCTTTTTTCACTATACAATTTTAACATACCTATGAGGCAATTGAAAACACCATAATATGGATCTCTCTCACCTTAGTTTTTCACTTTTCAATATTTTAAAAAGTGTTTTCCAGCCTATTTGCCCAGTGAAATGTGGTCCTTTGATTTCTCGACTGCTGCTTCCATGGATGTTGATTGTGGGTTCAAATTAACTGAAATCCTTGACAACTTTAATATTTCCTCCAATTATCATGATGTTGTTTACTAGTCCAGTTGTGAGGATTTTTGCTTTCTTTATGTTGAGGTGTAATCCTTACTGAAGGCATTAGACTTTAATCTTTATCAGGAAGTGCTTCAGACCTCTTCCCTTTCAGCAAGCAATGTTGTGTAATCACCATAATGTTGGTTATTACTGAGTTGTCCTCCAAAGCTGATGTTGCGTTCTTCTTCAAAAAATCCAGCTTCTTAATAATTTGTTTAGCATTCAGATTAAGTATGATGAAAGGCTGCAACTTTGATATACACCTTTCTTGACTTTTAACTCACGGAATGCTGTTTTTGAATGACTGCCTCTTAGTATAAGTACAGGCTCTTCATGGAGCACAATTAAGTGTTCTGGAATTCCCATTCTTCAAAATACTATCTACAATTTGCTATGATCCACGTAGCTGAATGCCTTGCATAGTCAATAAAACACAAGACATGTTTCCTTTGAGGCTGAAATGACACCATTCCTCTTAAATTTGTCATTTCCAATATGGTAGACCATATGCTTGCCTGATTCAAAGAGGCCAATACCAGTCCATTTCATCTCACTAAAGCTTAGAACATGGATCTTTATGTATTCTGTTTCATTTTGATATCTTCTGGTTTTCCTGAAATTATACTTTGTACATTTCATGTTCTGATTATTAATGGATGTTGGCAGCTGTTTCTTCCTGTTTAAAGTCAGTCAAATGAAGGTCCTGAAAGTCTGATTCCATTGATACCACTAAGGTCAACTCTGTTTTGGGGAGACACCTTTTCTTGGTCATATTTTGACTATCTTTGAATCTGAAGTGCTCATTTTCTGGTAGTATATCAGTGCACCACTGCTGAAACTTGACCACTAAGGGTGACACTGGTCATATTTGAAATACCTTTGGAAAATCATCCTGTATCATAGAAACACCCAGGCCACCACAGTATGACAAACCGCTAAACATATGGAAGAACAATGTATTAGCAGATGAAGGTATTAATTACACAGTGAAAATGGAACATTACCCTAAAAGGGCCTCAAAACTTACTTTTGTTTAACCCAACAATGTAATTACCGTTACATGTTATTTTCCTCAACAAAAATATCATAGAGTCGATTGGGCAAAGATGTCACCGAACTATGCAATTTAATTAACACCATCGCGTGTCTAATCAAGACAGATTCAAACATAAATACTCAATAGTAAATGATTATACAGCATAAGATGGTTGGTGGTGTGGAAGTTTGTAGAATTATCGAATTACTAGTCTAATTGGTTCTTGAATTCTTGAAAATGTTTTCTCTCTCTAATATGAGAATAACTAGAATACAGAGACATTGGAATAGAACAATAAAATATATAGAAAAGTCAGCCTAAAGGTAGGTGAGAAGTTTTGCAGTAAAACAACCACAGAGAAATTTGTTTTTTAAAAAAATATTTGTATGTTTCTTCACACTTGAAGCTTTCTGAGCAAATTTTACTAAAGCAGGGTAAAGGACAACGTGTTAGATTAAAACTAAAAAAATAGTGATTACTCTGGAGGTGTGTGCTTGTAGGAAAAGAATATGAAACCTGGAGTTCCAGAGACATTTCAGGAGTTTTAACTTGGAGATCCGGGAGTCCTGGAAGCACGGTGGGTAAGCACTGGGCTGCTAACGAGGAGGTTGCCAGCTCAAGCCCACCAGGTGAACCACAGTGAATGATGTGTCAGTCTGCTTCTGTAAAGATTAAAGTTTTGCAAACCCTATGGAACAGTCTAATCTGTCCTGGTCCCTGTGAGTTAAAATCCATTGGAAGACACATGACAGTGGCAACAACCTGGAGACTCTTAACTCCCTTTAGATTCATTTATTTATGTTCCAAACAGCCAGAGTGCATTAATCTTTCCCTTTTCTTCCCAAGATGAATGGAGATAGTCTGTTTCTTTTGGGGAAGGGGGAGAAAAACAACAAGTGTATAAGCTTCAAGATTTGTGATTTTTGTGTTCCTCTCCTATGGTGAAATACCCCCTTTCTGCACATAAAGATCCATTTGATTCTTAGAATATCACCCAATAAGGGGCTGTTATGGGTCAGAATTGACTCTAGGCAGTGGATTTTTTTTTTTTTAATAAAGGGGAAAGATTAAGACAGGAGAAGCCAAAGCTATTATTGCTGTAACTAACAATTACTCTGATCTCTGTTCTACAGAACTCATTTGTATTCAGGATAACGTAAATAAGTATAGATAGTAAAAACTTATCAGTCACCAAACCGCAGAGTTGTTCTTATATGTTTCAACAAGATTTCTCTATTTTTCAATAGCAAGGAAATCTTTTGATCGTTACAGATTTCACTTGGTTAGTATGTTTGCTCATTAATTTCTTCTGTATCTATCAAGTCCATTTAAATTTGAACTGTGCTCAACATCTAGTAGATTGCAAAGAAGTATAAAACCATTCTTTGTCCTGAAAAACAAGAAAATAAACAAAACTTATCCTTAACAAAACCAAATTAAAATAAAAAAAAGCAACAGCAACGTAATGTATGAAAGTGTATTATAAAAGGCGTATGATTAATGTAGTAAAAAAGATACAGTGATTTAAGGAGATTAGGACTACATGTGCCTGAATCACACAAAGAAGTTTTCTTCATGGAGGAAATTATTCATGGACATCCTTTCATCACCTGAGAAGAGGAAGTATGATCATCATAAAAGCATGATTACCTAAAGTAATGAGGGTAGCAAGTAAATATCTAATTCTTCAACTACATACACTATTAAACATATTTTCTAGTACTCATTACAATCAAGTGCCTCTTTTCTAATTTATAAATGTTATTAATGTTTAGGACTCAAAATCACACTGCAATCCTTTCTTGCGTTTTGTATGAATAGCTTAGAGCAATCCTACAAAAAAACAAGGAAAAAGAAATCTCAAAAATAATATTTTCTTAGATAATCCATTGCCAGTGAGTTGACTCTGATGTATAGTGAGCTTATGGGACAGAGTAGAATTGTCCTGCGGAGTGTCCAAGGCTGCAGTCTATACAGAACCAGACTGCCAAATCTTTCTGTTGCTTTCAGTTGGCAGCCACGTGCTTAAGGCTTGTGCCACCAGGGTTCCTTATTTTCTTAGACAGTAGTAGTCAAATCTTGATAATTTTATTTCCAATGGAATTAGTTCAACTTGTTTTTCTCTATGGATACAAAATCATCTTCAGTATATCATATTTTATGGGGTGATTGGAATGAGAATAACTATATTCTTACTCTAACTTTTAAGTTCAAAGACATTGATGGCAACCATACTTTTTAAAGTTCATTGTAAAATGCACTCTGATTACTTATGTATAACAATAATACTAGTTTTATAATATACAAGAAATTATGAACTTAAAAAATATCAAATTGCAATTTCCTTTACAATTAAACTTCAGAAAGTAAGAGGATGTGTTTCTTTTTTTTAGTATATTACAGCATAATCAAAATTACTGCTGTTAAGATCCTGATGGAATTAATACCTATGGCCAACTGTTTTTTCTGTGTCTATATTTAGTTGATCATCAGGCCAATTATGTAATCAATTAAATAGATTTTCAATCATTATTAGTAAATAATTCATAGTTTTAATTTGAAATTATGTAATATTCAGTTAAAAGCTCTGTTAAGATGAACAATTCTGTCTTCTCTAAACAGATTTCTACTTTTTGATCTTCAAGATATTTGATGTAAAAGCATTTTTAGAACATGGACATTTAGTGCATTTAACAACATATACTTCAATATATACATCTACTACAGATTACTCCAAAGAAAATGTAATAATGTTGAAAATAATAGTATTAATTTACATACATTGTTTCATCACCCAACTTTTTCTTAAAGAGTGTGACAATAGTTCAGTTTATGGGTTCTAATTACAATTTGTTTCTCTGGCTCTCAGATGGATAAATTCTGCCTACTTTTGGTAATTCCTAGAACACTGAATATTCATTGCCTTCTTCTGTTTAGAAGCCCTGTTGGCACAGTGGTTACGAGCTTGACTGCTTACCAACAGGTCAGCGGTTTGAATCCACCAGCTGCTTCTTGGAAACCATGCAGGGCAGCTGTGCTTTGTCCTGTATGGTGGCCATTAGTCAGAATCAGCTTGATGGCCACAGGTTGGTTGGTTTGTTTTTCCCTTATATAAGTTGTAGGCTTCTATTTCGGCATCCCAATAACATAATTCGTTCAACATACATGCCAGGTTTCCTTAATTTCATACCCTCATATGTTTCAATGAAATTGAAAACCAAACCCATTGCCCTGTAGTAAGTTCTGATTCATAGAGACCTTGTGTTTCTACACCAGAATTCTACAATGCTTTCACATCTCTCTTTTCCAACAGCATCGCCATCAATAATTACAAATTACTCATACAGGAAAATATCTATCCCCCACAACCCCTTTTCCTCACTCTTTGACCAGTAGTTTTTAAATATTTCCCTGTCTACTTGAACCTATGGCATTCTTAATGCTTTATTTTCTTATTGTTTTCATTGCATTAGAACATTTTCAGAGGAAAAATACCATGTTTTTAAAGGAAAAAAGCTATCACCTTGCTGAATTTCATTCAGTATCTCTCTGAAAACAAAAGGCAATTAAAGTGATTAAGAGCTTATTCATACCTGAGATATAATTAGGAAAAAGTACTAAAGTTCTTTAATGATACTCTAGTACTATATAATTTTATTTATGCTTAAGTGGTGTATAAAGGGCATGGTATTGTCTTGTGGAAGAGTTGTGTCACTATTTTTTTGTTCTTGTATTAATTACATCTGTGTTTTCTCTAAGTCCAACATATGCTGGACTTAGTTTTCCTGTAAGTTTAACAAAAACAGGAGGGGAAGGAAGGAGCTGTATAATGAACTCCTTCTGATCAATAAGAAAAAGACAGAAAGACTAATTTTCCAAAACAAACAATATTCTTTAAAGAGAACATAGTTTTCCTGTAAGTTTAACAAAACAGGAGGGGAAGGAAGGAGCTGTATAATGAACTCCTTCCAATCAATAAGAAAAAGACAGAAAGACTAATTTTCCAAAACCAACAATATTCTTTAAAGAGAACTTCACATATATGTATGTCTAAATGAGAAATAAGTATATAAAAGAAGCACTTGACATCATCATTTACCAGGGAAATAGAAATAAATATAAACTCCAATGAAATACTACTGGAAAAAAAAAAAAGCTAAAGGATAAACGTAACAGATGCTGGCAGAGAGGTGGAGCTGTTAAGGTACTCTTTATGGGAGTATAAATTGTCACAGAATCCTAGGAGGACGTCTTACCAATTATCTGAAAGCTTATGTATCTTATTCTTTTAAATATATTCTATTACCCAGCAGTCTCATTCCTATATATATATATGTGTATATATATATATATATAGGAATGAGACATTAAATATATATATATTCAATATTTTTAAAAAGAAAAAAGGTATCATCAAGTCACTTCTGATTAATAGCAACCCATGTGTCTCGGAGTACAGCTGTACTCCATAGTTGTTCATAATGGGTGATGTTTAGGAGGTGAATTACCAGGCATTCTTATACAAGGCATAAATATTTATACCTAATAAAAAGATGAAAAAGAATGTTTATGCAAGTTTTATCTGTAATGTTGTTGTTGCATGCCGTAAAATCATTTCCCACTCATAACAAACTTATTGGACACAGTAGAATGGCCTCCTGGTTTTTTCAAGGAGTGGCTGGTGGATTTGAATCATTGACCTTTTGATTAGCATAATTCCACTAAGACTGCAATAGTTACACCAAAACCAAACCAACCCACTGCCATTGAGTCCATTCTGATCATACAGACCTTGTAGGACCTTGTAGAGCTGCCCCATAGAATTTCCAAGGAGAGCCTGGTGAACCTGATTTAACTTACAACCTTTTGGTTAGCAGCCATAACACTTGACCACTACGGCACCAGAGATTCATCAAAGGCATGAGTAACTTTAGTAGATTGCCTTTTAAAAAAAAGTATCATTATAAAGCAAAATATAATGATATCTAAACCCCGGTGGTGTAATGACTAAGTGCTGTGGCTGCTAGCCAAAAGGTAGGCAATTCAGATCTCCCATGCACTCGTGGGAAACTATTGGAACAGTCCTGCTCTGTTCTATAGTGTCACTACGAGTCAGAATTGACTAGAAGGCAATGGGTTTCACTGGTTTTATGATCTTTCCTAAATTAAAATCACATGCTTCTATGAAATTCTTACTCATCTTATTATTTTCTTTGTCTAAAGCCCCTTGCTGTATCTGCTTCCCATTTAAGGTGAATTATTCACATCCCTGGAGATTCTCTGAAACTCTCATGAATATTGCAGTGGGTGGAATGGTAGCCCTCAAAAAGACACTACCACGTCCTAACCTCTGGAAACTGTGAATAAGACCTTATTGGGAAAATAAATCTTTTCAAATATAACTAAGTTAAACATTTCAAGATGAAATCATGCTGGATTGTCCAGGTGGGCCCTAAATCCAGTGACAAGTGTCCTTATAAGAAAAAGACAAGGGGAGTTTTCAAACACTGGAAGAAGACCGTGTAAGAACAGAGGCAGAGACTGGAGTTATTCACACACACCAAACAATGACTAGAGCCACCAGAAACCAGAAGAGCCAAAGAAGGATTCTTCCCTAGAGCCTTAAATGGGGGCAGGCTCGCCAAAGGACATCATGGTTTTGGATGTCTGGTGTTGAGCAGTATAGGGGAAAATGTTCTATTATTTTAAGCTGCCCAGTTTGTGGCAGTATTTATGGCAACCCCAGGGTAACAGTATAAACTACTTGACTATGTCTTAAAAATATCCACTACTCCCCTCTCACCTCAGTCTTGTTGTTGTGTCAAGTGCCTTTGAGTTAGTTCTGACTCACAGTGACCCTACACAACAGAACGAAACACTTCTCCATCCTTTGCCATGCCCACAATTGTTATGCCTGAGCCAATTGTTGCAGCCACTGTGTCAGTGTATCTCACTGACGGTCTTCCTCTTTTTTACTGATCCTTTACTTTACCAAGCATGCTATTCTTATCCAGGGATGGATTCCCCGTGACAATGTGTCCAAAGTGTATAAGATGTAGTTTCACTATCCTTGCTTCTAATGAGCATTCTGGTTATATTTCTTCCAAGACAGATGTGTTTATTCTTTTGATATTTCATGGGACATTCAATGTTCTCCAACACCACTAGTGAAAGGCATCAATTCTTCTTCTATCTTTCTTATTCATTTTCCAGCTTTCTCATGCATAAGATGTGATTGAAAATACCACAGCTTAAGTCAGGTGCACCTTAGTCTTCAGCTCAATCTTAACTCTCTCTCTCTTTTTTTTTTTCCCAATAAATATTTGTAGCTTAGAATGTTAAATAGACTAAGGTAGCAATGTCACACATCACTGATAAGCTTCTTTTCTACACTGGATTGGGAGAAAAGTATTAGGGCATACCAATCCTGTAAATTAATAATATGTTATCAGGCATAGTTTTTTAAATGCACGATGTATTTATTGACTGATTCAACTTTTGGTCATGTTCTATTGGGCTTACAACATCACCATCTGAAAAATGTTACTAAAAATAGACTTTCTTCAAATGCAAAAATAAATTAATTCCATGCCTTTATTTTCTCAATAAATCAAAAACCAGCTTTGCCTGTCTTCTTTTCAGTTTTAGCTACTTAAAAAATTGTTCTTCAAAATCAGGCATACAATATTGATGATTAAGTTTTCTAGAAATTAACAAATAAGGGAAAAATGAAGGACTACGGTATGCAAAATTCTTACAGTACAACAAAACTCAGAGACGTTTTTCTGCTTTTGAGGAATTTCTTGTATACTCATCTCTGATCAATCCTTACATACAAATATGTGTTTTGAATCCCATGTTATTTGAAAACAGCACCTTCTCCATAACAATGTGCTAGCACATCTGAATTCTAGGGGATTTTATACCTCAGTAAACATCAATACAATGCAAATGGTGATTTACTGGTTTTCTTTTGTCTATGATCTTTTATTCATTGCCTTATGTAGAGCAAATGTGAAATGTTGTCTTTTTTCCTCAAATATGAAGAGAAGGTGCAAATTTTTTGGATCAGCTATCTTCTATTCAAGAAAAAACAGAGAAGACAAGCTTCAATATTTTAGTGTTTTATTTTGTAATAAGTCCCTTCTGGCAGATTTTCAAATTCTGGTAGCAGTGAACTGTCCCTACGGGAATGAATTTGTTATTTCTTTTTAAGTATTACACTTTATTTTCTAATCAAACAGTATTTTGATTAAACACAAATTAGAAGTGCAGTTTTATTAAATTCGGGTATGCAATGTTGAGTTCCATAAGCCAAGCCAAAGCCAAGTGCCGTCGAGTCAGATCCGACTCATGGCGACCCTAGGGGCCAGGGTAGAACTGACCCCCAGAGTATTCAAGGAGTGCCTGGTGGATCTGAACTGCCGACCTTAAACCTGCTTTAAATTATTTTCATGAGAACCATGATGGCATGATAAACAGTGGAGAAGCAAAGACTGAATGCCAGAAAACAAGCAACAGTGATTGATGCATGGCATGATAGGGTGTATTGCTCTCAAAGATTAAACCAAAGCAAGCCAAGCCAAAACAAACAAAAAGTCTAAATCTAGTCAAGTTCAGCTCACAGCGACCTATAAGGCAGAGTGGACCTGCCCCATAGAGTTTCTAAAGATGTAACTCTTTGAAGTAGACTGTCACATATTTCTTCTGTGAATGATTGATGGGTTAGGTCTACTGACTTTTAGATTAGCACTATCAGGGCTCTTCCTCACAAAGATTTAAAAAAAAAAAAAAAACATGCAAAAAAACTTGCTCTCAAGTTGATTCTGACTCACAATGACTCTATATAAGAAAGTAGAACTGCCCCATAGGGTTTTCAAGGAGCAACTGGTAGGTTCCAGTTGCCAACGTTTTGGTCAGCAGTCATTAGCAGCTGAGAGCTTAACTACTGCATCACCAGGGCTTCAAGGATTATAGTACAGTGACATATGCAAGTTTTCTAGTATAGTTCAAGTTTACGTCTATTACCCTGTCTTAATTACTAAAATGGGGCCATGGTTGCACAGTTGTTAGGAGCTATAGCTGCTAATTGAGTAATAACTCAATACATATAAATATTCACCAGTCTTATAACAGTTAATATTATGCCATGTATAATAATTATGTTATAATTATGCCAAGCCAAGCACCGTCAAGTCAGAAACTATTATAAAAATGGCAAATATTTATTAAGCATTTACTACAAATGCAATAATCACAACTATGACACTACTGATGAATCTTTATTAAGTGTTTGTTGTGTCAGGAAATTTTACTTAGCACTTTTCATTTATTATCTGAGTTGAATTCACAGTTATACTTTGTTGTATGTTTTCATTTTTAGCCTTGTTTTACATTTGTAAAGAGTGAGCCAAGAAGACATTGAATGGTTTATCTATATTATTGTTCTTGCAAGGTGCCATTTCATCAGACTCTACTCACAGTGAGCTTAGGTAGTATAACAGAACACCATCCTCACGGTCACTGCTTTGTTTGAACCCAGTGGGTAGCCACTGTGTCAGTCCATCTCTTTAAAGGTCTCCCTCTTTTTTGCTACCCTCTGCTTTACTAATCTTATGTCTTTTTCTAGTGACTGGCCTCTCTTAGTGACATGTTGAAAGAAAGTGAAACAAAGTCTTACTATCCTTTTATGGAGCATTCTGGCTGAATTTCCTCTAAGAATTTTTTGTTCATTCTTCTGACAGTCCACGGTACAGTCTTTATTCTTTAGCTAAACCACAGTTTGAATGTGTTAATTGTCCTTTGGTCTCCAAGCTTTTGCGTGCATATGCAGGAATTAGAAATACTATAGCCCGGGTAGGATACAACACAGTCATCAAAATAATGTGTTTGTTTTGTGGTTTTAGAGAGGCCTTTGCTACAGATTTGCACAGTACAATATGTCCCTTGATTTCCTGACTCCTGTTTCCATGGGCATTGATTGTTGATCCAAGTAGAATGAAATCCTTGACAACTTCAGTTTCTTGACCATTTATTATGATATTGTTTATGGGCTAGTTAAGAGGATTTTAGTTTTCTTCAGGTTCCAGATAATTCATACTGCAGTCTTTTACTTTTTTCAGGAAGGGCCCCGGGTTGTCTCCATTTGCAGCAAGATTGTGTCATCTGCATACAAGATCTGACAATGGAGTCCACATACTTAATTGTTCTAAGTGCTACATACCTCATTGCTGAATATCAGTATGGTCACCCTTGAAGTACTCCCCTTGGGAAGCTATACACTGATGCCAGTGCCTAGTCCACCTTTCAAAGCAGTTCTGGAACTCTTTCTGGAATGTCCAGTGGGCATGGTGGCACAGTGGCAAGTAGCAAACTTAATTGCATAGTTGTGTATGAGGAAATATTTAGCCAGCAAACAAAGAACTGTATTGGAACACCCTCTTGACTCACCTGATCTGGCCCCAGTGACTTCTTTCCTTACCCAAAGATAAAGGAAATATTGAAAGGAAGACATTCTGATAACATTCAGGACATCAAGGGTAATATAATGACAGCTCTGATGGCTATTCCAGAAAACAAGTTCCAAAATTGCTTAGGGTAGACTAGGCACTGGCGTGGGTGCATAGCTTCCCAAGGAGAGTACTTTAAAGGTGACCAGAGTGATAGTCATCAATGAAGTCTGTAGCATTTTTTTTCCAGGAAGAGTTTGCCAACTTATTTGGCAGTCCTCATATGACAAGTTGTTAAGGAATCTTGCTCCAATACTGATTTTGCAGATGGAATGCTCATCTTATAGACTGAATAAGTAAGGTGAGAAGACACAACTTTGTTGCACTTCTTATTCAGTATTAAACCATTCATTAGAAATCAGTAGATCTGTAATATCCAAAGTAATTTGGTTCCTGAGCCTGCACTTCCGTAATATTTTAAGTGTCTCTCAAACTGCATTGATGGGCATATTCCATTTTTTTTTTTTTCCCATGTTTAGGGGTTTCTTTCTCTGGCCACATCACAGCACCTGGCTTTTCATTCAGTTTTTTATCCCAAGCTGTGGAGCTTACACTATGACTTCCAGCCATGGATGTAGTTCTTAAATCAATCAGAAATACATTGTTGGCATTGGATATGTGTAAATAGTTTATAAATGATGATGACACCAAAATTTTATCCGAGGAGATTATGTGTAAGGGCTTCTGAGCAAGAACTCCTCTTCTTTTTTGTTTTTTTGTGTTGTTTTTGCAGAAGACGCCTGAAAAAACAGAAATTTCTCCTGAAGGTGAACAGATAAGAATTGGTCTTTTTGAAATTATTGGAAGGAATCTTGTGAATATGGAGAGAAACTAGCTTATCAAATTTAGAAAGCAAAAAAAAAAAAAAAAACCACTTTGGTAACTGAGCTACTGGATTAGTTCTATTTGTGTCTAGTCTTTCCCTACACTGATTAGATACACATGTAAAAGTTTCCTTTTAATTTACTCTTCTGGCTTGTTTGGATTGTGTGGCTGTTACTTGAGTGCAAAAATATTTCAAACACAGTTCCATAGTCCAGATGTGCTTTGTTAGCCCTAAGATTCAGATAAATGCAAAGTCTCTGGGTAACGCAAAGGATGAAGTGCACGGCTACTAACCCCAAATTTGGTGGGAAACCCATCCAGAAGCTCCTAAGGAAAGGTCACAGCCATGAAAACCTTATGGAGAAGTTCTACTCTGCAACTTATCGGGCCACCATGAGTTGAAATTGACTCAGCAGGCAACTAATGTTTGATGTACAGATAGGTACAAAACTGTGCTTCTAATTATCCCCTCTAGTCTTCCAAATCTTCCAGTCTTCCAACTTTGACAAAGAGTTGAACTACCATTTACACTGCACATATCAAAACAGAAAAACAAATCCATTGTCAGTGAGTCTATTTCAACTCATAGTGGCCCTCTAAGTGAGAGTAGATGTGCCCCATAGAGTTTCCAAGGAGTGCCCGGTGGATTTGGGTGTGGGCTTTTTGGTTAGCAGCTGTAGCATTTAACTACTAAGCCATCAGGGTTTTCCCATATATCATCAGATATTTAAAATTAAGTGTTTACAGTGTTAAAGCTAAATTTATTGTTTTTTGCTCTTTCTTTCTCTATTTGATTCTCTTGCTATGTGAAAGTGTATTTTTCATTGTTCTCTGTCAATAAGTGAAAACTCAGTGTAGATCAGTGAGCTCAACTCAGGTTGCATATTACCATTATCTGGCGATCTTTAAAAAAATGCCTATGCTTGGATCCAACTCGACGGCACTTGGCTTGGCTGGATAATTTAAATTACCATGTAGTCGATGTTGCATATTACTTATTAGAAGTAAAATTGCATGGTGGAATATCAGCTTTCCTCTGGATGGACACATAGAATACATGTAGTTCAAAATAGGAATCCAAGAGACTATTTCTTGCATCAAAATCTTTCATAAAGAACTTAAAAATTGTTATGGTTTTTGCAAGAAAGTTTAAAAGATGGTGGCTAGGATGAGTTATATCCTTTGATATAACTCAACAAATATTCTTTAAGCATTTACTGTGTGTCAGCCCCGGCGCTGAAAATTCTAATGTATAAGCACAGCATATGTACTCACAGAGCCTATGTGTAGTCCAGCTGTCCTCCAACAATGGAGTACATCCAGTCTTAATGACACCAACATCAGATAATAATCAAGCTGTAAAGAGATAAGTAGGAAATAAATATAAAATTATGTATTTTATAAATTTTTCTAGTAACACACTCCCTCTAGAAGAACACTCAAAACTAAGTGAACAATTGTGTTTAACAAGTACCCTTGAACTACATAGACAGGAAGTGGTCAATACATAGAAAAATGTCACAATAGTTCAATGTTGTTCCTGCGGGAAAATTTGCTACATGAAATATGTGACATATATTCTACTGTATTGATATGATTAATTTGTCAAGGGACTGACATTTCAGAACTACTGTAAGGTTGACTTGCAGTGGCTAAAAACACTGGTTTCTTTTACCAGATACAGAAGGAATATGTATACATACACATACATAACATTTGTGATTATAAATGACTGATAATTTAACAATAATAGGTGTTTTATTTGCATATGAAGAGAAAAAAATCAACAACTGAGGGAAAACATTTCAACCACAAACAAATAATACTGTGTTAGAAATACAATCCATTGTCTCTTTGTCCTTAGGGTGGTATTATTTGTTGATTTTGCTGAAAGTAAATTTGATTATCACATTTGATCAAAGTCATCATGAATCTGACATTGCCAAATAGATTTCCCTTATTTCAAAACTAAAATCATTGGTTATATATTATTAACTTTTTAAAATTTTTGGTAAATTTCAAAATGAAGTATGTAGAATCACTTCTTATCTTTATTTCAAAGAAAATATTTTCATGTAGTTTAGTCTAGAGAAAATAGAATTTATAAAAGATGCATTTTCCCTACTTAGCTATCATTCTGGAAACTCTGGTGGTATAGTGGGGGAGTGCCCAGCTGCCAACCAACAGGTCGACAACTTGAATGTTCCGGGTGCTCCTTGGAAACTCCATCCTCTGTTCTACGAAGTTACTGTGAGTCAGAATTGACTGGACAGCAATGATTTTCTTTTAAAGTTATTTTAAATTCATCATTTTAAAGAAAACATTGCATGAATGGAAGACTCAAAATTTGAAATTCACAAGGAACAAGAGACTGAATATGAAAACGGGAGAGAGCTTTTCTTGTTTGTGCTCATGTTAAACATTGTAACTTAATTTATTTAGACAAGATCCAGTTAAATCTGTCATTAACTGTAGTAAAAACAGCCAATTTTTTTTTCTAATTTTGGTTTAAATAAATCAGCTTTCAATTACCATTAAGAAAGAACTTTTACAATTTTTTTCCCCCCAGTGTACTTTAAATGACTAAGGATGATAGTGTGGGCTATGTTCAGCCTAAAGAAATACACTGATGGTAAACCTAAAAATAAGCATTGGAGTCTACCACAGAAGACAGAAGCAATCATGAGTGTGTTGCAAAGATTTTTGGTCTCCATTCATTCATTGCTTTCTTCTGCATATATTCACTGCATACACGTTGCATTCCAGAGAATCAGAAAACAGCAAGGAATAAGAAAAGCCAAGAGCCTGGCTTAACATGGATTGTATTTCAATGGAAGAGGCAAAAGTAGACATGTAGTACAAGGTAGCAAGTTGTGAGTGCTAAGAAAAAAAGTGTAGTAGCATGTGGGAATAAAACTTGACAACACTACCATGCTCTTGTATGTATGATGGCACAGCAGTCACACTGTTCTGAAAGAACCAGGGAGAGGAGATGTTAAAATGAAGCCATGCTGGTTCCTGGGGGAAAAGTGTTTTAGGCTAATAAAAATCAAATCACCAATGCAAAAGACTTGAGACAGGAAAGAGAAGAACACATTTTGTGTTCTGGGAGTATAAAGGGGAAGATAAGCTTGACAAGGGGGGAAGGAGGAAGGAAATAATGTCATAGGCTTAGGTGGAATGTTAGGCTGTGAACTACCAGTCCATTCACTTCTGACTCATGGACACCCCAAGTGAGTCAGAGTAGAACTGTGCTCCAAAATGTTCTCAGTCGTTGCTTTTTAGTAAGCAGAACACCAGGCTTTTCTTCTGAGGCGCTTCAAGAGCAACTTCTAGCCGTTTGGTTGGCAGCTGAACTCAAATCTTTTGTACTACACGGGGACTCCAAATAGGCAGAAGACAGGATCAAATCTTTATTTCCAGTAAAATACTTACCAATATTAAACGAAACTGAACATACCTATGATTCCCTTTTAATAAGTTTTAGTTTTTCTTTGTAAAACTACTAGTATAATTACTGCAATTTAAGGCACTACCATTCCCTTTCTTAATTTTGTCACTAAATTGTTCTTTTTCATATTTTTGCATATTTGCTATAGCAATTCACATAGTGTTTTGTGTATTTTATATTAATTTTAAGAAAGCTAAAATTAACTATATACTGTTGTAAATATTGCCTATTGTTTTAAAAGAAACTATAAGCTACCTGTGAATTCCAAACAGAGTGATATCTGTATTATTAATTTCCAGAATGAAATTTTCTCTTGTGATTATTTAAACCAGAGAAGATTTTATGTCACTGGGGAGTTTAATGCTGGAATGATCTTGGGATTTGCATAGTAATTGGGCTGATGCACATGCCATACTGTACAGAGTGATGTGGACAGATGGTGATGAATATCTGAGCCCTGGTCCCTGAGATCAGTATCAAAAACATGATGAAATGGATTTGTTTTCATTCTTTGAAGTTTATGAGTAACCATGCTATCTAATGAGCTAATTTAGATAAGCTTTAAATAAGAATATGATCACGTTAATGGTAATTATTAGACAGCAGCACAAAACGAAGTTTCTTAATTTCTATTCAAGCTTTAATTCACAATGAGCAGAGAAGTTGTATGACTTATGATTGTTTCACTAAACTCCTTACAATTTATTTATGTGTGTCTGTGTGTGTCTCTGTGTGTGTGTGTGTGTGTGCGTGCAGGGGAGAGTTATTTCACTACTTCACACAGCAAAATCTACAAAGAAAACACCTTAATATCCTTTTAGCTATGAAGGAAGCTCAGGTGGCGTGGTGGTTAAGAACTAATGCTGCAAACCTACAAGTTGGCAGTTTGAGCCCAAATCTTAGCTAGGAGTCACTTAACGATGGTACCACCCAGGGATTCTATATACAAACTAAACTCTAGTAAATGGAACAAAAAGAGTAGTATATAAAAATACTAAAATCTAAATTAATGAAGATTATTAAGGAATCAGATAATTCCTCATGCACACATTTGCTTTTACACTCTTGGGAGACTGTGTGGTAGAAATTATCCCATAAGTACTGGCATCCATTATAAGTTATTTAATAGATGAATTTTCTTCAATACAGAGATAGCAAGTTTAAAATTGAACAAAACTATTTTCTCTAAGACTTCATTGATTACCACATCAGTCAAAAATGTATATAGCAAAATATCTGTGCATAATGCTATTGCCAATTGCATATGAAACCTTACAAAAGAATTACCAATATTTTAGTTTTAGAGATATGTAGTCAATTTCAATATTATTGTTGATAGCTCTGAATAGGTCACTATGACGGATTCACAGTGAGGGAAAGGTTATGCACTTGAGAAGTATGGTAAGGTTTACAATTCAGAAGGTTTAAAAAAATATTTTCTGTCAGTGTTTATTCACCACCAAAACAATTTTTGTGTAACATGACAACACAGTGGTTTAAAATTTCCATGGAAATGTTATGGGTTTTCCAGAGTCCTCTTCATTTTATTTTATTTTAGCTATATTTCTGTCTTAGTACCTTTTAACGGACCATCCTGGGGACAGGGAAATTGTTCATTTAAAACAAGGTGTGTGAATTCAGTCTTTAAAGCCTACTGTCTTCAGTCCCTAGCACAGAGTAGATGCTCAAAAATTGTTTGAAAAATGCATAAGCAAATCTAGCTTTAACCACTTTATGCATAAGGGGAGCTTTTCAAGATAGTAACTGGAGGAGATTCATATTATCTCTTGAAAACTCTGTTGGTAATTCACTGGTAATGATATACATTATGAATAAAGTGCAAATATCATTCAAAATACTATTTTAAAAAAACCCTGCTGTCAAGTCAATTCTGACTCATAGAGACCCTACAGGACAGAGTAAAACTGCCCTATGTAGTTTCCAGTGAGCACCTGGTGGATTTGAACTGTTGATCTTTTGGTCAGCAGCCATAGCACTTAACCACTACACCATCAGGGTTTCCAAAATACTACAGACTGCAGGTTTTTACCAAATATCCTTCCAACTACTCATAAAGCATGAAAGCTGAAAAAATGATAGCACAAGCTATCAACTGATAAGTGTTTAGGAAGTACTACATGTAATGGAACAGAGTTAATGATAAAATGCTAGCTAGAGAAAGAGAGAAAGAATGTATCATGCATTCTAAGCTTTCCTGCTATTTCAATAGGAGAAACAGAAGAGAAGTTAATATTCTCTTAATGATGTATCATCATCATGAGTTTCCGTTATGTGACATTCCACAATGTCACGGATACAGTGGTGACTATGTATGTTGATAAAGTAATCCTATTATCAAATTTTAATAGTCTTATGTAATTAGGTGCACAACACATTTCAAAGCAGCAATGATTTTGTCTTCTTGAATATTTTAGTCAGTTTCTATTCTTGTCTTTATTATTTGCTTTCCAAGTCACTGAAATGGTAAGCAAAGAACTCAGGACTAGGGTTTGAATGTTTTGATTGAAGGACAGGATATTTGGGGGTGTTAATATAACAGGCAGGCAGAATAAGATATAAAATGAGTTGGTTTCAGAAAGAAATCCTGAGGAAAATATATAATCTGTTTTAAAATTCTCAATAGGCTTGTTTAATACATTACCTTCTACTTACAATGACCTCTAAAATACAGAAATTTCCCCAAACACTGGCACAGGCCCATGCTGCCAGATGTTTTATTTAACAGATTTGAAACTAGAAATAAATTCAGTTGTCATTCATTGCCCTTTGGAGGATTTTACCAAAAGAAATATATATGTATATACAAAGCAAGGCAAAGGAAAAGAGAAAGACAAGCAAGAATGTCTATTATACATTAAATGTAAAAGGGGACTTACTGTAACATTAATCCACAATTGTAATATTATTTCAAGTAAATACACAATCAATAGGTATCACACATATTCATGAAATTATAACAAATCTACGTGCAGATTGAAGTGCTTGCTGAAAAGTCACATATAACAATAACTTCATCTGAAGTGTTCTTTTAACAGGGGGTTTCAAGTGCTTTAATGTGATTACTCAAAAATATTTAACCTACTTTTATGTTTTAATTTTAATCTGGCAAAACATTTACAAATAGGAGAAATACATCATTTTATTAAAGAGTATTTTTTTCTCTTTCTCTTTGTACTAAACTCATTGTCAAACAAATTCTATTCCAAGGAAACCAGAGTACCTAGGGCTCCAAAATGCCTTTTTTTTTTAATTTTTATTTTTGTCATTAGTGAATTGATACAGCTAATCTGAACCTATTTGTAGGATTATGTCCTTGTAGCATTTATATCAATGTCATTTTGTTCCATATATGTTTATATATATACATATGTACATTTATATGATATATACATATATATGTATATAGTAAATACCTCTATGTTGACTTACTCGTGCCATGTTTTCTCTTTGGAAATCAGGCACCTATGTATGTCGTCTGGAATCTATAGACAGAGCTGAAGGGGCCAAGAAACTTAGGGTGTGCTTTAATACATACAGAACGTAGTCAGCTGTAGGATGCACCAAGATGAATGCTAATCCTTTGTCTTCCCATTGTTAAGCATCTCAGTAATATCTAATTTGGCTTCTAGGGTTCTCAAGTGAGAGGAAATATATTCTTTGAAAAGTGAGTGAGAAGAAAACATTAGTAAGCAATTTTTGATTGAAAAGGTATTTCCTCAGAAACATGTATCCCTCTGTTTCTTAGTTATTTATTCATCTGTCATTTACCTGTCTGTCAGTCTATCTGTTTGTCATACTGCAGATACTTTCATGTTGCTGTGATGAGGAAGCTATGCCATCGTTCTTCAAATACCAGCAGAGTCATCCGTGGTGGACTGGTTTCAGCTGAGCTTCCACACTAAGACAGGCAAAGAAGGACCTGCCAATCTTCATTTAAAAAAATGTAGCCAGTGAAAACCTTGTTAATAGTAGCAGATAGTGATTTACGGCTGGAAGATAAGCTTCTCAGGATGGAAGGCACTCAAAAGATGACTCGGAAAGAACTACCTCCTCAGGACACAATTAGCCTGAGTGACACGGATAGAATCCTGCTTTCAGGACCGTGATTTGCTGCTGTAGCATGACTCAAAGTGAGCAGAAAGAGCTGGAAACATATTTCCGTAATAGGAACGTGAAATATGAGGAGCATGAATCTGGGGAAATCAGAAATCGTCACAAATGAAATGGAAAACAAATATTAATGTTTTAGGCATTAATAAGCTGACATTGACTGCTACTAGCCATTTTGGATCAGCCAATAATATGGTCCACTACTGAAGAAATGAAGATTGAAGAAAAATTGAAGATCACAGTGGATGTCAGAAGAGACTCTGGAACTTGCTGTTGAAAGCTGAGTGGCTAAAGTGAGCAGAAGAAATGATGAAGTCAAAGAACTGAACAGAGTATTTCAACAGGTGGCTGGATAGGACAAAGTATAGGTTGCAATGACATGTGCAAAGATCTGGAATTAGAAAAACTGAAGGGAAGAACATACTCAGCATTTCTCAAACTGAATTAACTGAAGAAAAAATTCAAGTGTCAAGTTGCAATGTGGAAAAATTTTAAGGGCAAAACATTAAGCAACTCAGGAAGTATCAAAAGACAATGGAAGGACTATACAGAATTTCTGGATCTAAAAGAATTGGTTGACAGTCAACCAATTTCACAGGTAACATGATTACGGACCAACAGTTCTGCAGGAAGAAGTCCAAAGTGGACTGAAGACATTAGTGAAAAATAAGGCTGCAATAATGGACAGTATGCCAACTGAGATATTTAAACAAATGCAGCAGTGAAAGTGCTCACACATCTACGCCAAGAAATTTGGAAAACAGCTACCTGGCTAACCAACTGGCAGAGATCCATGTTTATTCCTGCTCCAAAGAAAGGTGATCCAACAGATTGCAGAAATTATTGAATAATATCAGTAATATTACATACAAGTAAAAATTTGCTGAAGGTCATACAAAAGCAATTACAGCAGCGTAACAAGGAATTCACAGAAATTCCGCCTGGATTCTGAAGATGACATAGAACCAGGGATATTGTTGCTGATGTCATATGAATCCTAGCTGAAGTTTCATTGACTATCAAAGGTGTTTGACTGTGTGGTTCATTACAAATTATAGACAACATTTTAAAGAATGAGAACTCCAGAACATTTGATCTATGCTCATGTGGAAACTACAGTAACCAAGAGACAGTACTCAGAATACAACAAAGAAAAAAACGTGTTTTAAAATTAGGAAAGCTGTGCATCAGGGTTATAGTTGTCCTCGGTATTTATTCACTCTGTACATTGAGTAGGCAGTCAAAGAAGCTGAACCATATGAGGAAGAACAAGGCATCAGCACTGGAAGAAGACTACCTCACAAAATGCGATATGCAGATAACACAACCTTGCTTGCTGAGTGTAAAGAGGTCTTGAGGCACTTACTGAGGAACAGCAAACACCACAGCTTTCGGTACGGAATACACTTCAACATAAAGAAAACAAAAACCAAAACTTGTCCAAAAAGCAACATCAGTATTCCTGGAAGCAACACCCAAGAATTCAAAAAAAAAAAAAAAAAAAAAAAAAAAAAATTACCTTGGGCAAATCTACTGCAAATGACCTCTCTGAAGTGTTAAAAAGAAAAGATGTCACTTTAAGGACTAAGATAAGCTTGCCCCACTCAAATGGTGTTTTCAAATGCCTCATGTGCACACAGAGCTGGGCAGTCAATGAGGAAGACCAAAGAAGAATTGTTGGTGTTAGGTGCTATTGAGTCAGCACTGACTCATGTGCATTGGAATGAAACACTGTTCAGTCCTGTGCTATCCTCAAAACTGCTGTCATCGTTGAGTCCGTTATTGCAGCCACTTGGTCAATCTATCTCACTGAGAGTCTTCTTCTTTTAAACTGACCCTCTGCATTACCAAGCATGATGTCCTTCTCTAGCCAAGCAGAGTCCTTCTCTAGATACCTCTTGTAAGTGTGTGTATTTTTTCCCCAACTACTCCTACTTACTGGATATAGAACAAATCTATCTTGATTTTTTTCCCCAAATATCGTATAAATAGTTGCATCTGTGCTTAACATGGAAACCCTGGTAGCGTAATGGGTTAAGTGCTGTCTGCTAACCCAAAGGTTGGCAGTTCATGTCCACCAGGCACCCTGTAATGACTCTATGAGGCAGTTTTACTCTGATCTATGCAGTCTCTGTGAGTGGGATGATTCAGAATTGACTTGATAGCAGTGGCAGTAGGGTTAGGCTTAATACAAAAACCCCTGGCTTTGAAGTTGATTCCAAATTATAACAATCCTATAGGACAAAGAACTGGATTATAGGGTTTCCAAAGAGCACCTGGTGGATTTGAACTGCTTTGTTTAGGTAGCTGTAACTCTTAACTACTGGACAGCCAGAGTTTCCAGGCTTAATATAGAGGTACTCTATTAACTGATTTTGTAGTTAAAGAATCAGTGCTCTTGCAATAGCAACATAAGGCTCTCTGCAAGCTCAGAGTGGCCTAGAGCTTTTTGCGGTATTCACTTCCCTACGCAAAATAGGTCTGAGAACTTTTCATCTGATTAAGTATTAAAGGAAATATAAAATAGAAACAAAAGTGAGATTACATAGTTAAATAAGAATTACCATGATTTTTCTAGAATATTTAACATTTTTCCTTCATTTCATTTTTTTAATTAGTTGAAGCCAGCTTTTCATTTGACACTATACAATTTTAAAAATATATTGGTAAACAAAATAGTAATTTCCTGGTGGTTCATCTAATTTTGTTGTTTCTACTGCTGAAATGTTAGAGGCTCTGAGATCTGTATTCTGAGAAGACAGCTTCAAGTGTAGATGCTAAATTTCACTCTTGGAAATGAATCTATGTGGATCCCATCACAGGTAATCTATCTAAATGCTTTGTTCAGAAATAGATCTCTGGGTGATAAATGCATGAAAGTGGCTAGGAAATAATGTCTTTGAAGCCATTCTGTGCTGTTTAGGGCAGTAATATAAATCTTACTTTCAAAAGAAAAGAGCAGTGTGTTGTAAGTTCAAAATGAGTCATTTCTGGCTCAAGGGTCCTATGAACCAAGCTTGCATTCCAACTGTGTTCGCTGACTGAGGTCTCAGGTGACTGCTTTGAGTCTCTCAAGGATTTGTGTTAGACTCTTTGCACCCAGCAGCTGCTCAGAAACCTAGTGAAGCGACACACACACACACACACACACACACCCCTGTGATCATACAGTGGAGGAATGGAGTTGTATAAGGAAGTAAAAATACAGCAACTGCTGCAATAGCAAAGGAACATAGAATCCCTTTAAAAATTAACCAAGAAATTCAAGTCGTGTGCCACTACCAATCATGTTGTATTGTTAAGCCTTTGTGATGAAATATATATTGCTGTTTCTCATATGAGGCTTATTTTATTGTCATTCAGAACAAGGAATCCTTGTATTACGTACAGAGAGCAATATGTGGACTAAGAGAGTTTCAAGGGAAATCATAAAATATGAAGCAGACCTTGCTAGGATGTCTGATGATTCACTAATGAGTTATTTCAACTGAAGTAGTTAAATAAAGCTTACTAGTTATACCAACTCATAACAACCCTCTAGGACAGAGTAGAATTGTTCCATAGAGTTTCCAGGGAGTGCCTAGCGGATTCGAACTGCCTGCCTTTTGGTTAGTAGACATAGCACTTAACCACGATGTCACCAAGGTTACCAAGTAAAGCTTGGTAACTATGAAATTACAGCTGTGATTTTAATCATGCAAACATAGGAGGGATAATCTTTTAGAGAGTGATAACTATTTAACATATAACAGGACTTGTAAATGGTAGTTAAGGCAGTGCGGTTAACGTGGGCAAACTAAACTCTCAGGTACAAGCCAGCAGCTGTCTCCACCACACCACCAGTGCTGACTTTCTCTAATTAGGGTTTAGAATAAAGCAATGGACAGAGTTTTTAGAAATAAAACTATTATCCTGACCTCTAACAAGCAATGTCTGTTAACCGACCATAAAGCACTTAAAAACAAACTAAACATTGTTAAAAAAAATTGCCACTGAGTCAGTTCCAACTCAGAGATCCTATGGGACTACGTAGAACTGTTGCATAGTATTTCCAAGGGACAACTGATGAATCTAAACTGCTGACCTTTTGGATAGCATCTGAAAGTTCAACCAGTGCTCTACCAGGGCTCCAAACATCACTACTTTGTAACATTATCATTATAACATTATGATCCACTTGTTGTGAATCTTGGTTGTATTTGTAGCTTTCATAAACATGTTATTGTATCAGCCATGCTGAGACATGTGGTTTGGTCTGAGGATGTGGCCTTTATTCACATTCCTATCTGGTTTCCTTCAATAATCCTAGTTCTGCTGTGGCATAATGGTTAAGAGCTACCATGTGGTATGGCTCTTAAGGAAAAGGTTGAGAGTTCACATCTACCAGCAACCTCCTATTAACCTCTATTAAGGAAAAGGTTGACAGTTCACATCTACCTCCAAACCTTATGGGGGCAGTAGTACTGCTTTGTCCTTGAAGGTTGCCAGATCTCCTTGACAGCAGTGGATTTGGTTTTATTTTTGTGTTATCTCCAAAAGTTCAGCAGTGTGAGCCCACCAGCCGAACTGAGGGAGAGGATCCTTATGTGTTAGAATGAATTAGATGGCAGTGGGTTTGGTTTTAGGGTTGGCTAAATAATATTTGCTGTAGAAGATACTATTATAAAAACTAGTCTCGGGCACTTATGTTGTTTCAATCTTTTTTACTACTATGAATAATACTGCAATGAACGTGGGTGTTCATATGTCTCTTTGGGGGAGGACTCTCACTTTTCTAGGAGTGGGATTGCGGGATCCTATGAGATGCAATAATTAAGTCTGCGAACTTAATTGTTCTAAGTGCTACATACCTCATTGCTGAACATCGCTATGGTCACCTCTGAATTCCCCTCTGTCCCCGCTCGCCCCCTACCCCTACGGGAAGCTATGCATGGATGCCGGCACCTAGTCCAACCTTCAAAGCAATTTTGGAACTCTTTTCTGGAATGGCCATTGCGCACGGTGGCCCGTTAACAAGTTCAGGAACTTAATTGTATAGTTATCTGTGAGGGAGTTTTTAGCTAGTAAACAAGGAACTGTGTTGGAATACCTTCCCTACTCATCTGATTTGACCCTCAGTAACTCTTTTCTTTACCCAAAGATAGAGAAAATGTTGAAAGGAAGACATTTTGACGACATTCAGGACATCAAGGTTAATACGAGATTAGCTTTGATAGCCATTCCAGAACAAGAGTTTCAAAGTTGCTTTGAAGGGTGCACTAGGTGCTGGTGTTAATGTACAGCTTCCCAAGGGGAGTACTTCGAACGTCACCATGGTGATATTCTGCAGTGAGGTATGTAGCACTTTTTCTAGCGTAAGCTTGCTAACTTAATTGTCAGACCGTATATGGTATTTTTATTTCTTGCTCTAAGGATTGCCAGGCCTTTCTTCTGCAGCACCTCTGATTGGGCTCAGACTGTCACCAATGGTGGATAGCTGAACATTCCACTGTTGTTGCTACTCAGGGATTCAGATATTAAATATGTAGTTTTATTCTAAAAGGCAAAGAAAGGTTTCAGTTTCTCTAGAAGGGTGTGGTGGTGTAGGCGGTGTAGTTCTCTGAGACTCTTTGCCATATTTACTCTCTTCATGTTTTTAAGATAAAACCCTTTTTTACCAGAGCATTTCTTCATCCCTTAAGACTAGAAAGATTTGATGAATTTTCTCCAGATATTTAACTTTATGACCCACCAACCAGTTGCCCTTGAGACTGAGTCAAGTCCCACTCAGGGGGACTACACGTGTCAGAGTAAACCTGTTCACCAAACGGTGTTCAACAGCTCTTTTTTTTTTTTTCCTTTCCCAGAAGTAGATCACTAAGGTTTTCTTTGGGGGCACCTCTGGATGGGTTCAAATTTTCGGCTTTTCAATTGTCAGTCTTACGAGTCACTAGCAACACCCAAGGATAACATTAATTGTGCTAAAACAAAAAAGAACAAAAACTAACCAACAATAACAAAAGTTGCTGTCGAGTCATTTCTGACTCATATCCAGCCTGTGTGTTTCAGAGTAGGTTTTCATGATTGTGACCTGTCCAAATCAGAAGGCCAAACACTGTCTCCTGTGCTACCTCCAGAAGAGACTGAACTCTTTGCATAGTCCGGTGCATTCTTTCATATTCACCCCCAAGTGCCTCAGAAGGAAAGCCTGGCTATCTGCTTCTGAATCATCGCCGCCATTCAAAATCCTGTGGAATAAATTCTATTCAGACATAACTGGGGTTACCCAGCATTGGTTAAAACTACTTTTAACATTGCTAACTAGATACCAAGCCCTTTGCCATCAAGTCAGTTACAACCCATAGCAAGAGTAGAACTGCTCCATTGGGTTTCTAGCAGGCAGCTGATGGACTTGAACTGCTGACCTTTTAGTGGGCAGCTGAGCTCTTCTCTACTGCACCACTAGGGCTCCTTAACTGTTGTAGCAGACAATAAACCTGCCAGCAGCTTGAGAACAGGCCACTGATGATGAGAAAGCCAGGAGACAGGGAACAGTGCTTCACCTCTTGTAAATAGCAAGAACTCTTATGAACACCTTTATTTTCTGGTGTTTTTTCTCTGGTTTACCTCTTTGGCTACATTTACTGTTCTTTTTACTGTCTGCCCTAGAGTCTCAGCATCACAGACTCTCAGCAGGGGATTCCGCCCCCCACAGCCCTGCAGTATCTCTGTGGCTGCCTGGGCCAAGGAACCCTGATGGAGCTGTTGCGTCTAGGTTCTTAGCGCTTTTCTTTTACTTGTGAATCTTGTCTTCAGTACTTCAGTTTTTAACTCCTGTGTTAATATTTAGCATTATTTCACTGCTTGTCCTCGTACCAGAGTTAGCTGTCCAGAGTAAAAATCTAGACATATTTATTGATTAAAATTCTTAAAAACATTCCAGCACTCCATATTTTGATTGTCTTTACTTATCAGCTGCCCCCAACACATTGTGGTCTTCGTAAGATTTTTTTCTATCTAGTGTCGGCACATTTCCAAGTCTTAAAACCTTGGTGTCTTAATTCCCTAGTGCTGCTGTAACACAGATACAAGTGGGTTGTTATGAAGCACAGAGATTTATTTTCTTATGAATTTGAAGGCTAAAAGTCCAACTCAGGGTCTTGGCCCTGTAGATTCTTTCTGTTTCACTAGCCCTTATAGTCCTTCATTCCCTGGATTATAGAGGACACTCACATGGCATCTGTCTGCTGCAATATTTGTGTACTTCTAAGGAATGTCAGTGGCACAGTGATGAAGACTTGGCTTCTAACCAAAAGGGGGTGGTTCAAATTCAGCAGGAAATCCTTGGAAACTCTACTGGACAATTCTACTCTGTCACATAGAATCACAATGAATCAGAATCTACTTGAAGGCATTGAGTTTGGTTTGGTTTTGGTGTCTAGTCTGTTCTTTTTATCACTCAGAAGTGGTGAGGTTTAGGATGCATCCTAGCCTGATATCGCCTCAATAGCATTATAAAAAAGCTTGCTTCCAAACAGGAGTGTATTTACAGCTAAGGGTAAGGACTGCATCACAACTTTGGGGGTGGAGGTAAAAGACACAATTCAATTCACTACGCTTAGTGTCATAATAAATGAATTGTCATTTTTTTAAACAAATTTTTGAATAATTTCTTTCTGTTAGATATACTCAGCTATGCTCTCCCCATATAGGTATACAATATTGAAAAAGTAATGATGGAAAATCTTATAAAAAATAATCATGGAGAATTAGATTCTCCTATTTATGAATTTTCAGAGTTTTCATCTTTCTTAATATCTTATTACACAGAAGCTGAAAAGTAGGACAGTAGTCTTACATAAGGGCTTATTTTGAATCCCTGAATCAGTTTCTAATGTTTTGTTTGTTTGTTTGCTTTTTTCATGATATAGTTGGTTAACACTTCAGTAAGGTATCATATCTCTTAGTGTAGTAATTCACTAGAAATATCTTCTAAAAGTCTTATGTAGGCTGGAGATCTAAATTCTGAAGATGTCTATGACTTACCTCCCCAGGAATATTCTGGATGTACAGCAGGACTCTACATAGCAACCACCAAAGGACTTGGGAAACTATATTTCGAGTTCTAGGAACCCATACTCTTCATGTTGCTAATGAAGACACACACACACACATACAAAGAGAAAGAAAATCTATTTCATAAAAACATTGTTAATTTAGATGAGTGTCTCACTGGTGCTTGAGTAAGGAATTCCTACTCTCTCTGCAGGAAGTCTGGGTTAGCTTAGCAGTCAGTGTGCAGTTAGGCATAGCCACTGCCTGTCTGTTACTGAAGGCTTTCTTGTTGCTCTGGTGCTGAATGAACTGGCTTCATCAAAGCTTTCAAACTTAAGATGGGCCAAGAAGAAAGGCTTGGCTGCCTACTTCCGAATCAACTGATGAAAATGTCATGTAACCATCAGTTTGATCTATAACGAATCATGGATATGGCACAAGACTGGGCAGTGTTTCGTTCTGCTGAGCGTGGGAGCTTTATAAGTCAAGAGCAGATAATAACCAAGTTGTAAAAATAGCCTGACTTCCTAAACTCTGTTGATATTTCCCTGATGTAAAACATTGCTAACTCATAGAATAGCATAAGCTTTTCTATGTCTGTATGTGTACACAGTTATAAATTGTTTCTTCTAGGAAATATCAAAATAAATGCAAGTTAACTGCCTATACCTAGTGGCAGCTTATGAACCAGAGCAGGGTAATTATACAATCATTGCTTTCAGTAAAAACTTGCTTGCTGTGGCTTTGACCAACGATTTATGACTCACATCAAGGTGGAAGTCGGCCACTGTTCATGCTCTAAACGGGTCTAGCATTGGTTCCTCCAGCCATATACACTCACGGTACTCAGTGAATGTTTTTAACACCATTATCGTAATATTATAACTATTTGTTTATATTCAAAACTGGCCTTTCAATGGTATAAATGGTGGCTTTTATTTTGTAGTATGCCTGGTAATGAAAGAAAATGGCAGATAATAAATACGTGATTGTGAAACTAATGTATAAATGAATAAGTAAACAAACAAATAAAAGAAAGAATACTCTAGATTGTAGCTCAGGAATTGATTTCAAGTATTCAGTTCTTTGAAATGGACCTCCAGCTATATAACTCATTGAACTTACCTATACATGCATGCTTTCATAGACATAGATATATAAATGTACGTTTCCACACACACACATACACACACTCACATACAGTATCTGAATTCTTACATTGTGTTAGACATTGAACTCAGTGCTTAATGTGCAACTTCATTGACCCTTGGTTTGATCACGATAGATGTGACCCAGAGATATTGAAAACTTACACCAATTCACACGGCTTAAAATGTGATTTTCAAACTATGTTTGCGTGTCTTCCAAGGCCTATGATATTTTGTTACACACTGATGTGAAAGTTTAATATTTTTCACTAATATACATGAATAAAAAGTTGCTGCTAAACATCATCATTGATAACTGGATTTCATACCAGAGGAATAAAACAAAACAAGAAAAGGTCAAATGCAAGAGCCACATAAATGATTGGTAAAAAAAGGGGAGATATAACACTAGCTCCCAAGAGACTATGAACGTCTGAAAATTAAATATAAAAAAGTATATCTCTAGTTTGGAATGAAAAGCAACCCTAGAAGAATAAACCCTCTTCCTAGAGACAAAAGTAAATTTTAAAGAGAACGAAGGCAGCAGACCAATCATTAATTTTGATGGGGAATTTACTGAACCCAGCATGATGTAATAGCTACCAAGGAGAAGAAAAACATTCACTTGTTAGGCTTCTATTTTCCAAGTAATATGTAATACTGTGATTTTAGATGAAGGATGTGTTGAGTTGTATCATTGAGCTGTATCATCTCCTATTACTTGCAAACTTACAATGTACCAAAATCTCTACTACTAAGAAAATATGCAAGTAAAGTAGAAATTAATGGTCCTTGTCCTGACAAATCTTAGACTTTATCAGGAAAGGCATGCATTAAATAAGTGATTGCATTGGGTAAAATACAGAGCACTTTAAGAAATAAAGATGAAAAAAATAATGCAAACTAGGAACCTGGGAAAGTCTTTCAAAGAAGCAAATATTTAACACCGCCTATAGAACCTTGTATGACTCACATGTCCTTCCATGTGGTCATAAAATAACAGGACTCACATTTGTATAAGTCTCATATGCATTTCTTTCAAAACCAAAAGTTAATCACCCATGACACCTGTGTAGCGCCAGCCTAGTTATCTTGCAAGCAAGGACAATTTTTTTCCAATGCAGAAGTCATCAGTCAGAGAATTTCAGGTTGTAGCTATCTTCTTTCTCATTTTCCTACCCTTCATCACCATCTGTTTTTTCAGGGACTCAACTCAGAAAGTTCTGTTTTCTTCTCCTCAAAAAAGATACATTGCAGCCAACAAGTGGTAGGATTTCTCTGACTTTGAAAGAGCAATGCTGACACTCTTTCTGTGACTGTTTGAAAAGCAGAAAAGTGAAATCTTCCCCTGCCCTCTGTCCACCCTATTCACAGACATCCTCTCCCTAGAGAGTAGAGACTTGTTACAGTCTATACCGTTTTGCTTCAAAAGATACAAGCAGTTGTAAGTTGCTGTGGAGTGGACTCTAATTGATGGTGACCCCAGGTGTATCAGGGTATGACTGTGCTCTACAGAGTTTTCAGAGTGTTTGGAAATAGATTGCCAGATCTTTTTTGCTGTGTGCTTCTGGCTAGCTCCCACCCCACTCCCTTTTGGTTAGCATCTGAATGTACTAAACTTTTATACTACCCAGAGACTCTCAGAAGACACCAGGGAGAACAGAATGAGCTCAGAATGAGAGGAGGATGTCAACAAGGAGAGTCAAAGGGACATGTGTGGTTGAAAAGTGGGGTCTTGAATCTCCACACAAGCCACAACTTATGGCTGAATGTTTGTGTCTTGATGTGTTGGTTTCCAACATCAAGTAATATTTTTTTATGTTGCCTATCCAGGTAAGATGGTGTGAGAGGCTAGGTTTCTCACTTGGTGCGGTTTGCTCTTGTTTTTGTGAGTTGCTCTGGAGCCATTTTGACCCAATGCAACCCTAAGGGCGCAGAGCAGAACTCCTCCCTAGCGTTTGCACGGCCGTGATCTTCTGGAAACAGATCACCGGGACTATTCTCTGAGACATTTCTGGGTGGGTTTGGACCACCAATACAGTAGCTGTTAGTTGAGTACTTAACCATTTGTGTCACCCAGAGACTGAGGGAAGGCAGTGTGACAGACTGGGTTCGATAAATGTAATGGTTACACTCCTTGACTCATTTCATTGTAATTCTCAGAGAACAAACTCTGAGCAAGAAAGTGATGCTGGGAAGGCAAGCAGGGAGATTATATTGGGGATGGACACATGATTGCATCCTCATCCCTTGTATTGTTCACCTCAACTTATATTTTAAGTGTTTGATTATTTTGGTCATACAGATTTTTCTCATGCACAGAAACTAATAGAGCTCTTTGGGAAAACCTTTCATTTTGAATAAAATGAGTGATATTCATCCTTAATTCTGCTATCCTGGGAATAAAAATAGATATGGATGCTATTATCATTAGAAGCATTTCTTGTTAATCATTGCCAGCACTGTAATTATTTTTGTTTATTTTACTCATTGACATTTTTGTTGGTGGTTATCAGCAATTGGGAATTTTCATCATGATCAATTTGTACATGGATAGGGATTTCTAAAGATAGCTCTATCGATCCATCATGTGAGCAAAACCCTAGGAAGGAGAGAAGTTGCATTTTTAACAGCACTCCATTTATTTTAAGTGTAGGCGGACAATATAGACTTATCATTAAAATTTTCCAGCGTTTTAACACAGGATCTAGATATTGTGAAATGCTGTACAAATTATTATCCTTTAAATGATCTACCAAACGAAAGGTCCCTTGTAAGTACAACCTTTGAATATTTATGAACTACTATTAATATATTATTTATCCTTCCTGCAATTCTACTATGTAGAAATAAAGATTATATCAAATAAAATATTAAAATGTGGAAAAAGGAACAAAAACTAAGACATTCTTCATAATACTGCCACACTAGCTTTTGATTCACTTCTCTCATGTTATGTAGTTAATTCTGTGTTAGAATCTCTGAAGCACCAGTGAATTAACATCTCTAACTTACTGGCCAGTAACACTGCTTACAGATTTTTGGCTTTTTTTCCCCTCATTTTTATACATCTTGTGTATATTTAGGGAAATAGCCTTTTAAATATTTTTGTTATTCTTGTTGCTATCATTCTTCTAAAGTATGAGTTTTGACATTTAAGTCCACAAACTTAATTGTTCTAAGTGCTATTCCATTCATTGTTGAATATCACTAAGGCCACTTTCTAAGTACTCCCCTTGAGAAGCTATGCACTGATGCCAGCACCTCATCAACCCGTGAATGCAATTTTGGAGCTCTTTTTCTGGAATGACCATCAGAGCTATTGTATTGCCCTTGATGTCCTGAATGTCATACAAATGTCATCCTTTCAATATTTCCTTTTCTTTGGGTAAAGAAAAAAGTCGTTGAGATGTTCCAACAGTTAATTTGTTTACTGCCTAAAAGCTCCACCGACAGTGCCATGTGAGCCAGCGCATTGTTGGTCTACAAGAGCCATGAGATGGTGAAAAGTTCAGGTCGTTTCTGTCTAATTTTCTCATGCAGCCCTTTCAGCACTTCCAGATAGTAAACTTGGTTAACCGTGTAGTTGGTAAAAATTAACAATGATTAACCCCTCTGATACCAAAAATGTTAGCAACATCTTGTTGACTCTTGATTTGGACTGACCAAACATTTTTGGTCATGGAGAATTGGCTCACTTTCATTGTGCACGTTGATGCTTTGTTTCAGTGTGGTATGGGTCCACCCATGTTCCATCACCAGTGATAATACATACCAAAACATCATCTTGCCTCTTCTTGGTAAACTTCAACTCTCTACTCTTGTTCAACAGTGAGCTCCTTTGGGATCATTTTTGCACACATCTTTGCCATGCCAAGATTTTCATTTAATATCT
Source organism: Heterohyrax brucei (assembly GCA_028571685.1). Lineage (NCBI taxonomy): Eukaryota > Metazoa > Chordata > Mammalia > Hyracoidea > Procaviidae > Heterohyrax > Heterohyrax brucei. The sequence continues at coordinate 102,574,814 of CM053148.1, forward strand.
TCCTGTTTCTCCTTTGATGATTACTCGGTCTGCTATGCCTCTCACTGTCAGCCAATGGTTTAATGCACAGTGCAATGAATTTTTGCAAAGTTTTCATCAGTTCTGTTTGTTACTGGCCTCCCTGACCTCTTCATCAGTGACACTTTTCTCTCCCCTGAGAAATACATTCAATCAATTTGTACACCACCACTCTTTGATTTGCCACTAGTATATGTGCTGTTGTTCCATTCTTGGTGAGAGTCTTAGGGTCCTCTAGTGAAAAATATGTACAACGGGTTTTAAAAATAGATAGATAGATAGTCTTCAGTCATTAGTGTCCAACACATCAAATCTGTTCTTGAAATGGTTTCTGTTCTGAGGAGGGATATACTCAAGGTCATACTTTGGCTCTTGTGGACTTGTTCTAATTTTCTTTGGTTTCAATGTGAATTTGAATATGAGCAATTGATGGTCAATGCTGCAGTCAGCACTTTGTCTTCTGACTGCTGGTATGAAGCTCTTCCTTTGTCTTTTTTCACAGATGTAGGAAAATACCTATTTATAATTTGTAGATACAGCACACACTACAGACTACTCTGAGGGCACTATACTAATTGATTAAGGCATCCACATTTTGTACAGTAATCTCCCTTAGTGAAAAACAAGTGATTTAATCATGGATTACTTCTCTATAACAGCATCTAGACCAGTAATTGGCCAAAGAACTGGGCACCACAGTTTAGCCAAGTAAAACACACAATTAACCTTCCACACAGTGTCATTTAGGCTCTACTACAGGGCAACTGGTGGGTAAGTGCCATAGCTGCTATTTAAGGTTAGCAGTTTGAATGTACCAGGCACTCCTTAGAAACTCTGTGGGGAATTCTACTCTTTTTTATAGAGTTACTATGAGTCAGAATCAACTTGTTGGCAACAGGTTTGGTTTTTCTGTTTTGTTAATAAGGCAGGTAGAAAAAAATATAATCAATTTTTAATTAACTTGTGGAATATATATATGAATGCTACTTCCTTTGTAATTCAAAAATATTCAGCAAAGAGACTTCTGAATGAGAGAAATATTTATTTATTTATTTATTTTTTCTATGCCTTACCATCATTTTATGCTTAAAAGGAAGGAAAAATATTGCTCAGGTTTACCTGTCAGTGATGTGAAAGCTTGTTTTAGGGCATCTCCCTCTGTTTCTATCACACATGCACTTCTATGTTTGCATGATACTATTGTTCTATATTAGTACCCCGTGCAAAAAGTGAACCTTTTGCCATTGACTCTATCCCAACTCATAGCAATCCTATAGGACAGAGCAGAACTGCCCCACAGAGTTTCAAGGGGGCAGCTAGTGAACTAAAATTGCAAGCTTTTGGATTAGCAGCTGTAAGTCTTAACCAGTGTGTCAGCAGGACTCTATATTACTATATCTGTCATCATAATAATATATAAATACATGTGTATTCTCTGTATGTCTATTTTTTCTTTGCAGTAGAGCTGTCAAAAATAATTCACTAAGTAGGATTTTTTACTTCAGATAAGATTATTCAATAATAGTCTGTTAGTAAAATGATAACCTGTTAAAAAAAATTGTATTGTTTCAGATTTGAGATAATAAAACTTGATTTAAAGGGCAATATATTTTGTAAATTATTATTTTATCTTTTTAAATTATATCAGGTCATTGTTGATGCCGAGAAGTGGGAAACAGTATCCTTAACTATTCAGCAAAGTATCAGAAGCAGACAAAATTTTCTAAGCTTAAAGACTGAATGTAGTTATTGTAGTAAAGTGTCTTCAATGAATCTTTGAAATATTTAATAAATGTGAAAACTGTGTATAAATATTGAATGATGTGACCTTTGAGGGAGAGTCTATTCTTCAGGATCTTCTGATCTTTCAGTTGTCTTTTGAAATACATTTTTTAGTATAGTACTGTTGATATAATAGGATTTTGCTTAATATAACTAATTTTATTTAAGTATCTATTTTTAACCAGATTTTTTTCCTGGAAATATAAAAAAGTGAAAGAAGGGTTGTACGCTTAATGAATAAAAAGGATACTTAAAGGAAATAGCCAAGCCAATAGAACTTTAGATGATACAATAATAAAGCTTTAAATGTTGTTCTGTGAGGATCCAGCAAATGTATTTCTTTTTTCTCAATATTTTGTACCACATTCAACTTCATAAATATGAGACCATTTTGATTTTCACTGGTTTCTCATAAATAATTTTGCCATTGAATAATTGTTTATGAGTGTTATATAGTAGGTTAAGAAAAATAATTAAAGATTCTAGTAGTATGTAACATTTACATTATAGGTCATTATGTTGAAGGAAAAGATATTTTGTCTATGTGTTTATAACAATTTATATTATGGTGACACAAATATATTTTATTAAAAGTATTACTCTTCTGATAATAAATGAGTTCATTTGGAATGAGAATAAGTAGCAATCAAATCACTGCATCTTGTAGGGTAAATTATCTTGAAATATCTATTAAATAATACTATTATCAATATCTGATAAAATGTTTTAATTCTGTTTGTTTTTAGTATCTGTTTTTGACATTTTTGTGAAGTTTGTTCAAGATTTTATACGGTAATCAAAAATGCATTAAATGCAAAGTATGCTAGGCATTAGGTGAAAAAAATATCTTTTTTGTCAAAGAATTCATGACCTATAAGCCTAATGAGGGGATTCTGGAAGAGAACTAAATCACACCTCACTCAAAGTGTGAGAGAGTTGGGGACATTTTTTATGAGGAGGAGGCATCTAAGATCAGTTCTGCAAAACATGTAGACCTCAGTAAGGTGAGTGAAAAATACCTGGGAGAGGAAGCAGAGAAATCCAGGGAGAAAAAGTAACATGTCCAGAGATCCAGAACAAAGGAAGTATGAAAACTCTGTGCTCCCTAGAATTAGAGTTGTGGGTAACATTGACTGAAGGTGTTACTAAAGGCTATTTTATGTCACCTTCAGATGTTGCTTTGAAAACATTGCAGAACCCTTGTAAGACTGTAACACAGAATTTAGATTAAATCAAACTTAGATTTTGTAAAAGTTGCTCTGACGTGACCAATAATAAAAATGGTTAAGCATTTGTGGTGATTAATTTTATGTGTCAAGTTGGCCAGGTTGTGGTGCCCAGTTGTTTGGTCAAACACTAGCCTAGTTGCTGTAGTTAATGTGATTAAATCTGTTCTCCTTAAGTAGATCAGGTGACCTTCCATAATACAAGCAGGCCTTGTAAGGCCTGAAGAGCAAAAAACTGAGTTTCCCTAGAGTCTGTTCTTTCACGCTACAAATAGACATTTTGCCAGGTGGCTTGCTCTTTTCACTCTTCCTATCACCTGACTGAATTTTAGACTTTCTAGTCCCCAACAGGAAACTCTGTTTGCATGGTGGTTAAGACCTATGGCTGCTAACCATGTGGTCTGCAGGTAGAATCTACCAGGCACTCCTTGGAAACTCTATGAGGCAATTCTCGTCTGTCCCGTAGGGTTGCTATTAATTGGAATTGATTCGACGGCAGTTCATTTTTTTTTTGTTTAGACTCGAACAACATGTAAGCCAGGGAATCCTAAGACAGCCTTAATATATATTCCTATACCTATATAATAACAGGGCTTGCATTCTTTGTTAGGAGTACATTTATTTCTTGGAGATTCAGGGGAAGATTACTTTAAATCGCAGTGTTTTCTACAACCTAGTGGAATATACTAATACCCATTTACCAAATTGTCATATTGAGGTGGCTTGCTTGTTTCTGTGATGCTGGGAGTGATGTCTTCAATATTTCAAGTCCTGGCAAAGCACAACCATGGTGGAGAGGTTCAAGTGGAGAGGTTCAAGAAAGATCTGGAAATTCTACATTCAAAAGTGAATTTATGGAAACCTTGTGGATTAAAGGGAGTATTGTCCAATGTAAGGCTGGGAGACAAGCTCCCGAAGTTGTAAAGAAATACTCAGTAGACACAACAATGCACTTAAATGGATTAATGACCATCAAGGCAGTGCATGGCCAAGAATGAATAACAAAAGTGTAACATTTTGTTGCGTTATATGGAAGTTTAACATGAATCAGAGCCAAGTTCAATGGCAACTAACAGCAGCAGCAGACAGAACATAAGCTTCCTGAGGATAGAGATTGTAAATTCAACCGCAAACAGTGTGCTTTAAATACAAGACATCAATAACTATGTGCTGAATAGGTAGATAGCTTCACCCTTGTTTGAGGATTCTAGATCATGTGCTAGATTATATGGTAATATTCATATATTTTTAAATAAGAAATAGTTTCTTCTTTATGTTTGCTGCCGCTCTTCTCCTTCAGCAACATTTTCACTGACTTCTCTTTTAGTTCATGCATTTTTTTTTGAAACTAAACAAACATTAATTATAGACATCTCAGTAAGGTAAGCAGATGAACTAACTTTTTCTGTTTCTACCTATCAGTATCTTAGTGGCAAAATAATGTATTTTTCCCTTGGTCTCCTTAAAAGGGGATTATTTTGTAGAAGTCCAAAGCTACCAAGAAATTGGTAGTGTTTATTGCTTGTCTCTAATGGAAATTACACATTGCAGGGAATTGAGATTGATTGTCCTTATCTTGACAAGTGAGGACTGAGGGCACACACTTAGGAATAGTGCACCGTCCTAGCAGTAGTGGGGAAATGTTTAACACCTTAGTTACCAGGTTTGGAAGCCCAGGATTGTAGAGTCTATTTTGTATAACCATTTCTAAATTTATAAAATTACTGAATTCTATATAGTTATTTATTGCCCTTTACTTAGTAGTATCCCTAAGTCAACAAAATGGTCTTGCTTTATTGATTAAAAAAAAAAAAACAACCTTATTTTTTTCTCAAAGAATGCATGAATAAGAGAAGAATAAGAACAAATATAGGATAGAACTAAGTAATAATTTTTATAAGATACTTCACCATGTATCTTTCCAACATCAGATGTAAAAAAGTAGTAGTGAATTTATAACAGACTCTGTCTTCTTTCTAAACCTTCATCCCACCCTGCATTCCTAGGCAGTAATAATAAAAAATAACATATTATTAAACACTTAAAACATGAAATTAGTTATATACTTAGTATAAAGTAAAAAGTTTAGGCCCAATTATTTAGTAATTTAATTGCATCTAAAGAACTACCTACAGACGTACTGTGCTTTGTGGATCTCTTGTCGTATGTGTTATGCTGATGTTCATAATGACTTAAAAATAGTTTAAAATAGTCATGCCTCTCAAATCCTTTCCTATTCCTGATTTAGACTTTAAAGTTAAAAAAAAATTATATACATTTAGGCAAATATGTATTAGATGATACAATTGCTAAATCTAAATATGCAGTCTAAATGTTTCAATATCAAGACACCTAGGAATTAAATACAACACTGGTATTCTGAGAATATTAACTGGGATAAGTTTGAACAAAAGTTCTAAATATAGCCATCTAGACCTGTGTGTGCATCTTATGATTTAAAAACTTAAGAAAAGCTCACCTTTCCAGAGATATATCCAGTCTGTCACTTGAAATTTATTCAGTTTAAAGTATTTTGATTCAAAAAAGTTTTTGCAGCTAGATTGTAAGTACCCTTAGAGGAGGTATCTCTATAAAACTACCATCGCTTATTAACTTCATTAATATCACTTAGTTATAACTTGCCCAACTGACAAACTTCTAAAATATTTTGATAGATAGAGAACAGTAAGCCTGAAGCAATAAGCACTGCCAAAATGCAGCAAGGAAGAGCTACCAACCCAGAGGGGATGGAAACAAAGGTCGATGAGGGAGGTCAGCAGAACTGCTGAAACATGGAAGAAGGATGGGGATTGCCTGGCCTAGTGCATGATTTTGCCTTGGGCAGGGCTAGACCTTAAGTAGCACTGAGTGTGTCCTCATGTTGTTGTACTAGAATTAACCTGTAGCATTCAGTTACTTGGCTTTATCTCCTGAACACAGATGACTCTTTAGTTATTACTGTGGCTATAATAACTGAATAGACAGTATATAGTGTCATAGAGATATCAGAACCTTGGGCAATCATTTGGCTTAATAGCTTTTCATCTGAAAGATCAGTGTACAAACCTCTTGGAATTTAAATTATTGACAATCTTTATGTTATTAAATATTTACGCCTTGTCTGAAAGAGATTTACTGACCCTTAATACAATTCAAACTAGAGATATTTTAATTATAAAATGTGATATATATTGGGATTTTTTAAAGACACATTTGAAACGTATTTGGGGAGTAGAAGAAACTAATTTTAAGTATTTTATGATGCGATAGTAAGCTGAAATTTACTTAGAAATGTAAAAACAAATTAATACATTAATATGTTTGCTGTTGAAAAAGAACATGTAGTAGATTCAGCTCAGAACTTCAAAGAGAATTTGTCACTGCACTATAAGTTGTTTTAGTTGCAGTGTTGATTGCATAGTGTACTTTAAACTATGTATATGGTTGACGTATTTGTATATTGTAAAGTAGTTGCTTTGAAATGTCTAGTGTTTTATTTAATTAGTTAACCTATCACAGGTATGTCATGTCAAACTTTACATTCACTGATGACATACTCAGTAAATATTTGTTGAATGAAAGCATACGTAATTGCTGGTTGAAAATACAGTGAACCTTGATGGGACTGCCTCATTTTTCCAGATCTCGTGTTTTCCTCCTTTGACACAGTGCAGTCTCACCACTTTTGTATCTTTCATTTTAGTGGACAATATTTGAGCTTTTGTTCTCTGACAGGTTTCTGCCTTACACAGGTTGCACGTTCGACAGGATTCACTGTGTTTTTGTCTGGATCTTGTTTCACGTGTAATATCAATACCAGTTAACAACATCAAAGCAAACCCAAATTAGAATTATATGACAGAGGAGAGGTGTATTGTTTGAGCGTCATTCTCAGTTTATGGAATTAGGCATTTCATCCTTCATCTGAGTTCTCGGCTTAGAGTTAGGTAAATCCTTACTTTCTTTAATGAATCCCAGTAAATGTAGTACTGACCCCTTAGCTATGGCCTATTCGACTTTATCCATCTCCACTGCTAATGATTATTTGGTTCTGAGGATTAAGAATATCCCCTTCAGTGAGCCCTTTCCTGTACTTTGTGAATGCATTAGCCCCTTTGACCTTCCCTTACTGATCGCAGGATTCAGCTCTAAATTGCAGATTGGGAGCAATTCTTTATGTCTTTGATGTTTTCAAAGGGATCAAATAATTTCCTGCTGAGTGTAAAGTAACTGCAGGTAAGGAACCTTTCAAGATACTCAAACTAAAATGTGTGATATGGATGACTAACAATGTTTCTTGTTAATAATGTATCACATTTATTCAGATTTACCCTGTTCCATCCTAAGAAATTTTCTGGCAAAAAGATTCCCTGAATTTACATTAGAGTTGCATGTAAGACTTCTAATAAAAATAGTGTATGTTATACTATAAATCACTATGCATAGGTCATATTAATTTAAAGAAAAAAAGGTACTCTTCATTCAAGAATATGGTTAACTGAAATTAAACAAAGAAAGACAATAGGAGAAAGTGTTAGCAACAGGTAGTGGAGAAAAACTAAGAAACTTTGTAGTGAGGCAGAGTCAGATAGAGATCCCATCTCTGCTTCTTTGTGTCAGGCTGGGGAGAGTATTTAATGTTTAAACTCCCCCCCCCCCAACACTGAATAGAATTGTCTGCACCTGACAATACTACAGTATATGCAAATCACTTGTACTTTTATAGACCTGGGTAGAACTGCCCCATAGGGTTTCCAAGGAGCAGTTGGTGGATTTGAACTACCAGTCACTTGATGAGCAACGCAGCACTTCACCACTATGCCATTAGGACTCTACCCACAGGCACCCAAAAAACACCTCATTGCTCTGAAGTCAATTCTAACTCAGCAGGGCAGAGTAAAACTACACACCCCATAGGTTTACAAGGAGTGCCTGCTGGATTCAAACCACTGACCTTTTGGTTAGCAGATGTAGCTCTTAACTGCTATGCCACTAGGATTTCCATCCCTGGTACCAAACCAAAACCAAACCCAGCACCATCAAAGTTAATGCTGACTCATAGCGACACTGGAGGTCAGAGTAGAACTGCCCCATCGAGTTCCAAGGAGCGCCTGGCGAATCTGAGCCGCCCACCTTGGGTTAGCAGCGGTAGCACTTAACTACTAGGCCACCGGAGTTCCCGTCACTAGTACAGTGCCTGGTAAATAGTGGACACTCCATGAACGCCTGCTGTCCCTGTTTCCTTATTGCGTCTATGCTTCCGCAGACCTGGCGATTCCCCAAATTTACAGTATATCAAGAATCCATATTTAGAGATACCATTTTGAGATTTTTTTATACAGTATATTATTTTTTGCATGGACTTAAAGATATCTCAAAATTGATTCTAGAACTGCCACATTAAAAGCTTCCAAAATATTGGTCCCCAAAGCCTAAAATTTCTTTTCTCTGGTACACATTGTCCACACCCCTCACGCCCCGAGTCTGCTGGGCCGTGTGTGTTGACCACTGTGATTTCCTCGAGGCTTGCAATCGGTCACAACTGACTTAACAGCAACAGACTTGGCTTTTAGATTTTTTAATTTCCTTTAAAAACCTGCTGAAACTTTCCCTGAATTAACGAACCTTAATAGGAGGTTAAAATGATCTACAAATTTAAAAGCTGAAATTTTATTTTTTTGCTTATTTGGTTAAGTATGGGGGTAATATATACGATTTTATATATGGAGACAGAGTTTGCTCAAACTCAATTATGATCTGAATAAGAAATTTTGAAGTAGGAAGGGTAACTCAGCCATAAAAATTTAGTTTCTGGTATCTTTAAAGCAGTTTGAAAACAATTGTTTTCTAACTAATCAAAATTAACTTCTTTCATAAATGTCATTAAAGATCATTAGACAAATCTATTTGGTTATCTAGATTTAGATATTGTAAATAACTGACAGCCATAAGGCTTTCATTATAAATAACTTTTATTTGAAAATTGCATTCTGAATATTCAGAATAAGTATTCAGATTTCTCTCTATTTGGTATAAAGGAGTACATTAATTTTATTTAATTTTTATTTCATTTTTTTAAAATTATGCTTAAAGTGAAAGTTTATAATTCAACTCAGTTTGTTGTGTAAAAACATTATGTACCCCAGTATCCCCCCTCAGACTGTGACAACACACCCTTCTTCTCCACCCTTTATTTCTCTCCTGTGTTCATTGGATCAGCCCCACTCTCCCTCTGCCTTCTCATCTCTCCTCTGACCACCTGCTGCCCAATTAGTCTCATGTATCTACTTAAGCCAAGAAGCATGCTCTTCATATAGATACAATAAAAATGAACATTTTACTAGATAACTCATTAGTTTTTAAGACAAATTTTTTTGTCATATACTCCTTGAGTCAAGTGTAAGGAACATATTTAAGGCTATTGTCCTAAACCCAAAACCAAACCCACTGCCACTGTGTCAATTCCAAGTCACATCGACCCTGTAGGACAGAGTAGAACTGCTCTATATGGTTTCCAGCGAGAGCCTGGCAGAATTGAACTGCCAACCTTTTGCTTAGCAGACATAGCACTTAACCACTACATCACTGGCTTTTCCATTGGCATACATCATCATTTTATATCTAGAAAAGTTTTAAGAATTCACATATGCTTGCATTATTTTAGAGATCACAATTTTCCACACCGAATATTATTTCTAAAATTCTCGGTGATTGGCACACAACCACATCTATAGGATTTTTTTTTTCATTTTCCTCCTATTCCTACTCTTGTTCCCAGTAGTAAACATAATGTTTACAGACTACCTTAATGAATCAATCATCATTCTAATGCTTGCATATTTTTTCATTGCATCAACACATAAAGAGAAACTAGAAAGAGTGGTCTATAAATTTTGCCAATTTGTAATGTATTTATCACTTTTTTCTTTGTGACGTTTCTATTCAAATTGGCACATTTTACAGAGGGTTTTCTCTCTTTTATGTGTCATTTGTTTTTAACTGCGCTGACTTTTCTTAGTTTGATGGTTAGATTTTAGTTTTGTTTGTGGTATTTTACCTGTGACCATTTTTCCAATTTTTATGTAATTAATTATTATATCACCCTTTCCTTTCTTCTACCCTGGCCCCTAGGGTCACCATGAGTCGGATCCAACTCGACAGCACTTGGCTTGGGTGGCTTCCTTTCTAATAAGTTTCACGAAATTTAAGAAGAGAAACTTTTTCCAAAGTTAAACGTTCCTTTGTACTTTCTCTTATACTTTAATAACTTTGTTTTTGTATATGCTTTGGCTTTATTGTTCTCATTTTCTGAAGTTTTACTTTGCTCAGTGGTTTCATGTAATAACATATGATAAAGCATAGTGATCATTTTACTTCTTAACACACTGCCATCGAGTCAGTTCTGACTGGTATCTATATAATACTAGAGACACAGCACTTCCTTTTTATAGCAATAAAAAAGGAAATTTATTACTGTGTATTTGAATTAAACTATACTGTCAACATTTTAAATAATGATTAACTTATATTGAGTACTAAATAACTTTCATACCTATCCTATGCATTTTGATTTATTTTGCTTATTGTACTTTAATATAATAATCAAGGAAATGGGATATGTGAATTAAGAAGTGTTATTCCCAATTATTTGATAAAATATGTTTCAATTTCATGAAGAATATTTCATATGACAGTTGAATAAGACGCTTCTCGTTGGAAGATTCACAACCAGAATTTGTATTCAGAATTCCCAGGTCATTGACTGCATCCTTCATATCAGACTAGTTTCAATTCTGGCTTCTTACTGTCCATATTTTAATCATGAATTGAAACTATCTTTTCAAACCAGGAATTGGTAAGTTTGACATCAAACAGTGAAAGGATATAGTTCTCCAGTATTTCATTTAACTATCTCCTATATTTATATTCATGTAAATTCTGAATGTTTACAATGGTGGATATTTAAACAGGGTATTTTTTGTAGCTTCTAGTAATAGAGTTGCTATGAGTATTAATCAATATGATAAACAGGTTTAGTTTTTTAGGTGGTTTACTCATGTGGTTATATTCTTGTATGCCAGCCAAGCCAAGTGCCGTCATACAACAGACTTTTTATGAATACTATTCATGAACAATCTCCCACTCAGACTTTGCTCTACCTCATCTTTGCTGAGCTTATGTTCTTTGCAAGATAAATAATTTCCTATATTATTTTTCTAGGCTAATGACATTGGTATGTGCAGGTCATTTTGGTTTACAAGTTTGTATGCATTTCAATTTCTTGGTAAATAAGAATCCATATAAATAACCTATGAATATGCTTTCTCAGATGCTATCATTTACACCTTCCTGGAATAGGAAAAAGATATTGATGTTTTTACAGATTCATTAAACCAGTGGGGGGTTGCTATATTGTTCATATGCTTCAACTGAAATATAGTCTATGAAAAAATTAACCTTAAAAGCTCCTAAAATTCTCTACACAACATTATTTATTTGGACATGATATTGGAAGAAGTTATCCCTTAAGGACCATAAGCTATGGCTTAATATTTGCTCCAGAAAGCAGAACAGAAGAAAGCAGCCATCAGAAGAGAATAGAAAATGCACTATTTTTATGAAGCTTTGAAGGATAGGGGTCAGGATCTAGTCTGGGAAGGAAGCAGAAAGAAACCCAGTGCTATTTATAGGGATTAATATTAATTTATTACTCGTGACAGGAAATATTAACTTTGCCTAAATATCAAGAATTGAGAAACATTTGGCAATTGTGTTAATTTGCAATGAAGAATGAAGAAATGACTAGAGCGGAAATGTAACAATCAAATAATTGTGTAACATACAGAGTCTTGTGGGAGGTGGAATTAAAGAATGTCTTCCTTCAAAGGTCTTATGAATATGTTTCATATCGATACATGTATTTTTGTTTTCCTACATTTGAATTAATTTAACACATGATTTTTAATTTAACTTTATTATATATGTGACAGCCTGGCTACTCATATTTCCTCATAGCATTTATTTCATGCAAGATTATTTATGGCCGTAAAACCATAACACTTGATTGTTTCAATTCTTAAAAAAACATAAAATATGTTACTCTAAAATCACAGAAATTGTTTTTTGTGTGTGTGGTGTAATTGTTAAGTCCAGATATGTATGTCCTAAGGCAGAGAGCTGGAGAAATTAGATCTTTATTTTAATAGTATGAATTTTGCTTGAAAACAGATTGAATTTCCTTTATTGGAGTTGCTGTTAAGAATGTGTTTGTCTAAGAAAGAACTATCAAGTTCATGCAAAGACACCAAAAAATCTCAAATTCTTTGTCAAGATACTCTGAGTTAAAATGATGCAAAAATAACTCTGAGTTAAACGAGAAATTCTTGACTGGCTTAAACAGAGAGGTCCAGAGAGCTAGTTATACTTAACCTTGATGCAATAGCTCATTGACCTTATTATGGTCAGCTTTATTTACTCTCAGGTCACATATTGCACGGTGGAGCACTCTCCAAGTGACAACTAAGTGGCTACCAGAAAATGAGTAAGTGTAATAATAGTAATAATCCATTGCCATCGAATTAATTCCAACTCATAAGAAACCTATAGGTCGGAGTAGTACTGTCCCATAGGGCTTCTAAGGAGTTGCTGGTGGATTCCAGCTGCTAATGTTTAGTTAAGCTCCAAGCTGTTAACATTGTACCACCTGGACTGTGGCCGTTCCATAAGCCGCATTCCCTCGTTTCATCAAGAGCTGGAGGAAAGTTCTGGGTCTCTTTAATTCTGTCATCTTTGGGAAAGCTGAGACCTCTCCTGAGAACTATAATCACAAAGCTTCCTGTTTCTCGATGTGCTGGGAGACGAAATACGGTGACTGACTTAAGCCCAACATGGCACCTTCTTGAAAATGTAATAATATCACTAAGAATGAGGCAGGCATGGATTTTCAGAGAAAAACCAGAGCCGTACGAGTTATATAAATTGTGTAATGAAAAGCCACTTCTCACTTTTTTAGAATAAATAGTTCAATATTAGTGTAACTGATACATTTGAACATCAAATGAAGTTAGTGATATACAATCAAACTGCAACTTCAGTGTTGCGTTATGCTGCTCCTTGGTTTGGGAAATACTTTCTTCTTGCCATGAGATAACAACTTTGACAAACCTCGTGTTATCTGATACTTTTAGGTAACAAAGACTGTCCAGTTATCTTATACACGAAATAAAACTAGAAAGTTCTGTGCAATCCTGTGCTTTAGTTTTGATCCGACAGTAAGTCGTTTTTGCCCCTTCAGCCTTCTCTAGGTCTTGGTTGCTGCTCTTTTGAGAAGTTGTAGTTAGACTACTTAAATCTTTACTCCACTATGCACTAGGTGCAATTACCTGGTGATATAGTGACTAAGTGCTACTATGCCTGCTGACCAAAAGATCAGCAGTTCAAATCCACCAGGTGCTCCTTGGGAACTCTCTGAAGCAGTTTTACTCTGTCTATAGGGATACTGTGAGTTGGAATGGACTTGATAATTGTGGGTTTGGTTTTTGGTTTTCTGGGGTTAAAGTACCTAAAGCCAGGAGGAATATTTTCACATGACTGAAACAATCTTAAAATAGCTGTGGCCTTTTGGAAAGAAAAGGGATTTGAAGCTCACTGTTGCACTCTTTGGTGATGTCATGGGCTCTCCAGAGGTCTCTTACTGGGCCTCTGATGACGTCAGCTATGGGATAGGTGGTATCTCTCCTTTGGTGATCTTCTCTTTGCTTCTGTTTCTAAGGGTTCTTCTGACAGCTTGACAGAAATTATCTTGGGTGTTTTTTTTTTTGTTGTTGTTAGTTTCCATTTTGTCTATGCGGTCTTGGCAAATTTATGAAAAAGTGAATGAAATGTTGCAAGGTCTCTAAGCTGACTTCAGGGTCTTTCCTATACATTCTGGACACACTGTTTATATTCTTTACCTCACTGGTGTTGAGAGAGCAGTTACTTTCCAAATGCAGGTGTTTGTTCTCTCTCTGCTTAGCCTTCCCAGGCTAGCAGCTACATCCCCATTTGGAGACTCTTCAGGCATCCCACAGAGGCACAGCCATTGAGTCAGGTCTGACTCACAGAGACACTAGAGGTCAGAGTAGCACTGCCTCATAGAGTTTCCAAGGAGCGCCTGGCGGATGAACTGCTGACCTTTCTGTTAGCAGAAGTAACACTTAATCTACTATGCTACCAGGGTTTCCATATATGCAGTCATTAAGTTCCAGTGATTCTAGAGGAACTCATACGAGTTGTTACAGGGAGTTTCCTTAAGGTTTCTTCTGCTAGTACCTCCTAACCCTCTTGAGGGGAACGCACCATTAGTACCCTCCCAGGAAATCTCTACACAGATTCACAGGACAGTCTTGAGACATTCAGAGTGAGCCTGGGTTCTGAGTGACAGGATGCATTCTGATTTCTTGTTCTTTCTTTCTTTAACTGTAAATTAATTGCTTCCAACTAATTTTCAGATTTAGGTATTCCTTAGCAATTGCATCTGATTTTAAGATTTCCAACTTGAATACTATTATAATAACAACATGAGCCCCGGTGACGTAAGTATTAAATGCTCAGCTACTAATCAAACGGTTGTTGGTTCAAGCCCACCATGCAGCTCCACCAGAACAAGTCTTGGTGGTCAGCTTCCAGGGAGGTCATAGCCCAGAAAAGTCTATGATACAGTTTTACTCCGTCACATGGGTCGCTGTGAGTAGGAATTGACTTGATGGCACCCATCAACAACAACAATAAATGTAGCAATCAGTGTTACCAACACTTAAGAAAAATTCGGGCTATTTTACACTTCTTAAATTTTTTATTTTTCTTAAGTTTTGGTTTCTACAACCAGTCTGATAAATGATGTGTGAAAAAAAGAGCCAAATATTAGCCAATGATAGCAAACAAATATTTATACTATGTTATGGTTTTTCTTGAAAGCACTTTACATGTGCTGATGTATTCAATATTTTTTGTAACTTATGACATAAATACTAACACTATTCTGCTTTTGCAAATAAGAGCATAGTGTCAGAACCTTGTCCAGTATCAAAGATTTTCCATATGGTGTATCCAGGATTTACACTTTGAGTCCCTATGGAGAATACAGACACAGACTCTTTAGTACTGTGGCCCCACCGCTGAGTGAATTTAGGCCCCATGTGCAGTCCAATGCTTCATTTCAATAGCAACACACTGTAACACTTTTCCTTGATACATAGCTTTGTTTGGTAAGTAATTTAAAAAAAATAATAATAAAAATAAAAGCTCCCATCCTAAGAAATTTAGTTTCTAAGCAAATTTAAACTTGATCATTTAAAAGGTCCTGGGGGCTGAAAGTCCTTTTCTCGTATCACGGTGATAAAATGTATGTCATGTAACATGAGTATCTCTTGCGTTATTGCTCACGAGTTGCAATTAGGGACGTCTCATGTCATATCCTGCACATGGCAGTTATTCAACGTTGTACTCCACTGTTGTAGTAAGGACTAGATCAGTCATCCTAAATGACTCCCTTGAAAATTGCTTCTAAAAGTTTGTGCCAAAAATGCTCATGAAGTGAACAATTTACTATCCTTTAGCTATTAAGATACTAAAAACTGTCACTTCAGGAAATTGGAAACTGTAACCTGTGAAACATTGTTCCGAAGCTTTGCTTCAACAATTACTGCCTATCATCCATCAACTTGTGAGTGTTGTGTTTAAGTCACTTGTTAAATTTAATACTATAATAACGTTCAGATGTCAGAAGAGAAAAAATGAAATTGCATGCAGTGTTTTGAGCTGAATAAAGGTGTTCATATTTGTGCTACTGTTTGCCTTTTATATTTTCTGTATTGAAGTATCCAAAAGTCGGGCTATTTCTATGTACTTGCAGTCTTAGTCTACATTTTTGTTTTTTTTAATTTATTATTTTCCATTGCACTTTAGCTGAAAATTTGCAAAATGAATCAGTTTCTCACTAAACATTTAATACACTAATTGTTTTTCTGATGTTGCATTGCTAGTCACATGATGTGTCAACACTTTCTCCTTTCCCTTAGTTTCCCTTTCTCTATTTTCCTGTCCCTCTGGCCCCCTTCGCTTTTGCTTTTGGACAAGTGTGTCCATTTAGTTTCATGTACATGATTGAACTGCAAGGCAAACCTTCAAGTGTGCTACAGTTTGTGTTACAGATCTGTCTAATCTTTGACTGAAGGATGGACTTCTAGAATCACTTTATTTCTGAGTTTAGGTGGTATCCAGGAACCACACTCTTGGGGTGTCTCCAGTCCCAACCAGTGGTCTTGCTGTGTGTGTGTGTGTGTAGATTTGAAGTTTGCTCTAAGTTTTTTGGGGGCCTGGATGGGACCCTCTATTGTGATCTCTGTCAGAGTGGCCAGTGATAGTAACTGGGAACCATCCACTTGTTCTGGTTGAGGCTATGATATTAGTGGTCCATTAGTCTTTGGGGCTAATATATCCCTTGTGTCTTTTTTTCTTTTTTCTGTAATTTTTCTTTGCTCTGGATGGAGTATGACCAGTAGATGTATCTTAGATAGGTGTTCACAATATTAGGTGCATACGTATTTAATATTGTTAAGTCCAGCTTGTGTATTGAAACTTTCAGCAATAAAAAGTGTCCATTTTTGTCCACGATGGTGGATTTTACATTCAAATTGATTTTATCTGAGATTAGAATTGCCATACCTACTCTTCTGTGTGTATTGTTAGCTTGATATATGTTCTTCCATCCTAATATTAGAGCACCTAGATCTGACTCAACGGCACTTGGCTTGGCTAAATACATCGAAGAAACGCTGACTACACTCAAAAAGGAAATAGATCACTCCACAACAGTAGTGGGAGACTTCAACACTCCACTCTCAATATTGGACAGATTGTCTAGGAAAAAGCTCTATAAAGACACAGATGACCTTATTGCCACAATTAACCAGCTAGACCCCATCGACATATACAGAACTTTCTATCCATCAGTGGACAACTAAGCTACACCTTCTTCTCCAGTGCAGATGGAACATTCTCCAGAATAGACTATATGTTAGGACATAAAGCAATTCTCAACAAAATCCATACCACTTAATTAATGCAAAGCATCTTCTCAGATCATAAAGCCATAAAAATAAAAATCAATAGCAGAAAGCACATAGACAGAAAGTGGAACTCATGGAAACTGAAGAACATCTTGCTCAAAAAACCATGGATTATAGAAATAACAATGGAACAGACTAGATTATTTGTAAATAGCTTGTTGTTATTTCCTGTTAAGTTAGCTTGACTCTCTTATGGTATAACTGAGCTAAATGTTGCTTAGTCCTGTGATGTCTTCATGATCATCGATATGTTTGAATCTACTGTTGTTGGCATTTTGTAAGTCCTTGTCATTGCTGCTTTCTCTTATTTTTTGTTATTATTTAGAAGATAACTTAGGATCTTCTCTGTAGATAATCATTTGCTCAGCACATAGGCTAGTATTTTAATTTTTTGATTTTCAAGTGCTCTGAAGTTATTATTATTATTATTTTTGCTTTATTGCACTGGCAAGGATTTTCAGTGCAGTGTTGAACTGGATTTTGGAGAGAACATATCTGTGCTTTTGTGGGAAAATGGTGTTTTTGCACAATTGTTTGTATGCTTTTTTAACTAATTAATGAAGTTCCTCTGTGTTACCAATTTACTAGTTTATTTTTAATCCTGCATGGTATTGACTTTGTCAATAACTTTTTCTGCATAAACTTTGTCTTAATAAAGATAACTTTTATTTCTTGTTAATATAATGGGTTCTATTAATTAATTTTAAAGTGATAAATCAAAGTTGTATTCCTAGGATAAAAGTCACTTTGTCCTAATTCTGTCTTCTTTTTCTCATGGCTGGATTTGTCTTGCTAGTATTTTTATTAAGCATCCTTTGTGTCTATATTAATGAGGGATCTTATTCTGTTTTTTTTTTTTTTTTCCTCCTCTCTATTTTTCTCTGTCTTACAATATCTCTACAATTTCTTTATGGCATCACTGTTAGCTTGGTCCTCATAACTTCCTTCTCTATTTTGGGGAAGGTTTTTTTCTTTTTTTGTATACCTGGTATTATTTCTTCCTTAAAGGTTTCAGGAAATTCCATTTCCAGATTCCATCTGGGCCTTGAAGAGTTTTGGGGAATGTTTTTGGTTAAGAATTATATTATATATATTCATTGATATTTTAATTTGATATTTTGTGCCTTTCAAGACTTTTTAAAAATTGGTTAAAGTTTTTGAGTTCATTGTCATAAAGTTGTTCATAATATTTCCTTTATTATAATTTTAATACTTTTCCTATCTGTAGTATTTGTAGTTAGCCAAGCCAAGCCATGAGTATTTGTAGTTATCTGCTCTAAATACTGTCAATTCATGGTTTTTCTTTTCTTTATTTTTTATCAGTCTTTATCTGGATAAATACACTATATAAGTCTAATTAAACACTTTTTTTTACCTTGTTGCTTTTTTCAATTTTTAAAAACACATTTTAACTCCTATTTTTTTCTTTTTGGTACACTGTATTTAGTTTGTACTTTGTTTTCTACATTCTCAAGGTGAAAGTTTATTTTATCATGTTCAAGTCTTTGTTTCTCAGACAGGCAGTTAATGCTAGGTGTTTCCCTTTAAGCATTGCTTTACCTTCATCCTGCACATATAGAAATGCTTTTTTAAATTATCTTTCAGTTTAATTTTTTTTTTAATTGTCTTTGTTACTTATTAGACTAATAGAAACACTAATAGTCTCATTTTAGCTTAAAGAACCGCCACATTCTCTGTCACTTTTTGGTACTCTGGGAACTTTTGTGTTGTTCTGATACTGAAAGCTTTGCAAGTAGTATTTCAAATACCAGCAGGTTCACTCTTGATGGGCAAGGCTCAACAGAGCTTCCAGATTAAGGCAGACTTGTAGATATTGGATAGTTAAAACCTTATGAATAGCAGTAGAATGTTGATGCACTGCCAGAGGATGAGTCCCTCAGATTGGAATGCCCCAAATGCCACTGGGGAAAAGCTCCCTTCTCAAAGCAGAGTTGACTTTAATGATGTGGACTGAGTCAAGTTTTCAGGAGTTTCAGTTGCTGATGTAGCATGACCCAAAATGAGAATGCTCCTTAGAAGCAAGCATGGTAAAATTTCATCTCATTTACTTTGGACATGTTTTCAGGACCATTTCCTGGAGAAGGACATCATGCTTCCTAAAGCAGAGAGTTAGTAAAAGAGAGGACACTTAATAACAGTAACAGTATATGATACAATTATGTTTTAAATTGTGTGTTTAATGAAGGAAATTTTATAAAATATTTATTAATAAAAAATGAACTTTAGTTCTGAGATATTTGTGATGTTTTCTAGAATAAGCATGTGTTCCCCCAAAATTTTGTGAATGACCGTAGTGCCGTCCTCACTCCCTTCCCCTGAATTCCAGATAGACTGCTCCTTCTAAGCCCTCTAGAACTAGAAGCAAGGACTCTCAGTAGGAAGCTATGTTCATATAGTTCATACTGGTGACGCACAGGATGATTCTGGTTTCCTTCAGCACATGTATTGTCCTTCAGCTTGATCATGCTTCCATATTCTCTTCTTTGAGCTCTCCAGTTAAAATATTTCTTCCACCTTTTTTTATTAGTATCAGCAACCAACTGAACTAATTTGTATTTCAGCTAAATTCTCCATCACTTTCGTTGCTGTTTCATATCATGGTTTGCATTTAATTACCAAGGGGCAAAACTTGCCCTTTGTACTTACACCAGTGTTTCACGATACATTGGGAATTGAAAAAATGGTTGTAAGTGTTCATGTAAAATTACAAAATAAACCAAGCAGGCACTGGAAGAGATGCAGTAATCACCGACCATCATGCTTAATAGTATATGAATTATCACTTTCAGTGTTTCTGTGGGATTCACTGTTTTTGTGACCAATTCAGTAATGTGTTGTTTCACTGAACAGGTTTCCCTAGGATAATGATTATGTCTAGGTCACTTAGTGTCATTTCTAATATGGGTCCATATAAAAATGCTTTTAAACACATACCTGAAAGATAGGCCAGATCTGATAGCTTCTCTTTCATCTTTCTTGTTCCAAGCTTTCTCTCTCCCTTTCTCTCTTTTGTAATTTGTAAGTTGTCTTACTTTAAAGCAGTCTGTTAATGCAACAGTGGTTTTAAAAGAAATTGCTTTAAAGGAGCCACTCAGAAATCATTAGCAGCTTGTATGAAAAGAAAGGAATATATAGGCTAGACTTTTATGGCTGAGATCTGACATTCTTGACTGAGAGTAAAAGAGAGGAAAGGTCTTTCTTCATTAGCAGCATGACCAAAGCACTTAGAGACTTCAGTCCCTCACAGCCATTATTCTATCTATTGTCCTAATTTAATTTTCCATGATTTTCCTGACAGTGAAGGTTGGCAACTCTTAAGTACAGTACAAAAGGTTTGCAGCACTCATGTTAATAATTACACACACTGCTGTAGCTTTGTGCTGAAGGATATATTGTCTAAAATATCAAATTGAGACAAAAGCAGAAGCTCCAGATGTGAGCAGAACTGAATTCCCTGAGTGCCTTTGTTTCTTAGTCACAGAAAGAAGCCACCTCGTGAGATCCAAATGCTAATAAAGCATTCATACTATTTGGAGCCTTGAGAGAGTTCTAAACAGAAAAACGAGGCGTTTGGAGTATCGCCATTGAAGTACTGCTACTGTTATTGTCTCTGCTGTGGCTTACCAAGGCCTCTCTGACAATATAAAAACTATGATTTCTAGCTTTTTTCCCTAGTCGAATCAATGGCTTTCTAATGATGTATACTGGGCAGTTTGGGAATCCAAAAAAAGAAAGGAAATCCATTGCTGCTGTGTTGATTTGGAATCCTAACAAGCCAATAGGGCACTGTAGTACTACCCCATAGGGTTTCCAAGGAGGAGCTCGTGGATTTGAACTGTTGACTTTTTAGATAGTAGCTGTAAGTCTTAACCACTCCACCACCAGGACTCTAGTTTTAGGATACTTGCTCCAAAACTGTGGGCTCCTAACTGTGGGAAAAGGTAAGCTTTAGTTCAAGATCCTCCTACCTTTTCTGTAAAGACTTTGTCGTTTGCCTTTATTTATTCGTTTGTCACAGGATGCTAGTTTCTCTGCCACATGAAGCTGTTTTCAACCATCTGGGTTCATGTTGTTTCAGGTTCCTTTATCTATGATCCAGGCTCCCTGGAAATGAGGTGGCTAGGGGTAATGACAAGAACTCTCACTCAAAACCTGTGTCCATCCCATACTCTTATATTTTCATATTGGTCCATCAAATATTAATGTGTAGTATCTAATTGTTTTATGTACTAAACCTTTTCCAGTGTAGATGCTTCTGCAAATAGTCATCACAGTATATAAATGCCCTTAAGAGTTACCAAATACTCAAGTGTTCTAGAGATATTTCAGACATAAGACTGATACATCTTTACCCTGATAATACCGCCTTTATCCTACTCGTTGAATAAATGCCATTATAATTCTATACTAGGCTAGACCTAGAAGCAAAAGCTTGCTCAAATCTGAATCTTAAATTAGATTTCTTTGAATTGACAGAGAAATAATAGCCCTTTAAAATAGATCTTCAGAAAGGAAAAAAAAAGTCTTTTCAAATGTTAATATCTTTAAGGATAAATTTTACTGTAAGCAATGGTTTGAAGAATGAGAATGTAAGAAATGTTTCTTCTCACAAAAGGAATATGGAGTCCTTAGAATTGCTGAAAGATGAGCCTAAATGACAGATTTAGAAGAGATGATACTGGTGACATCTCTGCCTGAATCCCTGAAAGGGTCCTACTAGTTGCCCTTACTCCAAATTTTACAGCTAGGTGGAAGGGAAAGCCAAAAGCAGAGAGCTCTTGTCCCATTTGTTGTTTGGAACTCATGAAAGATGATAAGGTGGCTACATTAGAACAGAACTGATGGTAAGATGTGTTTAGGCACGATAACAAGGTGAGGCATTTTTCAGTTTTGTTTCCAAATGAACTCTGTGTTGCCTGGAACAGGCCCACAGTTTCTCAGGAGAAAACTAGTTAATATAGTAATAGCTGAGAACTGAGTGAGCGGGCCTGCCTTAGGTTCAGAAGGGTGAGAAATACTCTAGTAGACAAATTACACTGTGGAAAACTGTGCAGACTCAAGGCAAGTCAGAGGAAGAATTAAATGGGTCTCTGGTTTTACAGCCAGCAGAAAGTGCTGTGAACAGGAGCTTAGCTGTATCACATCATAGTGTTAACTGCATAAACAAGAGCACAGCTACTTGGGTTTAAATCCAGCAGGTTCCTTTCTAGCTGTGTGGCCTTGGACAAATAGCTTAACCTTACTGGGCCTCCTTTCAACCATGTGTATGAGATGATTCATAGTGCCTTCCTTGTAGGTATGTGACTGAATTAAATCAATTATAATTATAACATTTAGAGCAGTTACCTGGCATATAGTAAGTACTATATGTATGCTTCTTAAATGGGTAGTGTAGGGAATAATGGACAAGCTCTCTGAGTAATCGCTGTGTATTTTCACTCCCAAGAGAATAGACAAGCAATTACACTGACTGTGAGCACTTCCCCAACAGATGTTTGGAGGACAGAGCCCTATACTCATGGTAAACTAAAAAGGGCTTTCATAGCCACTGATTATCAGGGAAACTAGCAGATGACAACATGCAGACCAGGTACTATAAACACGTTGCACGAACTTTTCAACATACCAAGATGACACTCATGAAAAACAAGGAAAGTTTAACTTTTTTTTTTTAAAAAAAAAAGCTATCAAAATACAGAATTTACCCTAAAGAAAAATATCAAGAACAAGCTTTTTTCACCTTGTTTTTTCCAGCAGGGGAAAGTTGAGGATAAAGGGAAAGATAAGAACAATTAACAGTCAAGGAGAAAAGAATTTTTTTTTAATTAATTGTTTCATTCATTTATATGTGTTTCCTCTGAGATGTTGTGTTAAGTTCCTAATGAAACAAACCAGTTGCTATCCAATCAATTTCAGCTCATGGCAAACCAATGTGCTTTAGAACAGAAGTGTGCTCCATCAGATTTTCAGGGTTGTGACTTTTTCAAAGCCTGTTGCCAGGCCTCCCCTCAAAAGTGCGTCTACCCAAATCCAGTGCCGTCTAGTCTATTCTGATTCATAGTGACCCTATAGGGCAGGGTAGAACTGCCCCACATAGTTTCCAAGGAGCTCCTAGCAAACTTGAACTGCTGACCTTTTGGTTAGCAGACATAGCACTTAATCACTACACCACCAGGTTTTCCAAAGTACATCTAGTTGAGTTCAAACCACCAACTTTTTAGTTAGTAGTCAAGTGCTTTCAAATCCTGTAAAGATGGCTTTTGGTGACTGTATTCTAAGTGAATGGATTTTAAAAATACCATTTGGAAATTTTTTTCCCTAATAAAATATGGTTTTGATTCCTGAAATATTTGGGAATCATACTTTAAACCTATTGTTTCATCCTGGCCCCACCTTAGAGAACAAGTTCACCTAAGACTATCTCCTGACTCTTCAGTCTAACTTCAAACTGAACTCTGCATGCTCATTAATAGGAATTCCAGAAACTGCAAAGAAAACATTTTAAGGAAGGGGGAAAACTTCACCAATAAAATTGTATTATGCCAAAGTAATACTTAGTAGCTCTTTTATAACTTGAATGACTATTAAAGAATTAGTTAATATAACACTGTTAAACTTTTCCTAGAATATGAGGGTAAAACTATTCAAGGTATGAGACATAATTTTTATTTAACTGTCTGGGAGATTTAAAATGCTTATATTTTCAGAGCATATTATTTGTAACTATTACATTTTTAAATTATTTCAGTAAGGTGTCCTTTTTGTATCTGCTTGAATAAAAAGAAATTCATGTGAAATCTATTTTTAGATTAGATATATGTTATATTAGAAATAGTAATCAGGTTAGTTTAGAAAAGGAAAAACAGTCATTAAGCACATGGTTATATTATTGACAACGTCAGTTATTTTCTTTGAAGTAATATAGCCATCCATTATAGCCACTTGAGTTTGTAAGAATGGAGCACTGGCTTTAATTCCATGAAAGTGTATGAATCACCACCCATTTCAGTGAGTAAGGAAAAAAGGCCTACTGAAAGCTAGTAAATGAATATCCTTCAAAGAGAAGAGAAATAACTTGTTTTTAAAGTATTTCATTTGCATAATGCTTTATAGTCTTCACAATGTTTGTGCATACATGACCTTGCTTTCTCCTACTGGTAAGTCTTTGAGACAAGTAGGACAGAAAATAAGGGAACAACATAAAGATAGAATGATTAAGAAACTTACTCAAGGTCATGTAGTTAATTAATGATAGAGACCATAATACAAAACAGAAATCTTTACACCAATGTAACATACGTGTCACTGGCTTGAAAGTAGTTAAACAGGAAAACACAATGAGAAACAAGCAGAGAGCTTTTAAGCCCCATTTATGTAGCTGAGACATTTGACAGTGAAACTCAATAATGAGTTGAAAGAACAAAAGCAGACTGGAAGATAATATTTAACTCTTTAAACCAGGCTAGCGTTTACCTCCCTTTTTCTTAGGAGATGCAGTCTTTTTGTTTAAGAAAATTTACAGAAAGCATTAGTGGAGAGTACTCACAATGGAAGGTAATACTCAGGGAACCTTACTTCTAGCAAGACAGAAAGTAAGACTATAAAAAGCCATAAAGGATAAAAAACAAACAAAACATGTAGTCATTGAAATCTACTAAGAATCTGTCTACATAAAAAAAAAAAATTCCATTTGTTTTCAAGAGGATTACATAGTACAGGTGGTTTGCTGGGTCAGGACAAGTGGTCTGTAGTGTACAGACCATTTTGCTGAGTCAGCTCTGTAGACTGTAGACTTTCAAGGTCAATCTTGAGTGACAGAGGGGTGCTTCTTTCAGAGACAGAGTTTGGATGGTGTTCCTAGGTACAACAGGAATGCTTTGTGGCCTTTTACCAAATAGCATGGATTCAAGGATGTGAAGTTGTCTTGCATTGTGAAATCCCAACATGGAACTTCAAAGACTATTAGAATTTTAAACTTGACATTTGGGGTAATTATGAAGACATATTCCCAAGGTGGAATCTAGATATAGTTAAAATTCTGTCTCTTGATTTAAAACTTTTAAATATTTAGACATGGGTTGTGTGGGCTTCTTTTTATGCTCTTAGCCTGGAATCCATGAATGTTCTCCATGGGTAGGTCTTAAGGCTTGCAGTTATTGAACATATAGGTATAAATTAATAATGTTGAATATGTAATTACAGATTAATATCAATTCCTCTATCTTAATATCTCAAAATCTACTATTACCATAGATTTCCAGCACTGCTGCATTACTACAAGACCCTAATTATTTTCCACTTGACATACGACTCTAGCTTGGAATGTGATTCCTCCTACCCTCATTACGTTATTCTTAAATCCAGGCTCCCATTATGCTGGATGAACAAGTTCAATTGAAATTAATTAAAATTTAATTTTGTTGATAATACTGTGCACCTAAAACAGTACAATTTCTCTCTAATTAGAGAGCTTTTTTCAAGATGTTAAAATTCATTCTATATGATATTTTTAGGTTTTCTCAAGTATTTCTAGATTATTGTTACAACTTAATGCACAAATTTTATAATTTTAACTATTTTTGAGAAAACAGATTTGTTAGCTAAAACTCACAATAATTTGTACCTTTTTGTTTTTTTAAGAATAGATAGGCCAGTGGGAACAGGAATTTTTTAGGAATAGCAAAACCTTGTACTAAATGAAACAAAATATAGATGGCTATTTCTTTTGAAAGCAGCCCTGGTCCCCTGGTTGTTAATCAAGCGTCTACTAATTGAAGGATTGGCAGTTTCAATCCATCAATCAATTCTCAGGAAAAAGATGTGGCTGTCTGCTTTCACCAAGGTTTGTAGCCTTGGACATCCCGAAGGGCAGTTCTTCTGTGTTCCCCAAGGTTTCTAAGTTTCAGCATGCACTCCAGAACAGTGGGTGGATTATTCCTGTTGAAGTGTGTTTCAATTAATATGGGTTCCTCCTTTAACAGGAAAATCACAGTTTGGGATTTATAAAACTAGCCCTAGCCAATCTTGAGCTAACATAATTGTATCTATAATAAATCATACTACAAGAATAAGGCTCTGACTTTGTGATCACTGCTGATATCAGTAATGTCATTCTCTAAAATGATAGTAGTGGTAGCTGCCTTGATGATTCAGTCTGACATTCTAGATCTGTTTTTTTCCATATAGCTTTACTACTTTTGGATACAGAAAAAAAGCCTAATTCAGATAGTTGTCAGTGTAATTGATCAACGGTATTCTACATGACAAACATTTTCCAGTCTATTTAACTAACACTTTTGAATACATGGTGTAGAGACAGAAAATCTTAAATTAGTTCCCAAACATAATTTAAAGTTATTCTTGAAATTCTATTACATATCAGTCACACTAAACAGAATATACCTAGTATCTCTCATCAGATTTTTGTGTTCCTCTGCAAACATCTTTAACAACAGACATTTATAGTTAGAGTCTTCTCCAGAGAGGATTAGCATGTAATAAACTAGGCATTTCATAGATATATCTTTTTATTAAATAGGTAAATTGCGATAAGAAAAGAGAAGTGTAACTAGAAGCTCTGATATAAAATGGATACTATACAGATGTTAGATGCCATGAATTCGGTTACTACTCACAGTGACTCTGTACAACAGATTGAAACACTGCTAGGTCCTGAGACATGCACATAATTATCGTTATGTTGGAGCCCATTGTTACAGCTAATGTATAAATCCATCTTGTTGATGATATTCCTTTTTATCGATGACCTTGCACTTTACCAAGCGTGATATCTTTCTCCAGGTTGACAACACAGTTGAAATATGTAAGATATAGTCTCACTATCCTTGTTTCTAAGGAGCACTCTACTTGTACATCGTCCAAAACAGGCCTGCTTGTTCTTTTTGCAATCCATTGCATATTCGATATTGTTTTTCAATACTGCAATTCAAAGACATCAGTTCTTCTGTCTTCTTATTCATTTTCCAGCTTTTTCATATTTACAATGTGATTGAAAATACCATGGGTTAGGCTTCAAGGTGATATCTTTATTTCAATACTTTAAAAAGATGTCTTTCAGTAGAGTTACCAAGTGCAATGCATCTTTTGATTTCTTTCTTTCCTTCTTTTTTTATTAAATAAAAAATGAAAGTGTACATACTCTGTGCTTACAATATTGGGTTAAGATAGGAGGAGTACACAAGTTGTGTTGAAGTCCCATTAATATTGGTCTTCTTACTAATGTGTATTGTCACCAATTTCACCCAACCAAATTTCTAATAACTATCTAATCTAAACCCTCACCCCTTGCCCTCCTGCCCTCCCACCCTCCCCACCCTTGTAGCCATCAAAGAGTCTTTTCTGTTATGTAGGAGTATGCTTTCTTTATTGTAGGGGTCTTGTATAATAATTGTCCTTCTGTCGCTGACTGCTGCTTCCATGGTTGTTGATCTAAGGAAAATGAAATCCATCACAACCTCAACTTTTCTTCATTTATGATGATGTTGCTTATTGGTCCAGTTGTGAGGATTTTTGTGTCTTTGCTGCTGAGGTATAATCTAAACTGAAAGCTGTGGTCTTTGCTCTTCATCACTAGTTGTTTCAAAGGCACACAAAGTTGTAGCATCCGTGTAATACAGGTTGTTAAACAGTCTTCCTCCAATCCTAATGCCCTATTCTTCATATAGTCCAGCTTCTTACGTTGTTTGCACAGCATGCATATTGAATAGGTATAGTGAATGGATGTAATCCTGATGCACACTTTTCCTAACTTTAAACCATGCAGTGTCTCCTTGTTTTGTACAAATAACTGCCTCTTGATCCATGTACAGATTCCTCACGAGCACGTTTAAGTGTTCTAGAATTCCCATTCTTTGCAATGTTGTCTGTAATTTGTATGATCTACACAGCTGAATGCCTTTGCATAGTTGATAATACTTATGTAAGTATCTGTCTGATATTCTCTGCTTTCAACCAGCACCCATCATCAGGAGCAATGATATCCTGGGTTCCACGTGCTCTTCTGAATCCAGCCTGAATTTCTGGTAGTTCGCTGTCAGTACACTGCTGCAATTGATTCTTAATGGTGTTCAGCAGAATTTTACTGGAGTGTGATACTAATGATATCGTTCAGTAATTCTTGCATTCAGTTCAGTTACCTTTCTTGGGAATAGTTGTAAATATGAATTTCAGTCAGTTGTCTAGTTAGCTCTCTGCTAAATTTCTTGGCACAGATGAGCGTGTGCTTCCCGGGCTGCATCTTTTTGCTGAAACACCTCAGCTGATACTCTTTCGATTCCTGCAGTCTTGTTTTTCACCAATACCTTCAGCACACCCTGCTTCTTCCTTCAGTGCTATCGGTTCCTGATTGTGTTGCCTCTTGAAATGGTTGATCATCTTGGTGTAACGATTCTGTGCCTTCCTTCCATCTTCATCTGATTCTTTCTGTGTCATTTAATATTTTCCCTCTAGAATCCTCCACTATTGTAACTCAAGGCATGAATAGTTTCTTAAGTTCTTTCAGCTTGAGAAATATAGATCATGTTCTTTCCTTTTGCTTTTCCATCTCCAGCTCTTTGCACGTGTCGGTATAATACTTTGTCTTCTCAAGCTGCCCACTGAAATCTGCTGTTCAATTCTTTCACATCATTTCTTCCTCTTGCTTTTGCTACTTGAGGTTCAGGACCAGTTTCAGAGTCTCTTCTGACATCTAATTCACTTACTTCTTCCCTGTTTTTAATGACCTCTTGCTTTCTTCACATACGGTGTCCTTTATGTCATTCCACAACTCATCTGTTTTTATTAGTGTTCAAAGCATCAAATCTATTATTGAGATGGTCTCTAAACTCAGGTGGGATACACTCAAGGCTGTACTTTGGCTCTTGTGGAGTTTTTCTAATTTTCTACAGTTTCAGTTTGAACTTGCGTATGAGCAATAGATGGCCTATACCTCAATTAGCACTGACTTTACTCTGATTAATGGTATTGAGCGTTTCCATGATCTCTTTCCAGAGATGTAGTTGATTTGATTCCTTTGTATTCCACCTGGCAAGGTCCATGTGTGGAGTTCCTGTTCATGTTGATGACAAAAAGTATTTGCAATTAGGCAGCCATCAGTCTTGCAAAATACTGTCATATGATCTCCAGTATAATTTCTATCACTAAGGTCATGTTTTCTGACTACCAGTTTTCATTGTTTCCAACTTTTGCATTCCAGTCACCATAATTATCAATGCATCCTGACTACATGTTAAAACAATGTCAGACTACAGAAAATGGTAAAAAAAAAAAAAAAAAACAAAAAACTTCAATTTCTTCATCTTTGGCCTTAGTGGTTGGTGCATAAATTTGAATAGTAGTCGTACACTAACATGTCTTCTTGGAGGCAAACGGATATTATCCTATCACTGAGAGCATCATACTTCAGGATAGATTTCGAAATGCTCTTTTTGATGATGAACTAAATGCCATTCCTTTTGAAACTGTTGTTTCCATCAGAAAAGTTCATATGATTGATTCAAAATGTCCAGTACTGTTCCGTGTCAGCTCACTAATACCTAGGATATCAATGTTTGTGTGTTCCATTTCTTTCTTTTTTTAATTTTAATTTTTATTATGATTGAATGAAAGTGTACTTTCCCATATAAATTTGCATGCTCACCTATATGCAGCTTCCAGTGCTCTCCCTGCCCGGTGACAACATGCTCTTCTTCTCTGTTCCATACATGTACTACCCTCCCAACAGTCTCCTATCTCCTCCTCTCCACCCATTCCCCTTCCGCCAGTATCAGGTCAGCAGGATGACATCCTACAGATACATAGAACCATAAAATGCCCAGAAAATATGGTCACTCTTTGTCACCAAGTCCAATCCATTGCGGTTCAAAGAGTTGACTTTCAGTATGATTTATGGACAGAGGCAGCACCAGGACCAGGGGCCATGGTCCCAGGGGAACCCTGAAGCCCCTGACCTGCCACCACCAGTGATAGCCACGATGGAGCTTACAAAGTTAAGTCTCACTGGCAACACAAGAACAAATAGGGGTGCACCCTGAGATTTCCACTAAAAGACGATTTCATTTTTGATGATTTCCAATTTTTATAGATGCACATGCCTTATATTCCATGTTATGATTATTAGTGGATATTTGCTCCTGTTTATTCTCATTTTGAGTCATGCCGCATCAGCAAATGAAGGTCCTGAAAGCTTGACTCCGTCCACATCTTTAAGATGAACTCTACTTTGAGGAGACATCTATTCCCCAGGCAGCTTCTGAGTGTCTTCCAGCCAGAGGTGGTGATCAGAACTCTGAAATCACAGTACAGTTCATGTTGATTCCTTCTAGGTGATCATTATGGATTGAACAGTGTCTTCTCAAAATGTTTGTCAGTTTGGCTAGACTATGATTGTCTTTATTGTGAGACTGTCCACAATTTTATCATCTGATGTGATTTCCCTGTATGTTGCAAATCCTACCTGTATGGTGTTAATGAGGTGGATTAGGAGCAATGATGTTAATGAGGCAGAACTGAATCTACAAGATTAGGTTGTATATGAGTCAATCTCCTTTGAGAAGAAAAACAGATTAGTGAGCAGAGAGACTTGGGACATTATACCACCATGACAATAGGGCCAGGAACAGAGCACAGTTTTAGAACCCGGGTACCTGTGCTGAGCAGTTCCTAGACCAGGGCAAGGCTGGTGACAAGGATCTTCCCCCAGATCAGAGAGATAAAATACCCCCTCTCCCAAAATGGTGCCCTGAATTAAGGACTTTCAGCTGACAAGACAGTGAGAGAATAGACTATTTGTTTTTAAAAGGCTGTTGTGTCTCTGTTAGATCAGCACTAGACAACTAAAACAAGCTGTGAGGAAAATCTGTTCTCTGCCTCTCTCCTAGCTGCTGGTGCCTGCTGCCAGTCTGTGGTGTTCCTTGTTTGTTGCAGGATAAATCCCACCTGTGCTTCCGTCTTCAAATAACCATCTTCCTCCATGTGTTTTTCTCTTTTATTCTATAAGGATACTAGCTATGTAGTATTAGGATTCTTAAAAAGAAAAAAAAAATTCCCTACTTTGCATATACTTGGAAAAAATTTCTGATTTGTTTTTCGGAGTACAAAACTACATGTCTTGAATTATTATCTCATTACTTTATGCAGCAGACCAATTGACCTTGACTTTCTAATTGTGATTTGTGCAGTCCTCCCCTGTGTACTCACATTGAAATGGTGTAACTTACCCTGTTTTATAACCTACTCTGATCCAACTCGACGGCACTTGGCTTGGCTTTGGCTATAATTCTGAACCTTTTTTAATTTGTTTTCATAGTAAGAGTCAATAAAAGACTGAATATTGCTCTGAAATCTAGACATTAACAATTTAGAGGTATCTTCACATTTGCAAGTATAAAGTAGTGTATTGAAACACAATAGTAAGTTTACGATATCATAAATTACACAGTTTTCATTGGGAAGTGTAAAAACTGAAGTGTCTTGGTCTTTTCAGTTGTGACACATTTTATAATTAATACTTTGTTCCTTCAAAATTAAATAAATTATTTATACAATTTATTATTACCCCCTAAATATTTAACTGGAAAGAAACAAATAGGAAATAAACATCAGACGTTTAAAAACTGTTCTTAAACATAATCTTCTAGTGAAACTACCACATCTACAGATTGCAATGGATAAGAGTTGTATCTCCAACATGATTTGAAATAATCCTGCTTAGTACCACAAATATTTTTAAACACAAATGTTAATATTTCCTTATCAGCTACTGTTGGTTTTATTTTGTATGTGGGAAATATAAAGAAATTATAACTTAATTACACTTCTGAATTTGTTTTGAGTAAAATCACTCTATCAGTTAGTAAAACTTACCCGGTGAATTCTTACAAGCCTAAGTGGAAGATGCAATGACATCCTCCAATATGTAGACGACACTCTTGCTTACTGTCTTGGATTGAAAAGTGTCCCCTCAAAGGATGTGTGTAGGAATTTGGCTGGGCCATGATTCCTGGTATCGTGTTATGTTCCAACGTGCTTTAACTCTGCTGCTACAATGTTAATCAGGGAGAAAGGAATGAGCAGCAGTTGTTTTGCTGAGGCAGGACTCAATATTTAAGATTGTATTGTGCCTTGAGGCAATTCGGGGGGGCACATAAGGGAAAGAAAAGCAGACAGAGTTGAGGACTTCGTACTAGCAAGAAGCAGCACTGAGAGCTGACTGTGTCCTTTGAAAAGGACATGGGAGTCCCTGTGCCTCAGAAGTTTCCAGTCCAGGTGAAGACTGATGACAAGGACCTTACTAGAGAGCCAACACACAACGTCTTTCCCTGGAGCTGATCACCTGAATTTGGGCTTGTGTGGCTACTTGACTGTGACAAAATAAATTTTTTTTTTTTTTAAAAGCCACCTGCTTGTTTTATGTGTGTTATGGCAGCACTGGCACTGAAAGTGAAGAGGACCAAACACTTGCTGATGAAGATCAAAGACTGTAACCTTCTTTATGAATTATACCTCATCATAAACAAAACAAAAATCCTCACAAATGGACAAATAAGCCACCTCACAACAAGTGAAGAAAAGTTTGATGTTGTCAAGGATTTCGTGTTGCTGAAATTAATCACTGGATCATTGTTTCCACAATCAACAGCCACGGAAGAAGCAGTAGAGAAATCAAATGTCATATTGCACTGGACAAATCTGCAGCAAAAAGACCTCTTTCAGGTGTTTAAAAGTGAATACATCACTTTGAGGCCTCAGGTACACCTGATCCAAACTAAAAACCAAACCAAAACGCAGTGTCATCAAGCCAATTCTAACTCATAGCAGCCCTGAAGGACAGAATAGAAGTACTCCATGGAATTTCTGAAGAGCAACTGGTGGATTCAAACTGCTGACCTTTTGGTTAGCAGATGTAGCACTTAACCAATGCACCCACAGGGCTTCCTGCCTGATCCAAGCCATGATATTTTTCAGTGGTCTCATATACTGTGTGAAAGCTGGATGCCGGGAGCCAGCCCCGACAACTTTTCCAGGGCTCCACAGAGGGAAGAAAGCAGCATTGGCGGAGAAAGAATTGAGACAGGAGACAGGAAAGAGTTTTGGAGAAAAATGGCAGCCCGTCAAGGTCTGTCTTTCTTTATTTTTTATAGTTGGAGTGACATGATTTTTCACCCTGCCCCCTGACCACACAAGCTATTGGCTAACTTGAAACCGAAACCTTGTGGTCTCTTTTCTTTTCCTTTTAAT
Organism: Heterohyrax brucei; assembly: GCA_028571685.1. Lineage (NCBI taxonomy): Eukaryota > Metazoa > Chordata > Mammalia > Hyracoidea > Procaviidae > Heterohyrax > Heterohyrax brucei. The sequence goes on from CM053148.1 coordinate 102,608,226, forward strand.
TGTCAAGGCCTTCTAGATAATGGCCTGAGGCAGGTGTGTTGTGGTGATAATTGACAGTGAAAACAAAGTTATGCCCCGAGCTCAATCAGCCCTACCAATACTTCAAGGTTAAAATGTACAGGAGGAGGGGTCTAAAGGTTATAATCTCTATTTGTTCCTACTTTGCTCTTTATTTTATCTTTTCCTGTGGGGACAGTAAACACCTACTGTCCCCCACCCTGTGCCTTTCTTAAACTGTTCTAAGATGGGTAATTCTTTTCACATGGGGGGGATGTGCAGTTGGGGGAAGTCAGCGGGGCTGGGCTGGCCTTGGCATTCCCAGGCTGGGCGTTCCCGGGCTGGGTGTTCCCGGGCTCAGTGTTTGTCCTTGTGTCGGGAGATGAGGGGGTATTCTTGAGGAGAGTTTAATTAGGATGAAAAATATACAGCCAGAAATATGTCAGGGGTGAGATGCGTCTGTCTGCCATCACATAGGCTTGTGGCTTTGCTCACAGAGGTCTTTGTGGGTGACGGGCTTCGGCAGCTGGACAATGATCAGCCAGCCAGCCAAGTGCCATTGGAGGCCAAAGAAAAACTAATGTCTTCAAATTATGATGCTGGTTAAGAATATTGTATATGCCATCATCAGTCAGGAGTAAACACATCTGTCTTGGAAGTTGTACCGACAGCATACTCCTTTGCAGTGAGGATAGCAAGACTTTGTCTCACTTAGTTTGAGGGTGTTATGGAATCAGTCTGTGGAGGAGGATGTCACACTTGGTAGGGTGGTCATTTAGTGAAAGAGAGGAAAACCCTCAGTGACATGGATTGACACAGTGGTTGCAACAGCAGGGTCTAGTGTAACAATGATGTGAGGATTGTATGGGACAGGTGGACTCTTCACTCTGCTGTGCTTATGGTTACTTTGAATTGGAACCAGCTTGAAATCACCTAACAGCAAGTGGGAAGGTGAGGCTCACGCTATACACGAAAACATAACAAGCATCTGTTAAGCTCGAGTCTATTTTTCATTTAGATTACACAAATCATCCTTCAAGATAATCTTTTGTACTGCTTCCATTAACTGTAGCAGGTGTATTTCTCTACTTCGTCATTCACATTTTATGATAATAAGATTAACTTAAATTTTAACATTAGAGAAACCAGTCAGCAATTATAACATAAAATATTGTTTACCTGTTATTTCAGACTAAACATTGGCAAGAGTAATAATTAATATAACATAGGACATACAAGCTTAAAGAAAATTTTCCTGAATTTCTCAAGTTATCGCATTGCACACAATGTGATGAGTAAATGTGGATGTGGAGACTGATATTTTAGAACATTAAGTCATTGAAAACATTTTTTCTAAGTGATCCTTGTGTGCCATCTTCCATTTTATGCCCTATATTGCTGACTGTGTGATTTCCTATAGTACAGATCTGATCATGTCAGTTCCTAGCTTAAAATGTCATGCTAAAACCCAAACTAAAGTCATTGTTGTTGACTCAATTCTGATTGATAGTGATCCTATAAAACAGAGTAGAACTAGCCACTAGGGTCTCCAAGGAGTGGCTGGTGGATTCAAACTGCTGACCCTCTGGTTAGTAACCACTGTGACACCAAGGCTCCAAATATCGTGATACACACACTCACCCTTTGCCATCTAGTTAATTCTAACTCATAGTGATCCTTTAAAACACAAAAAACCCACTGCTGTCAATTCTAGGACAGAGTTAAACTACTCCGTAGGGTTTCCAAGGAGTGTCTGGTGGATGGATTTGAATTGCTAGCCTTTTAGTGAGCAATCATAACTCTTTAACTCTTAAACACTGTACTACCAGGGCTCCAAATATCATGATAGTGAGCCAGTAATTTGGGGCTAGTATCTGAAATTTGAGGAGCATGCAAAGACAAACTAGCCTGGCAATTTAATATCCTGCCTTTTAGCACTTATTCACTGCTGTCTCTCCCTAAGTCTGGAAAAAAGTTTTTCTAACCCTTTAGAATGTATGAACCCTTCAAGAGTTAACATATGAGTCATCTTGTCTGGAAAGCCTTCAGCCCACATCCAGACACAGCTGGCTGTCCTTCCTCTGTGTACACAGAAGCAGTCAGTAGTAGAGGAGGTGAGAGAATGATGTGCCAGAAGAGATCATATTGTGAGAAAGCATCCATAAGGTTGGTAGCTGTCTTTGTATTTCTAGGCATCTGAGTTCCTCAGAACAGCTTTAAAGGAATTATTCTTCCCTGGGTAAGATGCTTATTCCTTGGTACAATGCTATGATATGGTCAACACAGCTTATATAAAACATAACCTCTACTGTTATTTTTTGCTTTGGCTGGTAAAGCAGGTGGTGTTGAATCTGAAGTTAACCAAGACAATAAATCTACCTGTTCCATAAATCTAAAAATGAGATACAGAAGAATTAAGATCAGTTGTTTCTTCTGGTCTATATATTTAACCTTATCTGTACCCTGGTGGTGAAGTGGTTAAGAGCTTAGGCTGCCAACCAATAGGTGGGCAGTTTGAATCTACCAGCTGCGCCCTGGAAACCCTATGTGACAGTTCTACTCCTACAGAGTTCTACTCCTATAGAGTTGTGAAAAGTTAGAATCGACCCAACAGCACACAACAAAAGCACCTGAAAGCTCAGGAGATTGTAATTGCTGTGCTATTTTTTTCCCTAGGAAAGGCCATGTATTTCTATGGTTTGCTATATTAACCCTCTTATTTACCACTTCTGGTCTTCTTCACGGAAACCCCGGTGGCTTAGTAGTTAAGTGTTATGTTTGCCGTGCTTCTTGGAAACTCTATGGAGCAGTTCTGCTCTGTCCTATAAGGTCACTCTGAGTTGGAATCGACTCAAAGGCAGCAGGCTTTTTGTGGGTTTTGTCCTCTTAATTTCTTCCTATAGATTTTAAGTACCACCTGGATTCATTTCCCTTACTGGAGTACATCTTTATTTCCATTCACTCACTATATGTTGTGATTGTCAAATATATTTCTGTGTTATAGATTTAACAGCACAATTATACAATATTATTTCATACAATTGCTTTTTAAATCAATTTAGAGAATAAAGAAGAAATAAGCGTCTGTATTGTCTTTTCTAATTACACAAGCACTTTTATGAGTGTTTCTTTGATTTTTTTCATGTCTTTGGAGTCAAATGCTTTCAGTCAGAAGAACTTTCTACACTATTTCTTGCACGGTGAGTCTGCCAGAAATAGAGTCTCTCAGTTGTGTGTTAATATGCAAATCTCTTTATTTTCACTTCCTTTGTGGAAGATTTTTTTGCTGGCTAAGAGATTTGTGTTTGTTTTGCTTTTGACAATTTGAATATGTCTTTCTACAGTTTTTGAATCTCTACTATTTCTGATTTAAGTCAGCTGCCAATGTTATTGAGGATGCCTTGTTTGTAATGAGTTTTTCTTTTTTTTTTCTTTTCCACACTTCTCTTATTGCTTTCAAAGTTTTCTCTTTATCTTTGATTTTTCAAGATTTCCATTATGATATCTCTGGATGTTGATATTTTTGTCATTATCCTACTTGTAGCTTACTGCAATTCCTGGGTTTATATAGTAATGTTCTTTATGAAATTCAGGATGTTTTTGACCATCTTTTTTTAAATATCTATCTTCTCCTGCATCTCTCTTCTCTTTTTCCGATAATCACATTACACATATGTTGGCGTGCTTAGTGGTGTCCCCATTATTTCTCTGAGGCTGTCTTTGTTTCTGGATCTTTCAGCTACGTGCATCAAAGGTTTAGCCTGTGCAACTCAGTGCTGGAGACCTGCCTCTGCCAGTGAGACACGAGGTTTCTGTATTACGAGCTGAGAGAGAGTAAAATACATGTTCTCTGTACCACCTACTTGAAATAAAACTTGTTTGAAGCTGAGCAGGAGAGGGAAAAAGTGAGACCAGCATGTAACTTAAGAACCACAGACACTTGCTTTTCTTACTGAGACTCAGTAGATATTTTTTGAATAAATGCGTCTTCACTTACTGTATATCCTTAGAAAAATGTTCAGAGACTTTAAAAAGTTGTTTTTCTAATTTTACTGGTTATGACTGTTTCACTGGAGAATGAGTTGGTGAGCCCTTGCATCCTCACAGAGTTTGTCTTCCAGTCACTGTGTTTTTAACTATGTAGATGAGTGAAGTACGAAAATCATTTCTAGACATTCAAAAGAAAGCAGATGCTTGGAAAGAGAAAGGAACAAGCAGAGATAAACATCTCCCTGTTGTACCTGACTTTCCAATCCTTGGTTTTAGTCTGTAAGAATAGCTGTATTTTTGCCATGTAGCACACATTTTTCCTGGGTCTAAAGCTATTTGTGTATAACCAAAGGAGCTCCCACCAACTGAATAATTTATGAGTTAAACCACTGGAGTTTTGAAAGTCAAATAGTAGGAGTTTGGATTTCACGAAGGTGTTGACCATGGAGATTTATTGATAGAATTATTTAACCCTCTCATTACCATTGGCCAAAAAGTATCATAGCTAATTATAATGCCTCTGGACCTGAGACGTAAGTTTATTCAAGTTGTAATGCACATAGGATCAAGCCAGTTCCCATTTGTAATACCTAAAGCTCAGCCGGCAGGAGTTGGACACTCACTGTTGCACGAGTTGAGTATTCTATTAGGTGATGCTTGCTGAATGTATTAGTTTTGTAAACTTTTCCCTTTTCTCCCTTTATTTCTGTGAGATAAGGCTTTTAAGCATAATTATGGCTTTCTGTGTGACAGTTAGGGAGCTCTTATCTATTTGTTTTGGTTTCTCTGTGTCGTGTTTGGAAAACCAAAAGTTCCCCCTACAACCTAATGAGAAGGTTCCAGCAATAAATTACCCAGTTTTCAATGGCAAACTGTTGCCACAGATTGGTGGCATCAAAGTACCAGTCACTTCCTTGGTTGATTGCACTGCCATATCCTGTTTCTCAAAATCTATATTAAAGTGAATCAAAATCAAACCCTTTATGGTCCTATTGATTCCGCCTCATTGCCACCCCGAGGAAATTGACTCAGTAACAGTGGAAAATCCATATTATCAACCCAAAATTTAAAACCCTCAAATATCATGCATGCATTCTGATACTGAAAGCCCATGTCATCAAAAAAAAAAAATAATAAAATTAAGGAAAAAAATGGAGTAATGAAAGGATTAAAAAATATTATGAAGTTGCTAGAGTTTCAAAGTAAACTGTTTTAAAATGTTTACTCAACATGTGTATAACCTTGCACAATTTCTTGCCTCAATTTTATCATCCTTAAAATAGATACAATAATTTTACATCATAAAGTTTTCCTAAGGGTGAAATAAATCAGTCATTCAGAATGCTTAGAACACAGTCCAGCATAGTAAGCTTCTAAGATATGGTCTAAAAAATCCTCATGGCAAAAACCTGGTAAGTACTTTCTTAGAGTCTGAGGTAAAATTAATAAAAACAACAGTCTAATGTGTTAAATGGATCGATATACTGATAAACTACATCCTTTTCATATTTTTATTTACCATGACTAAAGCAAATTAAATTTCTCTAGATTCAAAGCAGGATCCTAATTCTCAACACTATTACTAGACACAGCATCCCATGTATAGTATTCATGCCTAATGATATACCTAAAAAATTACTAATATTTCTCTACTATTAATAATACAACCAATTAACTTTATCCCTACCCCTTGAACTGCATTGATAGTCAAGTGACATTAGTTTAGCATTAACCAAGAATAACTATTCAAAGTCTAGAGCTACATAGGCAAACTGAAATCTATTTAGTAATACTGGAATATAGATGAGAAAAATTATCTTATTGCTAGATGCAAGTACACAACAATGTTGTAGGAAAATTATTTTGATTAGAAATATTGTTATACAAACTAATAAGCTATATAGTTACATCAGGGAAAGACATGGTGGGTTTTATTCTCCTTTAAATATTTTTCTATTATTCACGTAAGAATAGCTACAGGAGTAAAACAGAAATTGAAGAAATCTTTATTGTATGCTTTTAAATACACAAAACCATTTTTTCCTATAGAAAACTAAAGATTCTTTATCTAAGCCCCTAAGAAGATAAAGTACCTAGGAATTAGTCTAACCAGAGAAACAATAGACCTTTACAAAGAGAACTACAAGCCCTTACTACAAGAAACTAAGAGAGACTTAGATAAATGGAAAAACCTACCCTGCTCATGGATAGGAAGACTTAACATTGTGAAAATGTCTATTTTACCCAAAGCAATTTATTTATATAATGCAATCCCAATACAAGTTCCAGCATCATTTTTTAATGAGATGGAGAAACAAATCACCAATTTTGTTTGGAAAGGGAAGAAGCCCGGATAAGTAAGGTACTACTAAAGAAGAAGAACACACTGGGAGGCCTTTCATTACCTGGCCTTAGAACATACTACACTGCCACAGTGGTCAAAACAGCCTGGTACTGGTACAAGAACAGACAGATCGATCAATGGAACAGAATTGAGACCCCAGAGATGACACCATCTACCTATGAACAGTTGATATTACACAAAGGCCCTAAGACATTAAATTGGGGTAAAAACAGCATCTTCAACAAATGGTGCTGGCAAAATTGGTTATCCATCTGCAATAAACTGAATCAAGATCCATATCTTACACCTTATACAAAAACCAACTCCAACTGGATAAAAGACCTAAATATCAAACCTAAAACGATAAAGCTCATCGAAGAAAAGGTAGGAACAACAATGGAAGTTTTAATACACAATGAGGACAGACTCCAAAATCTGTCAAAGAAACCTCAATCAACAGAAGAGAAAGTAGATAAATGGGAACTATTAAGAATCAAACACTTTTGCTCATCCAAAGACTTTATTAATAGAATTAAAAGAACACCCACAGAGTGGGAAAAAATATTTGGCAACTCTATGTCAGATCGACACCTGATCTCCATAATCTATAAGATACTACAAAATATCAATAAGAAGAAGATAAACCATCCAATTAAGCGATGGGCAAAGGAGATGGACAGATACTTCACTAAAGAGGAGATCCAGGCAGCCAAAAAACACATGCGGACATGTTCACGATCTTTAGCTATTAAAGAAATTCAAATCAAGACAACAATGAGATACCATCTCACCCCAACAAGATAGGCCATGATCCAGAAAACACAAAACAACAAATGCTGGAGAGGCTGTGGAGAAAATGGAACCCTCCTACACTGTTGGTGGGGTTGCAAAATGGTCCAGCCCCTTTGGAAGGCAATATGGCGCTTCCTTAAAAAAATGGATATCGATATACCATTTGACCCAGTAATTCCACTACTTGGAATATATCCTACAGATTCAAGGCCTTTCACACCAACGGACACATGCACCAGAATGTTTATCGCAGCACTGTCCACAATAGCAAAAAGATGGAATCAACCCAGATGGCCAACAATAGAAGAATGGACAGGTAAACTGTGGTACACATACTCAGTGGAGCACTACGCAATGATAAAGAATAACGATGATTCCAGGAAACATCTCCTAACCTGGTTTCAACTTGAAGACATTATGTTGAGTGAAAGTAGTCAGCGACAAAAGGACAAATACTGTATGAGACCTCTACGATAAGATCTCAAAAGCAGACTTGTGTATAGAAGAAAAGACTCTTTGACAGCTGCAAGGGAGGGGAGGGAGGGAGGGAGGACAAGGGGGGGAGGGTTTAGTTTAGGTAGTTACTAGAAATCTAGTTGGGAGAAAGTGGTGACAGCACACATTAGGAACAAGAACAACATTAAGTGGACTTCAGCATAACTTGAGTACTCCTTCCATCTTAACTCAATACTGCAAGGATAGAGTAGCTGGGGCGGGAGGCGAGGGACCATGCTCTTAGACGAATTCCAGGCCAATTGGCACAACTAGCGTTTTGCTAAGAGAGCTCTCTGCACCCCACATTGGTGAGTGGCGTCTAGGGTCTTAAAAGCTGCCAAGCTGCCATCCGAGGACACAGCAAATGGTCCCAACTCAGCAGGAACGGATGCTCACCAAGGGCCAAAATGGCATGCGGTAAAGACAACCGAGAAGACAGAGAGACCCACAAGAGTGGGTGCCTACATCGACCTGGGACCAGAAGAACCGAATGGTGCCCGGCCACCACCAGTGATAGCCATGACGGAGCTCACAGAGAGGAGCCTCAGTGGCAACAGAAGAATAAAAAGAGGTGCATCATGAGATCTCCACTAAAAGACCTCAACTGATGGTCCAGCGGTTTTGGGGTTCCTCTGAGAGCATGGCCCCCGGCCCTGATGCTGCCCATTCCCATAAATTATAACAAAGTTCCACTCTTTGGACAGGAATGGAATGGACTTGGCAATGCAGAGTAACCATATGTTGGAAGCACTTTATGGTTCTGTACATCTATAGGATATCATCTTGCTGACCTCTGGCTGGAGGAATGGGAGTGGACGGAGAGGAGGGGAAAGGAGACTGTTGGGAGGATGAGACATGTATGGAGCAGAGAGGAATAGTGTGCAGTCACCGGACAGGGAGAGCAGTGGAAGCTGCATATCGGGGGGCATGTCAATTTTCATGTGAATGTACATTTTCACTCAGTTATGTTAAATAAATAATAATAATAATAATAATAAAATAAATAAAAAAAGATTCTTTATCTATATACCAGGTTTAGAGTCTTTATTTATATATTTATTTTTAAACATTATTATAATATAAGATGTGAAACCTGGGAAGGTAGAAATAGCAGCGAGATAGAAAGTGCTGCTTTCAGTCATCTTTAACTTATGGTTGCTATCATGAGGATTTTTCTCCGCAATTCTGAAAGGAATTAAAAATAATTACTGAGGATTAATAATACTGCCCTAAAATATTTTGCTCTATTTTTAACATAGTTAATGGGAAGAGATGTTTAATGACAGATTCATGTTAATATCAATGCATGTACAATGAACTAAAATGTTTAGAAAACAAAAACTTTTTTTTTCCCTAAATAAGTAAGAGCATGTAACATAAGTACAGGTTAAAGACAAAACATAACACACAGTGATTTCAGAGACATTAAGCCATTGTAAATGAGCAGCAAATCTTGGTATTTCCATAATGCAAACAAGTCATTTCCCTTTGTCTTAGCCATCTAGTACTGCTGTAACAGAAACATCACAAATGGGTGGCTTTAACAAGCTGAAATGTGTGTTTTTTACACTTAAGGAGGGTATGCGACAGAACTCAGGTGCTGGCTCTAGGGGAAAAGTGTCTTGCTCATTCAGTTTGAGAAGAAGGTCCTTGTCTCCTAAGTTTCTGCTTCCTGGTTCCTTGGAGATCTTCACGTGTCTTGGCATTTATCTCGCTCCCTGTCTCTCTCTGTTGATTTGTTTAATCACGTTTGTGTTTTAGAGAGAATGATTCAAGGTACCTTCTGTTCTAATCCTGCCTCCTTAACAGAACGAAGATAACCCATTTTAAAATGGGATTATAAGCACAAGCATAGAGATTAGGATTTACAAAACACATTTTTGTGAGACGTAATTAAATCCAAAACATGTCAGCCTTTCATCCCCCAAATTTCATGTCCTTGACCCATGCAAAACCCAGTCATCATTTCAAATAATCCTCAAAATCTGAAGTCAACTCTGAGTGCAAAATCTCATGTTTTGAATCATCTAAATAAAATCTCGTTTAAGACTTTAAGCATATTCCCTTCTGAGGCAAAATTCCTCTTCATCTGTGAACCTGTGAAATCTAAAATACACGTTATCCGCTGCCACACTACAGTGGAGGCACAGGCGCAAAGCAGACATATTTGCTAAAAATGAGAGAAACTGGAGGGAAAGAGGAGATAATAACCAGCAAGCAAGTCCAAAACCCAGCAGAACAAATTATTTTAGCTATCAAGGTTTGAAATTTTTTTCTCTTCTTTGAGACCTGCCAGGAGCCAGCCCCAGCTGGGTTTCGGGAATACGAAGGGGTTGGTTGGGGTCGGCGGAGAAGGAAAATGAGACTGAGACAGGAAAGAGTTTTGGAGAAAAATGGCAGCCCCCAAGGTCTGTCTTCCTTTCTTTTTTGTAGTTGAGGTGACGTGATTTTCACCCTGCCCTCTGACCACACGAGCTATTGGTTAACTTGAAGCCTATACCTCGTGGTCTCTTTTTTTCATGTTAGTTATTAGGGCCTTCTGGATAATGGCCCAAGACAAGTGGTCTTTTTACGTATTAACCATTAGGGCCTTCCAGATAATGGCCCGGGACAAGTAGTCTCTTTACATATTAATCATTAGGGCCTTCTAGGTAATGGCCCGACTTTGAGCTCAACTAGCTCTGTGCTTCAAGGTCAGGAGGTACAGGAGGAAGGGGCATATGCAGTTAGGGCAAAATATTATCAAGGACAATTTGGCTAGAAAAATGTCACAGCTGAAATGCCTCTGCCTGCTGTCACATAGACCTGTAACTTTGTTCACAAAGGCCTTTGTGGGTGATGGGCCTTGGCAGAGACCCTCTGGGCAATGACGCTGTTCTCTAGATTCTCTGTATTGCCTCTCCTCCTGGGTGTTGCATGGAGGTCATCTAAAATGGCAATTCTGCATCATTTTCTTGGAGTGTTACCATTCTCCTGGTAGAATAGTAACCCAATCCTCTCAACTCTAGCAGCCCCTTTCTGCAGCCTCTTGCGTATGATAGCCCTGCTTCCTCAGCACTGGGCAGTGGCTTCATCCCCACTGTGCACACTAAGAGCAGCCCCACATTCCAGTGACAAGTTGGCAAAGATCCAACTTCTTAAACCTAAAAGGCTGTGGCCCTACTCTTGAAAAAGGAAGTAACCCTGCTTCCTGTTCTCCTTCTAACAGTTCTTGTGATCTTCAAGATAGTGCTTTTCTTTTCTTGGAAGACACCAGATAGAGCTCCTGTGGCCTGTTTACTGCTTGTAGATTTCCAAGAAACAGATAGTTTTCTTTCCTTTTTTCCTTTCTCTCTCCACTTCATTCAGTCTAAGCTGATGGGTTTTCTCTTGTGGCAGTTGGCTTAGATTTGTCTGTCACCAGCTTAATCTTAGTAACTAAAGACTGTGTAGGCAAGTCCTTGGTGTACGTTCTAGTACCCATGTCTAGCTTGTACAGCAGAAATTTCTAAATCTTCAAGTTCTGTTTTCATTTTACAAAATTCGTTTTTAAGTCCATCTCTTTCATCTGACGCTTTATTATAAAGTGGCCAGGAGAAGCCATTCAGCCTCTTTAAGATCTTGCTCAGAAATCTCATCAGCCAGATATCCAAGTTCATCAGTTAATACATTTCACCTTCTGTCAAATATTTGAACGTAATTGAGAAAAATTCTTCACCACTACATGAAAAACATTGCTCTTCTTCCACTGTCCAGTCACACTTTCATCACTTTCAAAGCCTACCAGAAGCACATTTAGTATCCACATTTTTAGCAACCTTCTGTTGCTGATGCCATATGTATTCTTAAAGACAATAGAGACGTGCTCTATAGCTCTCCTTCCTTCCGTCTGAACCCTTACCAAAGCTGTCTTTCATGCCTATAATATTACCAACAGGTTCCTCGGGGCTATTTTCGCTTTTACTGTTACGAACCATAAATTTTTTTCAGCCTCGACCCATTGTCCAAATCCAAAACCACTTCCTCATTTTGGGTGTTTGTTAGAGCAGCACTTCTGCTTCTCAGTGGCAAATTCTGCCCTAGTTTTCTAGTGCTGCTATAACAAAAAGACCACCCATGGATGGTTTTAATATAAATAGAAATTTATTTTCTCACAGTTTAGAAGTCTGAACTCAGGGATCCAGCTCTAGGGGAAGGCCTTCCCTTTCTCTTTCTCTTGGCTCTGGAGGAAGGTCCTATTCTCTTCAGCTTTTGCTTCCTTGTTCCCAGGAGATCTCCATGTGTCTTGGCATCTATTTTACCCCATCTCTCTCTCTCTCTCTGCTGGTTTGTTTAAGCTCTCATATCTGAAAGAAAATTGGCTAAAAATACACTTGGTTTTTAACATAACAAAGATAACCGATCCCCAAGTGGAATTATAATCAGAGGCATAAACCCAATTGATTGCTACCCGTAATGACCCTATAGGAGGGAGTTGATCTGCCCTGTGGAACTTCTGAGGCTGTAATCTTTATGTAGGAAAGCCTGATGGTGTAGAGCTTAAGTGTTACGGCTGCTGACCTGAAGGTCAGCAGTTCGCATCTGCGAGGTACTCCTTGGAAACTCTATGGGGAGAGTTGTACTGTGTCCACCAGGGTTACTGTGAGTTAGAATCTACTTGACAGCAATGAGTTTCGTTTTTGTTTTAATCTTTAAGGAAGCATACAACCAAAACTTTCTCCCACAGAGCAGCTGGTGAGTTCAAATTGTTAATCTTTCAGTTATCAGCCTAATGCTTAACCATTGTACCACGAGGCCTAGGCTGGCCCAACCACAGGAGTAATGGTTAGTATTTACAATCCATATATTTGGAGGGCACAATTCTATCCATAAAACCCTTAATATATTTTTGTCTTTATATCATCTATTTGCCAAGTTAGCCAAGTGCCGTCGAGTCGGATTTCCTCTGAAAATAGAGGAAACAGAATATAAATCAAGCAAATAACTCTTGCATGATAAATTATGAAAAATATCTGATCTCTTGATCATGAAAAGACATGGTCAAAATGCTTTTTACTTCCTGGCATGAGTCCCAGACTCTGAGTGTCATTCCAAGGAAACATTTCCATGATATAGTGTTTGCTACTTTTACATGATTGTACAACTCACAATTAAAAAAAAAAACGCTTAAAGTTTTCTTAAATGAGCTTTCCTATATATAGCTGTGGAATACGTTACCCAAAGAAGGAAAACTATGAAACTAATTAAAACATGATTTATTTAGAATATCTTAAATGTGAAAAATAGCTAAGATATTAGAAAGAGCGAAAATAAAAATGAAACCTGTCACAAAATCATTTCTCTTTATGGCTAGTTATGTACAAAGGTTTATGCCCAGGCCCTGAACACAGACCGTGTCAGTCCCCAGTATCTGTGGACATCATGAAAACTTGGTAAACTCATAGCAATAGCACCAGAATAAAAAATGTTTCTGCTCCAGCAGAATTATCCAAAGATTTTAACAATTCTCAGGTTAAGATCAGAAAATATGTTATGGGTCTTCTTTTTCTTATGTTTCAAGAGTTATGGTAAAATTCCTCCCTCCAATAATGACAAAAATAAAAATATTTTAATTTGCATCAGTTCAGTTACTGCTATTATAGATTTTGTTCAAAATGGAATGCACAAAGCAATAAGACTGTTAAATGCATAGCTATAATTAATAAATATCTCTTTGATCATTGGTAAGTATTTTAACATTATAAAATTAAAACATGCAATATAGACTATTCAGTAAGTATAGTGTGAATAAGCATGTTGCATCCTTAATGTGTAACATTTGGTAATTATGTTGGAAATATACATAGGGGAATCATTACTTTCTCACTGAAACTTTTATCAGTTAGTCATATAAGTAAGAATGTGCCACAAGAGGAAAACGTTAAATTTGAACAAACTTTTGTCCTTTACTGGATGCTGTTAAGTATACAACATCCTTTTTTCTGTAAAAAATTTACATTTTATGTGCATGCCAGTCTTAAGGATGTAGGTATTTTATATGTGTTATTCCCATATCAAATTATAAAATTTTCAAATGGAAATATTGGGACAAATTTCACATGTCAAAATATATTTCCAAGTCTTAAATATTTATTAGCTTCACAGTAATACACAATAGCTTTGTAACTGTATCAACTTTTGATTTAAAATACATAATTTTTCACTAAGCAGTTTGGTAGGATAGGAAATCAGAAGATGTAGAAAAGTGGTTTGAACTTTCTCACTACATAACTGAATACTAAACTAATTTGTCCTTCCAGGTCTTAGTTTCTTGATTAGGTGATCTGAAAACCATATGCCTCCTATTTATATGAGCAAATTATTTTTAATATCAGAAATACTGCTCCAGTTTGTTCCTTTTCAAAAACTTATTATTTCGATATATAAGTTATCTCTGTGAAATTGTCAAGGTGTCTTTGGTTGTACTGCAAAGGAATTTTGAATTTTTGAAGATTGAGAACTGCAGTGATCATTAAATTTGATAAGCTTTAGCAACTAAAATTCTTACAACCCAGTTGAGAAAGAGGAGTGCTGTACTACAAGAAACCCTCATGCTTGGTGATTAGTATCTTCAGGTTTGACTAGAAGAGGTGGAAAATGGTGCCTACCAGAGAAATTACAGTCTACAAAACAGGAAGCAATTACTATATCTTTGAGAAAGCAAAATTTAGAATGTGTTTTGCCATTCATAGATGTCTAGGAAACCAGACAGCAAGACACAGAGCAAGAGGGCAATATTGTAGATGGAAAAATTAGGATGAGCAGAAGACTCAGAAGGAGATTCTCAGAAATAATTAGTGAATTATGTGCAGTTACCACAGAAGAAGGGATTATTGGCTAGCCAGGAATTTTTAGGAGCTGAATTAATGGTCACTGAGACCTTGAGAGCATGACCAAATTTTAAACCACTAGCTAATTGTTTTTAATCTTTGTTTCTGGTTCTTAACTTGAGCGTGAATCTACAGCAATTAAAGTCCTGGCAGGAAAGAGAAGGCAAGTTTAGCTGGGATTTTGAGACATTAATAATAGACTAGTTACTTATAGACATGTAACAAGGGGCATACAGGGACCAGCATCAACAAGAAGCCACCCATGCTTGAAGGAGCAAAGAGAGAACTGTGAGTCCACAGAGATAGCCCTCAGGATTGGAGCATCCTAACAAGAGTTAGTTCATTTTATAGTGATGCAGGCTCTGCTAAAAGAAACAGGGGAAGGAATGAGGGTGAAATACACTCAACTCTGTCCTCCAGCTTGCAGATCTTCTATCAGAGCTTCCCAGTGGTCCAATCCAATTAAGAACTAGAGGGCCAGAGAAGCTGGGTGATGAAATTTGTAGAAATCAGCCTCTGAGGCACAAAGCTGGCAAAGGTGTATGTATGTTGAGGGAGGCTGGAGTAGAGGGTTAGAGGTGAGAATAGAGGTACACAGCCCTACTAGAAGTTTTAGAAACATTAACTGAGTCATTGTGCTCTTTAGATAATATGTGTGATGAGCAATTTCATACCAGATTCCACTCAGACACATCCATTTATTAAGACTCCAAAAAACAGGATTTGGTGAAATATTTTAAATGAATTCTTGAGGGATACATATAACTAAATATTTCATGCTGCAGGTATAAAATAATTAAAATGAATTCTTCAGGGGCAGATTAACCAGTAAGCATGATATACAGTGGCTTAATAAGCAAGGTACCATTGGGCTTAATTGTGTTTACTTGCTAATTCGTGGTGCATAATTTCACTGTGGGGAAAGAAAGAGTTCATTTAAACTAATATATATATAAATTTGTATTGTGCTTTAGGTGAAAGTTTGCAGAGCAAATTAGTTTCTCATTAAACTTTTAATACACAAATTGCTTTATGTTATTGTTTGCCAACCCTGTTACGTGTTAATACTGTCCTGCTTTTTACCTTGGGTTCCATGTTACCATTCGTTTAGTTTTCCCATCTCCTCGTGCCTTCTCGTCTTTGCTTTAGGAAGGGAGTGCCCATTTAGTCTCATATACGTAACTGAACTATGAAGCATGTTCCTCACCTGTGTTATCATTTGTCCTATACACCTGTTTCATTTTTGGCTAAAGGGTGAACCTCAGGAATGACTTCAGCACTGTGTTAAAAAGGAGTTCAGGGCTACACTCTCAGAATTCCTCAAGTCTTGGCTAGAATAGCAGGCCTATTTATTTATTTATTTATTCCTTTCTCCCCTGGTGAATTTGAATTTTGTTCCACATTTTCTCTAGCTCTCTTTAGGGCCCTCTATTGTGATCCCTGATAAGAGCAGTCAGTGGTCATAACTGGGCACCATCTAGCTGTTCTGGGTTCAGTCCAGTAGAGTTTGTGGTAGTTATTGTCCATCAGTCCTTTGAGCTAGTCCTTCCCTTGTGTCTTTTTTTTTTTTGATTTTTTTTGCTCCAGCTGAGGTCGGAATGCTAGAGGTACCTTAGATGTACTTCACAGGCTTTTAGGATCCCAGCTGCTACTCACCAGTCACACGTATAAAATCACCTTTATAGACTATGTTATGCTGGTAAGTGAAACATCCCTGGAGAACATAGTCTTCAACCCTCAACCTAGTAGCTTGGTCCTCTGGGGAGTTTAGATGTGTCTGTAAAGCTTTAATGACTGCCCTGATTAAGTTGTGCTAACTTCACTAGTGTTGTATACTGCCTTATCCTTCACCAAAGTTGCCATTCATCTACCATCCGATTATCACTTTCGTCTCCCCTCTTCTTCCTTTCTTCATAACCATTGAAAAGTGTTTCGCTGTGGAAATATTTTCATGTGTTTATTTTTTATTGTGATTAAGTGAAAGTATACAATCCAAATAAAATTTGCATGACTGCTTATCTGCAGCTCCTTCTGCTCTCCCTGCCCAGTGATAGCACATTCCTTCTTTTGGTTCTACACATAAGTTGTATCCTCTTAACAATCTCCTGTCACCTCCTCTCTACTCTCTCCTCTCCTTTCTAGTAAGAGACCAGTAGGACAGCACCCTGTAGTTGCCTAG
This sequence comes from Heterohyrax brucei, assembly GCA_028571685.1. Taxonomy (NCBI): domain Eukaryota; kingdom Metazoa; phylum Chordata; class Mammalia; order Hyracoidea; family Procaviidae; genus Heterohyrax; species Heterohyrax brucei. The sequence goes on from CM053148.1 coordinate 102,624,871, forward strand.
AACCATAAAATGTACACACAATGTGGTTAGTCCAGTCCATTCCTGTCCAAAGGGTTGACCTCAGTAATGTTTTCTACTAAGGGGCAGTAGCAAGTCTAGGGACCATGCTCGCAGCAGAAATCCCAAGCCTCCAGACCATCAGTTGTGGTCTTTTAGTGGAGTTCATGAAGTGCACCCTCTTTTTCTCATGTAGGCACTGGGACTCCATATTGTGTGCTCCATAACAGTTGTCAGTGGTGGTGGCCAGGGACCTTCTGGTTCTTCTGGTTGCATGTTGATATAGTCACCCACTCAGATGGGACTTTCTGTCTCCTCTTTTGTCCTCGTGCCTTAGATGTTCTTGACGATCATCTGTTCTGGATGAGTTGTGACCATTTGGTGTACCTCAGATGGCAGCTTGCTAGCTTTTAAGACTCCAGTCACCACTCACCAAATGGGGTGCAGAAGACTCTCTTAGCAATAGCTAGGTATGCCAGTTGGCCTTGATGTCCCCTGAGAGCATGGTCCTCAAACTCCCGCCCCTGCTATTCTATCTTTGCAATATTGGTTTAAGATTAGAAGAGTTTTCAGTTCGTGTTGAAGTCCAGTGAAGTTGATCTTCTTTCCACTGTGTGCTGTCACTGCTTTCACCCAACAACATTTCTATCAACCATCTAATCCATAACCAGCCCTCACCCTCCCTCCCAACACTTGTAGCTGTCAAAAAATCATTTGTTCTGTATGTAAGTATTTTTAAGTCTTTATAGCAGGGGATTCATACAATTTTTGACCTTTTGCCACTGACTGCTTTTGCTCAGCATGAAGTCTTCCAGTTGAAGCCACGTTATGAGCCAGCCAAGTGCCGTCGAGTCGGATCCGACTCATGGTGACATACTTCCTGAAATCATCATTGTTCTTTATCATCGCATTGTGTTCCACTGAGTATATGTACCATGGTTTGCTTATCCATTCATCTGTTGTTGGGCATCTATGTTGATTCCATCTTTTTGCTGTTGTGGACTGTGCTGCAATAAACATTCTTTTGCACGTCTCTGTTCATCTGACTTCCCTTGATTCTGTAGGATATATTCCAAGCAGTGGGATTACTGGATCAAGTGATACATATATATCTCCAGCTTTCTAAGGAAGCTCAAATTGCTTTCCATAGAGGTTGTACCATTTTGCAATCCCACCGGCAGTGTAGGAGAGTTCCAATCTCCATGGCCTCTCCAGCATTTGTAGTTTCATGTTTTTTGGATCATGGCCAACCTTGTGTTGGGTGAGATGGTATCTCCTTGCAGTTTTGATTTGGGTTTCTCTAATAGCTAATGATGGTAAGCATATCCTTATGTGTGATCCCGCTGCTTGAGTATCCTCTTTGGTGGTGTCTGTCTGTCTCCTTTGCCTGTTGCATAATTGGGTTATTTATCCTTTTCTTGTTGATATTTTGCAGTACCTTGTAGATTAAGGAGATCAGACGTCAGTCTGACATATGGCTGCTAAATATTTTTTCCCAATCTGTGGTCTTTTAACTTTGATAAAGTCTTTGGATGAGAAAAATTGTTTGATTCTTATAGTTTTCATTTATCTATTTTCTCTTCTGTTGATCATGCTTTACCAGATTGTGAAGTCTGTCTAAGCTACGCATTAAAACTCCATTGTTGACCCTGTCTTTTCTTTCATGATCTTTATCATTTTAGGTTTGATATTTAGATCTTTTATCCAGTTCAAGATAGTTTTTGTGTAAGGTGTGAGATATGGATCTTGTTTCAATTTTTGTGGATGGATATCCAATTTTGGCAGCACCATTTGTTAAAGAGAATGTTTTTACCCCAGTTTAGAATAGGGCCTTGGTGCGTATTAACTGTTCGTAGGAGGATAGTTGCATCTCTGGGGTCTCAACTCTACTCCATTCATCTATATGTTTCTTTTTGTATCAGTACCAGGCTGTTTTGACTATTGCAGCAGTGTAATAGGTTCTAAAGTCAGGCAGTGGGAGGCCTTGTAATGTGTTCTTCTTCAGTAGTGCTTTGCTTTTCTGGGATTTCTTCTCCTTCCAAACAAAGTTGATGATTTCTTTCTCTATTTCATTGAAAAATGTCCCTGGAATTTGTACTGGAATTGCATGGTATATGTAGATTGCTTTGGATAAAATAGACATTTTCAAAACGTTAAATCTTCCTAACCATGAGCACACTTATGTAAGTCTCTCTTAGTTTCTTGCAGTTCTCTTTGTATAGGTCTCTTGTTTCTCCAGTTAGATTTATCCCTAGATATTTTATCTTCTTGGGGGATATAGTAAATTGTATGATTTGATGATTTCTTCTTTGATGATCTCTTTGTTCGTATAAAGGAATCCTGCTGATTTACTTATGTTTATCTTATATCCTGATACTTTGCTGAACTCTTGTATTATTTTAAGTAGTGTACTTATGGATTCTTTAGGATTGTCTGCATACACAATCATATCATCTGCAAAGAAGGAAATTTTTACTTTGCTGATGCAGATGCGCTTTATTTCTTTGTCTTGGCTAACTGCTATAGCTAGAACTTCCAGTGCACTGTTAAATAAAAGTGGTGAGAGTGGGCATTCTGGTCCAGTTCCCATTCTCAAGGGAAATTCTTTCAGTGTTTCTGTATTCAGGATTATGTAGGCAGTTGGCTTTACATAGTTGAGGCATTTCCCTTCTACTCTTATTTTGCTCAGAGTTTTTAGCATGAATGGGTATTAGACTTTGTTGAATACCTTTCTGCATCAGTTGATAAAATCAGGTGATTCTTATCCTTTTGGGTATTTATGTGGTTGATCAGATTAATTGTTTTTCTGATTTTGAACCAGTCTTGCATCCCGGGTATGAAACCAGCTTGGTCAAGATGAATTGTTTTTTTGACATATTGTTGAGTTCTATTGGAAAGGATTTTGTTGAAAATTTTGCGTCTCAGTTCATGAATGACATTGGTCTGTAATTTTCTTTTTTTTGTGGGGTCTTTCACTGGCTTTGGTATCAGGGTTATGCTGGCTTCACAGAATGAATGTGGGAGTATTCCATTCCTTTCTATGTTGTGAAATAGTCTCAGTAGTATTGAAGTTCACTCTTCTCTAAAAGTTTGGTAGAATTCTCCAATGAAGACTTCTGGGCCAGGACTTCTTTTGGCTGGTAGTTTTTTGGTGATTTTTTTCAATGTCTTCTTTGTGATGGGTTAATTAAGTTGTGCTCTTTCTCCTTGTGATAATTTTGGTAGGTGTTATGAATCTAGACGTTTTTCTATTTCCTCTAGGTTTTGAAATCTGTTAGAGTACAGCCCTTCATAGTATTATGTTATGATATTTTGATTTCATTTGTGTCTGTTGTGACACCTCTCATCTCATTTCTCATTTGGGTTGTTTCCTCTCCTGTTTAGCTTTTGTAAATTTAGCCAATGGTTTATCAATTTTGTTGATCTTTTCAAAAAAAACAGCTTTGGGTTTTGTTAATTTTTTTAAATGTTCTTCTATTCTCTAATTCATTTAGTTCTGCTCTAATCTTTATGGTCTGTTTTCTTCTGGTGCCTGAGGGATTCCTCTGTTGCTCTCTTTCTACTTGTTTAAGCTATAGAGTTAATTCTTTGGTTTGGATCCTTTCTTCCTTCTGGATGTGTGCATTTATAGAGAAAAACTGACTCCTGAGCACTGCTTTGTCTGTATCCCACAGGTTCTGGTGGATGTGTTTTCATTCTCACCAGATTGCATAACTTTCTTTATTTTTGTCCTTGATTTCTTCTATAAGCTATAGCTTTTTGAGCAAGATGTTATTTAGTTTTCATGTGTTCAAATTTCTTTTCATGTGTTTTCTGCTGCTGATTTAGTCTTTAATGGCTTAATGGTCTAAGAAGGTGCTTTGCCATAATTCACTGGTTTGGATTTTGTTGAGACTTGTTTTATGTCCTAACACGTGGTATACTCTGGAAAATGTCCTATGTGCATTGGAGAAGAAGGTGTACTTATCTGTTGATGGATGAAAAGTTATGGATATGCCAATGAGGTCTAGTTCATTAATTGTGACAATAAGATCTTCTATGTCTTTACCATACTTTTTTCCTGAATGATCTGTCCATTACTGAAACTAGAGTTGTTGAAGTTTCCAGCTATTATTGTGGAGCGATCTATCTCATTTTTCAGTGTAGTCAGTGTTTGTTTGATGGAATTAGATGCTCTGGTATGAGGTGCATAAATATTCAATATTCTTAAGTCCTGCCTGTGTGTTGAATCTTTCAGCAATAAATAGTGACCATCCTTGTTTACAAAGGTGGATTTTACATTAAAATCTACTTTATCTGAGATTAGTATTGCCACTTCTGCTTCTGCTCTTCTGTGTAAGTTGTTACCTTGATATATATTATTCCGTCCTTTATTTTTTGGTTTGTTCATACCTGAGTCTAAAGTGTGCTACTTGTAAGCAACATACAGAGAGGTCATGTCTTTTGATACAGGATGTCACTCATTGTCTCTTTATTGGAACATTCAGTCCATTACACTCAGTGTAATTATTGTTTAGCACTGTCATTTTGATGTATTTATTTCTGTGTTGGTGTTTTCTATGTTGTTCTTAGTATTCTTTTCTGCATCATTCTTCTTGGTTTTTCACCTTTTTCAGTGCTGGTTTTGTTTTGTGTTTGTTGAGGCTCCTTTGTAACATTTCTTGTTTTGATATGTTGCATTGTTATTGTGCTTTGTGGCTACCCCTGTATGGTCCCCCTTAATATTCTAAGATTAAACCCAATTTTAACTTCTGCATATCTTTTCAACTTCCTCTCCCTCTGAAAGGAGTATAGCTACTGTAGTACATCCCTCTTTTTAGTGTGATAGTGTCATAGTTTTCATGATATGATCATTGATTTCCTTCTTTTAATATTCTAGCTTTGATTGAGTTTTGTGACTTCTAACTGAGTATGATTCTGAACACTGTGTGCTGCATTGCCTCCTTAAATATACCTAATGGTTTTGTTTTTCTAGGCAAAGAGCTTCTTTCAGTTTTTCTTGTAATTTTGGTTTGGGATTTACATTCTCTAAGTTTCTGTTTATCTGTGACTATCTTAATTTTGTCTTCATATTTGAGAGACAATTTGCGGGATATATAATTCTTGGTTGGAAATTTTTCTCCTTCAAGGCTTTGAATGTGTCATCCCACTGCCTCCTTACCAACATCATTTCTGCCAAGAGGTCAGATAAAAGCCTATAGGACTTCCCTCTGAATGTAAGCTTTTCTTTGAGCCTCTCTGCCTTCTGGAAAATCTGTGTTTCACTTTAAGATTGATTAGAATATGTCTTGGTGTCTTTCTTTTGGGGCCTAGTTTTTGTGGCATTTGATATACATCTTGGATATCTGTGTTCTCTTTCATAATTTCAGGGAAGTTTTCTGTCAGCAACTCAATGACATTACTCTCTGTGTTTTCAGCTATCCCTCCCAGATCAGGAACTCCAGTCATTCATAGATTATTCTTCTTAACTGAGTCCCACATGTTCCTTAATGCTTCTTCATTTTTTTTTGTTGTTGTTGTTTGTTTCTTTCTTTTCTCTGATTTTTCCTCGTAAACACTGGTGTCAGTTGCTCTATCTTCAAGGTCACTAAGTCTGACTTCTATCTCCTCAGTTCTTCTCATTTGGCTTTGGATTGAATTGTCTAATTTTGTATATTTGTTATTGATCTGCTGGATTTCATATCATTGATATTCCATCAGTTCAAATAGTTTGCTTAATTTTTTGTTTTGCTCTGCTGCATTTTTTTAATCTCTAGGGGGACTCTATATATAATTCTCTTGTAGTCAACCTCTGATAGTTTCAGAAAGGTTCCTTTATCTGGGAAGTTATTTGATTCTTTATTTTGGAAGTTTTCCAGAGACATGGTGGACTGTTTCTTTAAATGATTAGGAAGGGTGTGTTCCCTTTGGGCCATGTAGAGGCTTTTTAGTTTCTCTGGTGTTACCTCAGTAGGAGCTGAAGCTTAGTTCTGAGAAAGGAATTAGTCACCAGCCGCCTCCGTGTACTGGCCCCAGTGGACTATCTGAGGTGGCAGGTTTCACCTCCTGGCTGCAAAGACAGCACCCTACTTATGGAGTCAGTTGGGGGCCATCAACCAAACCTATAATGTGGGTCAATAAAGGCTGCAAGAGATGACACCAGGCTTTTTGGTAGTTATTTCTCCAGGCAGTCTTATTTTAAAAAGCTGTGTGCTGTCTGACAGCTGCTGAAATCATTGAGACCATCAGGTGTGGCAGGTACCATGTCCTGGCTGACTACAGAAACACCTCTTTGGTTGTTCCCAGGTGCTATGTTGTACTTGAGTATAGGGAGAGATTATGGCCTTGCCATCCTCAGCCAGGACACCCCATAAGGTAACACGGTTCTAAGCACAGCCTTTCTGCTGGAAAAGTGTTTTCCAGGCTGGCACTGCTTATCAGCTCATGAATTAGCCCCCAATAAGGCCTCTGCTAGGGTGACTCTGCCTCCCAGCCCAGCAAGAAGGCATCCATTCCAAGGTGCCCTTACCATGACAAAACCACATAATCTATGGATAGCTCAGAAAAGAGGGTGGAGGGGCAGTGGTGCCCTCAGTAAGCAGCCAGACTCTCAAAATGTGGCTATCCCATGCATTATATCTCTGCTGTGCTGTACGCTATTTAATGTAGCATATTTGCCAGCTCATGCCCATCCCCTGCCTCCTGGATAACAAAGACAGTGTCAGTACCTGCAGTCCACCTGGGCAGTGAGTCATCTGGAGCTGTGATCAGTATGCACTGCTTCTCGTTAGGGATAGTTTCCCATTTAGTTACGTGTAGTCAAATCCAACAATCTTATGCCATATCCTGTGGCTTCCTCGATGTCCAGAATGCTCCATTCAATTATCCATCTAGGCCTTAGTTTTCAAAGGGAATTGAGGAGATATGTATTTAGTCTGCCATTTTGGCTGTGCCCCCTTATGTGTTTTTATAATAGCAGTCACGTACATTATTTGTCCATCTGTGATTGACCCATTTTACTCAACATAATGTCCACCAGATTCATCCACATTGTGAGATGTTTCACAGAGTTGTTTGGTAGCATTCTATTGTGTGCACATGTACATAGATTGTTAATTCATTTATCTGCTGATGGGCACTTATTGCTGCAATGAACATGGATGTGCCTATGTCTATTTGTGTGATAGCTCTTATTTTCTAGCATATATTCCTGTAATGGGTATTGCTGGATCATATGGCATTTCTATTTCTAGCTTTTTAAGGAAGTGCTGTATTGTTTTCCAAAATGGTTGCACCATTTTGCTGTCCCACTAGTGGTGCATGAGAGTTCTGATCTCCTCGTAACTTCTCCAGTTTTTCTTATTTTCTGATTATTTATTTATTAGTTTGTTTATTTGTTTGCAGTAATGCCAAAGTGAGACGTTATCTTATTGTAGTTGTGATTTGTATTTCTGTAATGACTGATCATGCCGAGCATTTCCTCATGTGTCTGTTAGCTGCCTGAAAGTCTTCTTTGTGAATTGTCTTCGTAACCTTTGCCAATTTTTCAACTGGATTATTTGTCTTTTTATTGTAGAGATGTGTGAGAATTTCCCGTAGATTTTAGAAATTAGATCTTTGTGATACATGTTATAGTCAAAAATTGTTTCCCAGTTTATGGGCTCTCTTTATATCCTACTGGTGACATTTTTGATGAGCATAAGTATTTAATTGTTTAGAAGATCTCATTTATCCAGTTTGTCTTCTAGTGTTTGTGTATCTTTAATTATAGTTTTTATCTTGTGTATGCCATATTTTAGGGCTCATGGTGTTAAACCTATTTTTTTATTCTATAATTTTTCAAGTCATGGTTTTTACATTCAGGTCTTTGTTCAATTTTGAATCAAGTTTTGTGAATGACAAACTAGTTTCTTCAATATTTTCTAAGCCTGATAGAAATCTCTTATTGAAAAAAAGCAAAAACAAAAAATAGAATTCCCTGAAGCTGACTTCTAGGGCCAGAAGTCTTTAGAGCTTGAATAAGGTCAAGTGTATTATCTAATGTGGGCATTAACTCAAGACCAAAAAAGCCTCTCATAGTAGATAAAATCGTTTCAAAGATCCAAAACATAGCAACAAGGGCTAGTGATTCATCCTACTAAAGACTGGTGTTTGTAAGGCAAAGGAGATCTATTGACTTATATATTGATTTGATTTATTAGTTTAGAATGATTTTTTTTCCCCCTCAAGAAACATTCATGAACGTGCCACAAATACAATCAGACAAAATGCAGTGTCTGCAGCTTGGCTGAGAGCAAGTGCAGCAGGCAGCTGCGAGTGAAGAGGACTTAACGAAGAAAAACGATTTTTGTGGCAGAGATACATTACACAGCACAGCACTGCTCTGAGTCAATAATGATGACTAACCAAGATGAGATGAGAATTAGAGCAGCAAACTATGCCTGTGGAGAGGATACTAGAAGGGAGAAAGAAAAGATACCATATAATTATAGCTGCTTTTCTCCCCAAGTAGGGAATGTTATGGAATAAAAATTGATGAGTGGAAAGGAAGTCACATAAAATAAGCCAAATCCATGATGTGGTTCAGTTTAGATATGAGCCTAAATAACATGTCTATACATGGCACTTGGCTAATACAAACTAAGGCAAAAATAGTGTAAAATATTGGGTCCACAACTGATGACTTGTATAGAGTTGATTACAAGGGTTCTTATTTGCAAAAAAGAGAGAAACGATCCTGGACTATTTAAGTTAAAAAAAGGAATTCACTGGAAAGATATTGTATAATTCACAGGATCTCAAGAATTGCACACAGCCAAGTTTGAAAATACAGCCGAAAAAAAAAGGCCCCAAATCATGCTGTGCATCTGGTCAACCAAAACACAACTGCTTCTGCCTCTGACTAAAACTGGCATGAGATGCCTATTTGTAATACAGAAACAGCTGCTCAGAGAGGGTAAGGAAGATGTGATCACCTTCTGGATTTACCTGCAGCAACCTGCAAGAAAGTCTTTTCTGTGTTCCATCTTCTTTCTGTTGCTAGTTTTCAGTTTAATGTCAAACTTTGGTCATGTGTTCTCCTTTAACCCAAAGGAACTGGGAGAGTATGGGGCTTGTAAAGAGAAGACTAGTTTTGCCTCACGAGCTGGGGAGTTCTCCAAAGAGTAGAGAGGTTCAGATGCTATATGGACAAAGAGAATGCCAAGGCTTCTGATGCAAGTAGTGTTCATTACTGCTCTTCTTTGTGCTAAAGGTCTTGTATATGAAGAAATGCTCACACTATGAAGACCATCGACATTCTATGGTCCTTATCATACAGAGTAACCATGAATATGAGTCATCTCGATGGCAACAAACAGTAACAACATGGAACATGCTTCACTGAAGATAATTAGCATCATAATCTTGATTTTGAAACAAATTAAACCCATGTTGCTAATTTATCAAGGTGACCTGATGAAGCACAGATTTTTAAAGCATGTATTAGTATAGCGCTAGCTGTTATATAACTTATTACTACCTGATTTGATTATTCTGGCCAAATCATTTTTCATTAAATATACAGTGAAACCTATGAGAACTGGAAATCCACTGGACTGCCCTCTTTCAGGTCTTGCAAGCTTTTTGCCTGTGGAAGGGTGAAGTCTTACCATTTTTTCATTGATTTCTATTAGTAGAAAAGACATCTTCCCTTCTCAGACATGTTTCTCCTTTATAGTTTCCAGTTTTTGCAGGTTTTACCGCACATATCACATAAGCTAATTTTTGCAATTTAGAATTGCATTTTCAACTCTCATTGTACAGTAACTACTTGTTTTCTGTCAGTTACCATTGTGTTGTCTTTCAGATAATAAATTAATCCTTGCTACATACCTGAGCTAACATTGTTCCACTATCTAATTTTGGTAATAAAATGAGTGTACACATGATAGAGTGAATTGTGTCCTACCCTCCCCCCAAATTGTGTGTAGCCATTTGGTTAGGCCATGATTCCCGGCATTCTGTGATGTTCCTTCACTCTGTAAATCCTTTCTTTATGATGTGAATGAGGGACAACGTGTAGCAGTTGTGTTAGTGGGGTTTAGAAGCAATCTCTTGGGGTATAAAAGAAAGAAACTAGCAGAGTGATTTAGGGACCATACCACCAAGAAAGCAATGCCTTGAGCAGAGAGTATCCTTTGGAAGGGACCTGGGGTCTCTGTGCCCTAGAAGCTCTCAGTCCAGCCTGAGATTCACAACAAGAACCTTCCTTGAGAGCTAACAAAGAAAGCCTTCCTCTGGAGCAGATCCCCTGAATTTGGACTTGTAGCCTACTAGATTGTGACAGAATAAAACTTTTATTTTTAAAGCCACCACTTGTGATCTTTCTATTATAGCAGCACTAGATGACAAACAAAATACTAAGTCTGTTTCTTGCCCTACAGTAAGATGTTTCTGAAGCCCTTGGAACATGACTTTTTCTTTTATTACTTCATTAAACATGCTTTAACAGGTTAACTAACGACTGCAACGTTGGTGGATCCAGTAATTTTTTTCTTTGTTTCCATCTTCACCAGTCTCTATCATATTTCTTCCTTCTCTTCAGTATATCCTAAGTAATTTCTTCTCCAGAAGAAATAATTGTGTTTCTTTTGCTACCTCTGGAGTCATTAATTTTTGACTCTTTTTTCTCTGTTCACCTTACAAATGTATTTCCCAAAGCTGATATCCATCGTCTTCTTTCTCTTATGCAGTCATATTTGGTCACCCATGCCATTGGAGGGTATGCAGTGTTATTCACTGTATAAAACAAATGTATAATTCACTAATATACATCTTTGTTCCCAATCTCTCTTCCAAGATCTTGTCCAATTTCATAAGTATTTCAAATTTCATACACATTTTCAAAACCAAATTCATCATATTTTCTTCCATTATGTGCACTTTAAGGCTCAGGAAAAGCCTAGTTGCCAGATACCTGTTTCAAGTATGGATCTACAGATCCAGCCTCTTAGTCTAGAGCCTGAGAATCTGTATTTAGTAAGCCTTTTATGTGATTGCTATGTATTTTAAACTTTCCAAAGATACTAGAACCTCACATACCTATAAGAGAATACATAATAACAGCAGTTAGAGAAACGAGAGGGCTACTAGGCATTTATATCATATATCAGCAAGAGTATAACATTTTATATTTTTACACTATAGTCTCTGCTATCCTTTTATTAAACCTTTCCATGAATCAAGTGATAATATTGGTGATCAATCTTTAAAGATTTTGCAGTTCAGACACTTCAAAATTTCAGAGTTTTTGTTCCTGGTCAGCATTTTTTTTTTTTTTTATTTAACATAACTGAGTGAAAATGTACATTCACATGTAAATTTACATGCCTCCCTATATGCAGCTTCCACTGCTCTCCCTGTCTGGTAACAGCACACTATTTCTCTCTGCTCCATACCTGTCTCATCCTCCCAACAGTCTCCTTTCCCCTCCTCTCCATCCACTCCCCTTCCTCCAGCCAGAGGTCAGCAAGATGATATCCTATAGATGTATAGAACCATAAAGTGCTTCCAATATATGGTCACTCTGCCTTGCCAAGTCCAACCCATTCCTGTCCAAAGAGTGGAACTTTGTTATAATTTATGGGAGAGGGCAGCATCAGGGAAGGGGGCCATGCTCTCAGAATAACCCCAAAACTGCTGGACCATCAATTGAGGTCTTTTAGTGGAAATCTCATGATGCACCTCTTTTTATTCTTGTGTTGCCAGTGAGGCTCCTCTCTGTGAGCTCCGTCGTGGCTATCACTGGTGGTGGCCGGGCACCATCCGGTTCTTCTGGTCCCAAGTCGATGTAGGCACCCACTCTTGTGGGTCTCTCTGTCTTCTCGGTTGTCTTTACCGCATGCCATTTTGGCCCTCGGTGAGCATCCGTTATGCTGAGTTGGGACCATTTGCTGTGTCCTCGGATGGCAGCTTGGCAGCTTTTAAGACCCCAGACGCCACTCACCAATGTGGGGTGCAGAGAGCTCTCTTAGCAAAATGCTAGTTGTGCCAATTGGCCTGGAATTCGCCTAACAGCATGGTCCTCCACCCCCCGCCCCAGCTACTCTATCCTTGCAATGTTGAGTTAAGATGGAAGGAGTACTCAGGTTATGCTGAAGTCCACTTAATGTTGTTCTTGTTCCTAATGTGTGCTGTCACCGCTTTCTCCCAACTAGATTGCTAGTAACTATCTAAACTAAACCCTCCCCCCTCGCCCTCCCTTCCTCCCCTCCCTTGCAGCTGTCAAAGAGTCTTTTCTTCTATACACAAGTCTGTTTTTGAGATCTTATCGTAGAGGTCTCATATAGTATTTGTCCTTTTGTCGCTGACTAATCTCACTCAACATAATGTCTTCCAGTTGAAACCAGGTCAGGAGATGTTTCCTGGAATCATCGTTATTCTTTATCATTGCGTAGTGCTCCATTGAGTATATGTACCACAGTTTAACTATCCATTCTTCTATTGTTGGGCATCTGGGTTGATTCCATCTTTTTGCTATTGTGGACTGTGCTGTGATAAACATTCTGGTGCATGTGTCCGTTGGTGTGAAAGGCCTTGAATCTGTAGGATATATTCCAAGTAGTGGAATTACTGGGTCAAATGGTATATCAATATCCATTTCTTTAAGGAAGCGCCAGATTGCCTTCCAAAGAGGCTGGACCATTTTGCAACCCCACCAACAGTGTAGGAGGGTTCCACTTTCTCCACAGCTTCTCCAGCATTTGTTGTTTTGTGTTTTCTGGATCATGACCAATCTTGTTGGGGTGAGATGGTATCTCATTGTTGTCTTGATTTGAATTTCTTCAATAACTAAAGATCGTGAACATGTCCGCATGTGTTTTATGGCTGCCTGGATCTCCTCTTTAGTGAAGTGTCTGTTCATCTCCTTTGCCCATCGCTTAATTGGATAGTTTATCTTCTTCTTCTTGATATTTTGTAGTATCGTATAGATTATGGAGATCAGGCGTTGGTCTGACATAGAGTTGCCAAATTTTTTTCCCATTCTGTGGGTGTTCTTTTAATTCTATTAATAAAGTCTTTGGATGAGCAAAAGTGTTTGATTATTAATAGTTCTCATTTATCTATTTTCTCTTCTGTTGATTGAGGTTTCTTTGACAGATTTTGGAGTCTGTCCTCATTGTGTATTAAAACTTCCATTGTTGTTCCTACCTTTTCTTGGATGAGCTTTAGCGTTTTAGGTTTGATATTTAGGTCTTTTATCCAGTTGGAGTTGGTTTTTGTATAAGGTGTAAGATACGGATCTTGATTCAGTTTATTGCAGATGGATAACCAATTTTGCCAGCACCATTTGTTGAAGATACTGTGTTTACCCAGTTTAATGTCTTAGGGCCTTTGTCGAATATCAACTGTTCATAGGCAGATGGTGTCATCTCTGGGGTCTCAATTCTGTTCCATTGATCGATCTGTCTGTTCTTGTACCAGTACCAGGCTGTTTTGACCACTGTAGTATGTTCTAAGGTCGGGTAATGAGAGGCCTCCCAATGTGTTCTTCTTCTTTAGTAGTACCTTACTTATCCGGGGCTTCTTCCCTTTCCAAACAAAATTGGTGATTTGTTTCTCCATCTCATTAAAAACTGATGCTGGAACTTGTATTGGGATTGCATTATATAAATAAATTGCTTTGGGTAAAATAGACATTTTCACAATGTTAAGTCTTCCTATCCATGAGCACGGTAGGTTTTTCCATTTATCTAAGTCTCTCTTAGTTTCTTGTAGTAAGGGCTTGTAGTTCTCTTTGTAAAGATCTGTTGTTTCTCTGGTTAGATTAATTCCTAGGTACTTTATCTTCTTAGGGGCTATCATAAATGGTATTGATTTCATAATTTCCTCCTTAACAGTCTCGTTGATGATATAAAGGAATCCTACTGATTTACTTATGTTTATCTTGTATCCTGAAACTTTGCTGAACTCTTCTATCTGTTTGAGTAGCTTACTTATAGATTCCTTGGGGTTCTCTGCATATACAATCATATCATCTGCAAACAGGGAGATTTTAACTTTCTCTTTGCCGATGCAGATGCCCTTTATTTCTTGGTCTTGTCTAATTGCTCTGGCTAGAACTTCTAGCACAATGTTGAATAGGAGAGGTGACAGTGGGCATCCTTGTCTAGTTCCTGATCTCAGGGGAAACTCTTTCAGTCTCTCTCCATTCAGGATGATGTGGGCAATTGGCTTTGTATAAATGACCCTTATTGTGTTGAGGAATGTGCCGTCTATGCCCATTTTGCTAACAGTTTTTAGCATGAATGGGTGTTGGACTTTATCAAATGCCTTTTCGGCATCAATGGACAAAATCAGGTGATCCTTGTCTTTTGTGTTATTTATGTGGTTTATACATTAATTGTTTTCCTGATGTTGAACCAGCCTTGCATCCCTGGTATGAATCCCACTTGGTCATGATGGATTATTTTCTTGATATGTTGTTGTATTCTGTTGGCAAGAATTTTGTTGAAGATTTTTGCATCTAAGTTCATGAGTGATATCAGTCTGTAGTTCTCTGTCTTTGTTGTATCTTTCCCTGGCTTAGGTATCAGGGTTATGCTGGCTTCATAGAATGAGTTTGGGAGTACTCCACCCCTTTCTATACTGTGAAATAGTTTCAGTAGTATTGGGGATAACTCTTCTCTAAATGCTTGGTAGAATTCTGCAGTGAAGCCATCTGGGCCCGGACTTTTTTTGGTTGGCAGTGTTTTGATGACCTTTTCAATCTCTTCCTTTGTGATGGGTTTATTAAGTTGTTCTGCTTCATGTTGTGATAATTTAGGTAGGTGGTATGAGTCAAGGAATTTTTCCATTTCCCCTAGGTTTCCAAATTTGTTAGAGTACAGTCTTTCATAGTATTCTGTTATGACATTTTTGATTTTTGTTGTATCTGTGGTGACAACTCCCTTCTCATTTCTAATTTGGGTTATTTGTTTCCTTTCCTGTTTTTCTTTAGTAAGTTTAGCCAGTGGTTTATCAATTTTGTTGATCTTTTCAAAAAACCAGCTTTTGGTCTTTTCAATTTTTTCAATTGTTATTCTATTCTCTAATTCATTTAGCTCTGCTCTAATCTTTATGATCTCCTTTCTTCCAGTGCCCGAGGGGTTCCTCTGTTGTTCTCTTTCTACTTGTTCAAGCTGTAGGGTTAGTTCCTTGATTTGGTTTCTTTCTTCCTTCCCGATGTGTGCATTTATGGAGATAAACAGACCTCTGAGCACTGCTTTGGCTGTATCCCATAGGTTCTGGTAGGAAGTGTTTTTGTTCTCATTGGAATCCATGAATTTCTTTAATTCATCCCTGATTTCCTCTATAACCCATGTTTTTTTGAGCAAGATGTTGTTCAGTTTCCAAGAGTTCCACTTTCTATCTCTGTTTTTTCTGCTATTGATTTCAACTTTGATGGCTTTATGATCTGAGAAGATGCTTTGCAGTAATTCAATGGTATGGATTTTGTTGAGCATTGCATTGTGGCCTATCACGTGGTCAATTCTGGAGAATGTTCCATGTGCACTGGAGAAGAAGTTGTAGTTGTCTGCTGATGGGTGGAAAGTTCTGTATATATCAATGAGGTTTAGTTGGTTAATTGTGTCAATGAGGTCTTCTGTATCTTTACTGAGCTTTTTTCTAGATGATCTGTCTAGTAATGAGAGTGGAGTGTTAAAGTCTCCCACTATTATTGTGGAGTCATCTAACTCTCTTTTGAGCGCAGCCAGTGTTTCTTCAACATATTTAGGTGCTCTGACATTAGGTGCATAAATATTTAATATAGTTAAGTCTTGCTTGTGTACTGAACCTTTCAGCAATAAATAGTGTCCATCTTTGTCCATGATGGTGGATTTGACATTAAAATTGATTTTGTCTGAGATTAGAATTGCCACCCCTGCTCTTCTTTGTTCATTGTTAGCTTGATATATATTCTTCCATCCTTTAATTTTCAGTTTGTTCCTGTCTTTAGGTCTCAAGTGAGTTTCTTGTAGACAACATATGGATGGGTCGTGTCTTTTGATCCAAGATGACACTCGGTGTCTCTTTACTGGAGCATTCAGTCCATTCACATTCAATGTAATTATTGATAGGTATGTGTTCACTGCTACCATTGTGATATGTTTGTTTTTATGTTGATGTTTTCTCTGTTGTTCTTATTAGTCTGTTCTGAGACACTCTTTTTTGTGAGTTGATTTTTCACCTTTTTCAGAGCTGGTTTTATAGTTGTTGAGACTCATGTGTTAGATTTCTTGAAATGGTATGATATATCTTTGTTGTGTTTTAAGCTGCCCCTATGAACCACCTTAATAAACTATTTATAAACCCCATTTTAATTACTACCAGTCTTGTCATCTTCCTCTCCATCTGGAAGGACTATAACGACTGTAGTACATCCCTCTTTTATTATGATTACACCATAGTTTTCATGATGATCACTGGATTGCTTCTTTCCAAATCAAAGCTGTGATTTACTTTGGAGCCTTCCCTAAATAAGTATTGAGTAGTGTGTCATTCTGAAATATATAGTTAGTGGTTTTGTTCTTCTAAGCCAAAGCCAAGAACTTCTTTCAGTATTTCTCGTAGTTTGGGTTTGGTTTTTACAAAGTCTCTGAGTTTCTGTTTATCTGGGAATGTCTTAATATCATTTTTGTATTTGAAAGGTAGTTTTGCAGGATATATAATTCTTGGTTGGAAGTTCTTTTCCTTCAAGACTTTGAATGTATCGTGCCACTGTCTCCGTGCCAGCATGGTTTCTGCTGAGAAATGTGATGAGAGCCTACATGGTTTCCCTCTGAATGTTAGCTTTGCCTTGAGTCTTGATGCCTTTAAGAGCTGCTGCTTATATTTCATTTTGTTAAGCTTGATTATAACATGTCTTGGAGTCTTTCTTTTGAGATCTATATTGGGTGGCGTACGATATGGATCTGAGATGTCTATATTCTCTTCCTTCATGATTTCTGGGAAGTTTTCTTTCAGCAGCTCAGCAACAATACTCTCTGTGTTCTCAGATGTCTCACCCTGCTCAGGGACTCCGATTAATCGAAGGTTGTTCCTCTTAATAGAGTCCCACATGCTTCTTATTGTTTCTTCATTTTGCTTCCTTCTTTTTTCTGATTTCTGCTCATAGACACTGGCATCAGTAGCTCTGTCTTCCAAGTCAGAAATTCTTTTTTCCATTTGTTCCATTCTGTTTTCTTGGCTTTGCATGGAAGTTTCTATGTCTTTGATTTTCTTCTTGATCTGTTGGATTTCAGAGTACTGGTGTTCCATCAGGTCGAACAACTTGCTTAATTTTTCATTTTGTTCTGCTGCATTTTGTATAAGGTCTAGAAGGGCCCTGTATATAATCAATTTGTATTCACTTCCTGATGCTTTCATAAAAGTTTCTTCATCTGGAAAACTCCTTGGTTGCTTCGTTTGGGAGCCTTCTGAAGCCATGAGTGATTGCTTGTATGTCACAATTGTCTGTTGCTTTTTGGGTCCCATGTGAGTGTATAGAGGCTGGAAGAGGTACTGTGAGGATGGATTGCTAATGTTTCTCTAGGCTGTCTTCAAATGTAAAGCAAAAGGTATGTGACCAGTTCACAAGTCTGTTAAGTTTTCAGGTGTAGAGGTCCCTCTTCTCATCTGACGAAGTAAGCGCCACTATATCCCACCCCAGATGATAACCAACTAGTTCAGAATACAGCCCTGCTACTGCCCTGGTGGCCTCTGCTGACAGGGCCTAGCCTTATCCAACACTGCGTTGAGTACTGGTTTTGTGATAGAAAAGCACTCTCTTGTGGGCAGGCTCTGGCTCCCAAGCTAAGAATTAGGTCCAGCTGCCGCCACAGTATCCAAGATGGTGCCCTCCACACAGGCAGCAGACAGAGGGGCTAACGGTGCCGAGAGGCAGCGATTCCTCTGCTTCTGTTGCAGGGCCTCCAACGTAGACAGCACTATGCAAAATCACTACTTTTCTGGCGAAGAAGTGCTGTCCCGTTTGCAGGCGCTGGCTCCCAGGCTAAGAACGAGGTCCCGCTAAAATCTCGGTACCAACATGGCGTCCCGCACCCTGACCGCGGAGCTCCGCACAAACCCCACTGAGGCAGCTACAAAACGAAAGGCTCAAAGTGTCTAGATTAACAGAGTCCCGAGCCTGGCTCTCAGAATATGGGAATTTCGCCTGCCTATCCCCCCAGCAGCGCATCTGAGTCCAGGCACCAGGCAAGACCCAGCTCCGCCCGCCAGCCGAGACAGAGGAAAAAAAAAGTCAAAATGGTGCGTTTACCTTCCGTCCGTGAGAGCCGGGGCTAGCCAGGAGCGGGAGTCAGCGAGAGAGAGGAGGTTTTTCGCTGAGTGGTATGAAGTCCCAGTTAACAGCCCTGTGCTGTGTCCTGAGGCTGATTAGGTGATCAGAAGGTTCTGTTTGATTGTCAATTCAGGTCTTGGTTTTCAGAGGGATAGAAGGAGACGTGTGCTTAGTCCGCCAGCTTGAATCCGCCCCCCCGTCAGCATTTTTACAGTAGTCAGTTTATTCTGATTCTACTGAAATCCCCTAGTGCTTTTCTAGTGACAGTTCCTCTTCATCATTTGTTTACTCCTTCACAATATTACACCTTCCCACCTATGCACTGACACAAATACACTGCTTCTTTGGGCCTTTTTGCTTAGCACTAGACTTCTGTTCACTTTCTGAGTGAAGAATTGAACGTAAAATTCTATATGAATTCACTTTTCTAGAATGATTTGCAACCCTAGACATTTGCAGTATTTTCAGTAGTTTAGTTCAGCTACTAAAGCAGAACATTTCAGCTATGGCATAAATTTTGTAAAGCTGATGCTATCAAAAATGAGCAACAAATAGGGATCAATCTCCATTTTCTTTAAGACGTTGGATACCTTCTATTACAGTGATTATCTAAACCAGTAAAGATTCAAATATTCAATTTCTCAAAGCTTTTGGGATTAGTTACTGAACTCCTTCCTCAAAGCCCTGCTACTGAAGACAAAACATTCAAGGTGGTAACTTCTGAGAACTAGTAATGTGCAATTTCATTTGAACTCACATAATAAATTTTGGAGACGTTAAGCTTCTAAATGTATTCTCCTTAATAATGAACATGAGAACAGTGTCATTGTTACTAACATTTCTGAGCTAAGATTTCCAATTATTGATTAATACTTATATATATCAGACAAAATGATTGCTTGACAGACTTGCATGAGAACCTGACTTGCTATAAATTAGATAAATTCTGATAAGATTTTTATGTTGGTAAGCCCACATCCTGTAACAGTGAAAAACAAACAAAACAGAAAAAAAAAAAAAAGGGATTAGGCTACCAGTTATAGGTAAAAAAAAAAAGACAATCTGCAGAAAGATGATGTATTTACCACATTTTCATGTTTTTGTATTTTGTTTACTTTGAATAAAAAAAAAGACAGACATGGGATAGATTTATTTGTTATTAATTTAATTTATTTATTTTCAATGTAGTGTACAGCTTTGCATGTTTAAACTTATAAGTGGAGAACAAAAGCTCACTCCCAAATGAGCTACAGCACTAGGAAAAAAAAATTAGGAGGCTTATTTCCTCTTTTGGGGCCATTAAGAATAAAACTACTTTAAAAATTAATAAACTAATGCAAAAGAATTTATTAACCATGTACCAAAACCCAAACCTATTCTCAAATGATTGTGATTCATGGCAACCATATATACACACAGTTAATCATGGATTTTCAAATGTTAACCTTACAAAAGACATAAAAGACAAAATAAGTGTTTTTAGTTTACCTGTGCTGATTTTCACTCCATTTTTTGTCACTTCCGCAGTCACATTTACAGAAATGACATTACACAGGCTATTTTGATCTTTGTGACTTACATAACTTTTTTTCAGCATTTTAAAAAATAAGTGTTCAACTCTGTGTGTAGGTAATCTATACAACACTGACTCTGCTCTATAAAAATTCTTAGAATCTAGTCCACTTACATTACTATCACCTAGCCATCACATCCTTTCTCTTAATTCGGCTAATTATATTTTCATTTCTTATTCTGTTGCTCAGTGGTATGATTTTAAATACAAACTTTTATTGCTTGGTCTAGCAATTTTAAAAAAAATTTCTAGCAGAGTAAAATACAGCACAAAATTTCTTCCAACTCTTTCATCACATATTACCATTTTATGGAATGTGGTAAAACAAACAAACAAACAAAAAACCAAACCAAATGCTGTCAAGTTGATTCCAACTCCTATAACTCAGAGGGACTCTCACAGCAACTTTATAGGACAGAGCAGAGCAGTCCCATCAGTTTTCCAATGCGCTAGTCTATAAGGAAGCGGAGTGCCCACATCTGTCTCACGTGCCGCAGCTGGCCAACCTCTCTTTTAGCAGCCGCGTGCTTATTAACTGCTGTGCTACCAGGACTCCCTATCAAGTATGGTAGCAGAAAAACATGCCTTCCTACAGATATATTTACTTTCTAACTCCTGTGGTGGTGGTGGTTAAGTGTCATGTAGTCGGTCACAGCTCCTAGCGACCCTGTGTACAACAGAACGAAACGCTGCCCTGTCTTGCTCCACACCCACAACTGTTTTTGTGCTTACGACTACTGTTGCAGCCATTGTGTCAGTCCTTCTCACTGAGGATCTTCTTCTCTTTTGCTGACACTTTACTATGCATGATGTCCTTCTCCAGGAGCAGACCACTCCGAACAGTATGTCCAACGTATGTAAGATACACAGTGTCTCTAGGTTTGCTTCCAAGGAACACTCTGGTTGTACTTCTACCAAAACTGACCTTTTGTTCTTTTGGCAGTCCATGATACATTTAATATTCTTCTCCAACACCACAATTTAAAGGCATCATTTCTTCTGTCTTCCTTATTTATCGTCTAGCTTTCAGATGCATGTGATACAACTGAAAATGTCGTGCTTTGGGTCAGGTACACTTTAGACATCAAGGTGCCATCTTGACTTTTTAACACTTTAAAGAGGTCTTTTGCAACAGATTATCCACCTGCATTGCAACTTTTGATTTCTTGACTACTGCTTCTGTAGCCATTGATTGTAGAACCCAGTAAAATGAAATCCTTGAAAACCTCAGTCCTTTCTTTGTTTATAATGATGTTGCTTACTGGTCCAGCTGTGAAGATTTCTGTTTTCTTGATATTGAGTTGCAATCCATACTGAAGGCTGTAGTCTTTGATTTTTATCAGTGAGTATTCCAAATCCTCTTCACTTCTAGAAAGAAAGGTTGTGTCATCTGCATAATGCAGGTTGTTAATGAGTCTTCCTCTAATAATGATGTCTCATTCTTCCTCGTATAGTCCAGCTTCTCTGATTATTTGCTTATTCTGAGTCCTAGAACTAGTATATATTTTATATTGCAATAGACTGGATATGATCTTATGTGGGAATAATAACAATAATAAAGTGATTAAGGATCTTAAGAAGAGGTACTTCTGCTGGAATATCCTGGTGGGCCCTGCATTCAATGTCATGTGTCTTATAAACAAAGGCAGAGATAGACTAGACGGATACAGTAGAGGTGAAGTTCATGTGAAGATAGTGGCAGAGATCAGAGTGGTACAGAGGCAAGGGAAGGGATGCTGACAGCCATCGGAAGCTGATGAGCAGAGTTTTGGTTCTCTCTCAGACCCTATAAGAGTATGGCTCTGGCCTTACTCTGCTTGGACTTCTACTTTTTGAATTTCTGGCCTTCATAACTGTTATACAGTAAATGTGTGTGTCTTAAACCACTATGTTGTAGTAGTTGGTTAAAGAATTCATATCTTTGATTCAAGGAGCCCTGGTGACCCAAGAGTTACAGTAGAAAGGTCAATCTTTTAAACCCGCTCCATGGCTCTGTGGGAGAAAGATTGGAAAATACAGCCTGGAACATCCTATGGGAGAGTGCTACTCTTTCTTATGGGGTCGCTACATGCTTAAATCAACTTGATGGTATACAACAATGATCTTTGCTTCTGTGTTGTGACACTTGTGATATTTTTTCTTAATCATAGTTAAGGCTTTTTATTTTCCATAAGTTAATGTAATAGATTATCAGAGAGCATTTTAGATATTATTTTACAGAAATATCATGTACTAGGTAACAAGCATAATTTTTCAAAAAGAAGATGTCAGTAAATTTGACATGCTTGAAGAATGTTCTAAAAATCAAGACAGAAAAACTTCTGTTTTTCTTTCCCCACCCATTACTGAAAATTGCTTTATATTTTAGTTTATTTTTTGCTTGGCCCATGACTTTATTGTGTAGCTTTTTGCCTGTCTCTTTCCGGATTGGTTTCCTTCCCTTGTCCTTTACTAAATAAGCACTACATTTCTCAAATTAACTATACAGTTTAGGTAATAAAATCTGCTTTATTAGGGAAGGCATTCTCAGAATCTTCTTTTAGTAGGCCCAGAACAAGCCTGGCTAAATTTTGTTGTGACTTAACCCTAAATGCAGACCCAGCAGCCAAAAGAGGAGTTGAGGACAGATTCTGATAAGGACATGAGTTCGAGCAGGGTAAGCTTTGGAAACATTTTTAAGGATATAGGGAGTGTTCGTTCTTAATAGGATGTGGTAGGCCATTTCTACTGGCTTAGAAAGCTCAGAGGAATCTGGAGGCTCAAGATGTTTCAGAAGTATTAACAAAAATGTCCCCTTCTGTATCAGTATGACATTCTTCTCCAATTAGGACCCTGAAGTTGGCATAAAAAGGCCTGCTTTATTTGAGCGTTTAGCCTTATTTAGACCTTGGCTATAGTGGTGATTAAGTCTTGATTTTAGTTGTCTATTTTGATCTGCTATCCCATGGCAGTATGTATTCTACTAAGGAGGACTTTTGGCTTTCACTTTTACTTTCAATTTGGGATCAATTTGTCATAACCTTATATTTTTCTTGAGAGACAGTCAAATTTTATAAGTTTAATAGCAGCTACCCAATTCCCTTGTCTTTAAATTACCCATTTCCATGTTTTTCAAATACTGCATACATAAATAGTTGACTAGCTGCCATTGAGGCAAACCAAACTGATGGCAATCCCACATGAGTCAAGTTAGCAGTATGCTAACTTGGCCGATTTTTCAGAAGTAGTTCACCAGGTCTTTCTACCATGGTACTCCTGCATGGACTAGAACCTCCTTTGTTTTAATTAGCAGCAGTCATCTGTCTAGTGTTGCTACCACAAAAGTACAGCACATCAGTGGCTTTACCAAACTGAAATTTATTTTTTCCACTATTTAGGAGGCTTGAAGTTGACATTCAGGGTGCTAGCTCTCGGGGAAGGCTTCCTTTTACTCTTTTGACTCTGGAGGATATCTTCCCCTATTGTGAGATTCTACTCCTGGGCAGTCTTCATATGGTTTGGCATCTCTCATGCATGTTTCTGCTTCTTTCCCTTGTTTATTTAATGACTTGTAAATCTCAAAAGAGTTTAATTCAAAATATACCCTATACCAGAGCCTTGGTGGCAGTGGTAAAGAGTTTGTCTGAAAATCAGAGGGTCAGCGGTTCATAGCCACTAGCCGCTCCTTGGAAATTTTATGGGAGCAGTTCTACTCTCCAGTAGTGTTGCTATGATTTGGTTTTGAGATACAAACTACTGTAATTCTGCTTTATTAACATAACAAAGACAGCCCATTCCCAAATGGAATTATAGTTGAAAGCATACAGGTTAGGATTCACAGTTTATATTTTTGGAGAATATAGTCCAGTCCATACTATGCTCACAAATCACCACTGGTAAAATTTAATAATTGGTCTGGTATTCGTGTCAGGATCTATCTATGGTCCTCCTATCACAAGTGAAGGTCCTCCTTGCCAGCCAGGCTGTCAGATATCCAGCAAAAATATAGAATGAAGCAGGAAGCATCAAAATAAGGTGGAAGGAAAACACAGAATCACTGTACCAAAAAAAAAAAGTCAGTCAGCTTTCAACCGCTTTGGAAGGCAGCATATGTTTAAGAACCAATAGTATCGAAAGCAGTCCAATCTTCACTGAAGACAATGGAGAAAACAAGTTTTCAGGAACTGATGGAACATCAAATGAGATGTTTCAATAAGCAAATGCAGCTCTGGAGGTGCTCACTTACATATGTCAAGAAATTTGGAAGATAGCTACCTGTTCAGGCAACTGGAAGAGATCCACAATTGTGCCCATTCCCAAGAAAGGTGATCCAACAGAATGCAGAAAGTATCGAACAATATCATTAATATCAAACGGAAGTAAATTTTTCCTGAAAATAATTCAAAAGTGGTTGTAGCAGTACATGAACCAGTAATAGCCAGACACTGAAGTTGGATTCAGAAGAGGACATGGAACAAGAGCTACTTCTCCTGATGTCAGATGGGTCCTGGCTGAAAGTAGAGAACATCAGAAAAATATTCACCTGTGTATTATTGACTGTAGAATGCATTTGGTTGTGTGGTTAGTAACAAATTATGGATAACATTGTGAAGAATGGGAATCCCAGAATCATTAACTGTACTCACAATGAACCTGTACACAAACCTAGTCGTTAGTTCCCACAGAACAATAGGATACTGCATGGCTTAAAGTCAGGAAAGCTGTACATCAGGCTTGTATCTTTGCTTGTTCAACCTGCATACTGAACAAATAATCAGAGGCAGCCTCTATGAAGAACATAGCATCAGGACTGGAGGAAGACACATTAACAATCCGCAAAATGTAGATGACACAACCTTGCTTGCTGAAAGAGAAGAGATCATGAAGCATTTACTGATGAAGAACAGTGGATTAGAGCCTTCAGTGTAGATTATACCTCACATAAAGAAAACTAAAATCCTCATAAGTGGACCAATAAAAAACACCACGATAAAAGGAGAAACTATTGAAGCTGTCACAGACCTCACTTTAGTTGAATCCATAATCAATGCCCATGGAAGAAACAATCAAGAAATCAGTGTATTGTATTGAACAAATCTGCTGCAAAACATCTATTTAAAGTTTAAAAAAAATCAAAGATGTCTCTTTGAGGATTAAGATATTCTGACCCAAGCCACAGTATTTTCAGTTGCCTCATATGCATGTGAAAGCTGGACATCAGGAAGACAGAAGAATGGACAGCTTTGTATTATGATGTCAGCAAATAATATGGTGTATGCACCGTGGACTGCCAGAAAGGCAAACAAATATATCCAACAAGAAGCACAGCCAGAGTGTTTCTTGGAAGTGAGGACAGTGAGATTTCCTCTCAAGTACTTTGGACATGTTATCAAGAAGGGTCAGTCCTTGGAGAAGGACACTTTGCTTGGTAAATTAGTGCGTTATTAAGAAGGCAACCTTCAAGAAAATGGAGAGACACAGTGGTTGCAACAAAAGGCTGCTGCATAACAAGGTGTGGGAAAGGCACACAACCAGGCCAGTGTTTCCTTCTCTCGTACATGGGGCCGCTGCCTGTCTTGAGGCCACCTACCAACAACAGCAGTTCATGGTAAAGATTTTTTCCTCTATAGGCTTACTTGGCTTATACCTTTTCGTTCCTAAACTTGTTGTAATGTTTTAGACCACTAATTTTCGAGACTCAAAAAACATGTTGAGGAAGATAATACTCTGGGGAAGAAATAGCTTACTGTTTGATCCTTCTTTATACTGCCTTCAGGAGGACAGTTTGTTTATAGTATAGTTAAAAGATGTGTGACATTTAAACCTAAGTCAGAGCCAAGGACAAGAAGCTAGCTTATTTTTTAGCATGAAGAAAGATCTGTGTACTCTGCCACTAAATTTTTTGCTTAGAATTATATAAGAAATACATAATCCCTAGAATAAGTAGTATTTTTGTGTTTCTGTCTGGTTTTGTTTTGTTTATAGTGATTAGAATTAGAGTATGTCAACTCTCCTAAAAGGACTCAGAAACTTTACTCCCTCCTAATTTTCTTCCTCAAAGTAATGGGGTTCATTTTATGTAATAAATGAACAATGTCTATGGTATTTAATAACACAAATGAAATCCTTAAATATTTTAATTCTACCTTTCAATCTTCAGTGTTAAATCCAAAATTATCATGAATGCACTTTGAGTAGTCATATATATAACCAAACGCAATTTTAAATGAGAGTCAACTTGATGCTGAAATACAGTGTCTCTCAGGGCCTCTGGCTGATTTAGAGAAAATGGCCCATTTATATTCTAAAGTTCCCAGTAAAGAAATTTAGAATGTGGCTAATAAATATGCAGTTAAATAATCTATTCTAAAGGTAACAATTGATACTTTAATACTGCAGAGATAAATTTGGGCTTCATGTCATTTTTTTTTTTTTTTTTTCCTTCTTGAATCACTTAATGTTTTCAGATCCTTTTTGGTGTAGCTGCATTTTATAATGCTTATTTATTTTAAGACCCCTCTGGGGAAACTTCCAAGGAAGCTTTTATTTGTGAAAGTGGGATACCACAACAAAATTCCATAAAGTGGCTGACTTTAGAGGACACAATTGTATTATCTCAGAGTTTGAAGGCTGAGAGTCTGAGATCAGAATGTTGGCTGTACTGATTCCATCTGGGATTTTGAAGGAGAATCAGTTCCATGCTCCCAACCACTGATGTCACTAGCACTGGTGTCACTTGGAACAGTAACTCATGGCCTTATCTCTCCCCATGTGAATTACCACAACACTGAAGTTAAAACACCAGAAAATAGGACAAAATCAGCAACTATGAAAACACTGCCAAGCCACAGTAGCAAAGAAAAAAAGTATGTGCTTGTAGTCAGAGCAGACACAACCATGTGATTTGATGCATCATTGTAATTCGTTAATAATGGCAGCTCAGAATGGAATACATTAGAAACTTCAGAAAGTAAGTTAGCATAGAATTTTAACATTACAGATGACACATGTAAGCTGGGCTTATGAAAAAAATGTTTAACTACATGGATATTTTTATTAAAAAAACAAATTTCTGCTGAAAGATGGCCCAACTATTTTGTAGATAGTCATTTTAGTATCACCCCCTCTGACAGTGTCACCTTGTGTGGTCCACATCCCCACATAGCCCTTGTGATGCCACTGCTCCAGACATTCCATGACAATCCAGCTGCAGCATCACGTGGTACCCCTTCTCTGTAATCCTGTATCTGTGTATCTGCTCCTATTTTATAATCTTAAAATGTTAGGATCTACCCTACAACCTCATGTTAACCTGAGCTATTTTCAAAGATCCTGTTTCCAAACAAGGTCACATTCACAGATACCAAGAGTCAGACTTTCAGCACGTCTTATTTTGAGAGTGACAATTTAGCCTATAACAAGGCTTTGTTTATTTGTTTGTTTGTTTATTTATTTTCCCTGAGCTTACTTAGCTCCATTGTAAAATGCTAGCAAACAAATTTAATTAAGAATCAACTTGGACAATCTCTATAACATGAATGTTATGATATCTTGGGTCTGAAAATGTTATCAGATCTATGCTGCTGTTTTCTTCAGGCAGCATGAGAACCAAAAGAACCAGATGCACTGCCATCAAGTTGACTCCAACTCATAGTGACCCTATAGGACAGAGTAGAACTGCCCTGCAGAGTTTTCAAAGAGTGCCTGGTGGAGTCAAACTGCTGAACTTTTTGGAGAGCAGCTGTAGCAATTAATCCCCGTGTTACCAGGGCAATGTGAAGGGCAGCATTTTCAACACATTAAAGGGATATTGCTACTGTGGAGCAGTAAAATTTAAAAAATTAATGAAACTAGGAAAGCAGAGTGAACACCACCTTGTTTCTTAAATTCCTCTGTAATAGTATATGTATCACTGCAGTTGTTCCTGATTAGCGTTAGGTAGTTTTATTTTTATAAAGGATATTATAATCTTTAATTTAAACAAAATGCGCTTAAAACACACTCACAAACACAAAATAAAGGGTTCTTCACTTTGCCTGGGTAATGATATAATAAACACCAAAAGAAAATTACTGGAGAAAAAGACATTCCTTATAGTGGTTTGATATCCTGCATGTATAAACCAAGCAGAACGGAGTGACAAACAATTAAAAATAAGGAAAGACCCTTGTCTTATCACTCCATACAGGTGCTTGCTAAGAGCTGGCGAAGGTCGGTATTCATTGCATCAGAAAATTTAGTTCCCAGAAACCGATGTGAGTTTTTATTTTGCCTATATGGACTAAGATTGAGTACTGACACAATTTGGCAAGAGTGATATTAATTAAATTCAAGATGTATCAGAATTTAATTTACAGATAAATGCTTAAATGAAATAGTAATTTTAGGAAACACTGGTGGCAAAGTGGTTAAATCTACCAGGTGCTCCTAGGAGACTTTACGGGTACAGTTTTACTCTGTCTATAGGGTCACTATGAGTTGGAATCCCCCTGGACACTAGTGAGCTTGTTTTTTTTGATAGGTTTAGTAATTTAAGTCACAGTGTTTCTTTAAGTGAGGGGTAAATAAAGAACATGAACGGTGATTGTCTTTCAGTGAGAAAATCAGTGAGAATCCTTTGAAACGTTCTCAGGGCATGTGGTTTGCTTGAGGAAATATTTTCTGTCTTGAAGATCCTATCTTATAGTAAGAAGGCTCATTTCTGGTAAAGTAAGAGCAAACAGATTTACTGAGGGTAGTGTAACTTACTAACTGGGGAAGGACAGTGTGGAGAGGAATCTGCCGTGTGCTCCCCACCAGCCTTCTGAGGAAGAGTCAAGTCTTTTACGTGGTAAGATGGGGAGGGTGCTTGCATGACTGATATGTACAGTGCAGTGGGGTGGAGTAGCAAGGGACCATGGACACCGTCATCTTCTCTGTACATCAGCAAAACAGGGACGGGCAGCAAAAGACCGTGAAATCAAAATCAGCAACCCCTTCCATGAACAGCCACGTTCTCACCCCCACCCTTATTTGCCAAGAGCAGTTCAAGTTGAGGGAAGTCTCAGGCTACATTCCCAGGAAGGCAGGGGCAGAGGCTTTGGTCAACCTTAAGTCTAATTCAACGTGAACTCTAGTTAACAACATGCTGTTCAATTCAAAGTGGGGTTAGATATCCAGTTCCAGCCAGGTGCCTTGATTTGGAGCATGTTGTGAGCACCCAGAAAACATCGGGGGCCATCAGAGGAAAATAAGTAACTAGCAAGGTTTGGGGGTCAATAATATGCTTTATTTAATCACACCATACACTCACAATTAAGCAAAGGAGAGGGAGGGGCTAGCACTGGGACACAAAGCGCTCTTACTCACGTTGCTCACCAACTCCTATCTGCATTTGCCTTAGTTGGGAACTCCTATTTGCATTAGTTAAAACCCCACAGGTTCCACCGGGTCCACAGGGACTGCAGCGGTCATGTCACAGCATTAGTGTGTCAACACACTCACTCCCTTAAAAGCGGGCTTCACTCTAAGGAATTTAAAGACGGGCTGTGCGCTCACCGTTCTGAAGTTCTGACCTCTGGAGAATCTGAAGCAGACTTTTAGGATGACAAGATATCCAAGGGCTAAGGCTGACAGGAGCGCAGCAGGAGGCTCGGGTACCAACACAGCCACAGTCACGATCACTGGAACCAGGCCTTCTGGGTGAAGCGGACCAGGGCGGACGGGTCTCAGGACAAGATGACCGCACAGCAGACCGGAGGATACAGACCCTCAGAAGAAGGCTGCGTGCCCCAGATCCAGAGTGCTGGATTTTTGAGACAAGTTGTTTGCTTGGTTCCAGTTACTATCATCCAGTCCAGAGGTTGTTATCTTCTGATACCTCAAGTTGTTGACTTCTTCCTGATTGGTTATGGTCTTTATTATTTCCCTGAGCATCTGTGGCCGTGCCCATCTGGCAGTTGTTTTTCTCATCTTTGATCATGTATTTTCTCACCGTCTTGCTTAGCTTAAGCACAGTCATTTTGTGTTTTCATAGTTTAGCCAATTCGTGGTTTAGCCAATTTTAACTTATGTTGATGACAGGACTCCACTATGCTATATGCATATACATATGTGTGTGCATATACATAGATACATGCATATATTTTCATATATATATTTCATATTTTCATATATATATGTATCTATGTATATGCACACACATATGTATACGCATATGTATATGTATTTCAGAGCACTCCTGCATTAGAAAACACAGTAAATTTTCTAACTATTTAAGTTAAATTAAATTCAACTTTAATATTAACTATGCTGTTTGAAATGACATCTTTCCTAATAGTAAGTTAAAAATATCTCTACTACTTAGAGAATCTTAGTCTTATAGCCAAGCCAAGTGCTGTCGAGTGTATAGTATTTACAAATTTTGTTTGCTTATTTATTACTGAGAAATATCTTTTTCATTTAAAAATATATTTTAAAGGAAATTAAGTTT
This sequence comes from Heterohyrax brucei, assembly GCA_028571685.1. Classification (NCBI taxonomy): domain Eukaryota; kingdom Metazoa; phylum Chordata; class Mammalia; order Hyracoidea; family Procaviidae; genus Heterohyrax; species Heterohyrax brucei. The sequence goes on from CM053148.1 coordinate 102,655,171, forward strand.
GTGGCCCAAATGTAAATTACGAAAATACAGAGCATTCACTATGAGACTCTTTCCTTTGATTGATGTGTTGACTAAAATATTTCCAAACAGAAGGAAAGTGTCAGATTTTACTCTGTGTACACGTTTTCTATAATGAGATCTATACTTACCAATGAAGCTCCTTCATAGATCTGCTTCATGTTTCTACTCCTTATATAATTCAAAAAGAGAATGAAGATTGAATACATCATATAGAGACAGAGGCATAAATACAGATAGAAACCATTTGCCGTGGAGTCAATTCTGACTCATCTGACTCAAAGGCACTTGACCCTGTGAGTCTACTGTGGACACAGTAGAAAACTGCCTCACACGGTTTCCGAAGGAACAACTGGTGGATTCAAACAGCTGACCGTTAATTAGCAGCCAAGCTCTTAACCATTGTGCCTCCAAGGCTCTGAGACATAGGTGTGGATACATGCTGTTCTTGTTGCTAGATACTGCCAAGTTGACTGACTCCAGTGACCCTAGTAGAACCGCCACATAGTTTTCCAGAAGTGTCTGTTAAATTTGACTGCTGACCTCTGGGTTAGCAGCCTTGGCACTTCACCACAACACCACCAGGTTTTCCATATATATAAATGCCTTGTTTTTGAAAGTTTTCTATTTATGTTTGATTTTTCTTTTTATGTATGAAAACTCAAGCTAGTTTTAAATTTATGCATTTTTTCATTTACATTTATACATTCATTTCAATTTTAAAGAACTTACCACTCCCAATAGCTTCAGCTCTATAAAACAAAGATATACATCCTCTTGGAATTCATAGTTTTTCTCACTTACTTTGTTAGGTACTACTCTACCAGACTCTTTAAAAGAAAAGAAAAAAAATCTCCATAAATCTAGACTGTATAAAGAATGAGGCATCAACTTTGGAGGAAGACTCATTTACAAACTGTGTTATGCAGATGACATCCCTGCTTGCTGGAAATAAAGAGAATTCGAAACACGGGTGAATATCAAAGACCACAAGCCTTCAGTATGGACTGAACCTTAACATCCAGAAAACAAAAATCTTCACAGCTGGATCAGCAAGGAACATAATAATAAGTGGAAAAAGGATTGATGTCAAGGATTTCATTTCACTTGATTCCACAATCAACACTCATGGAAGCAGCAGTCAAGAACTCAAAAGGTGCGTTGCACTGAGAAAACCTGCTGCAAATGACCTCTTTAAAGTGTTGAAAAGTAAAGATGTCACCTTGAAGACTAAGGTGCTCCTGAAACAAGCTGTGGTATTTTCAATTGCATCACATGCTTGTGAGACCTGGACAGTTGAAACCGTAGGACTGAAAAGCATAGTTCTAGCAACAGGGGGAAACTGAGGCTGGAAGCCTGAGCAGCTTTGCTACAAAGCAATTGCCCCAACCCCCCTTGGGAACCATACTACTCATACTCCACAGTCCCCAGATCCCAATACTAAGAGGAGAACTCACAGCCTTGAAAAACAGTGGCAAGAATTCAGCAACTTCATTGTAGGCCAGCAATTGACTCCTCCCATGGTAACTGGGCTCCAGGCCAGTGACTGTGCTTCAAGCCAACAGTTGACAACCTAGACAAAAACGTATGGAGGGTACAGCCAATGATTTGTTTGAGTTTTCCCTTCCAGGTGGCTGACCTGGTGCCCTGAACTGATGTTCACAGCCCTGAAGACTGATAATGGCCTCTGAGACTACAGGCACAGGTGGTGCCTGGTACATTATTACTCAAACAGCCTAAAAAGATCAAAAGGATTGAAGAAATCCAGATTCCTTTTCAAAGCATTTTTCCCAACCTCTTGAATTCCCTACCTCTGATCGTAGCTTGTAGCCTCACCCTTCAAAAACCCTTGCATAAAACAATAGGTTGGGCAGATTTTCGGAGGAGCTATCCCTCTTCCAGTTTGTGTAAGCTAGCACAGAAATAAAATCTGTGATTTACTTCACCCTAACTTCCTATCTCAGTGATTTTTCTGGTATCACAATGAATAAGGAAGATAAACAGAAGAACCGATACCTTTAAAAAATTGTGGTGTTGGAGATGAACACTGAATGTACCATGGACTGCCAAAATAACAAAACAGATCTGTTCTGGAAGAAGTACAACCAGAGTACTCCTTCAAAGCAAAGATGGCAAAACTGTGTCTTAGATTCTTTGGAGGTATTGTCAGGAGGGATCAGTCCCTGGAGCAAGACATCATGCTTGGTAGAGGATCAGGGAAAAAGAAAGACTCTCAAAAATGTGGACTGACACAGTGGCTACAAGGCACTTAAGCATAACAATGGTTGCGGGCATGGTGCATGACCAGGCAGTGTTTTGTTCCATTGTGCATAGTGTAGCTATAAGTCAGAACCTACTTGACAGGACCTAACAACAACATAATATCTGTAGATACGTATTATTGTGGAGTATGGTTTCTATTAAATATGATTTTTTTTTCTTTTTTTAATGAAATGGTGATTCACAGCCTTGGCTGAATATCAAGTTACTTTAGAATGTTTTAGTCATTGAACCACTTAAGATGTCCCTGAAAGAAAATCCATGTAGTCATTTCATTTCAGGAAAATAACTTTTTCCTAAATGCATAATGTACCATTAGAAGAAATCCGGATTTCACATACGTCGTGAAAGTAATACGTTCAATTTTTTGATAAAAATGGATACTCTAAACACATGCCTATTCAGTGCTATGAATTGAATTATAACCTCCCCCGCCCCCACTCAACCCCAGCCCCAGCCAAAAAAAAGCTATGTTGAAGTTATAACACCTGTAACCTGTGAATGTGACCTGATTTGGAAATAGGTTCTTTCTTTGAAGATATTATCAGTTAATAAGTTATACTAAAGTCAAGAAGGCAATCCTTTCTGAAAGGTATTTTACGAAAGATGAGTGGGAGACAGCTGCACAAGAAGAGACTCTAGGTCAAGGAGCACCTAAAGGCTAAGGAACTTCAAAAAGCCTCCAGGGCTACCCAAAATTGGAGGAGACAAATAAGAATCTTCCCCTAAAGCTAAGACAGTGTCAAGTGGCATTTAAAAACCGAGACTTCAAAAAAACCTTCAGGGCTACCCAAAGCTGAAGAGACAAACAAAAATCTTCCCCAGAGCTAAGACAGCATGGCCTGCGGATACCCTAAATGCAGACTCCTTGTGTCTAGAACATTGATATGATAAATTTCTGTTCTTTAAAGCTATCTACTTTGGTGTGTTTTAAGTAGCCCTCAGACACTAACCTACTGAACACAGTGAATGTTTCTGTTTCGTTTGAGAAATCACTATGTCATCTGATCTTATGGTTTTTCTCTGTTTAATGCTCTTTAACATTATATGTATTAAAAAATGTTCTGTCCAGTGGACTCTGATTCATGGAGATCCTTTGTGTTTCTGAAGAGAACTGTGCTCCATCATATTTTCAATGACTGTGACTTTTGGGAAGTAGTTCACCAGGCCTTATATCCAAGATGCTACTGGGTAGACTTGAAACTCCAAACTTTTGGTTAAGAGCTGAATGTGTTAACTATTTGCACATGCAAGGACTTCTCAGCCACTATAACCATAAGTCTATTCCGATTCATAGTGACCTTATAGGACAGAGTAGAACTTCCCTGCAGTTTCCAAGGAGCACCTGATGGATTCAAACTACCAATCTTTATGGTTAGCAGCTGTAGCACTTACCGCTATACAACCAGGGTTTCCATTCTTATCCACAACACCAGGTCGTAACTAAATCATCTCTAATGAGAAACTCTTCCTTATTTCCCTAAAGAGATTGTCAAAAACACTCTGGATCAAATTTCAAAGTTCTCCTCGTTGAAACCAGCCTGATTATTTCAAAATGCAAACCTGGAAGTCTTGTACATCTACTTAAAAATCATCAGTCTCTTTCCTTGCTGAGAATATAAAAACATGCTCCATAACATGCATAGGGGACAAGGACTCACCCTGACCAACACCCGCTTAACTCCAACTTTATCTTGTCCCCACTCACTGTCTCAGCTCCAACTTCATGGTCCTCTTTCAGACGTTCTTGCTGGCCGTATCTAATATGGATAACTGAGACTGAAAAATTTTCCTCCCCCACCTTGCTGCTCCCGCACCCGCCTAACCTCCCTTCACGGTAGCTCCACCTAACCCCCCTTCACAGCAGCTCTTGCCTAAACAAGGACACTCTCCTTTGATAAGCCCAGCGCCCATTTGACAAGACACTCCCCGCTCCTGCCTGAGGGGTCACCCCCATCTCACCTTCTCAGCCCGCCCCCCCCCACCCCGTGCCTGACAGGATATTTCCCTTTGATAAGTCTTACACCTGCCTGATAAGATGCAGATGCTCCCCATCAAAGCCTCCCTCTCACTGAGAAGGATGTGCCCCCCCCCCCCCCGAACCATTTGTCTCAACCACGACATCCTCAAATGGCACTAAATCTATCTACCCTCCCGAAATGAGACTCGGGGCCATTTGTTGGAACCTGAGAAGGTCCCGGTGGCCCGCCGGTGTAATAAGCAGCTTCTTGCCTCTTCCTTGCTACAGGACTCTTCCTCTGCCAGGATTCCAGCATGAGAGTTGATCTACCAACTTTCATGAATCCTCCATAGCTGACTCTCCCCACTAAAGAATGATTTCCTTTTAGACTCCTCAGATCCTCATCTCTCTCTCTTTCATATTATTTCCTGTTATAAATTTTAATTTGTGTTTTAAGCAGAAGTTTCCAATTACAGTTAGTTTCTCACACGCACTTTGCCATGTGACCCTAGCTGATCTCCTCATACTGTGGCAGCACGCTCCTTCCTTTCAATTCTTTGTTTTCCATGTCCGTCTGTTCAGCTCCTGTACCCCTCTGGAAACCCTGGTGGTATAGTAGTTAAGTGCTGTGGTTGTCAACCAAAAGGCTGGGAGTTAGATCCACCAGGTGCTTCTGAGATACTCTATGGGACAGTTTTAGTCTGTCCTATAGGGTTGTTATGAGTAGAACTGACTTGATGACAGTGAGGTTTTTTTTCAGTTGTTTTGTCTTGTTTGTTTGTTTTGGTTCCTCTCTCATTTTATATCTTACGTACCAGCTCACCCTTTGTCTTAGGAGTTGGCTTCCAGAATGGATTCAGTTCTGGGTTAATAGAGACTCCAGGGGCTCTGTCTTCTGGGGGATTTCTAGTTTGTCAGACCATCAGGTCTGGTCTTTTTACTCGAGTTCAGGTTCAGCATCCCACATTTCTCCCACTCCACAAGGGTCTCTTTGTTGAGTTCCCTACAAGGGCAGTCTTCAGTGGTGGCCAGGCACCCTCTAGTTTTTCTGGTGTCATGTTGGCATAGTCTACGTAGCATATGTGACCTTTTCTGTCTCTCAGGCTCACACTTTCTTAGTGTCTTTGATGTTCTTCTTTCCCATTTGCTCTGGGTGGGCTGAGATCAAGTGACATTTCTTGAATGACTGCTTGCTAGCTTTTAAGACCTCAGACACTGCTCACCAAAGTGGGATGCAGAATGTTTGCTTAAAACGCTTTGTTATGGCAACTGATCTTGATGTTCCCTGAAGCCATGATCTATGCTCCCCTGATCTGGTATTCTTGTCACTGCAAGTGTTTGATTTTATTTAAAATACTTCTAAGCTTTAGGTTTAGTCCATTTGTGCTGACTTCTACTCTATGTTTTCTCTCCCATCACCTAAAATAATTCTTGTCAATTGTTTAGTCAGTAAATACCCTTCTCCCTTCCACCTAGCATTATAGCCATCAAAAATGTTTTCTATGTTTAAACCTGTTCTTGAGTCCTTATAGTAGTAGTCTCATACAGTTTTGTCCTGTTGCAATTGACTTATTTTGCTCTAATGCCTTCCAAATTCTTCTGTGTCATCATGTTTCCCAAACTCATTGTTTGTTTGTTTTAAATCATTGCATAATATTCTATTGTACAAATATACCATGGTTTGTTTTTCCATTCTTCCATCCGTGGGCACTTTGATTCCATCTTTCTGCTATTGCAAACACTGCTGCAATGAACCGTGGTGTGCATATATCTGTTTGTGTGGCAGCTCTTATTTCTCTAGGATATATTCCGAGGAGTGGTATTATTGGATTATATGGTATTTCTACTTCTAGTTTTAATTTTCAAAATAATTTCAACACTTTACATTTCTACTAGCAGTGTGTAAGTGTTCCATTCTCTTCACGGCCTCTCTAACATTTATTATTTTGTGGTTTTAAGATTAATAGTACCCTTGTTGGAGTAAGATGGTATCCTATTGTAGTTTTAATGTGCATTCCTCTAATGGCTAATGGTCGTGAGCATTTTCTGGCACGTCTGTTAGTCACCTGAAGGTCTTTTGTGTAGAATCAACATTTTCACAATATTAAGTCTTCCTATCCATGAGCAATCCGACTCCGACTCGACAGCACTTGGCTTTGGCATCCATGAGCAAGGTAAGGTTTTCCCTTTTGAAGGTCTCTTTTGGTTTCCTGCACTAGTGTCTGTAATTGTCTTTGTATAGGTCTTTTACATCTCTGGTTAGATTTATTTCTAAGTTTTTTGTCTTCTCAGGGGCTATTGTAAATAGTATTGATTTGGTGACCTTCTCTTTGGCATTCGCTTTGTAGGTGTAGAGGAATCTGACTGATATTTGTATGTTTATCTTGTATCCTGATTCTTTGTTGAGCTCTTCTATTAGTTCCAGTAGTATTTGTGTACATTCTTTAGGGTTCTCTGTGTATAAAATCATATTACCTGCAAATAGATGTACTTTTACCCCTTTCTTACGAATTTGGATGTCCTTTATTTCTTTTTCTAGCTTAACTGTTCTGACCAGAACCTCCAACACAATGATGAATTATAAATGGTAACAAAGGACATCCTTGTTTGTCTCTGTTCTCAAGGGCAATGCATTCACACTTTCTCTGTTTAGGATGATGTTGGCTGTCAGCTATGCATAGATGCCCTTCATTGTATTGAGGAATTTCCCTTCTGTTGGTACTTGCTGAGAGTTTTTAACATGAATGGGTGTTGGACTTTGTTGAATTCCTTTTCTGCAGCAGTTAATAAAATCTAGTGGCTCTTGTCTTTTGTTCATTTATGTGGTTTATTACACTGATTGTTTTTCTGGTGTTGAACCATCCCTGCATCACTGATATGAGAATCTTACTTGGTCGTTTTGAATTATTTTTTGGTATGCTGTTAAATTCTATTAGCTAAAGTTTTTTGAAGATTTTTGCATCTCTAAGTTCATGAGAAATATCAGTCTTTACTTTTCCTTTTTAGTGCTACCCTTGTCTGGTTTTGGTCTCGAGGTTATCCTGTCTTGCTTATCTCTCTAGAGGCAATTGGAGTAGATGCAATTTTGTATTTATCTACATGATCATTTTATTAAAGTCTGTGACTCTGTCTCCTCTCTCCAAGTGTTAAGTTTTGTGAGATGTGAAGCAACTGTTTCTACTTTCGCTTACCTCTCCAAATCTAGAGAGAGTGTTTTGTGAGTACTGAATTTTCATGAGTATTAAATGGATGGATAAATGGATATGGTCACAGCTTTCTTCACAGTCCAGGCTAATGTTAGACAATGTTTTGAATTTCCTTTTGTGATATTTTCCACATCTCCAGGTGGAACCTCTCAAAGTGTCGCTGTTTTTAATCCCGCAATCACTTTCATTATTTCCTAGCTTATTGATTCCTAACTGTATGTTTCTTGAGACCCCCTTTCAACTCTTTAGTCTATATTTTGCTGTGGAAATTAATAATAATATTTTTATTCTCATATGTCAAGTACATTTTCAAATACATCCTTGGAGAACTGACAGATTCTTAATCTGGAATTTTACACTTTGGGGCGTTCCAGTAATGGAGCTGCTTTGAATTGACGAGGTTTTCTTGGTAGACTTGGCTACTTGCCATGTATGGAATCAAGTACTGCCATATAACACTTTTCACCTTGAAATATGTGCAGACAATGTTTGTAAAACATTCCTTTAAATGAAGACATGCTGAATAGCAGTTAAAGATTGTAGACCAAAATCCATGTGAAAAACGTAAGATTAACTACCCTTAATGTCAAGACACATCTTAAAAGTACATGTGGAAAATAACTACTTGAAAAGAGAAATGAGATTTTAGTTATTTTTCTGTTTACATAATTATGTAAGTAATCAAAAATCTATTATTTCATGAACTTACCATTTACAATATTGACTTTTAAACATTCAATTGCTTATCTAACCAACACAATATAATGTATTTGAAAATTAGATGGGTTCATTCCAAAGACAATGTCTACTAATCAGTTTAAAAGAACAAAATCATAATTAAGAAGCATGAAGGCTTCCCACTTTTCAATCAAGGCACAAGTAAAATTTTCAGGAAAGTGCAACAAAAAGACTAATTTCCTCTAATGCTCTCCACATCATTTGCCTTCAAACTTTTTGTTTTCCTTTCTTTTTTTTTTTTTAATTTTTAATTTAATCCATCAAATAGAGTATATCTTAAAGCATGAGTTGCCATTTGGCTAGAAAGAATCTTTCAGAGACTTAACCTTGCCAAAGAAACAAATGGGAATTGGAACTTGGAAGAGCATTTTCCACAGGGATATGTGTTAAGAGTTAGGAAATTCCATGGCTTGTCTAGGGTTGGACAATCCTGACGTGTCGCAACTGAATAAGCTAATAGACTGCTAGCAGAAATGTTGGTGGTTCAAGCCTGTTCAGAGGCATCTTGGAAGAAAGGCCTGATGGTCTGCTTCTGAAGGATTCCAGCCCTGAAAACTCTAGAGCAGTTGTGCTCTGCGTATGTGGAGTCACCCTGAGCCAGAACTGACTTTATGGCAATTGATACGGTATGGTGATTAGTGTATAAATAACAACAACAAAAACCAGACAAATCCATTACTGTCAAGTTGATTCCCACCTATAGCAACCCAAAAGAACAGAGTAGAACTGCCGATTAAGTTTCCAAGAAACACCTGGTGGATTCAAACTGCCAGTCTCTTTGTTAGCAGCTATAGTGTTTAACCACTACAGAACCAGGGTTACTGACTGGGGCATAGGGAGTATGAATTTAATTTGCTGAAAATCTAGGCCAGAGGCTGAATAAAAATATTGGTATACTGAACTAAGAAATATGGATTTTGTCCTTTGGATTAGTGATCTTCAAACCTTCCTCTATATAACAGTAAAAATTAAGAAAACTAGCTTTTGAAAAAAGTACATTCCTAGGTTGTAATTCTTCCCTTAAAGTTCTTATTCAGCAAGTCTCAGGATCCCAAACCATTGCCATTGAGTCAATTCCTACTCATAGGAACCCTGTGGAACACAATAGGTCTGTCTCATAGGCTTTCCAAGGCTATCAATCTTTACCGAGGCAGATTGCCACATTTTTCTCCCATGTAGTGCTCTGGCGGGTTCAAACTGCTGACCTTTCAGTTAACAGCCAAGAGCTTAACCACTGTGTCACTAAGACATCCTAAGGCTTAGGCTAAAGACCAGGAATCAATAGTTTTTTAGCAAGTATTCCAGGTGATTCTGATGATAACATTCGCTTTGAGAAAAACTACTCCAGGCCACAGGGAGCTAATGGACATTTGAAAAATTGGCTTGGATGAGTCGATAGGTTTATCTCTCGGCAGTTAACGCTGGGGCAATATGAGAGAATGTTTTAGCACGTGGCATGTAGAAGTTATTAGCTTAAAGTTTACCCATAAAATATGCTTTCCAAATATAGAAATAGCTCTATAATATGCTGCTAAGAAAATACACAGAATCAATATTCCAAGGGTACAGATAAATATGCGTTGTCTAAATGAGACATCACCTATTAGTGATGTTGAAAATCTAACAGTTTGTGCAATTGATAGTTTGTGTCAATATCACTTAAAGAAATGTACGTTTTTAAAGGGCTTTCATTTGATGGTAGCCTCTTTCTAAAGCATTTATATCTATAACTGGTATTTAATGTTCTTGGAAACTGAAATATTCATAAGGCTAAGGAAAAGTTTTATGAAGGCCAAGAAATTTGATAGATGCTTCTGTAAAAATGAAATCTCTGCTGTTAAAGGTGACAAGTTTTATAACTGTTCATAATGGTGATCTCTTACTAGCTATAAAGCAGTTAGCAATATATAAAAATTTGATGATAAAGATTCATCATAATTTATTGCTTTCTGGAAAGCTAACGTGCTCATTATTATTTTTATTCATGTATTTTTCCTTCCATTTATTTTAGTCTAATGTAAAATAATTGCATATATTTTAAACATGTATCAAATTATTAGTATTAAAATTCTTAGCCTTTAAAAGAAAATAAACATGGATTCTTATTCATTGAAGATTTTCTATGGTTATTAGTTTTTCTAATATAAAATCTCTGACATTTGAAAAAAGTTGATAAGAGCGTACTTTTTAGTAACACTTTATTATTTTATTTGGATGAGAATTTATTAATTTGGTGGAAATTTATATTACACAATTATATTCAGATTTTTTCTTTACCATATTTCAAATTACTTTCAATTATCAGTAGACGGATTTTTTCAGACTGATGTATTTATATTCTGCCTCTTATTTTAAATTTAAAGTTTTGCACACAAATGTATGCTTTTATTTTTATCTACTAATAAATATTTTGTTCTCAGCAATTACTAGCTATTCCTCATCTCCTGAGGCACTCTGCTCATTGAGTCAATTAACTTGCACAAAAGCATCAATCTAAAATAAAATTTCAAAAATCACTGTCTCTCAATGGAGACTTTAAAGTATTTTATTTCCAGATTATTGAGAGCCAGAATATTTGAAGAAGAGTCTAGAAATTTGGTTTAAATATCAAAGGCTTGAGCCACACTGAACCAGTATGCAGGTATGTGTAGCTTAAGGTCTGTGATGCATTCTGCGAAACAGGACTTTGTAACTTGGATGCTGTGCACACACCGTACTACCTGTATACAGAGACATACAGGATGACTAACAGGCGGCCAGGTACCCGCATTGCCACTGCCACCGTTCCAGAAGTCTTCAGGATAATTTTGCCTCTGCTGCCACCAGTCCTACCCGTATACAGTTGCTGCCTGGTCTCCACGAGCTCTCGCCAGGCCCCTGTTGCCAGCCTGCGCACCATCACAGCACTCGCTCACCCTCTAGCTGTCTATCTGCTGGCTGGCACCTGTCCTTTCCCTGCCTTCCCAGCTTGCCTGCCCTCTCTACACCCCTGTGGGCTTTCAACTTCTCCAGGAACCTCCCTCTCCTCTGTTTTGTCCTCACCTCTGCCTCTTCCCTCACTTGACTTCGCTGCTCTTCCTCTTGCAAACGCTGCAGCACGGCCACCGAGCAGCTTCCACCTGCAAAGCAGCAAAGCTTGTCACACGGAGGACAGCCAGTGAGAGACAACTGGAAGCTCCGTACTTAAGCAAAGTATGTCTGCAGTATGCAATTTTCCAGCGGGGATTTCTGAATTCTATTACTGTACAAACTTTTCTAGTCAAGAGTGTTTATGCAGTTCATAGTCACTGGAACAGATGTGTAGCAACCTACACCTGTACAGATTTACACAATGTACCCAGATAGAATGCTCCTTAGAAATGGGGGTGGCAAGACTTCAGCTCACTTCCTTGTTTTCTTTTTCTTCTAATTTTTCTTGTTTTTATTGAGTTGTAAGGGAAAGTTTAGGGTCAGTTGCTCATACAAAAACTTACATAGTTTGCCGTGTGACCCTAGCTGCTCTCCCCACACTGTGACAGCACATGCATTCCTCCCACCGTGTATTTCTCACGTCCACTTAACCAGCTTTTGTCCCCCTGCGTCTTCTTATGTTGCCCCGGACAGGAGCTGCTCATTAGTCTCCCCAGGTCAGGAAGCACACCCTCCACCAGTATCATTTTATCTCTTACCAACCAGTTCAGCCTTGGTCTAAAGACTTCGCTTCCAGAATGATTTCAGTTCTGCAGTAACAAAGAGACCGGGGACCATGTGTTCCTGGGGTGCTCAGACCATCAGGTCTGGTCTTTGTGCTAGAGTTCACATTTCTCCTGCTTCACCAAGGACTCTTTGCTGAGTTCCCTGTAAGGACAGTCTTTTGTCGTGACTGGGCACCATCTAGTTCTTCCAGTCTCATGTTGATGTAGTCTCTGGTTTATGCAGCCCTTTCTGTGTCTTGGGTTCACACTTTCCTTGTACTTTGACGCTCTTGTTTTTCCAGGTGGATTGAGACCAATGGATGTTTCTTAGATAACCATTGCTAGCTTTTAAGATCCGCAGTGCCATTCACCAAATTGCAATGCAGAAAGTTGTTGTAAACTTTGTGATGCCAGTTGACCTGAATGTCCCCTGAATCTGTGGTTCCCAGACCCTTGACCTGCTACTCTGTCCCTTAGTTTTTGGTTTTATTTAGAATACTTCTAAGCTCTTTTTTCAGTCCATTTGTGCGGACTTTTCACCTATTATGCATTGCCTCTCCCTTCACCTAAAATAACTGCTGTTTGTTATCTAATTGGCCCCTCAGTTATTTTGGATACGTCATCAGGAGATACCAATCATGGAGAAGGACATCATTCTTAGAGACGGACTCTCACTGAGATGGGCTGATACAATAACTGCAACAATGGACTCCCACATAGGAGCAATTGTGAGGATAGCAGAAGATTGGACGTGCAATGATTCCCTCTGTTATAAATATAGTTGCTATGAATCAGAGTTGATTGGATGGCACCTAACAAGGACAACTCAGCAGATGGATGGATTGGGAGTTTTGCAGAGTTTTCACTCTCCAAAACTGTAAGAGAGACAAGCAGAAGAACAAATGGAGTCTCCTAACGGGAACTTGTCCAGAGCTCAGAGGAAATAAGTGTCTTTAAAAAAATGTCCAAAAATCTGCTTTATCTGAAGATGTAAGTATGAGATGGTAAGAGAGAAAATCTACTGGTAGGGAATACAGTGTAAACATAACACTATCTGATTTTTCAGAGGAGAATCCAGGAGCTAGTAAGCCTAAGAGAAAACCATCAGTTCTTAATGGTGCTTGAATGTAGGTGAACAAGGTAGCAGCTAGGAGTTTCTGTAAAAGCAGATACATTGGAACTCAGGCTTGTTATAAGGGCATGTTCGGCTCATATGTTCTTTTAAATGACCAATACATTTTTGTCCAAAGGATGCAATAGCTCACAACTCAAGCAATTGCCCATGTTCTGGAGAAAATCATTGTATCCCAGTATGCAGCAGGAATACTTTATGTGTGCTTCCCATTTCACTGTAGAAAATATTAAAATGATGCTTACATGAGGGTCAAGGTTTAAATAATGTTTACTACCTTATCAAAGACATTATAAAACGACATAGGAGTGTTTTTTTTTTTTTTTTTTTTTTTTAATTTCCTGTGTTTCAGCAAAGTATTCAATGACTAGTAGGACAATTTTATTCTTGCTAAGGAATGCACACTTTCAACCACGTAGCTATTGTACTATTAGTGCAAATATCAACATGATTAAAAAAAGGCAAAATGGAATCTTATTATTATGATCATTGTTTTGATCTCACACATCTCTTGAAAGTTGTTTATGCACGCATAAGAGTTTACACTGTGCTCTTTGAGGACCAGTGACTCACATTCTATGTTGGATCACGCATGTGGGCCAAGTTGATATAACCTTTTTCCTCACCAATATCAAAATTTAGTATTATGTCTTACAGAAAGAAGGGACAACCTAAAATGAAGACAGGAGAGCAGAAAAGAGGTTATGAAAGGTTTATACATAGTTCTGGATTTATTTGGTAGGAAGTTTCATTTTGGGGTTAATGCCCTAAAAGCTGAGTATGACAGGCATTTCAGCTAATGTATCTGTTTCTCAAGTACCTGCCGTGGCCACATGCAATGTGTACGATATTGAATGAGAATAGTTGTGATACATTTACACAAGAATGAAAGACTCACATTCCTGTAAGTTTATTTTGCAAAACACTAGAAAGTTTAGTCTTAGCATTTAGAGATACAACTGACCCAGTTTAGAGACACAGCTGAGCCATTTGTTCTCTGGACTTCTCGTTCTTCATGTTCCTTCACCACTTTTAAGGACATGACTGGAGAGGAATTACGTTCTTCTCTTGGGAGAGTTTAGGAGTCTGGAGTTTAGGAGACCAGTCTGAACTGGTCTATATGTTTTCAGGCTAAAGTCAGAATTAATATAATAGGTACTAACACGTTCTAGTGCATACCATAAGTGGTCAACTTATATTATTCGTAAAATTTTTCTATAAAGAGGTCTCTGGAAAACTTATCATTCAAATGAAATACTACCTGCAGTTACTAATAAATGACTTTACTCTTATGTGGCTATCAATAACTGCACCTTGTTTCCATACACATACATATCTAGGTTACTGTTAGACAGAAGACAAAACTGAAAAGTGAAATGTGACACCACAAAACATCTGCATGGACTAACTCTAATATTAATACTTAATAATGATTAACAACTATGTTATTGTTGTTCAGTGCTGTCCACTTTCAAAGTATAGCAACCGTCTGAACACCAGAATGAAACATTACCCGTCCTGCACCTTCTTAACAATCTTTACGCTTCAGCCTACTGTTTAGGGCCACTGTGTCAATCCATTTTGTTGAGGTTCTTCCTCGTTTTCACTGACTTTATTTTGCCAAGCCTTATATCCTTACCCAGGGACTCATCCCTCTTGATAACACGTCCAAAGTGTGTGAGACAGAGTTTTCCATCATGGATCTCAGGAGAATTCTGGCTGTACTTCTTCTAAGGCAGATTTGCTCACTCTTCTAATAGTCCACGGTATCTTCAATATTTATGGCAAACACCATAATTTGAAGACATCCTTCTTTCTTCCATCTTCCTTATTCATTGCCCAGCTTTTGCATACACGTGACACAGTTGAAAACACTATGGCTTGGGTCAGTCACACCTTTGTTCTTAGAGTGACGGTTTTGTTTTTTAACAGTTTGAAGAGCTCTTTTCTTCCACAGATGCTCTTTCAGTTCCTGAAGCCTTGTGCCTCGGTGCAGCTTGAACCTCTTCCTTTAGTACCATGGGTTCCCAATCATATGCTACCTCTTTAAATGGCTGAACATGGATCAGTTATTTTTGGTACCACAACTCTGTGTGTTCCATTTTCTTTTGATACTTCAGATGTAGTTTAATATTTCTCCATAGAATTCTTCCGTATTGCAACTCAAAGCTTAAAGTTTTTTTTTTTTTTTTTCATTTATTGAGAAATGCCAAGTATGTTACTTACTTCTGGTCTTCTAACTCCAGGTTTTAACACATGTCACTGTAACACTCTACTCTGTCTTCTCTAGCTGCCCTTTGAGATCTTACGTTCAGCTCTGTTACCTTTTTTTTTTTGTCTTTTTCTTTTCTGGTAGCTCCTCTGCAGTTAAGAGCAAGTTTCAAAGTCTCTTCTGATATCGTTTTGGTCTTTTCCTTCTTTCCTGTATTTTCAATACCCTTTTGCTTTCTTTATGTGTGATGCTGTTGATGTCATCCCACAACTCATCAGATCTTTGGTCATTAATGTTCAATGTGTCATACTTATTCTTGAGATAGTCTCTGAATTCAAGGTCATACTTGGCTCTCCTGGACTTGCTCTAATTTTCTTCTGCTTCAACTTGAACTTGCCTGTGAATGGCTGATGGTCTGCTTCACAGTCTGCCTCTGCTATTGATCAGACTGACAGTATTGAGCTTTTCCAGATGCGAGTAATCTCTTTTCAGAGATGTAATTGATTTGTTTCCTGTATGTTCCGTCTGGTGAGTTTGAAGCCTGTATTCACCATTTATGTTACTGAAAATGTTATTTACGATGGAGAATTCATTGGTCTTGCCAAAATCTGTCATGTGATCTCTGGCATCATTTCTGTCACAATATTTTCTGACTACCGATCCTTTTTGTTTCCAGCTTTTGCATTCCAATCACCAGTAATTACCAATATATCTTGATTGCATGTTTGATCAATTTTAGACTGCAAAAGTTGGTTAAAAAAAAGCCTTCAATTCTTCTTCATTGTCTTCAGTAGTTGGGTAACAGTCATATTAACTTGTCTTCCTTGTATACCTATGGGTGTTACCCTAGTACTGAAAGTGTTGTACTTCCTTGTCTTTTTTGACATTGAATTAAACATCGTTCCTCTGGAAACGGTCATTCCTGGAATAATGAACAGTATAATTGTCTGATTCAAAATGGCCAAGACCAGTTCACCTCAGCTCACTAACACCTAGGTTATTGATGCTTATACATTCCATTTCATTTTTGATGGTTTCTGGGTTTACTATATTTATACTTTGTATGTTTCATCTCACTATTATTAATGGATGTTTGCAGCTGTTTCTTGTTGTTTTGGGTCATGCCACATCAGCAAATGGAGATTTGAAGACTTCACTGATGTCAGTAGTCACCTCTATGTGAGGAGGCAGCTCTTTCTCAGTCGTATTTTGAATGCCTTCCAACTTGAGGTGTCCATCTTCTGGTACTATATCAGACAGTGTTCCACTGTTATGTGTAAGATTTTTTCCTGGCTAATTTGTCAGAAGTGGACCAACAGACCCTTCTTTCCAGTCTGTCATAGAGTAGAAGCTCAGATGAAACCTGTCCGTCACTTGTGACCTTTCTGGTACTTGAAATACCAGTGGCATAATTTCCAGCATCACAGCAACACACAAGCTACCACAGTAGATACAATTGTGTGGTATTGATAATTACAACAGTGATTAAGTAATATTTACCTCTTTCCATGGCTGTATGCTTAGCTGAAAGAGTTGTTCTGGAGAGCACGTGGACATAGACCTCTAAAAGGAGAAAAAGTCAATTCTGCCATCTCTACAACTTACAACTTGTACACAGGTAATCTTGACATCTATCATTGCCTGCTTTTTTTTTTTTGTAAATCACATTTTAAATATACTTTATTTGCATTAGGTTCAGTGTGGAAGCTTTTGAAATGTGGCTGAAATAAGAATTAAATATAATCAAACTGCTTAGTTTATATTCACTAAAAGTCATTTCCTCACCCATGTCACTTAAGCGCTCTGTCTCTGTTTTCCTCATGCATATAATAATTTTATCTACTTTACATCTACACATTGAATCACTATGAGTTGGAACTGATTCAGAGACAGTGAAAAACGACTTCAAATTAGTTAACTTTATTTATTACTTCTATACTGGAGCTAATACACTTAACTTTCCTTTTAAACTCTTTATTTTGTAAATCTAAATGTAGCACGCCTATAGGGATTAGTTCTACCCTGGCCCCTAGGACTGCCGTGAGTTGGATCTGACTCGACAGCACTTGGCTTTTGGCTGGCATAGTTACATTTTAAATTTGCTTGTTAACCCATTCTAAACCAAAACCAAACCCATTACTGTAGGGCTGATTCTGACCAATAGGACAGAGTAGATTGAGTCTGTCCTTATAGTACAGAGTAGAACTGTTCTACAGGATTTCAAGACCGTAATAATTGTGAAGCTCACTGCCACTTTCTTCTGCACAATGGCTAGTGGGTTCAAACCACTGACCCTTCAGTTAGCATCTGACATTTAACCACTATGCCACCAGGGCTGTTTATTAACTATTGTCTAAGACCATTGCTGTCAAGTTAATTCTGACTCATAGTAACCCTGTAACACAGACTAAAGGTATACCGTAGAGTTTCCATGACCTGAAGGTCAGCAGTTAATTCTGCCACCAGAATTCCCTGTTAATGCATTAAAAAAAAACAAACTCTTACCACTGAGTTGATTCCAACTTATAGTGATGCTATAGGACAGAGTAAAC
The DNA here is from genome assembly GCA_028571685.1 of Heterohyrax brucei. NCBI lineage: Eukaryota > Metazoa > Chordata > Mammalia > Hyracoidea > Procaviidae > Heterohyrax > Heterohyrax brucei. The sequence goes on from CM053148.1 coordinate 102,672,943, forward strand.
TTGCCGCAAGGAGTTTCCAGTGGGCTTCTGGTAGATTCAAACTCCTGATTTTTTGGTTAGCAGCCTAGCAGCCATAGCTCTTAACCACTATACCACCAGGGTTTCCTAGTAACTCATTACCAAACAGCAACAATGAAAACAAATCCATTTCATTGAATTAATTCTGACTTAAAACCAGCCAAGTGCCATTGAGTCGGTAATTCTGACTTATGGATGGTTTAACAGCACACACTAGTTACCTACCTACAGTGTGCAAATTCTGGATTATATTCTTCCTACTTTACCTTGTATGGTTCTTTACCACTAGCTCCAAAGCCCGTGACAAGTATTTTAGCTGCAGTTCCAAAATCCGTGGTACAGAATTAAACACTCCCCCCATGCCATCCCACCCCCAGGAATTGTAGAGGACAAAAGAAATATGCTTAGCTCAGCCAAAAATTATAAATCTTCTTCCATGGCTATAATTGGTTGGAGAGAGATTACTTTTGACAAATAATTAACTCATGCTTCAGAGCTGTATTGTTTAATCTGTTTTATAAAAGAAAACAAGACAAAACCAAATCAAATAAAACCAAAACAACCATTCTTTAGATATACCAAATTAGAGCTGAAAATCACATGAAATAAGACTAATTGTTGGGCAGTGGTTATGTAGTTCATTGTTTTAAAAAATATGCAATTATAATTGCATAAGGATGAAAGATGATTGCAATAAAGCATTGGCAATTTTTGGAGTTTAAAGATAAAGGCTATCATCTCCCTCGTGTGCTGGACAGACATGTGTTTCTGGCAGCCACCTTGAATTTTTTTACCAGGCCCTATTACAGTCATCCTTATCTACAGTTCATAGGGAGAAATAGAAAAAAAAACAAAATCATGGTCTGTTGAGGCAGGAATAAATGCATTGTGCATCTGATATACTTCTTTCATTCCACTGAAAATCATTCTAGTCTTTCTCCAGTGTGCAGTGGAAAAAGATTTCTTTTCATTGCTATAATTAAATTCTATAACAATGACAAAGCCCTTTCCACTAGCAGACTGTCTTCGGTTAAGATGAATAGAAATACAAAACTGCTAGGAGAGAAGGAAAGGAATTGATCTTAACAAAATAATATATATTCTGAGCAACTAGTTTTCAGAAGGTAAAGGTTGTCTATGCAAAGGATAATTCAGACTCGTTTGAAGACCTCCAGAAAGGGAAAACTAAACTATTTAAAATGTTTCAGAAAGATTGGCTTAGAAGTAGGAAAACACAGTAAAGATAAGTGTTGATGATATTTCTAACATACATACTCTTCCACACATATGCATGTTGCTAGGTGTCACTGAGTTGATTCCAAATCATGGTAACCCCATGTATGCAGAGTAGAACTGTTCTACAGGATTTTATTTTTAAGGTTGTAACCTTTATGAAGCAAATGTCCAGAGATGCATCTAGGGAGTTCCAACCGTCAACCTTTCACTAGTAGTCTTGTGCTTAACTGGCTGTACCACCCAGGGATTCCTTAATTTATTATGCATGTTGACAGAATTCTGGCTATTTCATCATATTGTGATTACAGTTTCTGGAGAAAATAATGTTTACTTCCATCATTGATTAAAGATGGTAAAAGACTGAAAATTAGGATGGATTTTTTTTTTTAATGATAGGAAGTAGGATGAAGTTTCCTGGTAACCACAATTCTTAACAAAAGTGATTTGCACTGGGTTGCACAGTATTAAGAACCTGTTTCTTTTATTTTGTTTATATGTAGGGAATTCTGCAGTATGACAAAAAAGGTCAAATATATCTGAAGATTAGTGTCAGGTTTGGGATATGATAGGATCCCTATCATAATGGAAGTATGAGCAGATTAAAATGTTGTTTAAGACACTAACCAGGTTAAGACAAACATACACATTCATAAATAAACATGGATCCTTAAGTATGAGACAGTTTGATTTCTTTTTGTGAAATTCAGTGTCCTAACCATTTCTCAAGTGTATGCTTATGTTTAAATTCTAATTTTCAGTGGACTTGAAACATAAGTACTTTAATTTCTAATGTGTCTTTTCATTTATATTAAAAAAAAAAATGGAGGCAAAAGTTAAAACGACTTCCCTGGACCATGAGTCAAACAAAAATGAATCATCAGACCACTTAAAAGAGACAGTATTTTTATGCAGAATCAAAACTGAAGTGAGTTTTACTTGTCAGCATGAGTTAACATAACTCATCCAGTCAAGATAAGTCAACTGAGCATTCAGTGACCAACTTTGGGAAGCCAACCCAAAGCCAAGTGCCATCAAGTTGGATCATGAGTAACTTTGGGAAAGAATGATTAAATGTGATTAACCAATTAAAAACTGATTCATCGAAGTTTTAGAAAGACTTTGCAGTTTTGCAAACTAAAGTCCTTCAGGTTAACTGCTTCCTGTTCTGGAAAAGTTTTCTCATCCAATAAATCATTTTCATGCTACAGACTCATTGATCGAATCTTTTCTTATGACACATACGTTCTTTCTTCAAAACAATTGAGTAAAGGCTAGATAAATTTATTCAATTGTAGAGAAACTACTATTGGATTATTCTTTTTTTAAATACTCAGAATGTTCTAGTAACATCATTTTTTTGTATTTTCAAGTGTGGCAATACGTATTTATTAAAAAATTTATATAATGATCAAAAATCTTACTTTTTAAAACAATTTTTTATTGTGCTTTGAGTGTAAGTTTACAATACAAGTCACTGCTATGTAACTCCAGCTGCTCAGCCCCCTGTGACAGCACACTTCCCCTTCTCACTCTGTATTTCTTCTGTTCGTTAACTAGCTCCTGTCCCTCTTCAACCCTCTCTTCTCTCTAGACAGGAGCTGCCTAGCTAGACTCGTATATGTTCTTAAGCCAAGAAACACACTCTTCACCATTATCTTGTTATGTCTTGTGGTCCAGTCCAATCTTTAGTTGAAGAGTTGACTTCCGGAATGTTTCTGTTCTGGGCTAACAGACAGTCCAGGTGCTATGGAAGACCTTCCAGTCTGTCAGACTGTCAAGTCTGGTCTTTTTAACAGCATTTCAGTTCTACACATTCATTTTTCTCCTGTTATGTCAGAGAGCCTGTGTTGTATTCCTCTCAGGGCAGGAATTGATTGTGATGAGGCCTCACTCTGATGTAGCCTCTGGATTATGTTGTCCTTTCTGTCTCTTGAGGTCATATTTCTCTTTATGTCTTTGATGCCTTTCATACTCCTTTACTCCAGATGCGTTGGCAGCAGTAGATTCTACTTAGATACCCTTTAGCTAGCTTTGAAGACCCCAGATTCCACTCACCAAAGTGGGATGCAAGACATTTTCTTTAAAACTTCCTTATGCTAATTGACTCAGACGTCCACTGAAACTATGATCCCCGGAACCCTATCCTTGCTACTCTGTCGTCTGAAGTTATATTTAGGAAATCTCTTAGCTTTTGGTTTAGTCCAGCTGTGCTGACTTTCTCTTTACTGTGTCCTGTTCCTCCCTTCAACTAATCCAGTACCTGTCTATTATTTAATCAGTGAACACCCTTCTCCTTCCCTCCCTGCCCTTGCAATTTTTTCCTCTGTTTTAACCTTTTCTTCAGTCTTTATAACAGTGATTTCATACAATATCTGTCTTTTCATAACTGATTTCATTCAGCATAATGTCTTTTAGATTCCTCCGTGTTATCAGATATTTCCCAAGATCATCCTTGTTTTTTATCATTTCATTGTATTCCATTGTGTGAATACACCATAGTTGGTTTATCCCTTCAACCCTCTATGGGCACCTAGGTTGATTCCATCTTTTTGCTGTTGTGGACAGTACCACAGTAAACATTGGTGTTCATGCGTCTAATCATGTAACAGCCGTTATTTCTCTAGGATACATTCTAAGAAGTGGTGTTCCTGAATCACAGGGTATTTCTATTTCTAGCTTTTCAAGAAAGAGCAAAATGATTTCCAAACCTGTTGTACCGCTTTACAGTCTCACCAAAAGTAAGCATGCCAGTCTGTTCACAGCCTTGTCAACATTTATTATTTTGTGTATCTTTGGATTAATACCATATTGGGGTGAGAAGGTGTCTCATTGTAGTTTTGATTTGATTTTCTCAAATGTCTAAAGACTGTGACTTTGCTTATGTAGCTGTTAGCTGCCTGGATGTCTTCTTTGATAAAGTGCCTGTTTATATCCTTTTTCTACTTCTAATTGGGCTACTAGTCTTTTTGTTGTTGAGGTTTGGCAGTACCATGTAGATTATGGAGATTAGATGCTGATTGGACTTGTTACAGCCATCGTTTTTTTCCCTGGTCAGTAGGTTATATTTTTTCCCCCCATTGGTGAAGTCTTTGGATGAGCATAAGTATTTGATTTTTAGGAGGTGCCAGTTATCTGTTTTCTCTTCTAGTGGCTGTGCATTGTTAGGAATGTTTTTTTTATTCTGTTTATGCCATGTATTAGGGCTCTTATTTTTGTCCCTATTTTTCTTCCGTGATCTTTATCATTTTAGGTTTTATATTTAGGTCTTTCATCCAATTCGAGTTATTTTTTTGTGTGCATGGTGTGAGATATAGGTTTTGTTTCTTTTCTTTCTTTTTTGTAGATGGATATCCAGTTATGCCAACACTATTTGTAAAAGAGACTCCCTTTTCCTCAGTTAACAGAATTTGGAACTCGGTCAGACATCAGTTACTCGTAAGTAGATGTTTTTATGTCTGGGTTCTTGGTTCTGTTCCACTGATCCGTGTGTCTGTTTTTGTGCCAGTACCAGGCTGTTCTGACTACTGCAGCAATGTAACAAGTTCTGAAGGCAGTTAGTGTGATGTCTCTTAGTTTTTCTTCTGCAGTAATGCTTTACTTATCCAAGGTTTCTTTGTGTTTCATGTGAAGTTGGTAACTTCTTTCTCTACCTTGTTAAAGAATGCCAGTGCAATTTGTATTGTGATTGTGTTGTATCTATAGATCCCTTTCAGTAAAAGAGACATTTTCATGATACCCAGTCTTCCTTATCCATGAGCAAGGTGGGTTTCTCTGTCTATGTAGGCCTCTTTTTGTGTCTTACAGCAGTATCTTGTAATTTTCTTGGTATAGGTCTTTTAGGTCTCTAATTAAGATTTATTCATAAGTATTTTATTTTCCTGGGGTTATTGTAAATGGTATTGAGTCAGTCATTTCCTCTTTGATGTTCTCTTTGTTGGTATAGAGGAATCCAACTGATTTTTGTATATTTATCTTGCCTCCTTGTCCTTTGTGAACTCTTCTATTAGTCCCAGTAGTTTTTCTGTGGATTTGTTTGGGTTTTCTGTGTATAAGACCTTGTTATCTGCAAATAGAGTTACTTTTACTTCTTCCTTACCAATATGGATGTCCTTAATTTCTTTTTGTAGCCTGATTACTCTGGTTAGAATGTCCAGCACAGTGCTGAATAAAAGTGGCATCCTTGCCCAGTTCCTGTGCTCAGGGGAAATGCTTTCAGACTCTTTACATGTAGGACGATGGTGACTGTTGTCTTGTATGTATGTTCCTTACTATGTCGAGGAATTTCCTTTCTAGTCTCATTTTGCTAATAATTTTATTAACATGAATAGCTGTGGGACTTTGTCAAATGTCTTCTGTGCATTAATTGATATAACGAAGTGTTGTTGTTGTTAGGTGCCACTGAGTGGGTTCTGACTCATAGTAACCCTATGCATTACCGAACAAAACACTAACAGGTCCTGAGCCATGGCCACAATAGTTTTTGAGCCCATTGTTGCAACAACTGTGCCAATCCATCTCATCAAAGGTCTTCTTTTTCACTGACCCTGTACTTTACCAAGCATGATGTCCTTGATTCCTCCGCACAACGTGTCCTAAATATGTACAATACAATTTTACCATCTTTGTTTCCAGGGAGCACACTTTTTGTACCCCTGTTGGTTATTTTATTTATGTGGTAGAATTTCTTTTTCCCCCTAAATTGAATCACTCCTTCATCCTTGGTTGTAAACCCTAACTGGCCGAGTTTTTTTGTGATAAATTATTGAATTCTATTGGCTAGAATTTTGCTGAGGATTTTTGTATTTAGGTCCATAAGAGATATTAGTCTGTAACTTTCCCTTTTTGTGGTGTCTTTACATGGTTTTGGTATCAGGGTTGTGTTGGTTTGATAGAATGAGTTTTGGAGCGTTCCATTCTTTTCTGTGCTGTGAAATACATTTACTGTTAGTGATGTTACCACTTCAAGCTTTGTAGAACTCTCCAGTAAAGCCAACAACGGCAGGGCTTTTTGTTGTTGCTGTTGTTGACAGATTTTTAAGTACCTTTTCAATTTCCTCTTTTATTATAGGTTTATTTCATTGCTCCACCTCCAGTTGTGTTAGCTTAGGTAAACAGTGAGTGTGAATCCAGAAATTTGTCTATTTCCTTTAGGTTTAGATTTGTTAGGGTACAGTTTTTCATAGTATTCTGTTATGATTTTTTACAATTTTATTTGCATCTGTTATCATATCACCCATCTTATTTTTAATTCAGCTTATTTGCTTCCTTTCCTGTTTTTCTTTTCTCAGTTTGGCCAGTGGTTTACCAGTTTTGCTGATCTTTTCAAAGAACCAGCTTTTCATCTTGTTAACTTTCTGGATCATTGTTCTATTCTTTAATTCATTTAGTTCTGTTCTAATTTTTGTGGATTGCTTTCTTCTGATGCCTAAAGGCTTCTTTTACTGCTCTCTTTCTACTCATTTGTGTTGTAGGGTTGGTGCTTTGATTTGGGTCCTTTCTTTACAGATACGTGCATTTGTTGAGATAAACTGACCTTAGGTAAGATGTGTTTTCATTCTCACTTGATTTTTCTGTCCTTGATTTCTTCTATAACCCAGTAGTTTTTTAGTAAGGTGTGGTTCAGTTTTCATGTGTTTAACATTTTTCCTTGTTTTTTTCTGTTATTGATTTCTATTTTCCTGGTTTTATGATCTGAAAAGGTGATTTTTTAGTATTCTGATGCCTTGAATTTTATTATGGCTTGCTTTATGACCAAATAAGTGGTCTATTCTGGAGAATATTCAATGTGTGTTGGAAAAGAAAGTATACTTGGCTGCTGTTGGGTGGAGTTCTATATATGTCTATGAGACCAAGTTGGTTGATTGTGGCATTTGGATTTTCTGAGTCTTCACTCAGTTTTTTTTCATAGATGTTCTGTCCTTCACTGAAAGCAATGTGTTGAAGTCTCCTACTATTATTTTGGAGCTCTCTATTTCTGTCTTCAATGCAGTTACAGTTTGTTTTATATATTTTCAAACCCTGTTGTTGGGTGTATAGAAATCTAATACAGTTACGTCCTCCTGGAGTATTGGCCCTTTAATCAAAATATACTATTGGGTTTTACCTTAAAGTCTATTTTAGCAGAGATTAATATTGCAATTCCTGTTCCTTTCTGCATGCTGTTCACTTGACAGTTTTTTTTTTCCATCCTTTCTGTTTCAGTTTGTTTGTGTCTTTAAGTCAAAGGTGTGTCTCCCACAGGTAGCATGTAAATGGATTGTATTTCCTTTATTTCCTTTATTCAGACTCCTATTTTCTCTCTTCTTATTTGGTGCACTTAATCAATCTAAATTCAGCAAAATTATTGTTAGGCATGAGTTTAGCACTGTGATTTTGATGCTTTTCTGTATGTATTATAGGCAATTCGTTTGCTCTACTTAATTTTCTGTGCTGTGTGTTTATGTGTTTTCATTTCATCTTTTTCATTGTTGGCTTTGTATTTCATTTAGAGGTATAGGATTTTTAGTTTCTTTTCTGTTAATTTAAAATTACCGCTGTTTTCCTATATTTGATCTAGTCTTTGATTTCTTTATATTACCTTGTCTTCCTCTCCATATGGAAGACCTAGTTTTTTTAAATGTCTCCTTTTTTGTTATAATGTTTCCATAACAACATCTCTTTTCCCCTATTTTCTGTTTTCCTTTAATTTTTTTTTAATACTTTCCATATTTGTGTTGATATCCAGTTACTCTGTTGTGTATTCTAATCTTGGGTTGTTGTCTGATGTTGCTGATTTTCTAATCAAAAGATTACTTTTGGTATTTCTTGTAATTTTGATTTTTTTTTGCAAATTCCCTAAGCATTCTGTTTATATAACTCTTGACTGGTAATTATTTTCCTTCAAAACTTTATATATGTTATCCCACTGCCTTTTTGTCTGCATGGTGTCTCCCAAGTAGTCTGAGCTTAGTTTTATTGACTCTTGTTTGTAGATTATTTTTTGTGTATCTCTACCCAGTTTTAAAATTGTCTACTTATCTTTAGTTTTGGCAAGTTTGATAATCACATGTCTCGGTGTTTGTCTTTCATGGTCTAACTTCCGTGGAGTTTGGTGAGCAACTTGATATCTTCTGTCATGGTATCAGGAAAGGTTTCTGTCAACAAATATTTGACAATTCCTGTGTTTTCTGTTATCCCCTCTGTTCTGGTACTCTAATCACTCACAGATTATTTCTCTTGATACAGTCCCATAAAATTCTTAGCATTTCTTGAATTTTTAAACTCTTTTGTCTGATTTTTCCTCTAGTACATTAGTGTCACATCCTTTATCTGCAGTCTCACTAATTATGGCCTCAATTCTACTCCTTTGACTTTCTTTTGAGTTGTCGAATTGTGTGATTTATTATTAATTTTCAGAATTTCTAATTCCTGTCTCTGTATTGTCCAGTGTAGCCTATTCAGTTTGTCTGCATGGTGTACTGCATTTTGTTTCATCTGCTTCCTGATCTCTTGAAGAGATCTAAATAGTAGTATTTTATATTTTGTTGCTGACAATTCCATAAAGTTTTCTTCATCTGGAAAGTTTTCTGATTGTTTTAGGATCTTTCTGGATTCATCATGGTCTACCTCTTTACGTTATTTGATATTGACTGTTATATTTGTGCCATCAGTGAGTCACTGAATTTATTTTATGTTTGATTACTGTGTCTTCTTGTTTTGTTTCGAAATACCAAATAGATTGGTCGTGTGTTCTAGTTTAGTTATTGGTGTCTTTGAAGCTATAACATCCTGTCTTCAGGTGATTACAGCTGTTACTAGATGTGCAAGCTCAAGAGTCCATTCACTTATATGGATTCATCGCAGATGTCTAGGTAATCATTCACCGAGTATGCTGTGTAGGCTCTCCCCTACTCTCCTAGATGGGCAGGAGTGATTGTTATAGGCAAGGGCTGTGAGATGATGTGCTGAGAAAGGCAGAGGGCTATGAGGATACTGAGAAAGGTAGAGGGCTGTGAGGGTGATGTGTCCCCTTATACTTGATTCTAAGTGAAGAAACTGCTTCTGTGAATTTTTGGCTCAGGGAAATTGGCAGATTTTTTTTTCTTTCCTTCATCCAGTTTGTTAAATGGTTTCCTCTCTCAGTCTTGGAGAATGTATAAGAGAGGGCTTAAGGAGTGCTGCTGATGGTTCAGGTAATAGCATCAGATTCTACAGCTGGGCACAGTCCAGAAAAGGGAGGGGGAACTACTAAGAGAAGAGAGAAGGGTTTATCCCAAAGGAAAGATTTAGATCTGTGTGAGGTAGGCTATATGCAAGCCACTTAGCTTTTTGCAGATTAAATCTCTCCTTTACTGGTTCTGGAGGTGTGAATTTGTCTCCACTGCTTCAGTCTCTCCTCAAGAGGAGGACGTCCTCCAATTGCTACTACTCCTTTTGCCATGCTGGCTGCAGCCAATTCCTGGTGGGTTGGGTCTGGCCAAGTACTTCTGGACCTCCTAGGTACTTCTGGACCTGCTCTCTGTCCTCCCTGTCTCACAGTATGATTTCTCAGCTCTCCCTTTGATGTTCTGGGCTCCTAGAATGTCATACGTGATCACTTCTGTTGTTCTTTTGGGTCTTTGCTATTAGAGGATCACAGATAGAATGAAACTACTCTGTCATGTTAGCCCTGCCTAAAATCTTTATCTTAATAACTTCAAAAAAAAGAGAGTGATATATAGTCCCTTTCTCCATATTTTGTATGATGTAAGTGACCTAATTGTGATTATCTGATAAAAGATGGCTAAATCAGGTAAAACACTTCCACTGAATGTAATTCTTTTCAAACGTTCTATTATCACTCAAGTATCAATTATCCAACATAAGACCACCTGTGTATTCAATAACATTTACTATTTTGCTTACTGAATACTAGTTGGTATGCTGGGTCTTGGGGTAAAAGGTTGACTAAATCTTGGCTTCTGCCTTCAAGCCAATTATTGCTTAGAATATAAACTTTTAATTCCTCTCGCTTTTTCTTTTTTTTTGAGAGTTGTGTATATTTCTGTTCTCTGCTTTTAGTCACATTTCTGATTATCAGTTCTTTCCAAAAAGAGGACAATGGGAAAAATAAGTGTTGAAATGTGAGAACAGAAACACCTAAGTTTTATCTGATATATTTTTACTGTGTCACATTCTATGAGATGACTATGTGTATGCAGAAATAGTATCTTGTGTTTAGCTGCTCACCTCAATTAAACATTGGAAAAGAGGCTAGGCCAACAGAACATAAAGAACTTAATGACATTAAATAAATACAATTGGTTCTAGTTAACGTCTTGGTTATTTATATAGCCAAGCCAAGTGCCGTCGAGTCAGATCTGACTCATATATATATAACCATGGGTATTTACTTAGCTACAAAAGCAAAAACAAAAAGAACTGCCATTCAAAACAATATATATCCACTTGCTTTTATAAGTTGAATGTTGCTTAAGATGTAGATTATTTTGACTAACTTAGAAAAACCCTAGAGGTATAGCAATTAAGTGTTACGGATGTTAACCAAAAGATCAATAATTCAAATCCACCAGGAGCTATTTAATAATGCTCTACAGGGCAGTTCTACATTGTCTATAGTCATGAATTGGAATCCACTTGACAGTAGTAAGTTTGTTTTTTGATTTTAAGCTAATCTGAAGAATTCAGAAAGAGGAAACTGAAGATATTAAAATGATTTCAGAAATATTGGCATGCTTGTATGCTTATTATTGTACTGTCTAATAGTAGAAATAGGAAGCAAAGCAAAGACTAAAAAAGAATTTCTCATTTAAGATTTTGGTTAAACATTTTTTCTGTTAAACATATTTGCATTTTATAGATGAGTTTTCATCTGCAATTCTTAAATTGCCTTCTACATTGACAACCGTTACATATTGTATCTTTCATTAAAGAATATGATTTTATTGTGATATAATGCCTACAAATAAATAAAAATGCTTATTTCAAAGGTGTTTGGTAGTTTCATGTCTTCATACTTGTTACAATGTTTTAAAATAGCTGGGACATATTATTAAAAAAATACATCATTCATTTTTCCTACATTGTGATGTGGCAGATTCTGCTAGCTGCCTTCCAGGGCCACCTTTCTCTTCTTATGAAGCACTCAGTTGGATTATGTGTCCCAACTACCTTTGCATTAGATACGGGCTTGTGCCTAGTTTCCATTAAAGAAAGTGAGCAGTGATAAGGTGGATTATTTCCAAGACAGTTGTCATGGATTCACTTGTGTCCCCTGAAAAAAATGTGTGTAGCAGTTTCACTAGGCCATAATTCCATTCATTGCATGATATTCCTACATGTTGTAAATCCTGCCTTTGTGATGTTAATGAGGAAGGATCAACAGCGGTGTGTCAGTGAGGCAGGATTCAAACCACAAGATTGTGTGGTGCCTTTAAGCAGTCTCTGGTATATAAAGAAAAAGGAAGCAAGCAGAAAGTGGGGGACCTCATACCATCAGGAAAGAAGCAGTGTGGAGAGCAGAGTACATCTGTTGGACCGTGGATTCCTGTTCCTCAGAAGCTCCTAGCCCCAGGAGAGTTTGACAATAAAGACCTTCCTTCAGAGCCAATAGAGAAAGACTTATGCTGGAGCTGATGTTCTGGATTTGAACTTCTACCCTACTGGACAGTGACAGAATAAAATGTCTCTTTTTAAAGCTATCCACTTGGGGAATTTCTATTGTAGAAACCCTAGACGACTAAGATATCAGTGCTTTTGAGAACTAGATGCATTATGCTATAACCTTCACCCCATTCTTCTGACAAGGAGTGGCCTGATAAGGATGAGACCTTGTGGGTAGCAGAATCAAAGCTAGACATCATCTGGATTCACAAATATTTTAATGGAAGAAACCTGTCCACCAACCAAGAGCAACTACCACTTATGTATGTTTAGCATGAAAAAATGCTTCCAATTGCATCCAAGTCATTGTAAACATGGGGTTTATTGGTGTCAACAGCTAGAATAACTCTGTCACTATAAAACTACAATTTTCTGATATAACTGTTAGTCCTTTTGAAAATTAGTTTACTATCAGAAACCAGAAAAGCAAAAACAACTCATACCAGCTTTAACTCATGTGCACTACGTGGCCTAGCTATCACTTTGTGATGTATCTTCAGTTGAACAATATGAAATTGCTGTTGTTCTGTAAGTTAAATATTGGCGATTTGATCTGCTTCAATCTTATATGGAAAGACCTTGGTTGTGCTGTTAAACACTGGGCTGTTAGCCAAAAGTTCAGTGTTAGAATTCGCCCACTGCTCCACAGGAGAAAGATGTGGCAGTCCACTTTTGTAAAGCGTGGAAACTTGGAGGGGCAGTCCTACTCTGTCATATAGAATTTCTATAAGGCTTATTCACCTAGATAGTAACGGATTTGTTTTTTTGTTTGGGTTTTTTTTTGTTGTTGTTGTTGTTAATCACACATTGAATGTTATACAAAGCATGTTTAGATACCAATACAAAAGCCAGTTGACCCAATTTCAAGTTAAAATTTCTGAATTTTAAAGTAGAAAAAATATTAATATAGCTTTCAGCAGTTTTAACTCCTGAACTCCTAAAATGGATTCCTTAAAACCATTTGCTATTGTTTCTAGTCAGAAAATACCTGTATAACTGTACCAAAATTTGTCCGCAGAGTCATAGGTGTTTCTCCTGGAACATTAGCATTCCCTTAACCCCATCAGTCATCACAAATTGATGTGTAAATAATAATTAATTAACTACATTATACTTTCATATAGATTGAAGTCACTTTTTGCTTGATTCAACCTTTAGTTAAGGATCTTTTGCTGAATCAACAAAAGACTGAATCAACAATCAGGCAAAAGTCCTGTATTCTCAGAACAGAAAATGACTGTTAGGTTTGATAGCTTAGTAACTTGAAGGAACTCTACTTCTTTATCTCATTAAGTCTTGTTAAAGCAATCTCATCAGCAGCTAGTCACCAACAACAGATTGTTCAATGGAGCAAATATCTCCTCAACTCCAAACCAGTAAATATGTTGCCCCCAAGTCAATTCTGGTTCGTACAGACCCTATGGGACAGAGTGGAACTTCCTTACAGGGTTTCTAAAAGCTTCTGGTGGATTTGAACTGCCTACCATTTGGTTAGCAGCCATAACCTTAACCACGATGCCATCAGGTGTCCTCTCTTCTTATTCCAACCTTTTTTTCATAGATGTGTCTATGAATGCATGTTTATATGTGTACTGCTCCTTTTTTTTACCAAGCTACTCTGCAATAGCTTTGGTAACTTTACCTAGAGTTTAAGATGACAACTCTGAACATGTATGCCTTTAATATATATTGTAGACTGATGATTAACTTGAAGTCGTTGGAAAGATCTGTTGAAACTTGTCCTATAAGTTGACTCAGTTGAAAATTAGTGACAAGAATACCAGTTTCTTTGGTTTACTTACATAGATTACATGGGACAGTGGTTACAAATGACAGCTAAAATAAGCATTGTATTTGAAGTAGGGTGATATCACACGTAACCAGTCTTAAGAATGCAACAGAATCTGCTTGGCATTTTGGGTTGTTTTTGATCATTTCAACTGTCATCTTGCACTAGGACTGTTCTCCTGTCTCCATATGGATGGAAGCTCTTCCTTTTAGATTGGGCATCCCACTGTGGCTGGGTCATTATTTAGCCACGACAAACGTTAGAAAATTATTAGTGTGTGGGACTTAGGCCACTATACTTGGCTGTAGCCTTTAAGAATGGTTTGTTGATGCTAATGCATCGTTTCCTGTGGTGATTTTCTTTCCTCCTCATCTTTTATTTTCTCTTTTGTAATATTTCAGACGCAGGGTGAGAGTGATTAATATTTTATGCAGTTGTTCTTATGTGTGGCATGATTCCGTCGATCCATTCAACTTGCGGATACCTCTGCTGCCTCTGAAAGGTAACTAATAGCTTGAGCTGGGCCTCTCCTGGTGCTGGGAGGTCTCCTGTGAGAAAGAAACAGACAGTATCTTGTCACATCATAAATTTATAAGCAGTTAATTAAAGGCTTTCCCTTGCATCTTAAATACATGCAGAGTCCCATTTCACAAAGACTGATTCCTGTTTAATTACCTAGGGCTTGTAAAAATTTGCTACTCAAAGTGTGTTTTAATGTCAGAGATATTACTGTACAAGTGGAATACTGTGCCTGGAAAATATCCAAAGCATACCAGCTCCATGCATATATTTTTCTTTTAATTATTTGTGGAGTGGGCATGTAATATACTTTTAAAAGTTGGGAAAGCTTCATCACAAGTGTTTATGACTTTATCTTACCACATTAAACTTTAAAACTGAATAGTAATTTATTAGCCATTTGTGTTTCCCAGACAAGATTTTGTACCAACAGCTCTTTTGCTGGTTCTGGTTATTTGTTTAAATAAATAAATATTGAGAAATTATGCTGCTTGATGATGTCTGATCAATTTTTAGAGGCTTCAAGAAATGCCATGGGAGCATAGGTTTCTATTCTGATATGGAATGTTGTCAACTTCTAAATGTTTAGGGGGAGACATTATAAAAATAAGATTCTAAAATGGATTAGGGAAAAAAAAATGATCTTATAAAATCTACTTGGATTAAACCTGAAGAAATTTGCCCTGAAGGACTCTTCGATTATTGCTGTTAGATAACCTATTTGAACTAATGGATAATGGATAATCCATTTAAGTGCTCTTACCAGAAGCCCTGAAGCTGTGTGTAGTGATCTCAATAGATGACAGCTCCACCACTAAAAATTAAATAATCAAAATTATAATAAGTAATTATGAGCCACTGGGAAGTCATTTTTGATGTGATTTTTTTTTTACCCCCAGCACCTTGCCATGGAAGGTGTCTCTTGGCAGATTATAATTTACATAGTAGAGCAAGAATAAGAATACGTCCCTATCTGCATTTTGGTTTGGTTCTCAGCTTCTTACTAAGGCCAACATAAGAAATTTAAAAGTAGACATTTTTTAAAAAAGAGATTCAAAGGTAAGATAGGTCAGATTGCTGATGATGATAGTTCTAACTCCTCAATTCTTTTTTTTTGTTTCTTTCCTTTTTTTTTTTATTTAATACGACTGAGTGAAAATGTACATTCCCATATAAATTTACATGCCCACCTATATGCAGCTT
Organism: Heterohyrax brucei; assembly: GCA_028571685.1. Taxonomy (NCBI): domain Eukaryota; kingdom Metazoa; phylum Chordata; class Mammalia; order Hyracoidea; family Procaviidae; genus Heterohyrax; species Heterohyrax brucei. The sequence goes on from CM053148.1 coordinate 102,688,349, forward strand.
CCACTGCTCACCCTGCCCGGTGACAGCACATTATTCCTCTCTGCTCCATACATGTCTCATCTTCCCAACAGGCTCCTTTCCCCTCCTCTCTAACCACTCTCCTTCCTCCAGCCAAAGGTCAGCAGGATGATAACCTATAGATGTACAGAACCATAAAGTGCATCCAGTATATGGTCACTCTGCATCACCAAGTCCAATCCATTCTTGTCCGAAGAGTGGACCTTCATTATGATTTATGAGCAAGGGCAGCATCAGGGACAGGGGCCACACTCCCAGGGGAACCCCGAAACTGCTGGACCATCAACTGAGGTCTTTTAGTGGACATCTCAGGATGCACCCTTTTTATTCTTGTGTTGCCAGTGAGACTCAACTTTGTGAGCTCCATCACGGCTATCACTGGTGGTGGCTGTGCACCATCCAGTTCTTTTCGTCCCAAGTCAATGTAGGTACCCACACATTTCACTAAAGAGGAGATCCAAGCAGCCAAAAAACACATGCAGACATGTTCACGATCTTTAGTTATTAAAGAACTTCAAATCAAGATTACAATGGGATACCATCTCACCCCAACAAGATTGGCTATGATCCAAAAAACACAAAGCAACAAATGCTGGAGAGGCTGTGGAGAAATTGGAACCCTCCTACACTGTTGGTGGGGTTGCAACATGGTCCAGCCTCTTTGGAAAGCAATCTGGTGCTTCCTTAAAAAAGTGGATATAGATATACCATTTGACCCAGTAATTCCACCACTTGGAATATATCCTACAGAATCAAGGCCTTTCACACCAGCGGACACATGCACAACAATGTTTATCACAGCACAGTCTATGATAGTAAAAAGATGGAATTAACCCAGGTGCCCAACAACTCCTCAATTCTTAATCATAATGTGAAACACTTCATACTTCCTGTCCAGTTAGTGGAAACCCTGGTGGCTTAGTGGTTAAGTGCTATAGCTGCTAACCAGCTTGGCAATTCAAATCTGCCATATATACTGCTTGGATGCTTTATGGGACCATTCTATTCTGTCCTATAGGGTCTCTATGAGTCAGCATTGATGTGACGGCAATGGGTTGGTTTGTTTTTTTAATCCAGTTAGTATTAATGATAGCATCTTTAATTTTCTGCAATTTCAGGTTCTCTTAAGCTAACTGGACAAAATATCTACCCATATTTAGAGATGACAAAGCTAAAATAGTCTCCCATTTTGAAATACATTTTTATGTAAGCATTTTTATTCCGCCTCAATTATGTTTTCAGTTCAGTTACGTAACTTAAGCTCTGATTATCCACACTAGATTTCTTTTTTTTTTTTTCAGAAGAACAACAGAAGAAGCAAATTATATCAAGAATAATATTATCTTGGAAGTGTTGGGAGAAACTTCAACTTTCAGAGACAATAGTGCCGGCAGTCCAGGTGCCCAAGGAGACACGTGGTGCTTGTGGTAAGGAACATGCTTAGCTTTGACTTCACTATGGTCCTCCGGATGTGATTTGGGACATAGATCCTGGCTGAGCGGATGTTATACTGACTCTGCATGGCTGAAGATTTAGGAAGCTATCCTAATAGTCTTTAATAAATGTGTTTATTGTCCTAAGCTGGCAAGATTAGATTCTACTGTTGGTAATCAAAAACATCATCTATATGGAAATTAAAAATATATCTAAAAGAACATAGTAAACTATACAGGGCAACTTACAATATATGTAGAATGTAACTATCATATAAAGAATAATGTCCATATATCACTGGTTGGTAATTTTTCTTATTATATCTGCATTCTTTTAAGTTTAGGACCGGCTGCTTATAAAGCATCTTAAACAAACAACAACAGCAAAAATCCACTGCCACTGAGTTGATTCTGACTCATAATGACTCTATAGAATAGAGTAGAACTGCCGCATAGGGTTTCCAAAGAGTACCTGGTGGATTCAAACGACCAACCCTTTGGTTAGTAGCGACAGCACTTAACCGCTACCCCACCAGGGCTTCTAAGAAAGCATCTTTGGCAATGTTGTTACAAATAGTATTTTTACTACAGAATAACAAACTGTTTGCTATAACATCAGTTATAGCAGATTGTGTGTTTGTCAGAGTACAAACCATAGAGTTTTCATAAGCTGATTTTTTTTTGAAGTAAATTGCCAAAACTTTCTTCTGAAGCACCTCTGAGTTAACTTGAAACACAATCTTTCAGTTACCATCTAGCACGTTAACCAATTGCACCTGAGAGGAGTCTGTTACTACATCTACTGAGGATTTATCGTAGCTGGTGCTGATTTGGTTTGATAGACCAGCCTGAAACAGAGGTGAGAGCAGAGGGAACGTGATGGAAGGTGAAACTACTGAAATAGCACACTGAAAACACATTTGACTTCCCCTTACAATTCTGTCCACAGTTTGTCTTAATCACAACCATACATTTTTCTATCCTAGGATGTATTCGCAGTTGGGTAAAGGAGTAGTAGAACACAAAAAGATGAAATTTACTAGTTTTAAAAGTGAATGAACCAAAAATAAGTGGTGTGTCTACAACAGAAAACTTCTTTAGAGAATTCGGTGAATAAAGGAAAAAGAGAGGATAACACAATTAGTTTTGAGAAACTAATTCATATTTCTTGTTGAAGAGAGAAAGTTATGGATTTTCCTGTATAAGTCTTTAACCCTTTCTTACATAAATGTTAGTGTATTTGTATTAAAGGGTACCCATGAGACCTGACTGATGGTGTCACATAGTATATTGCAGAAGCCATAAGGAACTCTGGCGATGCAGTGGTTAGGGGCTTGGTTGCTATCCAAAAGGTCAGCAGTTTGAGTCCACCAGCCACAACTTGGAAACCTTATGAGGTATTTCTACTGTGTCCTGTAAGATCACTGTGATTTGGAACTGAATCACTGACAGTGGACTGGGTTTTTTTTCCTTGCTGTTGTTTTGTTTTTATAGGTTATAAACTACAAGCATGCTTTTATTTTATTTTTTTAATCCAAAAATTTTTAAAAGTGAAACGCACCTGAACCGGTACTATCATAATAAAATCAAATCCCACTGCTATCTTAAGAAAACCCAAAACAACAAATCCATTGCCATCGAGTCAGTTTCAACTCATGCCAAGCCAAGTGCCATACTCATAGTGACCCTATAATACAGAGTAGAACTGCTCCATTGAGTTTCCAAGAAGCGCCTGGTGGATTTGAACTGCAGATCTTTTAGTTTGTATTCTGGTCATCTCCATCAGCATGGATTCCTCATTAGCTGAGGGATGCAGAGCAGTGAACTACTTGAGTTCTAATGGAAGGAGAGGGAAACTCAATAACTTGAATTCATGATTCATATGTACTCTTTGTCTTTTATTTATTTGAAGCTTTAGTTGTAAACAAAGTGAAAACATATTAGGCTCAATGTAATTCACCGTTTTCCTTATAGACTTCCTTATACCATAAAGATATTGCAAAACGGATCTATAAATAAATTAATGACTATACTCTTTACCTAGGGCAGTTTTATTTAATTTATACTATTTCAATGTAATTTGTAATGGTAATACCTTTCACTCACAAAAAGTCTTAGTTTCGACAATAATTTATATAATTATTCAACTTATTACTCTGTCTCTTCTTTGTTTCTCTATGGACAGATAGACCAGATTTTGCTCAAATAACCTGTGCCTTTTTTATTGCTTTGTTGGTCATGCCCTTGCTACACTAGAGACACAAGTGCTACCATGGCAATTCTCTTCTATGTGTTGTTTTGAAAAAAATAGCATAATACCCTTATAAAAATACTTCATATACATACACACACATCATATATATATACATATATATGTGTGTATGTATAAAAGCCCTCGTGGTTTCCTCAGTGGTTAACTGCTCAGCTGCTAACTAAAAGTTCAGTGGTATGAATCCGCAAGTGCTTCCACAGTGGCAGTTTGTTGCCATAAAGATTATAGTCTTGGAAACACCATGGGGCAGTCCTACTCTGCCTGTAGTGTCATTATGAGTTGGAATTGACTCGATGGCAAGATATTTGGATGGTGTGTCTGTGTGTGTGTGTGCGCACATATATATATGCACACAAAAAACCTGTGCATATATATGCATATCTATCCACCTGTGCACACATACATATATATATGTAAACACATACACACACAAACACATAAATGTATGGTCAGCAAATCCAAGACACAGGACCATATACTAAGAAGAACATGGTATTTGGGTTAAAAGACTCAGTAGTAGTCTGAGATATGCAGATAACACAACTTTGCCTCCTCAAAGTAAAGAGTACTTGAAATTTATAGCAATGAAAGTCAGACTACAGCCTTCAGTATGGGTCACATCTCAACACAAAGAAAACAAAAATGTTCCTAACTGGACAAATAAGCAGCATGATAAATGGAGAAGATTGAGATTGTCAAGGATTTCATTTGACTTGGTTCCACAGATAAAACCCATGGAAGCAGCAGTCAAGAAATCAAACAAGGTGTTGCATTGGGGAAATCTGCTGTGAAAGATCTGTTTGAAGTGTTGAAAAACAAAGAAGTTACCTTGAAGAGTAAGATGTGCCTGACCCAAACCATGCTATTTTCAGTCTCCTCGTATGCACTTGAGAGCTGCACAGCAAATAAATGAGTTCAAAGAAGAGTTGATGACTTTGAAGCATGGTGTTAGAGAAGTATAATGACTATACCACTGGCTGCCAGAAGAGCGAACAGGTTTGTCTCCGAAGAATTATACCTAGAGTGTTCTTTGGAAACAAGGGATGAGGGATTTTGTCCTATGTATTTTGGACGTGCTGTTAGGATGTCTTAGTCTTCTAGTGTTACTTGAACGGAAATACCACCAGTGGATGGCTTTAAAAAGACAAATTATATCTGTCACAGTCTCTTAGCTAGCAGTCCAGATTCACGATGTGAGCTCCAGAGGAAGGCTTCCTTTTCTGGACCTGGAGGAGGGTTCTTATCATCAATCTTCCCCTGAACTGGAAGCTTCTGAGGTGCAGGGATCCCGGTTCGATCCAAAAGACACGATTGGCTTCCAGCATAGCTTCTCAGTGGTGTGAGGTCCTGCCTCACCAACACAACTGCGGCCCACGCTCCTTCTTTAACATCATAGAGGCAAAGTATACTAAACGGAGGAATGTAACACACTACCAGAAATCATGTCTCAACCAAACTGCCACACACAATGTAGGGGAACACAATTACATCCAGACCAAGGCAGGACTAGTTCCTGGAGGAGGAGATCATGCTTTATTAGGTAGAGGATCAGTCAAAGAGAGTTTATTTTTAGTATTCAAAGCAAAATATTTACTCTAGGTCTATCAGAAGCAATGATCACAGTACTTGTAGGATTTAATAATTCCCTCCTCTCCGTACATAATGAATTCCTAGAAACAAGCTGACTTACCAGATTTGCACTAAGATACTCACTGGGAGTAGAAAGGGGGGTGGGACCCTAAAATTTTACCTTGTCTCATTTTACTTCTAAATAAATAGGGAAACATTGTTTAATAGAATACTTCAAGGAAGAATTTCTATAATTAAGGCAGAACCAGAGGTGGTGGATGACCTCATATGATCTATTTACACTGCCTTTTGCCCTGAACATACTTGAAATGAATTCAAAGGCAAGTGCATTTACCAGGATCACCCCACGTCTCAACATTACATGGAATGCTCTGAGGACCTTTGAAAAAGAAACAGATGCTGTCTAAGAGGAGGTCATATGAACGTTTTGCCAAAACTGTGACAGCTGCTTAAAGAGAAATGTAATTTGAATTCCTCTGGGACACTTGGAGCTGCATTTCAATGCTGCTTCAAGTCATTAACCCTTTAATGACTAGGATACTATATTCATGAGGAAATTGGTAAAGATCTATTAATTTTTTCCTTATTCAAAGCTTTTTTGTAATTTAGAACTATCATGTCCAAAATAGAAAGATGGCTATCTTTAAGGTACTCTTTGGTGTCCTATTAAGGGTATAGTATTAGTCCATGCAATTGTCTTTCTCTCAATAGTTGTGTCAGAAGGATTTGCTTCCTGATATTAGAGTCACATCAAACCAAACCTGCTGCCAGTGAGTCAATTCTGATACATAACAACCCTGTAAGACAGAGAAGAACAGCTATAGTTTCCAAGAAGCACCTGGCGGATTAAAACTGCAGAGCTTTTGATTAGCACTTAATCTTAACTATGCCAGCAGTGTTTCAGCAAGTCTTAGTGAGATTATGGGCCTCTAACAAGATCAGATGAAAATTATGAACCCTGGTGTCATAAAAATATGCTTACATACAAACATTTTTGTGCTAGAATTACAGTAATTTCAAAGACTTGCTTGAGAGATTTAATCTGCTAAATTTTGAAGATTTTCCATGAAAAGTGACATTATTACATAAGATATACGTCACTGTGTGAAGAATAGATACTGATGGCATTAGAGTTTCAAAAGGTAACAGGAACTAGGTGGTATTAAAAAGAACAAAATAAATGTGGCATAGGAAATTTTAATGGGTGGTATATAGAAATAAAACAGCATACTGATTTTTCTACGTTTCTCAAACAAGACTGGGATTTTAGATATCATGTTTTTCTTCTGTGGACGTCTGTGTTTAATACGTAGGTGGATAGATAGTGGGTAGGTAGTTAGAGAGATAGGTAGGTAGTTGAGTAGACAGACAGACAGATCAGTTACTACACATGGGTAGATGGATTCACACCTGCTGATTGGCAAGACTGGGTTATACGTCTTTCCTTGAAACACTCTGGAGTTATTCAGGGGAGTCATTTTGCCTTGTGACCAAGTCATATATTATACTTTTAAGCAGGTGGTGGTGAAATCTCTAGAAAAGGTTTGGGACTATATCTTCAAGCAAAATTCAGGGAACTTTTTTTCAGAGGAAAGAGGAATGGCAAGCTAAGAGTACAAATATAAAATTTGCTTTCCTAAATTAAAAGCTGGTTATTTGAAATGGCTAATATGTTGTATAACGTGACCTGCTCTCTCTCTCTCTCTCTCACACACACACACACACAATATGTATTAAATTACAAAATGCTTCAATGTTGCACTACACTATGTATCACAGGGAAATTTTTTCTGGCACTAATCAGCGTGTACCTCGCATCATCTATAGATAAAGGGCCTTTTAAGTTAATTGAATTACAATTAACTCCTGGAACATATTTTCTCCTCTTATTGGACTGGTTATTTATTTATTTTTTAGAACATAAGGCAGTAGTTAAAAAATGAATAGCATGAATAACTCCTTGATCTACAGATCTGTGTACAAGAAAATGTCTCTCTAGGTCAGGAGTTCTCTGTCTTTTCCTTGCATCAGCTCTCTCGACGGAAATGAGCTACTTGCCTTAGTAAAAATGGCTCAGTGCTATACCATTATTTATTTGTGCATATATGTGTGTATGTGTACCAAGGGGTACAGAAAGGAAGAATTTCTCCTAATCACTAATCTAGGCTCTAAATATCCTAAATTCAAAGTCAAAGTCTTTGGTAACCACATACTTCATTGTTTTTAACTCTCGTTCTTACATAAGGATTTTCTCGAGTTTCATCATTAAACCCTTTGGTGACATAAGGTATCCCACCTAACTTTTCATAACTCTTGGGTTCCCCAGGGACTATACATTTCCTGCTGGAAGTATTGGCTGCTCTTCAGGGGCTACTTGCATAATGACAAAAGGTGGAAAAGTATTAGTTGCAAGAAAACACCTGGAGTTTGAAGCTTGCAAGTAATGGAGTACACACAGGAAGTGCAACTGGTAAAAGTACTGTCTCTTTTGGCCTTTGTAGTCCTAGGTCAGCCTTGTGAGACTGTGTATGGCTTCATGTGTGAATGTGAAGGAGTCTTGCTGAGCTTGGTGTTGATGTTTCTGTGCTATGTTTGGAAAACCAGAGGCTCCTCGTCTAACCAAATGGAAAGTGCCCCACCTCTTACCCTCGGTAGTCTCAACCCAAACTGACAGGAGGTGATGTCAGTTTCTTTATTTTTAGGACATGGAATATAGCTCTGAGTCTCCAGTTCTACACTCTTTTTCAGAGTTTCTCATTGAAGTTGAATTCGAGATACCTGCTGGGATATCTTGCTTGGTAACCCACTTCTAACTGGCTGCCTTCCAGTTCTATCTTGCTTTCCTACTCTTCTAAGGAAGCGTCTTGGAATCACCTCCAAAACAAACCACTTGCACAAAAATCCTTGATTAAGACTCTGTTTAGAGATTATATATATCAGGATACCAATGAGAGTATTGTGGTAAATGCTGATTTTGTTAATTTCAACATGCCCTCTTCAATGTATTGGGAATGAGACTCACATTGCCGGATATATCTTTCGCACATTGACACTTACGCTTTCTGGCATCTATGAGTTGGCTCGGTGATGCAGAGTTTTCTTCCACAGAGACATGTTATAGTGTTTTAAAACAGTTCTTCCCACACATTTCCTGGTGTTTCTGAAAGCCAGACAGAACGACGGGGATGGCAGTTATGCCTCAGCTTTTGGCGGTCACACAATCTGCCTGAGCCAGACTTGCTATTCTCAAAGTTTGTTTTAGAATAAAAATTATTGTTGGCTTGACATAGGCCAAGATGACAGCTCCATAAAATGACATTTGTGAATGGGCACAAAAGAGAACTTTTTTCTTGACTGTGTTTTAAAATGCTTTCTTCTATAAGAAGAGTATTCCTTTTTTTTTTTTTTCATGTTTCAACGTTTTACAAGCAGTTCTGTATGTCGTAGTTTTCAAATACTTAGGATATAAATTGTTAACTACAATTCGATTTCTCCATCTTTAGCTGGCTGTGTTCATTAGAAGTAAATCTCATTCACATTTTGAAGTCTTACTTCATATTTTAGCTGTAACTATAATCATTCAGGTATATAAGCACTGCCAATTAAGTTTGCAAACTCACCCTAGAAAAAGTCCTACACGCCTCACTGCTGAGTATCACCACAGTCACCTTCGAAGTACTCCCCTTAGGAAGCTATGCACCAACACCAGCACCTAGTCCACCCTTGAAAGCAATTTTGGATCTCTTTTTCTGGAGTGGTAATCAGAGCTTTCATTGTACTACATTTGATGTACTGAGTGTCATCAAAATTCTTCTTTTCACTATTTCCTTTATCACAAGGTAAAGAAAAAAAATCACTGGAGGTGAGATCAGGTGAGCATGGTGGGTGTTCCAATACATATATTTTTTTACCAGCTAAAGACTTCCTCACAGACAACTGTAGAATTAAGTTTGTGAACTTGCCACCTTGCCACCATGCTCAATGGCCGTTCTAGAAAGAGTTCTAAAATTGCTTTGAAGGGTAGGTTCGTCACTGGTGTTGGCACATAGCGTCCCTAATGGGAGCACTCTGAAGGTGACTGCAGTGATATTTAGCAGTGAGGTTTGCAGCATTTAGAACAATAAGTTCTCTAACTTAATTGTCAGACCTTGTGTACCTAATATAGCTTTTACATTTTATTAAAATGTTTTAACTAAATAGCTGAAAATTATCTAATAAAAGATAAAAATGTACCAGAAACACAGCATCTAATGTAGTTATTATTAATTTTTTTAAATATAGGTCAATACTTTCAAATCAAGAGTTTAATTTTGCTTTGAATAATATCTCATGAAACTTTCATTATTGCATCTCAGCTGTTTTCATTTAGTATTGAATGTGGCCATCAAATATTAACCATTTCAGTTACTACCTACTAGACTGTATCTGTTCAGTTATTAAGAAGATTTGGTAAAACAGTTAACTGGATCACAGATATTTCATTTAGCTGTAGTGTTGTATCAAACACATTTGTTTCCTAAAATGAGAATTGATTTCTGTATCTAGAAATTACAGGTCTCTGAGACTCTGGTCTGGTATTCAGGAAAAAAACTTTCATACTTTCAAAAATATCGATTGTCTGAACAACCCATTTAAGTTTCTTGTGGCCTGTGGAGTACGTCCCCTTTCATATTCTCATCCTCTTGAGTAGGAAATACCCTTTGATTTTGGCCCTTGTGGTTCATTCATTTTATATATTCATGTGTATATACACATATATGTGTCTATGTGTATAATATATATACAATTGTTTAGAGACATAGCTCTCTTTCTCTGTGTATATATCTCAAAGTGACGAGGACTTGAAACATTGATGGAGATCAGAGACCACAGCCTTTAGTATGGATTGCACCTCAACATTAAGAAAACAAAAATTTTCACAACTGGGCCAATAAGCAACATCACAGTAAACAGAGAAAATAGCAGGGTTATCAAGGATTTCATTTTACTTGGACTCAGCAATCAGCACCCATGGAAACAGCAGTCAAGAAATCACAAGGTGCATTGCATTGGGAAAATCTGCTGCGAGAAACCTCTTTGAAGTGTTGAAAAGCAAAGATATCACCTTGAAGACTAAAATGCACCTCACCTAAGCCATGGCATTTTCAACTGCATTATATGAATGTGGAAGCTGGACAAAGAGTAAGGAAGACAGAAGAAGGAGCCCTTTGAACTCTGGTGTTGGAGAAGAATATCAAATGTACCGTGGACTGCCAAAAGAACAAGCACATCTGCTCTGGAAGAAATACAACTAGGGTGCTCCTTGGAAGGAAAGATGGCAAGACTGAATCTTACACACTTTGGTCATTTTGTCAGGAGGGATCGATCCCTGGAGAAGGATGTCACCCTTGGTAAAGCAGAAGGTCGGTAAAAAGAAGAGGACTCTCAAGGAAGTGGATTGGCACAGTGGCTACAACAGTGGTGTCCAGCATTTTCAATGATTGTAAGGATGGCACAGGTCCAGGCTGTGTTTTCCTTCTATTTTACATAGAATTGCTGATCAGAAGGGACTCAGTATCAGCAAACAACAATAAGAAGTAATACTTTCTAGGTATCATTGTTTAGGTAAAATTGTAGTTAGATAAAACATGAATCATAAACCAAAATTACAGTTCTCTGAATGTTTTATTTATATTCATTACTCTTATGGTTCCTTTTTAATGCTGATTTATAGATTCAGGAAATAATAAGAATTCTCACTTAAAATGATGTCCCCAGTTCTTGACTACTATTGTTTTTGTTCTTTCCCACCAGGTTGGTTTTGACTCATGGCGATCCCATCTGTGCCAAGTAGAACAGCTGCACACACCAAGTTTTCAAAGCTCTCACCTGTTGCAGTTGATCACCCTAGGCACCTTTGGACGTATTCAAACCACCAGTATTTCTGCTAACAGTTGAGCACTTAACCATTTGTACCACATAGGGGCTTGTAGTACTAGCATTATGATAATGAAAAAAAAAAATGAATTCATCCTTATTATTGTTTTTGTAGACACTATAAAATAAAATCCCTTTGATTTGTTTTTCTCTCAGTGGACAGTCTCTTCCATTTATAGAATAATTTGGTTTTATACTTCATCTTGATAGAAACCAAATATAATTGTCAATAAAGAAATAGCATTTAAATAGTATGCTTTTTATGTTTAGATAATAAGAAAGATATTTGTTTTTTGAAGAATGTTTCTGTGCAGGTTTGATCATACTGATGTTTTAACAACATTGAAGAAGTGTAGAGTGCAGTCAAGAGAGTCAACGATTATTTGAAAGGTTTTTAATCCATTTTATCAGTTTCATTAGGCATTATCTCCTGCTGAATTATAAGATAACTTAGTAACTGACGTTGTGTTTAGTGTAACCATTTTAGTATTATGCTGTATTCTACTGGGCCTGAATGGTTTATACTTAATGGAAAGAAGAGGGAAGCAAGAATTAAGCTATACTTAAATTAAGCAAAGTTGTTTTCTTTTTTTTGAAAGAACTTTTTATAGTAGTAGGATAAAAAGGGAAAAGTGATTTCTGTGCTACTCAGATGCATTTTAGTAGTAATTAATGATTAAAATTTATAGTCTGTATAGTTTTGATTAAATTGCTATTAAATATTCTGATATCAGAAACACAAGTGAACTCTCAATGTTAATGGAAAGAAATGGAACTCTGTCACGTGTACCACCCCCAAAGTGTACAACTTTGTCTCCACAACAGCTTACTAGCAATTTATTTTATCTATCTATCTATACATGTATAAAATCTATCTGTCTATATGCATATAAAATAATGTCCCCAGTTCTTTAGTACTCTTGTTTTTGTTCCTTTCTATCAAACTGAATGACTTGATAGCAACAGGTGTGGTTTTATCTATGTATTTGTCTATCTATCTATCCGTCTGTCTGTCTATCATCTACTTGTCTATCTCTCAGTCTACACGCATACAAAATCCACTCTGTGGAGTCGATTCTGACTCATAGCAACACTATAGGTCAGAGTGCAACTGCCCCATAGAGTTTCCAAAGAGTGCCTGGTGGATTTTAACTGCCAACTTTTGGTTAACTGATGAAGGACTGGTGGTACAGTGAGTGCTATGTCTGCTAATCTAAATGTCAGCAGTTCAAATCTGCCCAGTGATCCTTGGAAAGTCTATGGGGCAGTTGCACTCTGACCTATAGGGTCTGTAAGTCAGAATCAAATTGATGGCAGTAGGTTTGGTTTTGGATTTATATATATATATATATATATATATATGTACTAACCATAAGGTCGGCAGTTCAAATCCACTAGGCTCTCCTTGAATACTCTGGGGGTCAGATCCGACTTGACAGCACTTGGCTGGTTTGGCATATATGTGCATATATATATATATATATGCATACATATATTTTTATGATTCTACATGTACATTTGGAAAATACAATTTTACCATGAAAAAAATCAACATATTATCCTCATCTCATGAACATATGTGTTTAATGCATAAAGGCAAAATGTATTTGCATTTATATTTAAAAAATATTTTTGAAAGTCTGTTCAGTATACCATTTTAACACAAAGATGTCTAAAGCAAAAGGAGTATATTGTGGACTGAATAATGGCCTCCAAAGATGTCCAAGTTTTAATATCTAGCACCTGCAAGTGTTACTTTGTATGGTAAAAGGAAGCTTGCACATATAATTAAGTTTAGGATTTTGAAATGATGAAACTCAGAGATTACCCAGTTTCATTACAGTGATCCTTAGAACAGAAGAGCCAGGAGATCACAGGGACAGACAGCCATGTAGTGAGAGAAGCAGAAAGCAATACGAAAATACTACTGTGATGGATTGAATTATGTCCCCCCCCCCCCAAAATGTGTGTAGCAGTTTGTATGGGCTGTGACTCCCACTACTGTGCCATAATCCTGCATTGTGTGAATGTAAGTTTATGTTAAAGAGGATTAGGGTGGGACTATGATACTCTTGCTAACGTTTCACACCTGAAGTGAACTGAAAAGATTTTCCCTGGAGTGTGGCCAGCATCAAGAGACAAAAGGAAAGGGAAATGAGCAGAGCTGGAGATCTTATACCACCAAGAAAGCAGTGCTGGGCACAGAGCACAGTCCTTTTGAGGTCTAGCACCTGAGAAGCTCCTCAACCAGGGAAGACTGAGGACAAGTACCCTCCTCCAGAGCTGACAGAGAAAGGAAGCCTTGCCCCGATGCCCTAAACTCACAGAGAAAGGAAGCCCTGCCCTAGAGCTAATGCCCGGAATTTGGACTCGTTCCCTACTTTACTGTGAGGACACGAATTTCTCTTTCTTAAAGCCATCCATTTGCAACTACATTTTCCTGCTTTCCCACCTGCCACTCATCCCTTACCTCTTAGCAACTTCGTGTTGCCTCCTGCTCCCCAGCCCCATTCTGTTTCTCTCTTTCACAAACGCTGTGCCAGATGCCATAATAAATGCTTAAGCCATAAATTCACAATTTACAAAACTATAAACTCTGTTTCACAAAACTGAGAGAGGGCTCATAGGTAAAACACAATGAAACAAAGAATTTATGAACTAATGCTCTACAGTTGTGCTGTCCACAGCAATAGCCGCTAACCACATTTGGTTATAGAACACAAAACCAAGCCTGCTGCTGTCCAGTTGACTCCCACCACTAGCAACCCACAGGGTTCCCAGAGAGCGGCTGGTGTATTTGAGCTACCAAAGTTTTGGATAGCAGGTTAAACTCTTAACCACTTGTACCTGCAGCCAAAGCCAAGTGTCGTCGAGTCAGATCCAACTACCTGCAAGGCTTCACATATGTCTGTGGTAAACTTAAAAGACATCTAATCTGAACTGAGATACTGTGTAAGTGTAAAGTGGAAACCTGTTGGTGTGGTGGGTAAGAGCCACGGCTGGCTGGCAGTTTGCATCTACTGTGAGAACTTATGGGGCAGTTCTACTGTGTCCTACAGGGTTGCTATGAGTCAGAATCAGCTGGACAGCACCGTTTTTTTTGTTTTGTTTGCTTTTGTTTTGAGTAAGTGTAAAATATGTACCTGATTTCAAACACATAAATACAGAAAAAGACTGTAAAATGTCTCAGTAATTTTAAATCAGTTACATATTGGAATCTTAATACTTCGTATGTAATTGCCTAAATAAAATATATTATTAGCATAGGCTTTTCCTGTTCCTTTATTCTTTTTTTAATGTGGCTCCTTAACCATTTTGAAAATTGCGTATGTGGCTTACTTTTATATGTGGATGAGTCCTGATCTACGGCTCAATCTCTGAGAGCCTGGGGACTCCACAGAATAATGCTTTTCAAATATGCAAATAAAATGAATAGCATTATAAAGAAAACTAAAAATAACAAAAAACTTATTAAAAGGTATGATTTAGTAACATATATGCTTTATTGACACATTAAATAAAAAGATCTTACATAAGTTCTAAGATCTTCTTCAGTCTTTATCTTTTCTGTGCTTTCTGTAACGCTGGCCTCTACATATTACTAGCTTATTTTTACATGGGTCTTTCCTTCTAGCTTTGCCATCATGTTCTACTCTGTTTGTTCATCTTTTCTTTTTCCCCTTGAACTACAGAGGTTGGTAACTCTGAAGCTTAGATCTTTAGGACTTTGGTTTTCTCTCTCCTAAATTCCATTCCTCAAACTACTTTCTGATGACTCACCCATCAAAGCTCTGATCCTGATTTATCTTCTGAAATCCAGATAATTCAACCAACTGAATATCTTCACCTATAATTCACATAGGAATTGCAGGAATCGAAAGTTTAATTTTATTGTTTCTGAAGTAATCGATAATATGTAGATTTGCCAGTCACCAAGGCCAGAATCCAGTTATTACACCATTCCTTTAATTTTACTGGCCGTATTCAATTGATGCTAATGTAACTAATTCCTTAATGTCAAGAATATTAAGAGTATAACAACTGACTCCAGTATTATAATTTCCAGTTTATTCCTTTTCATTGTCTGAACATTAGAATCTTATCCCTTATTCATTAGAACCCAAATATAACTTTGATAGTCATTTCCCATAAATCCCCTTCATCCTGACTATAAAAGTAGTAACAGCAGCTTATTAACTCACCACTCTGGCTTAAAGTTCATGATTCATTTATAGCATATGTACATTTCTTCTTTCAAAGTAATTTCCCACTCTTTTTCAACCCTGCATTTCTATGCCTGAGACAAGCAGGGTCCTTCATGGCACTAGAAGCAGAAGGTCTTCATCACTAATGCCTCCCTTCTAAAAAACACATTTTATCTTAGTAGAAAAACATTGTTTAGTAATACTCCATGATGTTCTTTTGCCTTCAGACCTTTACACTCTCTATTCTTGCTGCTGGAGTCTTTTTGTTGTTATTCTTTCAGTGCCTCTTCTTGTTTGGCTAAACTTTGCCAGAATTCCTTAGGGCAAAAAGAAACATTCTCTCCTTTTTATTTTTTTTATACATCAGAAAAATCATTAAAATATGAGTACTTCAGCCTAACAGAGTGATCTTTTTTTTTTAATAAGACCATGGATATGGTCTTTCAGTTAGAAAATTAAGGATGATTTTTCTCTGATGAATCATTTTTTAAATATTAAATATAATTATAAATTACTAAGAAAATCTGTGAACAACTCCAAGAACTTTGGTAGATCTTCTCTCTTTTAAAATTACAGAGTTAAATGTTTGTCAATAAAAATAGTTTGTGGTGATTTTAGCATGAGCCCTCATGGCTCTGTGATTAACTGTTCGACTGCTAACCAAAAGGCTGGCATTTTGAATTGACCAGCCACTGGCTGAAAATCCTATAGAGAGGTTGTACTCTGTCCATTAGGGTCTCTACGAGTTGGAATGAATGAAAGGCAATGGAATTGTATATTGGCATTTACCTTCTGAACAACATGTAGTTAGTGGTTCAGCAGTAGTTTCTTCTTGGATACCAATACTGCACTTCTGTTACACTACATCTCTATAGAATAAACCCATAGTTAAACCATGCTCCATAAGGAACTGGCATAGTGGCACTAATTACATTTATGGAAGGTTTTCTATAATTAAAAACAACAACAACAAATGTCTTCAGTGTTTTGAAGAGTTCCAGGAATACACAAAAATCTTGAATATGCTGTATGAATAAATGAGTAATGGCTGAATAAAAATACCTTTGTGAGATTTTACAGCCAGAATTCACCACTGAAATGTATTCTTGATACATTTTATGTTAAGAGTAGGTAGTTTTAAAATTTAGAGAGTATCTTGGTATTTCCTCCTCTGAATTAATAATTATTTTGCAGAGGCTCATGATTGCTTTCCTCTTTCTTCCCATCTACATCTTTGTCCACTCTCTTGCATTTGGCTGCATTCAGGAGAAATCAAGCTCAACTCATTCAGGAAATAAAGGAAGCTCTCTCCAAATCATGTGATAAGGTCAAATGAAAGAGCTGCCTTTGGCAGAGCAGAGATCTTTTCTGATGAATTAAATTATATAGTCCATTAGAATATAAAATATATATCATTCCAACTTGATTTAAGACATGGATTGCAAGCAAATGTATTTGGCCTCAGGACTGAATTATGCCGCCAACAGTTGCTTTCGAGTTGCTTGCCCTGAGGAAATGTTAAAATGCAAACATCAGGATGACACTGCCTTTTCATCTATTATGAAGTGGGCACTTCTTGAGCACGCACTATAAGGAAATAATGGCCCAAAGAAGTTCATCCTCAAGGATAAATCTGTTTTCTGTGAATTCTGCTCAGAAATGATCTACGTGGTACATTTTGGAGAGCTGCTGGAGACCTGGGTTAGACCCCCAGACAAAGCACCTCATGTGTAGCGACCCCCTGTCAGTGGAGGCGTACATGCGGCTGTGATGCTGAATAACAGTGGGACTTCCACACTGAGACAGATTAGAAGAAAGAACTGATGATCAATTTCTGAAAGTCAGCCAGTGAAAACCCAATGGATCACAACAATCTGATACAAAAACCAACTATGCAGGTTGTTGTAGTTGACTGATACTGCTCTAACAGAAAATATCACAAGTGGATGGCTTTAAAAAAGAGAAGTTTTATTTTATCACAATCCAGTAAGCTAAAGATCCAAATTCAGGGTGTCAGCCCCAGGGGGAGGCTTTCTCTGCTGGTTCTGGAAGAAGGTCCCTGTTGTCAGTCTTCCCTCGGACTGGAAGCTTCTGATGGTGCAGGAACCTCAGGTCCTTTTCAAAGTTCATACTCAGCTCTGAGCATTATGGTATGAGGTCCACATATCTCACTGCTAGTGTCTTTCCTTTATATCTGAAGAGACTGCCTTAAGGCACAAAACAGTCTTGCACATTGAGTCCTATGCCACCAACACAACCACTGCCCGTCCTTCCTCATGAACATTATAAGAGCAAGGTTGGCAGCATGGAGGAACATCACCCAATATCAAGAATCATGGCCCAGCTAAACTGTCACACACTTTTTTAGGGAACCTAAATTAATCCATGATAGGAATGGTGCAAAACCCAGCAACTCTTTGCTCCTCTGTGCATGAGGACACCATGATAAAAATGTGTGTTTCCCTAGCAGCCTTGGCTACAACATAAGAGGAACACACAGAAGGAATCTCTCCCTGTATCTCACACAGCCTCTCGAGGACAGCCTGGAGCAGGCCACTTGCCTAAATGTGTCCCTTTGTCCATTCATACAAACACTTCACACACGGGTTTAAGTAGCCAGAATTGTCAACATTTCAATTTTGGTCTCTTTACTGAAGAGCTGAAGACTTATTCTCCGTAACTGATGGAAGTAACACCACATTTTGAAATTATCTGGGCCTTCCGGTTGCAAACTAATTCTGATAAACACTGAATCCTGAGGTATCAAAAGCTTGTGAGTGGTAAGCTAAAGTAATCCATTGGTCTCACCCAGTCTGGAGCAAGGAAGAATAATGAAAACCAAAGACAAGAAGGCATTACTAATCCAAAGAGCTAACAGACCACAATTACCACCGCCTCCACCATACTTCGTCTACCACACTAGATGGTACTCAGCTACGCCACAGACTGTTCTGACAGCAATCACAATAGAGGCTGCCAGGCAGAGCAGGAAAGAAATGTAAAACACAATTCTAACTCACACAAAAAACAAATAAATAAAATAAACAAAAGACTAGACAAACTGGAGTGACAGAGACTAGAGAAACTCCCAAAGGGTGGCCTTTGAACACCCTTATAGCACAGTAATGAAGTCACTCTGGAGGTTCTGCCGAAGATTGGACAGACCCATAAAACAAAATGAGACTAAATGGGCACAACATGCATCCCAGGGTTGAGGACAAGAGGGCAGGGGGAACAGGAAATCTGACAATGGAGAAGCCAAGTTTGAAAAGGGGGATGTTGATACATCGTGGAATTGGCACTGATGTCATAAATCAATATGTGTATTAATTGTTTAGTGAGAAACCAGTTTGTTCTGTAAACTTAAAACTAAAGTACAATAATAATAATAATAATAAGCTTATTTTCTACTAAGGCAAAATTAGTTTTCAAATTAGAAGAAGTGACATTTTCTGTATAATGAGTCTGCAAGATGCTATGGAGGTGCAGAAGGTGGGGAGAATAATTTTTTCTTAGTTTCCCAATAGTCACTTAGTTGGTTTCCTAAGAAGACTCTTCAATTCTGACTCTTCAGGTGCATTGAATGGCAACTGAATGAAGAATGTCTTAAAGGATACTCATTCTTCTTCTTAATAATTGTTTCTGCTAAACCCAAACATAGTACCATGGTCTTCTCAGTATAGCAATCCAGACAGATAAAACCAATCGATCGGAGCTGGCTGGCCGATAGATAAAACTGCCTTATCATACTTGCTGTTGTAGACCAATCTGACGAAACTTGCTGGAGTACTACTGAGGAACAGTCCACCAGGAGTATTCCATGTGGCAGCCTTGAGGAGAACATCTAGTGAGTATGTTAGACTTCCATTCAAGCATATCAACACGTCCAAAAGATACTATTACATATACTTAATTGTTCTAAATGTTGCATTCCTCATTGCTGAGTATCACTGCAGTCACCTTCAGAGTACTCCCCTCAGGGAGTTATTCACTGATTCTAGCACTTAGTCCGCTCTTCAGAGCGAATTATGAGCTCTTTCTGGAATAGCCATTGAACATGGTGGCAAGGAGGCAAGTTCACAAACTTAATTGTATAGATTTCTGTGAGGGAGTTTTTAGCCAGTAAACAGATAGCTGTATTGGAACCACCCCCTTTACTCACCTGATCTGGCCTCCAGTGACTTTTTTCTTTACCAGATATTGAAAGGAAGACATTTTGATGACATTCAGGACATCAGCGGTAATACAACTGCACTGATAGCCACTCCAAAAAAAGAGTCGGAAAATTGTTTTGAAGGGTGGACTAGGTGCTGGTGTTGGTTCACAGCTTCCCAAAGGGAGTACTTCCAAGGTGACCATAGTGATATTCAGCAGTAAGGTACGTAGCACCTTTCCTAGGATGAGTTCACAAACTTAATTTTCAGTCCTCATTTGAGTGCGCTTGTGTGTGTGTGTATACATAATATATTAAGGAAAAGCAAAACAAAGCATTGCCATGAAGGCTACTCCAACTCATAGCGAGTCTATGGGACAGAATAAAACTACCCTGTATGGTTTTCAAGGAGAGCTTGGTGGATTTGAGCTGTTAGCCTTTGGTTCACAGTCATAGGTTTTAATTACTATGTCACCACGTTTTCCATAATACAGATCAATAAATATGTCTATGTTGCTTCAGGGTGTCTCAATATTTGTTGCCATTAGAAGAATGGATTTGATAAACAGAATTTAATAGCAAGAAAAGGAAGTTCTATTTCCTAAGTATGTCTAGTTTAAAACAGAAAATGATTCTAATAAATATTTGCTGAGTAGTTAAAAAGAATATGCATATAAAACTAACATCAACTTCTAAAAAGAGGGACATATTTTAAAAAGATTTAGTCTTACCAATCTTTTATAAAAAATAATTTGTAGTAATGCATAATCGAAAAAGAAAACACTCAAAATAAAGCCAAAGTTAGTATACAATGTTGAGATACTTACAATCTTTTATCAAAACAGTGGAACTTTGGATTCAAACTTCTCAGTGATAAGAGGATGTGATATTCTTCTATATAATTCTATAAATACTTGACCACAAATAATGTCATATGAAAACAGTACTTATTCATTTAAACAATTTCTTTAGGATCTGTTACTTATCCTCTGTGTTGGGTTGTACTCTGTTAATCCATGCATTTTTTTTTCCCACAGTGAGTTACATTTCTTTGACATTATTGTTGCATAATTCCTGATTAGTCATTAGTGATTTACCTCATCATGTGGACTAAGGAGCTGCTGTTCACAGGATAAATATTAACATGGTTTATTTTCCATAACATTTGAAAATGAGAAAGAATGTTGCTAACATAACTACAGGATGTTCTGGAGCTTTTAATTCCACAAAGTTCACTTGTGCTTTCATTGGAATTTTGTGGATTATGATGGCTATCAATTAATTTATGCAGTGTAACAATTGTTCCATTTTGCTCACAAGGAATTACAGTGATGTCTACATTACAGCTTGAAGTTTTTACAGTCTTTCTTGTTTTCTTCTATCTCTAATGACAACAAAATTGGTTTCTAGCTATGGTGCCCTCATATTTTCATTAAGAATAACAGAGCAAGTCAGAAATTGTTTTCATAAAATATATAACACAAAATATCACAGCTTACATTTTTATATTCACCCTTTGAATTACCTGTGACAAGATACCTTTTTTCCAGAAAGAATAGTAGGTCTATTTTATTCTCAGTAATGTGTATATATTTTATATGTATTTTCTCTTTTACATTAAGCCCCTCAAAAAGTTATGCTGAATTCCTAATTTCTGCACCTATGACTAGGACCCAGTTTGGGCATGAAGGTTTTCTTTTAAGTCAGTTAACTCAGGCAAAATTAGGTCTTATAAAAAGAGAACCACAGACAGACAGACCTGCACACAAGGGAAAAACAGGCACAAGAATGTCAGGGGGCACAAAGGAACTCTTGGATCTATCAATAAGGAATGACCCTCCCATGGTGTCAAGGCTCTGATTTGAACTCTGGCTCCAAAGCTTTGAGACAACAAATAAATTCATGATGTTTAAAGTCATGCCCTTGTGGTGTTTTTGCTTTTGTTGTTATTACAGTAGCACTACATTGGGTACCTAAGATAACCACCCATCCCCAAAAGGAAACCCACGGCTGTCAAGTGGATTACGACTCATGGAAACCCTATCGGACAGAGTGCAACTACCCCATAGAATTTCCAAGGAAAACCTGGCGAATCTGAACCAACAACCTTTTGGTTAGTAGATGTAACGCTTAACCAGTGTACCACCAGGGTTTCCAAATATGCTGCCTTTGTGAATCAAACCTCTTTCTCTCTAGCCTCTCTAACTGTGGTTGTGATTCATCTGGAAATAGGGTTTTCTTTCTTCAGTTTAAGAAGACACTTCATTGTAGCCTAATCACTTCTGAGATGCAAAAAGAGCAGATTAGGGACATGAATAAACAAGAATACACTGCCGGGAGAGTGGATGCCATGGAGAGACAACCAAGGAACCCGGAAACAGAAGCTGAAGGAAATAAAGACCTTCCTTGAGAGCCCACAGAAAGGGGCTACAGACCATGCAATGCCATGAATTTGCACTTCTAGACTTCTATGTTAAAGCTAACCACTTGTGGTATTTCTGTTACAGCAACACTAACGAACTAAGCCAGTGCATCTCACAATTTAATATATTGCATGTATTTCTCTTATACAATGGGATCATAATTTGTGATTCTCTTCTGTCAGCTAATATATAAGAACAAGTATTTTTTGCCTTTGGTCTTCATAATGAATATCTCTTTTTGTTTATTCTAAGTCAAAAATCACTAGCTTAAACTAATGACAAAATTGAATCCCTTTGGTTTCAATTACATGCATTTCTTTTAATTTTGAAAGGTTCACAAAATACGCAATGCATTTAAAAAAAGATCTTGTACTGTTAAAACTCTGTTAGTTTGTCTGTAGATTATGTGTATCCTGAAAATTGTTATTGGTTATAAATTAAATTTATCTTATGTTTAATTATCTGTCAGTAATTTTTTTTCTTTCAAATCATGAGACCAGGCACATGTTTAGATTGTTTCTTTTAATTTTTTCTTCTTATCCCATTTGTTTCTTCCTGTACTTCTTTCTAATGCTTACATATTAATTTCTCTTTTTATCAAAGAATATTCACTAGGCTGCTATAATTTGACTCCTATTAGCTTGACATTAGATATTTTTAAAAGGGGGATATTTACAAATAAGTTAAACTCTTGCTTAGTTCTTTTGACCAAGAAATTATTCAGTATTGTGTATATGGGAATGTGTTTATCTGTGAGGCAGGGCTCAATTTACAAGATTGGATTGCATCACAAGGCAATCTCTTTTAAGATACTAGAGAAGCAGAGAGACAGGGAGACCATCAAGAAAGTAGTGCAGAGCAGAGCAGAGCATGTCTTTTGGACTCACGTTTTCTGTGAGGAAAAGCTCCTAGTTCAGAGGAAGGTTATGAGCAGGACCTTACTCCAGAGTCAACAGAAATACGAAGCATGCCACTGGAGCTGACGCCCTGAATGTAGACTAACCTTTCCATTTATTAAAGTCAACTGCTTCTGGTATTTCTTTTTTTGTTGTTATTATGATTGAATGAAAATGTACATTACCGTATAAATGCGCATGTTCACCTATATGCATCTCCCACTGCTATCCCTACCCGGTGACAGCACACCCCTCCTCTCTGCTCCACACATGTCCTATCCTCTCAACAGTCTCCTATCCCCTCTTCTCCACCAACTCCCCTTCTTCCAGCAAGAGGTCAGCAGGATGACATCCTATAGGTGCATAGAACCATAAAATTCCCACAAGATACCATCACTCTGTGGCCAAGTCAAATCCCTTGCTATGAAAATTTGACCTTCATTGTGATTTATGGACAGGGGCAACATCAGGGCTAGGGGCCATGCTCTCAGGGGAACCCCACAGCTCCCGGACCATCAGTTGTGGTCTTTTATTGGAGGTTTTAGGGTGCATCCCTATTTATTCTCTTGTTGCCACTGAGGTTCAACTTTGTGAGCTCCATTGTGGCTATCACTGGTGGTGACTGGGCACCATCCAGTTCTTCTGGTCACAAGTTGATGTAGACACCCCCTCACGTGGGTCTCTGTCTTCTGGGTTCTCTTTTCCCCATGTCATTCTAGTCCTCGGTGATCCTGTTGAGTTGGGACCATTTGCTGTATCCTCAGATAGCAGCTTGGCAGATTTTAGGACCCCAGACATCATTCACCAAAGAAGGATGCAGAGAGTCCTCATTAGAAAAATGCAATCTGTGCCAATTGGCCTTGATTTCCCCTGAGAGCACGGTCATCGGCCCCCTGGCCCAGCTACTCTGTCCTTGCAATACTGAGTTAGGATGTGAGGAGTACTCAGATTGTGTTGAAGTCCAGTTATTATTGATCTTCTTTCTAATGTGTGCTGTCACCAATTTCAACCAACCAAATTTCTATTAACTATCTAATCTAAACCCTCCCCCCTTCACCCTCACTCCCTCCCTACCCTTGGAACCATCAAGGAGTCTTTTCTTATATGCATGAGTCTGTTTTTAAGTTCTTATTGTAGAGGTCTCATACAATATTTGTCCTTTTGTCGCTGACTACTTTCACTCAGCATAATGTCCTCTGGTTGAAACCAGGTTAAGAGATGTTTCCTGCAATCACTGTTGTTCTTTATCATTGCATAGTGTTCCATTGAGTATATATACAATAGTTTGCCTATCCATTCCTCTGTTGTTGGGCATCTGGGTTGATTCCATCTTTTTGCTATTGTGGACTGTGCTGC
Source organism: Heterohyrax brucei (assembly GCA_028571685.1). Classification (NCBI taxonomy): domain Eukaryota; kingdom Metazoa; phylum Chordata; class Mammalia; order Hyracoidea; family Procaviidae; genus Heterohyrax; species Heterohyrax brucei. Next base: position 102,712,611 of record CM053148.1, read on the forward strand.
GATGAACACTAGTGTGCATGTATTAGTTGGTGTGAATGGCCTTGATTCTGTAGGATATATTCCAAGTAGTGGAATTACTGGATCAAATGGTATGTCTATATCCATTTTTTTAAGATTGAGAGAGATGCTGTGAGGATGGACCACAGTTATTTCTGTAGGCCATCTTAAAACGAGAAGTAAAAAGTATTTGAGTATTCCAAAGTCAGTCAGGTTTTCACGTGTATACATCCCTCTTCCCAGCTGGCTAAGTAAGGACCTCTATATCAAACCCCAGATGTTATAAACTCTCTCAAAATACAGAAAAGCTACTGGCCTGCTGGCCTCTGCTGTCGGGCCCCAGTTATTAGCAATACTGTGTAGAATTCTGCTTTTCTGCTGGAAAAGTGGCCTCTTCTGGGCAGGCACCACCTCCCAGCCCAGGAATTAGGTCCAGCTGAGGATTCCATATGGATGACTCCACCTTCTGGTGAAACAAGATGGTGACTGCACAAGCTTGCCAGCTGCCCAGGACCAGGCTCCCAGCAGAAACAGAGGCCAAGAATGCTGAAATGCCCAGAGTCCACAGCCTCCGCTGCTGAGCCCCAGCCCCAGGTGACACTATGCAAAACACTGCCTACACACTGGAAAAGCACTATTCCCCCGGCAGGCGCCACCTCCCAGTCTAGGAAGCAAGTCCAGCCAGGGCCCCTACCTGGGCTTCTCTATTTCCCGACAGACCAGAGGAGCAAAGGTGTATCGAGTCCAAAGCCAGGCTCTCAGAAAGTGGCAATTACACTTGCCAGTCTCACCAGCAGTGCATCACAGACCAGCAGCTAGTCAAGTCCCAGTTCTGCCCGCCAGCCAAGACAGGGAAAAAAATCAATTGAAATGGTGAGTTACCTTCGGTCTGTGCAAGCCTGTGCTCACTGAGAGTGGGGTCAGTGAAAGAGAGGATGTTTTGCGTTCAGTGTTATGAAGTCCAAATTAACAGCCTTATGCTGCATCCCAGCACTCACTAGATGCCCAGAAAGCTCTGTTTAATTATCATTTTAAGTCTTGGTTTCCAGAAGGATTTAGGGAGCCATGCGTTTATTGTGCCAACTTGACTCCGCCCCCTGTTTGTGGTATTTCTGTTATTGCAGGTCTAGACCACTGAGACAAGTTCATACACACCTCTGTAAACCTAAGTAATATGCACGTATTCCAAAGCATGCAACCACAAGGAGAAGTTCAGTCATGTAAGGCCTAGAAGACTATTTAGTTATAAAGTCAGTCAAAAGACAAATGAAAACTTGGAAAAATATAGAAAATTTCTCATTAATACAGTACACTAATGACACTCGGTTTCTTGTACTGTTCTATTAGCTGACTGAAATACAGCAGATGTCAATTGTGAGGGAAATAGAAAATATCAAGTTTACTGTCTGTGCAGACAAGGAGCAACTCAGGGTCTAGCATCTATAACACCATATGCTGCTTCCTGCTTGAGGGCATTAGGCAGCTTTTTATTTCCCATGGTGCTTTAGTCAGCTAGTGCTGCTCTAACAGAAATGCTGCAAAGTGGATGACTTTCACAAAGGAAAGTTTATTTTTACACAGTGTAGTAAGTCACAAATCCAAATTCAGGATGCCCACTCCAGGGGAAGGCTTTTCCCCTTGTTGGCTCTGGAAGAAATTGCTTGTGTTCTGTCAGTTTTTGTTCAGGGAGCATCTCGGTGCAGCAACCTCAGTCAGGTCTGAAGGGCGAGCTCTACCCATGATGCTGCTTTCTTGGTGGTATGAGGTTCCCAGTTCTCTGATTGCTTCCCTTTCTTTTTATCTCTTATAGAATAAAAGATAGTTCAAGTCATAGTACAGGGAAACTCCCTTTACAATGGAGCAGGGAGGTGATCTTATGAAGGGATCTACAGTCCTACCCTAGTCCTCTAACATACAGCATAGGAAAATCACAGAATGCAGGACAGTCATAAAATATTGGGGGTCATGGCCCAGCCACATAGCTACACATTTTGGGGGGTAGTCAGTTCAGTCCATGACACGTGGTGTCAGGGGAGTGGGTTGGATTTGATACCTAGAACTCTCTGCCTTTTGCTCTCCCATGTCCACCTTTGGAGCTATGGATTGTGTATGATCATCTGCCCTGTCTCTGTGTGGTGGACCTCTTACTTATCAAACGGGGTCAGGTGAAACTGTGGCCTGGAAAATACATTTCCTTCCAGTGATAATTAGGTCAGGGGCTGAGTGAGGGGCACAATCTCCCCAAACTGCACATTTTCCAAGGTTTAGATTGGGCTAGTTTAGTGGACAGAGTCACTACCTTCTGTGAATTCCTGAAAAATGTTGCTCAAAATGAGCTTGTGGTGGGCAAGAAAAAGAAATGAAGGGAAGGGGTGTCGGGGGGGTTCAATATGAACACAAATTACATAGGAAACAATCAATGGAATTTTTTTTTTTTTAATCTATGGGCAGATGTTCAAGCCCAGAGACTTCTAATTTAATTGTTTCTAAGTCTATATTCCCATCTTCCTTAGGAAACAAACAATGGCAAAACAAACTGCAACAGTAACAATAACAGCAACAACTCTGTTTTACAGCTGCCACCCCCTTTTTTGTCCTAACACGGGGCCATTTGACTAATGATCTGGAAAATGAGATACCAGAGGAAGAATTTTAGAGACACACAAAGAGTTTACTTAAAGACAAAAGACTGCATCTTCCACCATCATTTTCTCTTTCTCTTCCCTCCTTTTTAAAGTACATTTGTGATAGCTAAAGGTCCGGCAGCTATTTGAGACAGGAGCTTGAGGTTACTGCTGTGGTTCTGGGTTATCAGCCCGAGGTGATAACCTTTTCTGTTTTCTTTCTTTATTTTCCTTTTAATGTATAAAAAATACACCATTGTGTGACTTAATTCACTGTTACTATGTGTTTTCTTTTCTTACGTACACATATTTTATCCTATGTGACACAAATTCATTCATAAATAAATAGAATAAAACCAAAAATACTGCTTTTAGTTAACAACTGAGCAAAGATGATAAAGGCTAAAAATTTTGTGTCTACTGATGTAGGGAAAAAAAGAGGAATTCATACTTTGTCAATGGTATGATGGACCTAAATTGGTGAAACTTGTTTGGCAGCTATTTGATGGTACTTACCAAAATTTTCAATACATGGATGCCTTGTTTCAAGAGACACACTTCTAGAAATCTGTCTAAGAAGACACCCTAGATGTCTCCCCAACATGTCTGTTTAAATGTTTGTTTGTTTTTCCAGACCTTTAATCGTTTGGCCACACATTGCTATAGAAATACTGAGTTACAAATGTGGTATTATTTATTTTACAAGAGAATTTGAAATAAGTACACAGTTCACAAGTAGTGCTCTGGTATAAATAAATAAAGAGAACATTCATTTAATAGCAGGCAACATTGCATGACAAGGGATTAGGAAGATTTCTGCATATTGCAATAGAAATTTCTGAGGGATGGTGGGTCTGTTAGTCAGTTTTCCTTTCCTCCAAATGTCTAGGCAATTTAGATCTCACTAGCCCTTTTCCCTTACATAATGATAAAATTTCACAGATATGTGGTAACCTCAAGGCCTTTAGAGTGCTCTCAGTTTTTTATTCAAGACCACCTTTAACAGAATATATGTAATATGTCTACTTTTCTCAACGAAAATAAGCCAAAATCTATAGATTTTTAACAACAGCTGAGCAGGAGGACGGAGTTAGGTATATAGCCCAACTCTCTATAGGATAAATGGAGTATAAAATCGATATATGGAGAACCAGGTGCTTCACAGGACTGGCTTACACTGAGCATAGTGCTTGATTGTCATTCTGGAATCAAAATACTTCCCAGTGTGGACAGTATATTTTTGGTAGTGTTGCTTTGTTCTTGAATTCTCACCTAATTATTAGTAGAGGTCATGGTGGATAAGATCTATAAATCATGTGTCTATTTGACTGTTCAGTCTGCAGTGACAGCTTTGTATCCAACACATATTTGTATATTTAATGCAAATTGCAAAACAAATTTTCTCTATAAAAGAAAATGTCTTTTTCCTCTGACATAGATTAGAAGAATTCACTTCTGTACGAATAAATTATTAATACTCAACCAAAATAACCAAGATCTATTGCCACTTAGTTGGTTCTTACTCATATTGATCCTATGAGGGAACCCTGGTGGAGTAGTTGGTAAGTGCTATTGCTGCTAAGCAGAAGGCTGTCGGTTCAAATCTGCTGGGTGCTCCTTGGAGGCCGTTCTACTCTGACTACAGGGTTGCTAGGAGTGGGAATTGACTTGATGGCAGTAGGGTAAATTATTAATAGCTGAGATAAATTATGGGTAGTACTTGTAAATGATTTTTTTCAATATTAATTTTGACTTGCACTATAATTGATGCAAAGAAACAGACACAAACTTGTAAAGGCATAAATGTTAAGCTAGATATCACAAGATAGGTGACTAAGTTATCAAGTCTAAGCATACTCAACAAATCTATATATGATTGCGTCAAGATTAAGAATTTTATTAAAATAAACATATTTCAGTGGAGACTCTTAAGAGAATTGTGTGAGAACAAACTGATAAGAATTTGGAAACCCTAGTGACTTAGTGGTTAAGTGCTACAACTGCTAACTAAAAGATCAGCAGTTTGAATCCACTAGGCACACAGTGGAAACCCTGTGGTGTAGCTCTACTCTGTCCTATAGAGTCACTAGGAGTTGGAATTCACTTCATGGCAATGGATTTTTGATGGATAACCCAAGCTTAATTTAATCTTGACGAAGTAAGATGAAGTATCAATACTGCATGGAAAACCTCTTAATCCATTCTAGTAATGATTCTATGCTGTTGCTGTTAGGTGCTGTGCGGCTAGTTTTGACTCATAGCAACCCTGTGTATAACAGAACAAAACCCACTGCTCAGTTCTGTGCCATCCCTACAATCACTGTTATACTTGAGTCCATTTTTGTAGCTACTATGTCATTTAATCTCTTTGAGGGACTTTCTTTTTGTCACTGACCTTCTCCTCTATCAGCCAGGATGTCCTTCTCCAGGGACTGGTCCCTCCCAATAAGATGTTCTGAGTAAGTGAGACAAAGTCTCCCCATCCTTGTCTCTAAGAAGCATTCTGGCTGTGCCTTTTCCAAGACAGCTTTGTTCATTCTTCAGGAGGTCCATGATACATTCAATATTCTTTTCCAACACCCTAATTCTTCTTCAGCTATGCTTATTTATTGTCCAGCTTTCACATGCATCTGAAGCAATGGAAAATATAACAGCTTATGTCAGGTACACCTGAGTCCTCAAAGTCACATCTTTGCTTTTGCTGCCTTACGAAAGATCTTTAGAAGCAAATTAGCCCAACCAACACGTTGTGTGAATTTTTGACCACTGATTCCACGGCCACTTGATTGCTGGACCCAGCCACCAGGTTGATCCAAGGTAAAAAAAAATCTTAATTGCAATCTTTTCTTCATTAATTGTGATGTTGCTTATTGGTCCAAATGGTTACATATTTAGTGTATTTAATCCATCTGATATTTAAACATCCTGTCGGCTTTTCTCTTATTCTTATAAGAAATCATCCAACTCTAGGCAATTCAGTTCTTTTCGGTCTCAAAGCAATTTTTCACATAACTTAGCTTCCCATTTTCTCTAGTTTCATGATGTAAAAGTTTATTGATTCTGGTCCTGGTGACTCAATGGTTAAGTGCTTAACTGCTAATGGAAAGCTCAGAAATTTGAATTGATCAGCCACTTCTCAGAAGAATGATGTGGCAGTCAACTTCCATAATGATTATAAACTTGGAAATCCTATGAGGAGATTCTGCTCTGCCCTGAAGTGTTGCTGTGAATCAACTCAATGGCAGTGGGTTTTCTTTGGTGATGTCCCTTCAGTTAACTTTTCATAAAAAACTTATTGAAATACATTTGGGCTTGTATTTTAAATTTGTGCAGTGACAGCCTTCATGAATTGGTATTATTCAGTAGCATTGGAGGCAGGGAACTTTTCTTCTCAGAAGACATCCTCTTGTATTGTTTTTACTATTTCCAAAATATCTTTCTACAACTTTTATATTAGAAATTAGAAATACATCTCGTGGTATTGAATAACCATAAACAAAAGCTTGTTGAAATGAACATTATACCTCCTTTCCTTTTTCTTTCTTTCATTTGTTTTTCTTTCTTTCATTTTTTTTAAAGTTTCTTTGAAGAATGTAGGCAGTAAACACTATTGTAGAGAAGACTACTAAGCATTAGATCTCTAGAAATTAGTTTTTAGGTGAATTAATTGCCTAATATGTTAAAAAAATCTTATTCTATGAACAGCAACTTAAAATGAGCATTAAAAAACAGAATTATACAATTTAGAAAAGATCTAGTAAGAACTTACATATTTGATAAGATCTTTAGTCCTTGCTCAATCTCTTTTTAGTGTGACCTCAGGGCAAGCAGACTAATACCTAAAATTTATATTTTTTAACCTTAGTCTTTTTATGGATAAAAATGTATTTTGGGGGAGGAGGAATCTTTTGGTGATGCCATTTTTTTTTTTCACTAGTGGAACTGACACTGAATCACTGTTAGTGATTTTTTATTATTTGAGAAAAGATAGTGCTAATTACAAGCAGGACATAGGTCCCATGTTCATGAAGCTCGTTACACGCGTGGGATATATTGGTTCCACAGCACACCATACTTCTGATTACACTTGAGTCGTAAGGTTCCTAAATAACTTTCCAAAATTACACGCGCGTGTGCGCACACACACATACACACACACAAAGAGAGAGAGAGAGAGAGAATTGAAGTACCAAATAAACATTGCACTTGCTGCACATAATTACTACCAGTTTTATTTAGAATGCACCATATTGCTACTATGTTCAGTGAAGCGCATGTCTCTCTCAAAGCACAGAGATTATATGTCCAACACTTTTCATCCAGAATAATTTATTTACTTGGCTATTTCCGAATGCTGGTACCTGTACCTTCCCCAAAAACCTAATGGAAATAGTAAACAAGCTTGCAAATTTGTCTCACAATACACAAGACACAAGACATAGAAGTTGAACTAGATCGCTCCTCTGGGAATCGTCCTCTCATACAAATGACTCTCAGTCCCCAATAACGGAAAGACCAAATCCCGTTTTCTAGCCAGTTGCGTCAGTATCCTCCAGGAAGCAAGGATGTACTCAAGTGGCTGCCACGTCTGGCAGTAAAGCTCCAAACCTGCTATCAAATCCAGTGCTGTCAAGTGGATTCCGACTCACAGCAGCCCCATAAGACAGAGCAGAACCGCCCACAGAGTTTCCAAGGAGAGCCTGGTGGATTTGAATCGCCGACCTCTGATAGCAGTGTAGCACTTAACCACTACGCCACCAGTTTCCAATGAGTTCCGTCAGCAGAAAAAATTTAGCACAGCACATATATTCTTTGGTCAACAAAAGGGTTAAGTATGTGGCTAAGGAGCTGCAAAAAAGTTTGGGAGTGATGATAACACATAACAATAAAAATTTTAATACAGTATATTTATAAATCTGATGATTATAATGAAGGTCAAAAAATATTAGAAAGCCTACTGAAGAGAATTAAAAATGCCAGTAATTGTGATAATCAGTTTCCTGAGAGTATTTATTTACAGCAGTTAATTATTTATGAAAATAAAAAGAAGTCGCATTATGAGAGAAAAATAAATACAAGGTCTGACGATTAAGGCCGAGAACTTACTCTCAGTTATCCACATCTCACTGCTGAGTGTCACTACAGTCACCCTTGAAGTATTCCCCATGGGAAGCTATGTACCCAGACTAGTGCCTAGTCTACTCTTCAAGGCAGTTTGGGGACTCTTTTTCTGGAACAGCTATTGTGGACAGTGGCGCTGTGGCAAGTTCACGACCATAACCGTGCACTCTGTGAGAGAGTTCTTAGTCAGTAAACAAATAACTGTATTAGAACGCCCTCCCTACTCACCTGATCTGGCCCCCAAAGAATTTTTCTTGACCAGAAGACAAATGTCGAAAGACATTTGAATGACATCCAGGACATCAAAGGTAATATGACAACAGTCTGATGTCCATTCCAGAAAAAGCTTTCCAAAATTGCTTTGAAGGGTGGACTACGCACTGGCGTGGGTGCATAGTTTTCCAAGAGAAGTACTTCGAAGATGCCCTTAGTGCTCTTCAGCAGTGACGGATGCAGCACTTTTTCTAGGATGAGTTCGCGAACGTAGTTGTTAGTCCTGTATGCTGAGACTTTTCATGTTATTTATAATGATGTTTCATCTAGAACTGAAACAAACAAAAAACAAAAACAATTTGTACTCTGTGGCAGAGTAGTGATTTAACAAAATATTTTCTTCTATTTTTGAAAGGAGTTGTAAGAACAAATGATGTAAACATAACCAGTAGTACAAAATGTAGTTTTGCCTCCTATAATATTCCAGTTCATGATTTCTGTTTCATCAGTCAACATCTTTGGGGGACTTGTCTAATGAATACTAAAATAATAATCAGAATTTATGATACACTTGCTACATATGTGACCCTTTGTAAATACATCTGTATATTACATAATTTGGTCATTATATCAACTCGGTGAGACAGGTGCCATAATTATCCTTATCCTCGAGTATTTATGAGACTATTTTTAGCACCAGTGTACTTAGAATCCAAGGGAGACTGATTGGAAATAAACTTACTAAAATAGGTAAGAGACTTAGTCTGAGAAATGAGACTACTGAAATCATATGAGGAAATATAATCAAGTTGTAATCAATACCTACATTATTTCAAGTATTTCCAATTGACATTGTGTATAAAACAGGTTATTTTTTAGAAAAATCTATCAATTTGAGAAAGGCTATATAAGCGAATCAGAATAGGAAAAAGAACGTGTACCTCCTTAATGAATGTCAAGTATTAATCTTTTTTTATTGAAACAAAGATTAATTATCCATGTGGTGATAAATTAGAATTGTGTTAATAAAATTCCAAAAAAATTGAGGATTTTCATTTGGATTGTATTATATAATCTGTTGTAATTTAAGTAAAAGTCATTAACTAATGGACACAAATATGTTAATTGTAACACTGCTCATTAATTTACATTTATTTAAACTATAATTACAAGAATTACTTTAACAACTATTTTGATTAACTTTCATTTGTGTGTTTTATGAAGCTGATTCTCAAGAATAACATTCTTCTTGATTCATTTAATCGAGACAGTTTAAGAGGAGATGTAAGTGGTTTCATTTGACCATAATATTTTTGGAAGTTTGATATTATATACTGTCACATACAGATATTATAGGTACTTCATTTCAACATGTGATTTATCACATACATATATACATAGATTATTAATGATGCCATCTATCAATATATTTTAAATTGTAACTCAATTAATGGTCTCCATTTATCACAAGTATATTAGAATTTGATTAATGACTCAGAGGTTTTGAAATGAACCACAAGTAGAATTTAGGAAATAATTCCAATCTTTTTTGGAAAAGATGTTCTTAATTCATGATTTTAATTTTATACTGTACAAAAAATAAATTAATTCATAAATCAAAATAAACAGGCCCACTGTCATCGAGTTAATTCCACTTCATAGCGACCCTATAGGACAGAGTAGAAGTGCCCCATAGAGTTTCCAAGGAGCATCTGATGGATTTGAACTACTGACCTTTTGGTTAACAGACATAGCACTTAACCAGTAAGCCACCAGGGTTTCCTTATACTGTACAGTATTTTAAAATTATAGATAAATAGATATATTTTTGCAGACACTAATACCAATACCAAAAACAAACAAAATAATCTTTTAGTTAGCTTTTATTGTACTTGATATGATAATGAAATACAGATGAACCAGTAATAGAAATACCTTTGTATCTCCAGCACCAGGCATGGCAACCTACATGAATATTCATAAAATCTATTGTATAGTACATACTTCTATACTCTTTGACATATTAATTAAGTGCAATATAGAAAACTGGAATGCCAAGATATTTTCAGTGATTTTTCTGACAATTTTTTTTAAATTTATTTTTCTTCAGCATCATATTCTGAACGTTTCAAATTTGTAAAGTTAGATAATTTTTAAAAATTTTAGAATCATAAAATATTTTATGTTTTAATATCTCAAATTTATATTTTAATTTTGATTTTTTATGTTGCTACTGCATTTTGCAATCATTCGCTATTGTGTATTGTGTCTTGAATCTCTTTTCTTTTTTCATATTTTGTTTTTCTGTGTGTCTTTTCTTGCAGTTGCTGATATCTTTACCTGGTTCTGTTCCCTTCTGCTTTTCCAAACCTATCAGTAATACATATTTACTCATGTTCTGATAGACAATAATGATAATGAGCCTAAGAGACATTGTGGAGATTAATTTTAGAAGAAATTTCTGCAAAGTTAATTTCTCATGCATATTTATATATGGCATGATCCAAGCCTTGTACTTGATTATAGGATGGTTTGTCAAAGCCTAACAGTTTCTTTTGATACCATTTCATCTAATGAAATACAGTCTTTAGCTAATTCAAGCCTTCCAATCAAACACAAAGTTTCCTTGCAGGCTTTCCTCAAGTGTGTATCGACGGGCAGTTCGTTCAATTAGCCCATGTTGTTCACATCAAAAATTACAGTTTTTCATTTGTCAAACTGAAATGTCACAAGGCTATTCCGAGAATTAAGTGAAATACTCTATGTAAAATGTGAAGTAGGTTTGCAAAGATCATACTCAAATATTGCCATCTCCAATTCAATTTCATTAATTCGTAGAGTGTCATGGATTGAACTGTGTCCTCTCAAAAATTTGTATAGCCATGTGGCTGGGCCATGATTCCCAATATTTTATGATTGTCCTCCATCTTGTGATTTTCCTATGCTGTATGTTAGAAATTAGGGTGGAACTACAAATCTCTTGAGAAGATCACCTCCCTGCTCCACTATAAAGGGAGTTTTCCTGGAGTATGGCTTGTACCGCATTTTATCCTTTCATCCTGCAAATGGTAAAAGGAAAGGGAAGCAAGCAGAGAATTGGGAACCTCATAACATCAAGAGAGCAGCACTAGTATAAGAGTGCATCCTTCAGACCAGAGGTTCCTGACCCAAGGTGCTCCCTGACCACAGACTGATGCAACACAAGGACTTCCCTCCAGAGCTGACAGAGGAAATTCCTTGCACTGGAGTACACACCTTGAATTTGGACTTCTAACCTAGTGGACGGTATAAGAATAAACTTTTCTTTGCTAAAGCCATATGCATGTTGTGGTATTTCTGATAGAGCAGTACCAGATGACTAAGACATAGAGAAGACAGCCAGTCATTCAGTTTCACCCAGCAACCATAGCTATTTACTCCATGGGAAACTTTAAAGAAAAAGCAGAAGTCACTGTATAAAGAATCATCTGCTTTGAATTTCACAAAGAATCTATTTTGTGTTCCATTTTCTGTACTTTCATTGTTTTCCCTGAGTCAAGAATTTTGTATGCACTGGGTACAATTAGTAATCAGCCACCAAATCCATGCCATCAAGTTGATTTCGACTCATAGTGATCCCACACAGAAAACTGTAAAGACGCAAATAGCATAACTGTGGCAGCTGTGTAGGTGTACCACTCCGACCTTCTATCAAGAGAGGAGCTGTTTAGGAACAGTTTGGGGGATTTGTTAAGATGCTCAACTGTAAGCCACAGAATATTCTGGCAGCTTCTCATCAATGAACACACATGACAGTGGTGCTAGAGCTGGCCATTTCGGCCCACTGTAGGAGACCGTTGTCAGGTGGTCCTTGCTCTACAGCTCTCTGCGGCTTGGCTGAGACATTCTCAGAGCTGGGTTGTAGCTCCATTCCTACACATCACTTCATTAGTCTTGTGAGAGGTGAGAATGCAGAGCAGTCTAGGGCTCTTTTGTCTGTTCCTGCTCCTGGACTCTTCGGTCCACAGGTGTTTTCCTTGGTACACTTTCGTACTTCTAATTCTGGCTTGTCATCTGCTTCCCAGAGAACCTGAACTACTACTGACGGACTATGACATGATTATATATAATATGTATGATTATGTACGTACTTAGACACACCCAGCCACCTAAACACACCCACACCCACACCCACCCATCTACCCACCGCACCCCCAACGAGGTCGGACAATTAAGTCCGTGAACTTGTTCTAAGTGCCACATACATCATTGCTAAATGTCACTATGGTCACCTTCAACGTACCCCACCGCCTTGGGAAGCTATGCACCCACACCAGAGCCTACTCTACCTTTCAAAGCAATTTTGGAACTCTTTCTATAACGGCCGTTGCTCACACTGGCATGGTGGCAAGTTCACAAACTTTATAGTCGTCTGTGACGGAGTTTTTTGTCAATAAATAAATACCTGTGTTGGAACACCCTCCCTACTCGCCTGATCTAGCCCCCAGTGACTTTTTTCTTTACCTGTAGATAAAAGAAGTAAAAAAAGGAAGACATTTTGGTGACATTCAGGACATCAGGGGTAATACGACAAAAGCGCTGATGGGCATTCCAGAAAAATAATTCCAAAATTGCTTTGAAGGGTAGACTAGGTGCTGATATTGTAGTATGGCTTCCCAAAAGGAGTGCTTTGAAGGTGACCACAGTGAAATTCAACAATGAGTTATATAACACTTTTTCTACAATGAGTTCACAAACTTGACAGTCTTTGTGTACGTACACACCAAAAAATACGTAAATAAGTATGTGTATATTTGATTTTATATAAGTATGTATGTATATATTTGATTATATATACATGTATGTATGTGTATATATACGTACAAATTTCATCCCTAATTTGAAATATTCCCTCTCTTAATAATGTCAAAGCTTGGTCAGAATGAAATAAAAATGTGTACATAAAGAATATGGCTTACACTACTATTTTACATGGCCATACTATGTAAGAGAATGTAGTATAATCCACCATATAATCCACATACTGGTGATTTGAAAAATTCAGTTTTTACAGTCAGTAAAGACAGTGATACTGATTTTAGAATTAAATGTATCTTATACAATGATGGTTTTTTAAAAAATCTATCTGGTTTCACTTTTTTTAACAGTACAATGTATATCAACACAGAATTTCACATGATACAGAAAGACTGATTTTTTTTGATAGAACTAAAATGGACCTTCACAATTATCCTGCAAATTCCTCTCATTTCACATAAAAGCAAATTATGTTTGGAGAAATTGAAATTGTCATTAATGCCAGTAGCAGAATTAAAATTTATATCTCTTAATAGTTTCTTTTCATCAAAAAGTTTTGGTCCTTTTAATATTACTTTTAGTCAGAACACCAGTTTAGAGGTTTATGCATGAAGTTTTTCTCCCTACTTCAATCATTTCTCTAGCAGGCCTCCAGAGACTCAAAGGGCTAAAAATTTATATAAAGCAAATCCAAATGTATTAGAGTTTCAGACAAAGGGAACTGGGAATTATGAAAGATTTACTAGTTATTACAGACCTCCAATTGCAATCCTAAATGTAGTGAGGTATTATTAAGGGATGTAAAATACTCTTCTCCCATTCAAAGGAGAATCTATCCCGTATTCTATGAATATAGCATTGCTAATTGCCATTAACTTTGACTGAAGTGATAAAATGCAATTTTCTACCATACCTATTTAAAATCACACTAACATTAACTTATTCACTATGGATGATTTTAAAAAAAGGTATTTTAATACATAATTCATTTACTGAAAAATTATTGATACAAGTGTGACAATATCAATTTTTTATCTAATCAATATCCACTCAGGCCTCAATACTTTGTTTTCTCAGAGTTTATGCTAATCACACAAATCTCCTTTTAATCCTATGGAGAGCTACAAGTGTGAATTGGGTGAGAAAAGACAATCCTCTGTACTCAGCATATGTCAAAGACAAAAGGATAGTAGAGAAGCTTATTGTTCTGTATGTAAATTGTATCAAGTATGTAGAAAAACATGTAGCTAAAATCTGCTTCAAATTCAGACTGTTTTCATTAATGATGAGGAGACATGGGTCATGATCTCTCGGGATAGACAGAAGAAGCCTGTTAGGAATATGATATCATCCAATTAAAAAAATAAATAAATAACATGAGGAATCCTGCCGAGAGGGAGGAAAAGTTCAGATCCTTTTGGGATGATAAATAGAATGTAGACTGCCCCTTGTAGAAAAAAGAAGATAGGAAAAGACATATTCAGAACTAAAAAAGTTAGAGTACTAGAGCAATACAAAACCAAAGGGAGAAAAGAGAATAAAGGATTCAAGCCTAAATGGTAAGAATACTAGATACTTCTTAAGCATTTGAATGCTTCATTCGGTATAGCTCCAAAAACTATTAACAGAAAATTTTTGATCAACATTTAATTTTTGTTTATTCTAAGAACAGAGCCCTGATGCCACAGTGGTTAAGAACTCAGCAGCTGATGGAAAGAGTCAGCAGTTCAGATCCACTAGCCACTCCTTGGAAACCCCTGGGGAAATTCTAATCTCTTCTATAGGGTTACCATGAGTCAGCACCGACTTGATGAGGATATCTATCTATGAACTTCCAGAACATGAGTTTTAAAAGCATACAACCTACTTGGATATAAGAGACTTTCATTGACATATTAATCAATCTAATCATTTAATTCTTATCCCTACTTCCCACACATATTTTCTTCATAAATTGTGTGAGCATGGCATTAAAAATATCCTACAAAATTCTACTTTAAGGTCCTTCAGGAATGTGACTCCGGACTGTAACAGCAAACCACATCCAGCACCGAAACCAGCTCTCCAGACAAAGACTCAGCGGGACTACCTAACATGTGGAGTGAGGCTGGCGACCAGTAAAACTTTGGACTTAAATAAATACGCGGGGTTTTCTGAGATGCTGTTAGCTGGAGGTGAGATGATAGGATGAAAGGGGACAGATCTTCCTCAAATGGACGTGGGAAGTTCTGGGTAAAAAGGAGTGCGCTGTCAAGGTGAGTGGGTAGGTGGGAAAGGAGATCAGTTAGCCTAGAACAGAGGTGTGAGTTCTGGGTGTTAGGTAGCAAATTGATACAGATTGTAAACTTGAAATTAAATCACAATAAAATTTATTTTAAAGGATTCTATTTTAGTTTTGAACACATATACTCCTACTACAAGTAAAACACATATATTCCTATTACACTGATGCCATGTTTTACTAGCTACCCAAAATGAATTTGTTTAATTTAGTTTTTAGTTTAAAAAAGTCCTGCACATCATAAATAATCTAACAGTATTGAAATATTCAAATAGTAAAGAAAAAACAATTTCCAAACCCTCTATTTATATATAGACATTTTTTAATATTGTGGAGAAAATCTTCCAGGTATCTCTATGTCTGTATAACACAGATGTATACACAGGTTATTTTATGAAAACTGAACAACATACATGGTATGTTATAAATTTTCTGTAGCTAAACCAAGTTCTATAGGCATGCGTCTCATCAATGCACATTTGTCATATTGTCATGGTTATACAAAGAGCTGCCTTTCAATAAGAGTGTGCTATGTGCTGAACATGGTAACATAAACAGCATGTTTTTGTTGTTGGGTGCTGTCAAGCAGAGTCTGACTCACAGCATCCTTATGTACAACAGAATGAAACACTGCCCAGTTCTAGGCCGTGCCCACAGTTGCTGTTACGTTTAAGTCCACCGTTGCAGCCACTGTATAAGTCCATCTTGCTGGTGGTCTTCCTCTTTTTCGCTGACCTCTACTTTACTAAGCATGACGTCCTTCTGCAGGGATCAGTTGATCCCTCTTGTACATGTCCAAGGCGTGTAAGACACAGTCTTGCCATCCTTGCTTCCAAGGAGCATTCAGGCTATATTTCTTCCAGGACAGATCTGTTTGCTCTTTTGTCAGTCCATGTGTAGTCAACATTCCTCTCCAACACCAGAATTCGAAGATATTAACTCTTCTTTGGACTTCTGTAATCATTGTCCAGCTTCTACATGCATACAAAGCAACTGAAAATACTATGGCTTTGGTCAGGCACATCTTTAGTCTTTAATACTTTGAAGAGGTCTTTTGCAGCACATTTTCCCAACGCAATGTGTCTTTTGAATACTGCTTCCATGGGTGTTGACTGTGGAATCAAGTAAAACGAAATCCTTAACAACCTCAACCTTTTCTCCGTGTATTACAGTATTGCTCACTGGTCCAGTTGTGAGGATTTATGTTTTCTTGATGTCGAGGTATAATCCATACTGAAGGCTGTGGTCTTTGATCTTCATCAGTGTTTCAGCAAGCAAGACTGTGTCATCTGCATAATGCAGACGTTAATGAGCCTTCCTCCAATCCTGACTCCTCGTTCTTCTTCAGATAGACCAGCTTCTCAGATTATTTGCTCAGCATACAGATTGAAAAGGTATGGTGAAGCAATACAACACTGACACACACTTGTCTTAAACCATGCAGCTTTCCCTTATTCCATCTGAAAGATTGTCTCTTGATCTCTATACAGATTCCTTATGAGCTCAAGGAAGTATTCTGGAATTCCCATTCTCTGCAATGTTATCCATAGTTTGTTATGTTTCAGTCAAATGCCTTGCATAGTCAGTAAAACATGTTGTTGTGAGATGCCACCAATCTTGTCCCTACACATACTGACCTTATGCACAACAGAACAAATCACTATCTGGTCCTGCACCATGCCCACAATTACTTTTATGCCTCAGCCCCTCCAAAGATACGCAAAAGTTGTTCTGGTATTCTCTGCTTTCAGCCAAGATCCGTCTGACCTAGCAGTGACATCCCTGTTCCACATCCTCTTCAGAATTTGGCCTGAGTTTCCGGCGTTTCCTTGTCCACGTACTGCTGCAGCTACTTCTGAACAGTGTTTAGTAAAATTTTGCTTGCATGTGGTATTAATGATATTGGTTGATAATTTTTGCATCCGATTGTCTCACCCTTCTTGGAAATAAGCATAAATATGGATTCTTTCAGTTGGTTTGCCAGGTAGCTGTCATCCAAGTTTCTTGGCATAGATGAGTGAGCACTTCTAGTGCTGCGTGCATTTGTAGAAACATCTCAAGCGATACTCCGTCAATTCCTGGAGGCTTATCTTTTCGCCAATACTGTCAATGTAGATTTGACCTCTTCCTTCAGTACTGCCACCTCCTGATGACATGCTACCTCCTGAAATGGTTGACTGTCAACCAGTCCTACCGGGTATAATGACTGTGTATTCCTTCCATCCTCTTTTGACTCTTCCTGCATTGTTTAATATTTTCACTTGTAGAAACTTCATTATTGTAATTCAAGGCTTCATTTTTTTTTTCAGTTTTTTTGGCTTGAGAAATGCAGAACTTGTTCTTCTATTTTGGGTTTCTATCTCCAGCTCCTTGTCCATTTAGTATTTTCCCTGTAGAATCCTTCACTATTGCAACTCCAGGGCTGGAGTTTTTTCTTCAGTTCTTTCAGCTTTAGAAATGCGGCATGTGTTCTTCCCTTTGAGTTTTCTGTCTCTAGGTCTTTGCACTAGGTTTGGCAGAATTAAGAGTATCAAGTATAAACTTATCATGATCTTTTCACCTCCTAATCATTACTGTTAAAGAAATCAATTTCAAAAGAGCCTTATGTAACAACATGAGTACATTTACTAAAATAGAATAATTTACCCTCAACGCTTAACAAACACGCCAGAACGTAGGTCTTCCCTTATTTTTTTCTTTGCAGTGTTTGCTAGCTACAGAGAAAACAAACAAAACACATGAATGTTATGATCATTCACAAGGCCCTCATCTCATCTGTAACAACGTTATGCCATTTATTCTCAGAGAACTACAAGTCAGTCATGTAATTTCCTGTCTGTACATTTTTCTTTTAACAGGTTTTTATTTTTTAGTAGATAGTTAGGTTTACAAATAAAGTTTGCAGCAGAAAATACAGAATTCCAATAAACCCCGTCTTCACCTGTATACAGTTTCTTCTGTTATCAATTCCTCTTACTGGTGCAGTACATTTGTTACACTAATGAGCTAATATTGATATATTATCATTAAGTAAAGTCCATAGTTTACATTAGGGTTGAATCTGTGCTGTACATTCCTGTGAGATATGACAAATAAACGAAGTCATGTGTCCATCATTGCAGTATAATGCATAATAGTTTCATTGCACTAATAATGCCCTATACTCTCTTACCTCTAGGAAACCAGTAATCTTTTTACTGTCTCTGTGATTTTGCCTTTTACAAAACATCAGAACATCGTATAGTTGAATTATACAATAAGAAGTTTCTTTCAGAGTGACTTTTTTTCCTTAGCAATATGCAAATTGCAGTTTTTCCCAATATTTATTATGACTTGATTTTTTTGCATGTGTGTGTGTGTCACCGAATGATACTGCATTGTATGAATTACCATAGTTTATTTATTCTCTTATTGAAGGACTTCTGATTGCTCCTAATTTTTAGTAATTATGAATAGGATTGCTATAAAGTTTCTCTTGTACACTTTCATGTGAATATGTATTTTCATCTCATTTGGGTAAAGATCTCAGAGCAAGATTGCTGGATCAAACGATGTGCCTACGTTTAGTTTGGTAAGAAACTACCAGGCTGTCTGTAAAGTAGCTCTGCCATTTTGCATTCCCACCAACAATGTATGAATCTTCCTCTTGTTTGGCATCCTTGCTAGCATTTGGTATTGCTACTGTAATCGTTGTGATAGGTGTATAGTGGCCTTTTACTGTTTTTATTTTTTACTTTCTTATGTAGTACATTTTAACTGTGAATATGAAACAGAGAAGGAAAATGTCTATTTTATAGCACATATTTTCTGAAAATGTTCTGCAGGGTGCAACAAAGAAACATAACATAGTAGGATGTTTCCCACAGGAGTGAAATAACACATGACAATTTACAACAATAGAGTCTGAATAGAAGTGCGTGAGGAATGATAATTAAAGGCACATATTTTTCACAAATGCTTCTCTTTCTCTACCTCTCCCTAGATTTCTGCTTGCTATTTTCATTTAAAAATTCAAAATCATTTATGTAAATTTAAATGGTTCTCAGTTGTTCTAAGCAGTGTCTAAACCAACCTTACAGAAAATTATGAAAGCTAGTTGCATGGATGATACAATGTTGGTAATATTGTAAATAGTTCTTCTGCATCAGACAACAACAACAACAAAAAAACCCAATTCCTCCCATTTTTGTGATGACATGTTAATGTAATTCCATTTAGAAATCTATTCTTTGGGGTTAAACATTAATTCTGGTGACCTGTATTATTTTAAACTATATTTTACATTTGTAATACATTATGTTACTAATCTCGTAGTATCAAAAAAAATCACTGCTGTACATTTTAAATTGTCTATAATTTTTTTCCTCTATTGTACAAGGAGAACCCAATAAATTCAAAGAAAAAAGACTTTCAAGGAGCATAATATCTTGGAAAAATTGTTTAATAGAAGGATTGATAAAGTACACAAATTCGTCAAGCAAAAAGCAATTTGTAGTTTTCAGTGTAAATTGTTGCTAACATATTTCAACATAAACAAATTTGAAAATATCAGGGAAAAATAATATGTACAGGTAGTAGAAGTAATGGTCATGCACTATTATTTTATTAATCTCAACATTTACAGGATGTTACTGTGTATGAGGAACGAGCTTGGAATGATTATCAAGAATACAAAATGAATCAATCAGGCAGGGTCTAGAGGTACTAGATATACAGAAAATTCAGGCATACATAGGAAAAACATATCAAATTATTAATAATATTTTCCAATGTTTTATTTATCCCTTAAGCTAATTTTCACAAAACAAGTCCAGATATGAGTATTTTAATACTCATTATGGCCACTTAGATAATTAGATGTACCAAAACTTTCATTTCAATATCACAAATAACAAATGTTCAAAATGTTGAGAAATAACTTAAAAATTTCAAATTTTGCATTCTGCATGTTAAACATGGCCTTAGAGTTAGAAAATTCTAAATGTCATTAAATACATTTCATTTCTTTAAAAGACAATTTAGATTTTCCTAAGGCTAATTTCGTGTCAGGCTTATGAAAATCTGAATTTATTTTTACTTCTCTATTGATTTTTCAGAGGTTGATTTGATAAGAGGTTAAGGAAAAGTAGTTGCTGTGCAGCATGTATTACTGTAAGTCTTCAGTACATTTGCATGCATGAAGCGTTCCACTGTATAATTAAATATGTTAACATAGTAATTATCTGTTCTAATTGTGATACATAATTAGTATAAATGCATATAATTATGCAGTTACAGGAAACATCCATGTAATAAAAAAATGTACAGTATTATTGCAAGATGAAAATGAGGGAATTGAATAGAAAAGTGAATCACATTTAGAGGGAATATTCGTGCTCCTTATAACATGCTTTGTAGTTCTATGTTCTTTGATGACCAACTATTGGTTAAAAGAACTGAGAATTTTTACTACTGTTTGTAGAGTTATAAACAAAAGAATGGAAAAATAAGTCAAAACATTTGATTAAATAATTGAGCATCTAGATAAGTAATAATTTAGGTCATGTAAAACAATTAGTCCTCCAATGGAAAATTAAGATATTTCCTGTATCTCACAAGGACTTGTCACTTAACTGATTTCAGAAAGACTGATTTAGAAAAGCCATTCTGAATTTAAAATACTTACTCTGATGTTGCTAGGTCGTTAAGTCCTGTCTGGTTGGTTCCAGCGACTCTGTGTCCAACAGAATGCAAAACTGCCCTGTCCGGCACCACATCTGCAATCATTTTTATGATTGAACTCATTGTTGTAGCCACTGTGTCAATCCATGTTGTTGAGGGTCTCCCTCTTCTTTGCTGACCCTATAGTTTACCAAGCATGACATCCTTCTCCAGGGGCTGATCCATCCTGACAACATGTCCACAGTAATAAGATGTAGTCTTGCCATCCTGGCTTCTGAGGGGCACTCTGCTTGTACTTGTTCCAAGACAGACAGACCCATTCGTTCTTTTGGCGTTCCTTGATACATTCAACGTTTTTCCCCGATACCCCAACTCAAACGTGCCAATTCTTTTTCTGTCTTCTTATTTGTTGTCCAGCTTTCACTTGTATGTGGTGTAGTCGAAAATAGCATTGCTTGAGTCAGGTACACCTTAGTCTTCAAGCTTACAGCTTTGCTTTTCAGCATTTTAAAGAGGTCTTTCGAAGCAGATTTTCCCAATGCAACGTGTCTTTTGATTTACTGACTGCTAGTTCCGTAAGAGTTGATTGTGAATTGAAGTAAAATGAAATCCTTGACAACTTCCATCTTTTCTCCACTGACCACGATGTTGCTCATTGCTCTAGTTGGGAGGATTTTTGTTGTCTTGATGTTAAAATGTAATTCATATTGAAGGTTGTGGTCTTTGATCTCCATCAGTGTTTCAAGTCTTCTTTAACTTCAACAAACAAAATTACGTCATCTGCATAATGTAGGTTGTTAATGAAACTTCCTCCGATCCTGATGCTTTGTTCCTCATATAGCCCAGCTTCTTGCACTATTTGCCCAGCCTACAGACTTAACAGGAATGGTGAAAGATGCAACCCTGATACACATCTTTCCTGATTTTAAATCTTGCAGTTTCCCCTTGTTCTCTTTGAATGGATTCCTCATGAGCTCAAGGAATTTCCATTCTCTGCAATGTTATGCATAATTTACTATAATTCACACAATCAAATGTCTTTGTTTGTCAATAAAACACAAGTAAACATCTTTCTGATATTCTTCTCTTTCAACCAAGATCCATATGACATCAGTAATGATATTCCTGATCCCATATCCTCTTCTAAATCCAATCTGAATTTCTGGCAGTTCCCTGTCAACATATGGCTGCAACCACTTTTGACTGATCTTTAGCAAAACTTCACTTGCATGTGATATTAATGTTGTTCAATATATTTTTTAAATTATTTTGATAGATTCACCTTTAGCATAGGGCATCCAAGTTTTCCTTCTTTATAGTTAACCCCTTTATCTTTGTAACTCTTTAGAAATATAGATACATTTTTTCACATGTATAATGTAATGGATTCATACTGTATTGAATGGCTTCTATCAGGCTTGTCCTGTCATATATTGTCAATATATGAGGCTAAGAAGACTGTATGTTGTATCAGAGCCTTACATTCAAAGAAGAAATTGAAACGTGCTCTACAGTCCATTCTGTCTCATACTAGCAACTCAGCAGGGCAGAATAGAACTGTCACATAGAGTTTCTAAAGCTGTAATCCTTATGGAAGCAGACTGCAACATCTTTCTCCCATGCAACTCCTGATAGGTTCTAACTGCTAATCTTTCAGTTAGTAGAGGATCATTTCACCACTGCACTTAGTAATCAGAAAGTTAGCCACTCTCGTTTAAAAAGTGTTCAATGCACTCTGAAGTTTCAGATAGTTACGTTTTGTATTTTGTCTTTCATTATCTCAAAATGCAAGTGACACTTGTGAAACATTATTTTTTATGCCCTCACCAAACAATATGTAATGACTATGTTGCAGAAATCCATTGCTCTCCAGTTAATTCCCACTCATAAGGCAGGGATTAAAAGTGATGGCTGCTAACTAACAGGTCAGCATTTCAAATCCACCAGCCCCTCATGGAGCAGTTCTACTCTGTCCTATAGAGTCACTCTGAGTCTGAGTAGACTCAATCATTGTGAGTATGGCTATGTATGTTGCACAGGTGATAGGACTCAGAAAAGGCTTTTGTACAAAAGAAGAATTAGCAAATTGTGGCTGTAGTTACTTTTGTTTTCTTATTAGACTATTACAAAGACATTTTGCCTGGCCCTGTGCCAACTTCCTGATCATTGGTATATTTGAGTCCACTGTTTTGGTCATTGTGTAAATCTGTCTTATTGAGGGCTTCCCTCCTTTTCACTGACCTTTTATTTTACTAGCTATGATGACCTTCTGTACAAATAGGTCTTTCCAGATGCCATGTGCAAAATAAACAAGTCTGTTCATCATCACTTCTATGGAGCAAATTGGTTACATTTCTTCTAAGACTGATTTGTTTGTTTTGCCAGCAGTCCATGGTTTAGTCAGTGTTCTTTGCCAGCATCACAATTCAAATGCACCCATGCTCCCTCTGTCTCTCTTTTATTACTGTTCAGCTTTCACAAGCATATGAGATGATTGAAAAGGCTATGGTATGGGTCAGGGTCACCTTAGTTGTTGCAATGACATTTTAGCTTTTTTAAAATATTAAATAAAGAGATCTTTTGATGTAGACTTTCGCAATGCATTGCATTGTTTGCAATTGTTAGAGCTCCCAAAATGTATAGATTCAATGTTATCAGTGCTCTACTGATATATAGTCCAGCAACAGAGCGTGTGTGTATTCCAAAGATAGTTCATGATGAGTGTCTTTCATGAACTTGGTAATTAGGATGCTGGAGATTGCAATCATGAATATCACATTCACTAATTCTGTAGGTATTTAAACAAGGATGGGCAGACAGATATTGTAATTTATATCACATGTCTTGTCATCCTTTATTTCTTCCTCCAACATGATCCAGTAAAATTAAATATATTGAAATTAGTACAGTAAAAAGTATCAATGAATCTGCTAATTTTCATTAAAGAATCTTGGCTTTATCTTGGGCAAAATGCTATCATGAAACCAAAAAATCCTAAATAATGTAGATTTACTAGAGTATAGGCAGTTCTAAGCACTTTACATAGTAGCAGCTCTTTTAAACATGAAAATATCCCTGAGGATTTTACACATCTTCTTCATTTCACACACAAAGCTATTGAGGAAAATGGAAGTTAAGTAATTTATTTCAAGTTATACACTAGTAAGTGGAAGAGCTAGGATAATAACCAGGTACTAGGAATGAAATTTGGACTGTCTGGATCGAGGACCACCATGACATCGTGCCATTTGACACTCTGATTGAAAATCTACTTTGTATATATGAACATGTTAAGTAAGGTAGATCCTTCTCTTTTATTTTAGGATTACAGTCATTTCTATTCCACATGTTTTAGCTCAAACCCCCCCGTAGAGATAGTGTGACATTGCTTTTCCATACAGAAGAATTTGACTTTTGCCTTTTTATAGTTAATCACCCAGTAATGATGCATAAAAACACATGTGCATTGTCCTCTGTTGACTAGTTTATCTTTAACCCATAATTCATGATTTGTTCTTGTTTTGGTGATGTTGTACTCATGGAAATCATAGAGATTGTATATATATTTATCTTCATAAAATAGCTACTGCCATTCATTAGTGGTCAAGATGCTGATTTTCAGAGTTTTATACTGATAACTAATTCTATTTCTTGATAATGTACACTCATTGCTTATTTGTAAATAGTCATTTCGTAAATATTCCTGGCTATATTCTTTACTGATGCTTTTTCTTCTTCTTCCCAGAAAAGTAAGTTTAACCATGTAGAATAATTCTTGTCTTAGAATAGATTCTCTTAAGTAGAAGAGATCTTTGCCAATGGTCTCTGATTGATGATTTCTTATACATCCTCAAAACAAGGCAGGAGAAAACCCTAAGAATAATGACAAGGGATTCTTACCTCTCTCAGCTTTACTGTTCCTTTTTGTAGTTCTATCCCTAACTTTCTCTTGCAGTGACATGACAAAATGTATGGATTAATACAGAAATACTTCATTATAGAAAGTGAAAAATATACAAATATACTAAAACAAAGAATCCTTATTAAAAGCATGGAGTTTTTGTATATACCAGGAGTAATTGAGAATATAAGCTGTGCAAGATTTTCTCTACACTTGTGAGAAAATAAAAATTGTACTCTCGCACAGGAATTTGTTTCTGAGAGTTTTGCAGGGCTGTTGATGGTATTTATAATTAGACTATTAGAAAGGAGGCATGCAACATTTACTCAGTGACCTTGTAGTGTGAATTAGCAGAAACTGAGGGAATTCTGTACTCTTTATAAAAACTTTGATCTCCTGCAAACCAAGAATAGTTGTCAGTCCTCTCGGAACGTATGATCTAACCATGGTATTTTCCATCACCGCACGTGCATGGGAAAGCTCGACAGCAAATAAGGAACACCAAAGAAGAACCGGTGCATTTGAGCTATGGTGTTGGCAAGAGTATCAAATATCCATGGACTGTCGTAAGATCAGACAAGTGTGTATTGGAAGAAGCACAGCCAGAAAGGTCCTTAGAAGCAAGGAGAGTCTCCC
Organism: Heterohyrax brucei; assembly: GCA_028571685.1. Taxonomy (NCBI): domain Eukaryota; kingdom Metazoa; phylum Chordata; class Mammalia; order Hyracoidea; family Procaviidae; genus Heterohyrax; species Heterohyrax brucei. The sequence goes on from CM053148.1 coordinate 102,737,842, forward strand.
ATGGGGAATGACATTATGCTTGGTAAAGCAGGGCAGCCAAAAAGAGGAAGAGTCTCAGCAGGATGGATTGACACAATGGCTACAACTGGCTCAAGCTTAATAAAGATCAAGAAGGTGGTGCAGGACCTGAAAGGGTTTTTTTCTGCTGTACATACTGTCAGCATGGGTCGGAACTGACTCGATGGGACCAAAAAACAAGAACGAGGCTTGGAGATCTGTGTTGAGAAGGATTCTTAGGCTGTATACGATTATCGGAAAGAGAGCAAAACTTTGATATGTGAAACGATCATAAGAATAAAGAATGAAAGAAAACGCCAGGTATTTTTCAACTTCATAGTAGGTCTACGCACCTTTCAGAAAACAGACTCTATGTATTTTATATTTGTTTTTGTTAATATAATAACACTATGTAAAAACTTTCACACTCTAGGTGATGTGAATCATTTCAGATATTTTGAAATTTTAACACATTTGATGTTCATAACACACCTTCAATGTATTATTATTTTACACAATTTTCCAATAAGGAAACAGGAAGAATACAAGGTAGACTGATACAAGAACATGTATACGGTGTCTCCTCAGAGCCTCTCGGTAGGTCTTGTCTCTGACTGCACTTTCACTAATGAGAGTTGTGGCGCCATTCACCATGAGAGTGTCACACTCGCTTTTGTTGACCATCGCAGTACACGTGGGCAGCAGCACAAGCTGTGAGGGATGAGCACTCCCCCGACTGCTGGTCTAACATGAAGCACCATACTTGGGAATAGAAGATCGGAAATTCCGAGTGTAAAAACGAACCACTGATGCAATCCTGAAGTGTGAGAGAAGTTAACTCTAGTGGCAAACTTTAACCAATGGGGGAAAAAAGGGGTAAACGATAATCTTTTAAACTTTGTTTTCTCCTTCCCTCCCGTGGACTGCTTCAAGATACACTCTGTTTAAGGAAATCTCACTGTGAAAATCAATCATCTGCTAAGATACCAAATCTGTTTCATTCTGGGGTGTGTGTGTGTGTGTGTGTGTGTGTGTGTGTGTCTTTGTGCGTGTGTGTATGTGCATGTGTGACAGAGAGAGGGAGAGAGAGAAAGAGAACAAAGAAACAAATACAGCTACACCCTATTGTGCTGCGGTTTTCTGTGTGCTCTTTCCTCTTCCTCCATCTCCCTGCTCTGGGTGTAGACACCCCGACAAAGCTTTGCTCCTGTGACTCTTGCTACAGGCTAAGACACTAAGCTTTTGTCAATGAGCCTGACAGAGACAGAATTTGAGCTCAGCTAATTCATTGGATAACATATAGTAACCTCTACTGATACTCAAATAAAACCGTGATACTTTATTACAAACATAAAATTAATACATTTAATCTGAATCTACGTACTGATTGAAGTAACCAGAATGCTTTGCAGTATGTAGAAGAAGAATACGGCGGATGCTCTGTGGTTTATTGAACCACGGTTTATTCCATGGTTCAAAATTTATGAAGACTGATTTTTTTTTCATCATTGTTTTCTGCCTTCAGCAGCTTATCATCCTTTTCCTCATGATTTCCACCTCCCCTCGTGATTGTAAAATGACCACTGTTATTCCAAGGCACAGATCTGCATCAGATGGTTCAGAGGCAAAATAAAATGTCCTGTGTTTCTAAAATTGAAGAATTCATTTCCTAGAAGACCTCTCCCAGACTTTCCTCAGATCGCTCTGGCCAGGACTGCCTCATGTAATCATGCCTAAACCACTCTTCAGGTGAGGAAAATTGATTCAGCACACCTTGATGCACTTTCTCGTACTGGAGATTGGATCTGTCTTCCCGCAAATCATGGCTGCACCGAAGAGTGCAAATATAAAGACTAAAATTGAGGTCCTCTTGAGAAGTCATCTCAAGAATAGAAGTTAGGTGTAGCAGAACAGACAGATACACTCAGACCATATCCCTAAGAACTTTGTAAACTAAAAACCAGCCTTGGACTATTTAGCACAGATTTATGATGTATATGAGAATGAACGACTGTATGTTTTCCCAAGTGTAACTGTTGTTCACAGACCAAATACATTTATAATTTATAACACGGGAAACCAACAAGTGCCTCTGAAATATTTTCTTGGCTTACCTGTGAGGTCACTCAAATTCTATAATAATGTTTTGTAAAACAAAATGAAATACTTAATAAACTTAACTCATTATCAGAATGGAAATGTTTGGAAAAGCGTTCAATTAATAAGAACTTTTCATTCTGTTAGAGAGTTGGGAATTTTCAATTTTAATAACCACTGACTTGGATATTAATTACATTTTCTTCCTGAGTGATAATTTCTAAAATACACCAAACCATTTCAACATCCATATTTATTACCAATTTTTTTAAAAAAATGAACATTTCTGTGTCTCTTACAGCTGATGCTGTCTATTTCTGGTAAGTTTATCAAGTCATTTTTCACCAGGTAAAACCCTCTTACATATATATGTATATATATGTGTGTATATATGTATATATATGTGTGTATATATGTATATATATGTGTGTGTATGTAAACTCACCTCAAAACAACTGAATAATCCAAACTTGTTCTCTGCACTTCTCTTTAATATAATATGGTTCTGCACTATGGAGACTATGAAATAGTCCATCACCGTGTCTAATACAGCTGTAAAAAGCAGACTTTTGCTAATTATCATCATTTTTTTGTAGTCTGGTGAAAGACAAATTAGTCAATGAAATGAGTGTGATAAAACTTAAATTTTCTGATATTTATCCTTTTCAGATGAATTCCATGTTTAGACAGAATCTTAGTTGCCTAGTGCTGCTGTAACAGAAATATTACAAACAGATAGTTTTATTAAATGGAAATGTATTCTCTGTGTAGGAGGCTAGAAATCCAAAATCATAGTGCTAGATCTGGGAGATGGCTTTCTCTTTTGAGAGATGGTCCTCTTTTCAACATTTGTGGGCCTGGTGTTCCTGGGAGATCTCCCTGTGTCTTGTGGCATCAGTTTTTCCCTGGGTCTATGATGTTCTCAGTGAAGGGATCCCAGATCCAAAGGACACATTATTCTCCAGGCTTTTCTTTTTTGTTGGTAGGAGGTCCCTCTCTTTGCTGTTTTTTTCTACTCTTATTACTTATATGGTTAAAACCAATACAGATTACACTCTAGGAAAACTCCCCTTACACAGTATCAGGGCTGCAACCTGAGAAAAGACTCTATCTCTCCTGTCATGGACTGAATTATGTCCCCACAAAAATGTATGTAGGAATTAGACTGGACCACAGTTCCCAGGATGGTGTGGTTGTCCTCTATTTTATGATTGTACTTCTCATATATTTTGTGAATCCTAATCTCTGCTTGTGGTTAATAGTGTAAGATGGGATAATGTTAAAGAGGAATAGGATGGGACTATGCCTTACATGGAAACACTGGCGGTGTAGTGGTTAAGTGCTACATCTGCTAACCACAAGGTCAGCAGTTTGAATCCACCAGGCACTCCTTGGAAACTCTATGGAGCAGTTTTATTCTGTCCTATAGGGTTGCTATGAGTTGGAATCAACAGCAGTGGGTTTGGTTTTAGTTTCTATGTTACACATATCATATGAATCCACTTACTCAAATTATCAAAGGTAGGCAAATTCATAGAACAAGAAAGTAAGCTTGTGGTTAACAAGGTCTGGGAAGTTAGAAAGGGAAGTTATTGCTTTTTGGCTACAGAATTTTTGTTTGGAGTTATGAAAATATTTTCAAATATGTTTTCATTATCTCCCTAGGCTGCTGTAACAAAATACCACAAACCAAGTGACTTAGAGGAACATAAATTTATTGTTGAACTGTTCTAAGAACTAGAAGCCAAAATCAGCTATCAACCTGACCATGCTTCGTCTGAACTCTTATCTAATCCAGCTTCTGGTAGTCCCAGGTTTTCTCTGCCTTGTAGATGCATCGTCACATCCCTAATATCCTCTCTCTGACTCCTTTATCCTACATTACTGGGAGTGGAATAGAACTCATTCTATTCTAGTGTCCTAAATGCCAAATACAGCTATAATACAAAACTAAGTAGTTGGTAACTTCAAAGAAGGATAATTTATTTTCTCAAAGTACTGGAAGCTACAAGTCTCAATCGGGGTCTCAGGCATGGGTAAGTCCTTCTGTGTGTGTCTTTCCTATTTCTGGTATCTTCAAGAATTTATTGTACACTCTGCTTGTAGATAGACACTCCTTACATACTATCTGTCTTTCTTGATGTGGGTGTACCTCTGTTTATTCTGTTTTTCTTTTATAACCCAGAAATGATTAGATTTAGGATCAATCCTACACTGTTATGACCTCTGTCTTACTCACCCAGTTCTGCTGGAACAGAAATACCACAAGCAGATGGCTTTAAAAAGAGACACCTTGGGGGGTGGAGTTAAGATGGCAGAGTAAACACAGGTCTCCTTAAATCCCTTTCAAAACCAAGGCCTGAACTGGTAATTAAACAGAGACTTCTGCATACCTAGTGAGCACTAGGACACAACATAGGGCTGCCTATTTGGTTTACATACCACTGAGTGGAAAATTATTCCCTTTTGATGCCCCCTGCCTTTGTTGAATCCACAGAATGAAGGTAAATCACCATTTTGACTTGTTTTTTCTCTGTCTCATCCAGTGGTAGGGGTTGAAGTGACTGGCCGCAAGGCTCAGCTGCACTGCTGATGAGATTGATGAGTGGAGTCACCACATTTTGAGAGCCTGGCCTCAGTATCTGTGCAACTTGGCAACTCTAACCTCTATCTCTATCTCTTGGAATCTTCAGATCTCTGCCACTGAATAGCCTTTTCTGAGGTGAGTGGGGGACCTTGTGCGGGATGCCATCTTGATTCACTGGGAGGCAGAATTTGCAATACAGAGGCCTCAGCTGGACTTAAGTCCCAGACTCGGAGGCAGTGCCTGCCCAGAGAGCTTTTCTCCAGCAGTAAAGTAGTCTTTGATATATAGGTGTATAGTCCTTCCAGATGGAGAGGAAGTTAGTAAGACTTGTAGTAGTTAAAAGTAGGTTTAAAAATAGAATTTTAAGTGGGATCACAGGGGCAGCTGCAAAGCACAATAAAGACGCAGTGTATTAAATCAAGAAATGTAACACAGGAATCTTAACAACCACAAAATCAACACTGAAAAAGGGAAAAATCAACTGATAAGAAGAATTCCAAAACAAAATAATCAGAACAACAGAAAAAACATCAACACAAAAATGAACATCACAATGATAGCACTACACACATACCCACATACATACCAATAATTACATTGAATGTGAGTAGACTGAATGCTCCAATAAAGAGACAAAGAGTGGCATTGTGGATCAAAAGATACTACCTATCCTTATGTTGCTTACAAGAAACTCACTTTAGACCTAAAGATATGAACAAACTAAAAATTAAAGGATGGAAAAATATATTTCAATCTAACAATACACAGACAAGAGCAGGTGTGTCAACACTAATCTCAGATAAAATAGATTTGAATGTAAAATCCACCATTGTGGACAAGGAGGGACACTATTTATTGCTGAAAGTTTCAATACACAAGCAGGTCTTAACAATCTTAAATATTTATGCACCCGATTCTGGAGCATCTAAATATGTTGAAGAAACACCGACTACATTAAAAAATGAGATAGATCACTTCACAATGGTAACAGGAGACTTCAACATTGCACTGTCAATATTGGAAAGATCATCTAGAAAAAAGCTCAATAAAGACACAGAAGACCCTATTGACACAATTAACCAACTAGACCTTGTTGACATATACAGAACTTTCTATCCATCCGCACATAACTACACCTTCTTCTCCAGTGCACATAGAACATTTTCTGGGAGAGACCATGTGTTAACACATAAAGCAAATCTCAACAAAATCCATACCATTGAATTAATGCAAAACATCTTCTCAGACCACAAAGTCAATAAAGTCTAAATCAATAGCAAAAGAAACATAGATAGAAAGTGGAGCTCATGAAAATTAAATGATATCTTGCTCAAAAAGCCAGGGGTTATGGAAGAAATCAAACATGAAATAAAGAAATTAATGGATTCCAATGAGAATGAAAATACTTCCTGCCAGCACCGATGGGATACAGCCAAAGCAGTGTTCAGAGGTCAGTTTATCTCCATAAATGCACACATCAGGAAGCAACATAGAATCAAAACCAAAGATCTCACCCAAGAGCTTGAACGAGTAGCGAGAGAGCAATAGAGTAACCCCTCAGACACCAGAAGAAAAGAGATTATAAAGATTAGAGCAGAAATAAATGAATTAGAGAATAGAAGAACAATTGAAAAATTTGAAAAGACCAAAAGCTGGTTTTAAGAAAAAAGATCAACAAAATTGACAAACCATTAGCTAAACTTACCAAAGAAAAACACTGAAAGAAACAAGTAACCAAAAGAAGAAATGAGAGGGGAGTTGTCACAACAGATACATCAGAAATCAAAAATATAATAGCAGAATACTATGAAAGACTGTACACTAAGAAATTTGAAAACCTAGAGGAAATGGACAAATTTCTTGACTGATACCACCTACCAAAATTATCACAAGGTGAAGCACAACAACTTAATAAACCCATCACAAAGGAAGAGATTGAAAAAGTCACCAAAAAACTGCCAACTAAAAAAAGCCCTGGCCCAGACAGCTACACCACAGAATTCTACCAAGCTTTTAGAGAAGGGCTATCTCCAATACTACTGAGACTATTTCACAGCATAGAAAGGTGTGGAATACTCTCAAATTCATTCTGTCAAGTTGACATAATACTGATACCAAAGCCAAGGAAAGACCCAACCAAAAAGGAGAACTACTGTCCGATATCACTCATGAATCTAGATGCAAAAATCTTCAACAAAATTCTTGCCAATAGAATACAACAACATATCTAAAAAATAATTCATCATGACCAAGTTGGATTCACAGCAGGGATGCAAGGCTGGTTCAACATCAGAAAAAACAATTAATATGATCAACTACATAAATAACACAAAAGACAAGAATCACCTGATTTTGTCTATTGATGCAGAAAAGACATTTGATAAAGTCCAACACCGATTCACACTAAAAACTCTCAGCAAAATAGGAATAGATGACCAATTCCTCAATGCAATAAGGGCCATTTATGCAAAGCCAACTGCCTACATCACCCTAAATGGAGAGACACTGAAACAATTCCCCTTGAGAAGGGGAACTAGATAAGGATGCCCACTCTCACATCTCCTATTCAACATTGTACTAGAAGTTCTAGACAGAGCAATCAGACTAGACCAAGAAATAAAGGGCATCTGTATCGGCAAAGAGGAAGTAAAAAAACTTCTTATTTGCAGAGGATATGATTGTATACGCAGAGAATCCTAAAGAATTCATAAGTAAACTTCTCAAGCTGATAGAAGAGTTCAGCAAAGTGTCCAGATACAAGATAAACATACGTAAATTGGTAAGATTCCTTTATACTGATGATGAGATTGTTAAGGAAGAAATCACCAAACCAAGACCATTTACTAGATCCCTGAGAAGATAAATGAATAGGAATAAATTTAACTAGAGAAATAACAGACCTTTGCAAAGAGAACTGCAACACCTTACTACAAGAAACTGAGAGAGACTTACATAAATGGAGAAACCTACCCTGCCCATGGATAGGAAGACTTAACATTATGAAAATGGCTATTTTGCCCAAAGCAATCTACTTATATAATGCAATCCCCAAACAAAGTCCTGTGATATTTTTTTAATGAGATGGAGAAAGAAATCACCAATTTTGTTTGGAAAGGGAAGAAGCCCCAGATAAGCCAAAACACTTCTGAAGGAGAAGAACACACTGGGAGGACTTTCAGTACCCAACTTTAGAACCTATTACACTGCCACAGTGGTCAAAACAGCCTGGTAATGGTACAAAAAGAGACAGATCAATGGAACAGAATTGAGACCACAGAGATGACACTATCCTCCTACGAACAGTTGATAATCAACAAGGGCCCTAAGACATTAAACTGGAGTAAAAGCAACCTCTTCAACAATTAGTGCTGGCAAAATTGGATATCTGTCTGTGAAAAATTGAAACAAGATCCATATCTCACACCTGATACAAAAATCAACTCAAAATGGATAAAAGACCTAAATATCAAATCTAAAACAATAAAGTTCATTCAAGAAAAATTGGGATCAACAATGTGAGTTTTAATATGCAATGCAGACAGATTTCAAGATCTGACAAACCAACCACAATCAAGAGAAGAGAAAATAGAGGAATGGGAATTACCAACATTCAAACACTTTTGCTCATCCAAAGACTTTATTGATAGAATTAAAAGACCACCTACAGAATGAGAAAAAATATTTGGCAACTCTATGTCAGACTGATGCCTGAGCTTCATAATGTATAAGGAACTACAACATATCAATAAGAAAAAGTTAAATGATCCAATTAAGTGATAGGCAAAGGAGATGGACAGACACTTCTCTAAATAGGAGACCCAGACAGCCAAAAAACACATGTAGGCGTGCTCATGATTGTTAGCTATTAAAGAAACTCAAATCAAAACTACAATGAGATACCATCTCACCCCAGCAAGGTTGGTCATGATCTGAAAAACATAACACAACAAATGCTGGAGAGGCTGTGGAGAAATTGGACCTCTCCTACACTGTTGGTAAGATTGCAAAATGGTGCACCTCTCTGGAAAACAATCTGGTGCTTCCTTAAAAGACTGGATATAGATATACCATTTGACCCAGTGATTCCACTAGTTAGAACATATCCTGCAGAATCAAGGCAATTCACACCAACTGATACATGCATGCGAGTGTTTATTGCAGTGCGGTCCACAACAGCAAAAAGACGGAACCAACCCAGATGCCCAACAACAGAGGAATGGATAGGTAAACTATGGTGTGTATACTCAATGGAACACTATGCAATGATAGAGAACAATGATGATTGTAGGAAACATCTTATAACCTGGTTTCAACTGGACGACAATGTATTGAGTGAAGGTAGTCAGCCAAAAAAGGACAAATATGGTATGGAACCCCTACTATAAGAACTTAAAACAGAGTCATGCATGGAATAAAAGACTCTTTGATGGCTGCAAGGGTGGGGAGGGAGGGATGGCATGGATGGGGTGTAAATTAAATAGCTGATAGAAATTTGTTTGGGTCAAATCTGTGACAGTACAAGTTAGAAAGGAGATAAAATTTAATTGGACAACATAACATGATTACTTCTTCCATCTTAACCCAATATTGCAAGGACAGACTAGCTGGGGCAGGGGGCTGGGGACAATGCTCTCAGTGGAAATCAAGACCAATTGGCACAAATAGCGTTTTGGTAAGAGGGTCTTCTTCACCTCAAATTGGTGAGTGGCATCTGGGATCTTAAAAGCTGCTAAGATACCATCTGAGGTCACCAAATGGTCCCAACGCAGCAGGAATGGATGATCCCAAGGACCAAAATGACATGGGGCAAAGACAACCCAGAAGACAGAGAGACTCAGGTGAGCAGGTGACTGCATCGACATGTAACTGGAAGAATCGGATGGTGCCCAGCTACCACCAGTGGTAGCTCTGATAGGGCTCACAATGTTGAATCTTACAGGCAACACAAAAATAAGTGGTACACCCTGAGGTCTCCACTAAAAGACCCCAATTGATGGCCCAGGGGCCTCAGGGTTCCCCTAGGGGCATGTCCCCTGACTCTGATGCTGACCTTGTCCATAAATCACAATGGAGGTCCACTCTTCAGACAGAAATGGATTGGATTTGGTGACATAGAGCAACTATATCGTGTGTGCACTTCATGGTTCTGTGCATCTATTCAATGTCATCCAGCTGACTTCTTACTGGATGCAGAGGAGAGGGTGAAGAGAAGGGGATAGGAGATTGTTAGGAGAATATGACATGTACAGAATAGAAAAGAGGAGTATGCTGTCACCAGGCAGGGACATCAGTGGGAGCTGCTCATTGTGGGTATGTAAGTTTATATGGGATTGTATATTCTCACTGAATCATAATGAAAAAAAGTATATTAAGGGAAAAAAAAGAGTAATTTTGTTTTCCAGTATACAGTAAGCAGACACCCTACTCCACAAGGAAGGCTTCTAACTGAAGATACTCAACTTTATTGCTCTGTGGACTGGGAAACTCACTGTGCTGTCTCTTTTGAGTCTCCTGTGTCTGCAGCCTTCCTTTCTCTGCTGCTACTTCTTGTTGTTTCCATTGTTACAGCTCTTGCACTCTCCTAGTCTTCTGGTTCCAGGAGCTTCTCAGCACAGAGATCCTGAGTCCAAAGGACGTGCTCCGCTCCTTGGTCTTTCTTGGTGGTGGTGAGATACTCATAGTCTTCCTCTTAAATGACTCATTTTAAGCCTAGTGGAATGGAAAAACTCACCAATACCCTCTTTACTGTTCTGTATGCCTTATTTGCATGATTCCACCCACCTGAGGGTGCCGTGCCCTTTATTTACATTATTAACAACCTATCCATCCCCTCAATGGCCTACAGGCATCTTGCTTTCATAATTGTACCTGGTCATTTGGTCTCAGTTACAAAGACTGTGGCTGTAACAGTCGCATGAAGTAATTCACTGCACTTAAACTATGTCATCTAGATAAATCTTATTTTTGAAAACATACCAAAAGAACATATGGAAGTACAAATTATAATCATGTATTAAAAGTTTTCTGGTGAAGTTTAACAAGTTTATCCACGTTTTGAATAACAATGCTCACATGAAAGATGTCTTATAAGAATTTATAAAATGCATCACAGAGAACTAGTGAGAAGAAAGTGGAAAGGAGATTAACAGACATGGAAACTAACAGATACTCTGATATGTTTTCCATCAAATTCAAAGAGCAAAGAAAGGAAAGAAGGAATAGGTACAGGTAATTTTCAAAGAGTGAATAGGATGGCTTTTTTTTTTTTTTAGTCTTCAATTTTCCTGAACAGAGAAAAGACAGCATTTTATAAACTTTAGAATTGTCAGTGAGAACTGTTTCTTATTTAGAAGCTGACAGGAAAGCTAGACTTTTTTTTTTTAATGTAGATTTACATCTGGTCAGTAATCTTGTGAATTTTGAATAAATTCTGGTGGCAGAATTATTAGGTCAATTGAGCTTCCTTTTATTTGGAGCTTCTTACAAGTATTGGCATATTTTAACCAAATTAATGTTGAAGCTGCTCTGAGTATTCCTCTGCGTCTTGCCTCTCACACTATGCCAGCCAAGTGCCGTCTGCTTCTGTACCTACAGTAAGGGTATCAAATTTGCCCTAGATCATATGAAACCAAAACCAAACCCACTACTGTGGAGTCTATTTCAACTATAGTCAGGCAAATTTAGGTCTTTCCAGTATTTTTGCATGCCATTTCCATATCTGGGGAGTATTACATGTTTCTTATACACCTTCTCAGGGTTGTTAGCTTGTTAGGTGCCACTGAGTTGGTTCCGACTCGTAGTGATGCTATGCACAACAGAGCAAAACATTGCCCATTCCTGCACCATGTCCACAAGCATTTTTACACTTAAGCCCATTATTGGGGCCCCTGTGACAACCCATCTTGTTGAGTGTCTTCCTCTTTTTCCTTCCTCTTGGCAGTGTAGAAGCCAAAAAATTGCATTGTCACTGATGAGGGATAGAGCATGATAACACAGAGTCTGCCAAACAGATGTACTCAAGCAGGTCTTCCATTTAGATGACAGGCATGTAAAGGAAAAAGCAACAGCTAGATTTCCTTTTCTGCTAAGTGGTGGTGGATTCTACCAACTTCTGGAGACAATACTGGGTGCCGTTCTGGAACATGGTGTTCAGGACCAACAATTCAAACTGCTTTGAACAGCAGCAAATGCCATTTAACAACTTAAAATTTATAGCTAAACTCACAAGAGTAGGCTTACACTTTAACTTCTATGAATACCACTTATTACAGAAAATTATATCTGACATATTTTCAGCTTTCAGATCCTTAAAAGAATGTGAGTCAAGGGTGGGTGACACTGGCTTCAGTTAATTTTGAAGTGCATCAAGTATCCAGCTAGTATCAGAGAGCTGTAACAACACAACATAAATTGGCATAATGATTAACAAATAATTTATCTTGGTCATCTTTAATGAAGGGTGAATTGCAAACAAGTATTTAGTGGTGTCATGTTTAAGTGACATGTCAAAAGGCTGGCAGTTTGAATCTGGCAAGCAGTTCTATGCTGATCTATAGGGTCGCTATGAATCAGAATTCACTGGAAGGTAGTTTTTTTTTTTAATACATTATTTAATCCATGTAATTTAAAAATGCTGTATCTTCAGAAAATGTCCTGACCACAGCAGCAAATTGTGAGTTAAGAATCCTCCAAAAAACACCATAAAGGTCAAGTGGAATATAAGAAATGGCTAGCCTGCTTTTCTAAATTTATTAGAGAATTTGAAGAACAAGAATGACCTTTTATCAATCTTGAATTTTTAACACAAAAAAAATTGTATGAGAAATAGGTGCATTCTATGATTGTTCCCAAAACATCATTTCTTCTAACTATGAAGCTAAAATAACAAATTGTACATAAATATAAATATATATCTATAAATATAATATGCCAAGCCAGCCAAGTGCCATCAAATAATTATAATTATACAATGCAGAATTATATATTATATTATAATTATCAGTAATATAATATATAATGTATTATAAGTATATATAAATCATACATATATATTCATATTTATAAATACATACAAATAAATAAATATATATATTTTTAAAAGTTTAATTTGCAGCTTCAGTGGGTCTTTGATGGGACAGACATTATCAGGGGAAGATTAAGACTCTGAGAATTAGAAAGGAAATAAGTGCTGAAACCCATAAGACTCTTAATTGATAAATATTTTAAGCACCAAACCCATGGTTCTTTATTTTTATCATAAGCATCCTTTTCTGCCCTGTCACACAAGATTTCTCTCTTTTTTTTCCTACTGTGGTTGGAAACATGAGATAATCTTGCCAAAAATAATTCATTTCTTCTTATACCCCATGCCCAATGTCAGTCATTTCTCCTAAACTAACAAGTGTAGGATTCCAGTTAAATTATGAGAGGAGACTTCTATGCATCAATGAATTGAGAGATTTTTGCTTCAAAAAATAAATAAATAAGTAGAAGTCCCCCAAACCTGAAAATGCCTATGAATTCTTCTTATGATGTTTGAATAAAAAGAGAGGAACATATTTGTAGATGAGGTTGAACTTACGGGTGTGGGTGCATTTACCAGAAATTCTGGATGCAACATCTTATGACATATATCCCTGGTTGGTTGACCAAAACCTGGATTACAATAAATGAAACTGTAAGATTACCAAGTTTTCTTGCTCAAATATTGAATAAACAAGGATTTAAAGTGGTAGAAAAGTGGGAGTGGAATTACTGTAAGTTGTCTGCTCCCAGCTCTCAATAACACCACTTCAGGAGTCACAAAAATCACATATTCTGTCCTTACATAGAACATACATTATTGAGAGGAGTACGAGCAACACTGAAAAGCAATGCTGGTGTTTTATCACCAAGGTGACTGATACTGGTTATTATGTCATTAGAATAATTACCAGATTTCAAATGAAATAGTAAGACATAGATTCAAGTGACTATTTGTTATTACTGGAGTCTTCTGGCATCTCTTGAACATCCTTCAATAAGAAGCACCTACCTATCCTGACCAGAGGTATAAATTTACTTCTCAAGCATCCTGAGAAGATGGTACCAATTAGCTCCCTTACCTATAAGACAAGTAATATTCAGCAGCACAGAGTACAGGCTGAATTTCTGATGGTCCTAGATCTTTGATGGTAGCTAACAAAATACCAGGTCCTTAGAATTCAGGTGTAGTTGATTCAGCTAATGGAAACCCCGCTGGTGTAGTGGTTAAGTGCTACATCTGCTAACTGAAAGGTTGGAAGTTCAAATCTGCCAGCATTTCTACTAGACAGATAGGGTTGCAATGAGTTGGAATCATCTTGAAGGCAGTAGGATATTTAATATACAATTTAATCTATAAAATTTAAAATACATTATCTGCAGAAAAAAGTTCTTGGCCAGAGTGGGAAATTATAAATTGAGAATCCTCATATAATTCTTAAACCTGTGTCATATCACAGATCCAGAATCCCTTGATTAAAGAGAAATCTGGAAAACTTAGAGAAGACTGTGATAAATCCATAGGATAAAAGAACAAAAACAATCTGCTGCCCTTGAGTAAGCATAGGGGCACTATAGGACAGAGTAGACCTACCCCATGAGGTTTCCAAGGATAGGCTGTGGATCTGAACTCCCTTTATGGTTAACAGCTGTAGCTAATTGTAGCTCTTAGCCACTTTGCCACCAGGATAGTATAATAATAAGTCTGCAAACTTAATTGTCCGAAGTGCTGCTTACCTTACTGCTAAATATCACTGTGATCACCTTAGAAGTATCCCTTCTTGGGAAGCTATGCACTGATACTGGCAACTAGTCTACCTCTCAAAGCCATTTTGGAACTCTTTCTGGAATGGCCATTGCGCATAGTGGCAAGGTGGCAAATTTATGAAGTTACTTGTATACTTGTCTGTGAAGGAGTTTTTAGCCAGTAAACAAATGATTGTATTGGAACACCCTTCCTACTCACCTGACCCTGCCCCCAGTTACCATTTTGTCTGCAACTCAAAGATATAGGAAATATTGAAAGGAAAACATTTTGATGACATTCGAAACATCAAGGGTAGTAAAACAGCTCTGATGGCATTACAGAGAAAGAGCTCCAAAACTGCTTTGAAGGATGGACGAGGTGCCAGAGTTGGTGCATAGCTTCCCAAAGGGAGGAGGACTTGGAAAGGGACTGCGGTGATAGTAGCGCTTTTTCCGGGATGAATTCATGAACTCAAATGGCTGTCCTTGTAGCCCCCAATCTGCCTAAAGAATAAATTAGGGTTACAGTATGTTGCCATTAGTTGCCATCAAGTTGACTAAGACTCTTAGTGACACCACCTATAAAAGAAAGAAATGCTACCAGGTCATGGGACATGGTCACTGTGATTGTGCTTTGGGCTCGTTATTGCAAGCATTGTGTCATTTCTCCTTGCTGAAGATCTTCCACTTTTCCAATGATCATCTACTGAGCATGATACCCTTCTCCAGGGACTGGTCTGTAGTGATAATGTGTCCAAACATTCTCTGATAACATGTCCACACATGTTCTGATAACATATATGTTCCCATACACTTGGGGAACCACCTGGATACTTAGTAACAGACTGAACACATTGAAATATTCCTCGCATCATTGAGGATCAGCAACTTTATGGCATCAAAATTACATTCTGGGTTTTATCTGATTTCCTTGAGTGGCTATCTTTGTTAATGAGACAATCTGTAGAATTGCTGAATGCTTAATTGCTATCGTTGCTATGTCATTGCTTCTGACCATATCTTTCAAACCAGAACTTGTCCACACAGAGAGTCATTGATTTATCTAATACTTTCCAAAAACAATACCATTCTTCCTGAACTAGAAAGAGTGGAGTTTGTTTTCACAAGAAAGCATTCTGTACAAAGCAATGTTTTTATGTTATGGGATTTGTCATTTGGGCAGCAATACCATACTTATCCAGAATGCTTAATGGCATAGTTACAGAATAACCAATTATTTTACGCATGATTTCTGTTCTAGAAGTCATTAAAGCAATGCTGTTTATAAATAATGTCTATATATTTGAGGAGAAATGATGAGAAATATGTGTGATTCTTCTCAATAGAAATATACTATTATTATTTTTTATCAATCCTTAAACATTCTATCCATTTGTTATTTAATATAAATACCATCACTGTTGGAGCATTATTTTGCTCACAGTAGAAATATGGCTTGGAGAATGGAAGAAGAAAAACTGACAGAAATAAATATTATATCTTCAAGTTTAAACCACTGGCATAAACCACCTCAGGGCACTTATTCACAGTATTTGATTTATGACAAGTCACCTTCTTTAGTTAAATTTGACTCAATCAGACATTTGTACTGGTAGACTGGTCAAACATTAGTACTCATTTTTTAGATAGTGTTTATGTTTATGTGTAAACCTAAAGTTCCCATGTTTTATAAACATTTTCAGGAAATTGTTACTTTTAATCTGGTTTATAAAAGATTTAAAAATTGTAAACATGACTGCATAATATTTGCAACAGTTTTCAAAATTATTAAGTTAATGCACCATATGTGACAGCTTCCCAATGTATGTGCCAATGAAACTGTGCGTGTGTGTGTGTGTGTGTTGGGGAAGGGACTGATCAGGAAGTTACAATGTAAACATGCAAAATCTTTCTTTTTATTTAAAATTAGACAATTTTAAGACTGTGTAATTAAAAAAACAAGTTTCAAATGCTCTACTATGCCTTTAGAATTTTTATTATGATTTAACGCATGTCTAGATCCTTATGATTGAGAGCAAACAAATTAATTTAAATGAACATATTCCTTATTTAAAACTGTGATGCTATTGGTAGGCTTGTATAATTAGTTTTCAGTACTAACATGTCAAACCAAATATACAATCCAGTGGGTATTTTAGAGCAGAAAAACATTTGAATTGAAAAAATGATTTTAATAGGGTCAATTTCAAAACTTAAAATGCAATCTTGGATACCATTTTAAAAATATATCCGTTTATGTTACCATGAGTTTAATGGAGTTAATCTCTTTTTAAAGATTCCAGGACTTGTGGTTGTTAGTTTCAAACTCTTTTAGAAGAAGTCAATTTTAAGATAAATAAATTAAATATGAGAAGTTGTCATTTCCTTTTGGTAAATGGAGTTGTTCTGACATGAAATAATAGATTAACTTTACAATTTTTGAAGTGTATTTCTGTAGATATTTAATGGTTGCTATTTTATAGAATATAGAAATTCATGGCAAGAAAAAGTACTCTAAAACTGCAATTAGAAATAGATAGTAACCACTGCTATAAGAATGAAAACTGAAAAACAGACTTTAAATGCTAAAATGTGTTATAACAGCCTTTTGTTTCTACAACCAATTTTGCCAATTAAACAAGATTCAATCAGACAGGTGAAGAGCTATTTTCCAAATATATACCCCATCCATCGATAATCTCCACTTCATCTAGATGAAGGATTAATTAATATAGCAATGGCCCTAAGAGCTCAAGCCACTAACCAAAATGTCAGCAGTTCAAATCCACATCTGCTCTTTGGAAACCTTAATGGGGCAATTCTACTTTGTCCTATAGGGTCTCTATGAATCAGAATTGATTCAGTCACAAAACAACAGTATTTTATTCTTCTTAAAATGGCATGTCTGAAACATTGCTGGAAACCTTGGTAGCTTAGTGGTTAAGAACTCCAGATGCTAACGAAGTGGTTGGCAGTTCCAATCTACGAAGTACTCCTTGGAATTTGTATGCAGTTCTACTGTGTCCTGTAGTGTCACTAAGAGTCAAAACTGATGCAAATGAGTTTGGTTTCTGAAAGATTAGGTTTATACCACCATTTAAAACTTGCATTGTACATGTCCTATCAAGCCACTCAGTCACCAGGAATTTCAACTATACAAAGTGAGACATTGGGGGAAACTGTTTTTCAGTTGCTATTGAGTTGGTTCTGACTTACAAAAACTCTGTAAGACAGAGTGGAACTGCCCCACGGAATTTCCAAAGAGCAATTCATGGATTCAACATGCCCACCTTATGATTAGTAGCTCAAAGTTTAACCACTGCAATGGATTCACCAAAATTTAGGTAACATGGCCCCAAAACACGTTTTCGGAACCTTAATTAGATAACAAATTATTTTTTAAAGTTTCAAGCATTCTAAAAATATGATTGTTATTTATCATCAAAGCATTTTATAAAATGCCTTAAAAAAATTGACCATAAACTTTTCCACAATTGTTCTGTGGTTCAGTTCCTTCTGATAATATTTACATATGCATATGGATATGGATAAAAATCATAATTTTACAAATTTTGGTGGCTGTTTCTTTTTGAATTGATAGAATAGCTCAGCCCATTCAGATATAATTATGAATTGTACGCATCAAAAAAACCCAAAAAACCAAAACCCAAATCCACTTCTGTTGATTCAGACTCCCTGTGACTAACAGGACAGAGTAGAACTGCACCCTAGAGCTTCTAAGGAGCACCTGATGGATTTGAACTGCTCACCTTTTGTTTAGCAGCATTACCGCTTAACCACTATACCACCAGAGTTTCCTATGTACCATAGGTAAGTCTACATGCATTTCTGCTCTGTGGTTTTCATAAGACAGTTAGAACATTGTGTTTACCATGATTCTGTGCTTCATCAATTTTTTCAGTTACATTAACATCATAGAAATAATTTTATCCTCAACATTGGACTTTCAACATAATATACATCATTTATATTAAAATAAGATGTTTTATCATCTCAAGAATGAGCTTCCAAAATCTTAACTTTGGCTATATGAATTGAACGGAAAGAAAAATCTATTATTGGAATTAATTTAACTGGTTATCATTTTGAAGCACACACACAGAATTGGCACATTACAACCATTTGCTAACTTTTTATAGAACTGAAAAATTAACAACCGTTGACCCAATTTCTGTATGTGCCAAATTAATTTAGAGACAGTCACAGAACAAGCCAAATTATTTTAGAAATAGAGTCATATGATCAAAATAAAAAAGTCAAATTTCACAGTGATATGTAAATGTAATTCTTCAGACACACGTGTCAAATTTTTATCTTTAAACAGCTTTCTTCCAAATAGCTACTAACTTTGAATTAATACTGAAGTTTCTTTAGCAGATTTGTGTCATTTAGTGTTCGTGAGCTTTTTTAATCAACCAGCCACCACTTGTTGATCACCAATGTCAAGTTTTGTGTTTATTTTCAATGTTTTGAGAAAAAGCTTTGTAGTTCTGTATTTTTTGCTATGTGTCACATTTTGGTAGCTTAGGCTCATTGTTGCAGAAGGCTTAACTGAAAAATTAGAATGCATTACAAATGAATTAAACTTAAAAATAGTTGTAGAATCAGCCTACAAAATGAATGACAAAACTATCATAATAAAAAAAGTTTAGAATGTATCCTTTGTGGTATCAAGTAGAACATTCAAGCTACTTTCCCTACACGTACTTCTCATAGGCATACTGTAATGTCTCATTTTCACTACTGTTATGAGTCTGAATCTCCTAAATGTCAATGGGTCAAATACCTGGTGGCTTCAGATGTTTTGCAGGCCACTTCATGGCCATTGAATACTTAGCTGGTACACCAAATTCCCAGCTGTGTATTGGATAACACCAGAGACTCCTAAGGGTTAACTGTCACAAGCACTAGGGTCTGAGTGCACTTCATTTCATCAGTGAGGTTAACATATAAGGAAAGTCTTCTAAATTTGTTCATGTTTATTGTTTTAAAACTACAAATAGTAATTCCTCATTAAAAAGAAGAAATTCCAGGCAAATGCCAAACTGGAGCAGACACTGAAACTATAGGGAAGACTAGACAATGTTTATCCCAGGGAAGCCAAGATACACGAGTGCCACTCTGACTATATTAACTTTCAGTCTTCTTCTGTCTACCATATCCTTATTTTTACGTTGTCACACTATAATGGCTTGAATCACATCCCTCCTCCCTAAAGTGTGTTGATGTCTTAATCTCAGTACCTGTGACTGTAAGCCTACTTGGAAATGTGTCTTTGAGAAGTCATCAGGTAGGTTAATACAAGTTTATTCTGTAGTAAGGTGGATCCCAATCTCATGTGAAGCTTATTTTATAAAAGGGGAGAACAGACACAGAAAGGAGATAGCTGTGAGACTACAGAGCAAATACAATTCAAGGAATCCCAAAAGGCTTCCAGGGGCTGTTAGAAGCTAGGAGAGAAGCGTGGACCAATTGTTCCATTTGAGCCTGTTCTTTACAAGACATCAACACAGCTGGTACTTGGTTTTCTGGGCTCCAGAACTGTGAAACAATACATTCGTTTTTGAAGGAGCCACCTGTTTGGTGGCATTTCATTGGGGCAGTCCTCGGAAACTAAGACACATAGCTCATAGCAATAATACTTTTTTATGTGCAAATTAAGATTTTATTGCTTTGGTCTTTTTTTTTAAACTTTAAAATCAATAATTACTGTTTATAATGTTTTGACTTCAAAAATGTTATTAAATGCAGGGTAAAACAATGTTCGAGTTCACTAAACGCACGACATTTTTTAAATGTATTCATCATTTGATGGACATTTCAGTTATTCCTGCTTTTTAGCTATTTTTTGTGGTGCTGTCATGAACACTGACATACAAGGATGCTTTTTAAAGTATTTTCTGTGTTTACCTAAGAGCGGAATTTGATAAATCACATGGTCATTCTATGTTTAAATTTTGAGGAATTCACAAAATGATTTCCATCATGGCTACACTGTTCTTCATTTCTAGGAGATATGGAAGAGGGAATCAGTTTCTCCACATGTTTGCCAATATTTGTTCTTTACCATTTCCTCCCTCCCTAATTTTTATGGCTTTAACAAGCAGAAATTTATTATCTCACAGTACAGGAGGCAAAAGTCCAAATTCAGGGTGCTGACATCAGAGGAAGGCCTTCTGTCTTCATTGGTTCTGGGAGAAGGTCTTTGCCATCAGTCTTCCCCTGGATCTAAGAGCTTCTTAGTGCAGGAACCCTGGGTCCAAAGAATGCATTCTGTTCCTGGCTCCTCTTTCTTGGTCATAGGAGGTCCCTCTTCTCTCTGCTTGCTTCTCTCTTTTATATCTCAAAAGAGATTAATTGAAGATGCAATGTAATCCTAGAGATTATGTCCTGCCTCGTTAATGCAACTCTCTCGAATCTTGTCTCATCAACATCATCAAAGTCAGAATTTATAACATATAGGTAATTTCGTCAGGTAACAAAATGGAGAACAATCACACAGCACTGGAAATCATAGTCTAGCTAAGCTGACACCTATTTGGGGTGGACACAATCCAATGCATTAGAACACACAATCCTGGAACTACACTGATAACAAAAAATAATGTAGAATAGATGCACAGGTAGATGTGTAAGCTGAACAGGTGTGGAATGGATAAGTATATAGAGTTATATGAGAGGATATTTATGTATTTCTATGTGCTGCCTTAGTCACCTAGTGCCACTATAACAGAAATACTGAAAGCAGATGGCTTTAACAAAGAGGAGTTTATTTCCTCACAGTGCGGTAGGTTGCAAGTGCACATTCAAAGTGTCAGCTCCATGGGAAGACTTTCTTTGTCAACTCTGAAGGAAGGTCCTTGTGATGTATTAGTCTTTTCTTGTTTGGGGAGCATCTTGGTGCAGGAACCTTACTTCTAGTTGATGAGATTGCTCCTGGCACTGCCTTCTTGGTGATATGAGGCCCCTGTGTCTCTCTGCTTGTCTGTCTCTTTTCTATCTCCAAAGAGGTTGGCTGGTGACACTATTCAATCTTGTAGAACTCATTAGTGTAACTGCAACTAGCCAACCAAGTGCCATCGAGCTGGATCCATTTTATTAAATTACAGTATTAGATATGCAATTCATAGGAAAATCCTATCAAATGACAAAACAATGGACAGTTCTATAATACCAGGAATCATGGCCCAGCCAAATCGATAACATGTATTTTTTGTGGGGATGTAATTCAATCCATGACAATATCCATGCACATAGTAGAGCACACAGGTAGTGCAGTTATAAAAACTTCTTAGCCATAACCAAACACCACCAGGGACCGAGTCTCTTGGCTTGAGGGTTTAGGACCAGCATCTTGGAAGACATCTTGGTCAATCAGCATAATACAGTTCATAAAGACAGTGTTCTACAATCTACTTTGATGAGTAGCTGTTTTGGTCTTAAAAGCTTGCAAAAGGATATGGAATGTTTCACGAATATGCTTGTCACCCTTTTGCAGAGGTCATGCCAATCTTCTCTGTATTGTTTCAGTTATAGTAAATATGCTGCCAAAGCAACAACATTGTTTCCCCTCCCACATATATATATATTGATAGTTCTGAGATAAATAGAAAAGGTCCACATAATTGTCTTCAATGACTAAAATAGAGGAATGATGTTGGTTCTAGAGATACCCCTATCAACACAAGCCAAGCCAAGCCAAGCCAAGTGCCGTCGACTATCAACCTAAATGTAATTTAATAAAAATTAAAATCCTAAGATAGTGTTCATACGTGGTCACAGAAAAGACAAAGAACATCAACTGATACTGTAGTTTATTCATAACTATCTTGGAGAATATCCCGTTTTGTTAAAAGATCTGGAAAAGAAACAAATCTAAGATTATTCAAAATAAGATTTTATGAATGCTCCCACACAGAAACCAAGTTAAGCAATTACGAGTGTGTACTCAACCCTGCAAGAACCGTCAGAAGGCAAGCAAAAGCCAATAGCAAGAAGCTATCAACTGAACCAAGAACAGAACAAATACCACACAATAGGAAAAGTTCTCCCAGTGTCTTCTTCCCTCACCCTTCTGTCATAGCAGACAAACGATGACAGCAGATCACAGCTACAAGCCCAGTTAACCCATGGCTTGCTTGTGCACCGAAGGTCCTGATTTCTCACTCTATTGTAAATAGAAAGCTGATTAGGGTGTATGTTCTAACTGCTCTGGCTACAGCCTGAAGGACTAGGGTTTTGACTTGGTGTGAACAGAATCCCTCATAAAGGAAGGAGCAGATGGTGAGCAGTCCTGAAGCCTGTATCTTCGTGAGGGAATATTAATCAGGTTTTTTTTTTTTTTTTTCCTCCCTAATCACTCTGAGAGCTCTTGAAGAACTGAAAGCTTGGCCTGATCTAAATCAGGTATTTCCAAGAGGAGGAGGCAATGGGCATTTCTTGCAGAAAATAGTGCTTTTGAAAGCACAATACGTGGTATACAGATGAATCAAGCAAGCTAATGCATTTTAATATCCTGAATCTTTTGGATTCAACAAAAAATAACAAAGCACCCAAATAAACTGAAAATGGTGTCCCATTAAAAAGAATAAAACAAACAGAAACTACCTCTACAGAATGCAGATATAAGAATATTAAGCAATTTCAAAGAGCTAAAGGAAAATAATACATGAACAAACCCAAATATAAATAAAGACATAGGCACTAAAAGAAGATAAAAGCAAAAACCAAAACCAGTGCCATCGAGTTGTTTCCAACTCCTAGCAACACTATAGAACAGAGTAGAACTGCCCACATAGAGTTTCCAAGGAGCACATGGTGGAATTGAGCTACTGACCTTTTGGTTAGCAGATGTATCAATAAATCACTATGCTGCCGAGGTTTGAAAGAAGGTACCAAACAGAAATACTGGAACTACCAGATGCAGGAACAGAATTTAAATAAATCAGTGAAAATGACATCACATGAGTTATCAGAAGACTCAGTGATCTAACATATGATAAGAAAAACTGTAGAAACTGGGAGCTACAAAAGAGAAGATTAAAGACTGCTCAACATAAACCAGTCACTGTAGAGTCAAATCCAACTCATGCTGAGAATTACAAACCTTTTAATTAGTGGCTGAGAGCTTAAGTATTCGCGCTGCTCAAGGATTCCCTGTTGAGTAAAACCTAACGGAAATGTGGAATATCACCAAGTAAACTAACACACGCATCATGAGGATCCCAGAAGAAGACAAGAGAGAAAGAAAATAGGAAGAATATTTGCAAAGATTATGTTAGAGAACTTTCAAAATCTGACAGAGCATCTACAAGTCTAAGAAGCACAACAAACTGGAGGTAAGATTATTCCAAATAAGGTCACACTGCCACACAGTGTAGTCAATGTTTCAAAAATTATTTAAGAGATAATTCTTAAAGCAACAAAGGAGTACCTTGCTATTTACAAAGGATTTCCAGTAAGATAAAATGAAGATGTCTACTTAGAATTCTTAGTTTAGAAGTCAATGGAATACCATACATAGTTAAACTGCTGAGAATGAAATTAAGACACTTCAGATGAACAAAAGTGATAAATGCATAAAAATAAGTATGAGTTTACGTCATAGCGCATATTACATGTAAGATGTAATGTAAGAACAACATAAATGGGAAGAATGGTATAGTGGTAGATTTGTTGTGTTACTATAGTTAAGTTGGTATCAACTTAAACCTAACTATTATAAATATAATGTGTTAAATGTAAGCATTATGGAAACCACAACACACATATACACCCACGAAATGAAAAGAGCTTGGGATCAAAGTGGTTCACTACAAAAAATAAACGTAACAGCAAAGGTGGCAGAATTGATGGAAATGATTGACAAAGAAAAGTGTAACACACACGAACACACATACACAGAGAGAGAGACAGAGAGACAACAAAATGACTAACTTAAGTTTTATTTTTTATTGGCAGTTACTGTGAATGTAAATGGATTAATTGCTCCAATTAAAATGTATGAAAATGGTGGAATACACAAATAAAATATGACCCATTTCTATGCTCTTTCTAAGAGGCTTTCTTCAGTTTAACTATGTAAACAGGTTGAAAGTGAAAGCCTGACAAAAATATTCCATGCAAATAAAAACCAAAAGGGAACTGGATGTGGTGACTTGAATGTTGGACAAAATAGATGTTAGGATATAATCAATTATAAGATAAAAAGAAAGTCATTATGTAATTATAAAAGGATCAAATTATAATAAAGATACAACAATTACAAATTTATGTACCTAACAGAGCCCAAAACATGTAAAACAAACACTGACAGAAACTGAGGAAGAAGTTGGGTCTTGAAGAAAAGGTGAGATTTGAAGAGGAGGTAAAACTCATTGCCTTTGAGTCCATTCTGATTCATAGTGACCCTACAAGAGAAAATAGAACTGCCCTACAGGATTGGCAAGGAACAACTGGTGGATTTGAACCTCCTAACTTTTGGTTTGCAGCCAAGCTTCTAATCACCTCACCACCAGGTCTCTATCTTCATCTATAGTGAGCATGACAGTGATTGAATAGCCTGAAAGTCAAGGAACAAGAAGATGTTTTACGAGAGTGTGTAAATAAAGTACCTTCCATGGTCTATGGACAAGTGAACTAATCTAAATTTGCTAATACAAGGAACTCTAACCACTAAGATAAATAAAAGGAAATAAAGGAAGAAGTAGACAGCTCTTTGATAACAGTTGGAAACTGTAGCACAGCATGCTCAATAATGTATACAACATCCAGAAAGATGATCAATAAAGAAACAGAGGATTTGAACAAAGTATAAACCAACTAGACCTAACAGATGGATATACAGAATACTCTGCCCAACAGCAACAATCATATATGTTTCCCCACTACATGTGGATCGTTCTCCAGGACAGATCACATGTTAGGTCACAAAGCAAAACTCAACAAAGTTTAAAAAACTGAAAAAGTACAAACATTTTCTCTAAGCACAACGGAATAAAACTAAAAATTACTACTTAGATAACTGGAAAAATGCACAGAAATGTAGAAATTGAATATACATTATGAAACAAGCAGTGGATCAAGGAAGAAGTCAAAAGATAAATCAGAAAATACTTAAAGTTCAGTGGAAATGGTTGAACCAAAAACATATGGGATGTCTCAAAGGTAGTGCTCAGAAGGAAATTGATAGCAGTAGAAACACACGTGAAAAAAGAATTTGTCAAATTAATACTTAATTTTACAAATAAGAATCTGGAAAAAGATGAGCAAATTACATACAAAGTTACCAGAATAAAAGACATAGCAAAGATACAAGAAGTGAGAAATTAAATAGAAAAATAATAGAAAAATTAACAAAACTGGAATTTGTTTTAAGATTTATAAAATGAGCAAAACTTAGCTAGACTGAAGAGTGAAGATGCAGCTATCTAAAATCAGAAGTGAAAATGTGAACATTGCAAACTATCCTAGAGAAATTAAAATGATCGTAGAGAAAAGGATGAACAATTGTACACTGATGAATAACATACTTAGAAAAAACAGAAAATGTCTACAAACGCATAAACCTCCTATATTGACTCAAGAAGTAAAATATCATGACAGACCCGTAACAAGTAAAGACATTGAATCAGTAGTAAAAGAAAACACAAAAAACCTGCAAACAAAGAAAAGTCCCAGAATTCCATGGTTTCCTTGAGGGTTTGACCAAATTGTCATAAAGCAGATAAGCCTAATCTTTACTACACTTTTCTGAAAAAATAGAAGTGTGGCAGGGGGAACACTTCCTAATATATTATATGAGGTTAACATTACTCTGATACAAAAGCCAGACAAAGACACCGTGAGTAAACAACATTACCAGCAAATATCCCTTAATGACAGAAATGCAAAAACTTTCATCAAATGTTAGCAAGACAAATTTAAAAACAGGTTGAAAGACTGTACACCAGGATACAATGGGATTCATCCAACATTAGAAACTCAATGTAATTCACATTAGTAGAACAAAATGAAAGAAATATAGTGCCATCAACACAGAAAACACATTTGACAAAACTCTATGACCTTTTACAATTAAAGCATTCAACAAGCAAGGGGTAAGAGGAAAATTATACAAGATGATAAAGAGCATTTAAGAAAAACACACACTTATCATGAAACTCAGTGGGAAACACTAAGAGCTTTCCTCTTAAAATCAGGACAGGACAAGAATGCCTGCTCTCATCACTGCTATCCAATAATGTATTGGAAGTCCCAGTCAGAGAGTTTAGGCAAGAAAAAAAAGTATAAAGCATCCAGATCTTTCTTTTCTGTGAAAACATGATTCTAAACATGATTCTTTATACATAAAAAACACAAAACATCCACAATAGAGGTCTTAGTGGGAAGAACAAAGTAAAGAACTCATGGTCTCCAATTGCTAAATTTTCTAGAGATATAGCAATAAAAAAAAGTTTGGTGGAGCTGTAATAGACATATAAGTCAATAGGATAGAACCGGAAGTTCAGAAATAAATGCATAGAGCCATAGTTAATTAATATTTGACATTTACGCTAATTTAATTTTAATGAAAAAGTAACAGTCTCTTCAACACATGATGCATTGTCAACTATGATTTCCACAAGCAGAATAGTGAAACTGGACCCATACATGACGCCATATACAAAAGTTAATACAAACTGGTGAAGGATCTAAATTAAAACTCTTAAGAAAACATAGAGGTAATGCTTTGGCATCTAATTTTCAACAATGCTTTCTTAGATGTGATACCAAAACCCTGAGGAACAAAAGACAAGATAGATAAATTGGACTTCATCATAATTAAAAACAGTTGTGCATCAAAACAGATTACCAACAAAGTGAAGAGGCATCCTACAGATGGGGTGCAATTAAGGAAAAACTATATATTGGGTGAGAGTCTAGTATCCAGAATATACAAAGCCTCCTACAACTTAACAACAAAGAGACAGAGTAATAAAAAATGGGTTACGAATGTGGACAGATTTGTTACCAAGAAAGATAAACAAGTAGTCAACAAGCACATGCATAGATGCATACATTACTAGGCATTAAGTCACTGCAGTCAAGTCAGGTCCAACTCATAGTGATCCTACAGGTCAGAGCAGAACTGCCACGTGGAGTTTCTAAGTAGTGCCTGGTGGATTTGAACTGCCGCAGAGACATAGCACTTAACTCACTATGCCACCAGGGTATTCCGTTAGGCATTAGAGAATTGCAAATTTAAACTGCTAGGATGGCTACAAGTTCTGACAACTGAGTCTGTGAACTTGTTCTAAGCGCTACTTACCTCATTGCTGAATATCACTGCCGTCGCCTTCAAAGTATGCCTCTTGGGAAGCTGTGCACCCATGTCAGCATCTAGTTTACCCTTCAAAGCATCTTCGGAACTCTTTCTGGTATGGCCACTGCACACAGTGGTATGTTAGCAAGTTCACGAACTTAACTGTATAGTTGTCTGTGAGGCAGTTTTTAACCAGTAAACAAATCACTATAATGGAATACCCTACTTACCTCATCTGGCCCCCAGTGACTTTTTTCTTTACCCAGAGAGGAAGAAAATGTTGAAAGGAAGACATTTTGATGACATTCAGGACATCAAGTGCAATGGGACTACAGTTCTGATGGCCATTCCAGAAAACGAGTTCCAAAATCGCTTTGGAGAGTAGACTAGGTTCTGGCATCAGTGCATAGCTTCCCAAGGGGAATACTTCAAAGATGACTGTAGTGATATTCAGCAAGGAGATACGTAGCACTTTTTCTGGGATAAGTTCCCCAAGTTAATTGTCAGGCCTCATATAGTCTCTTTTAAAAATAGTTACATTCTTTCTTCACATTACTATGGCCAAAGCCAAACCAAGTGCCGTAGAGTTGGAGCCGACTCATGGTGACCCTAGGGGCCAGGGTAGAACTGACCCCCAGAGTATTCAAGGAGCGCCTGTCACATTACTAAGAATAAATATATTTATACTATTCTTCAGAATGTTTCAGTCTAGATCTATAGCCATTATATAAAAGTAAGAATAAAATCAAAAAATGAAACTGTCCACTTGTGAGTTATTAGTCAACTAATATTTCATGACATTCTTATTTAAATGTTTTAATTTACCACTCCAAATTATATTCATAACTAAAAATGATAGTTCTATAAGAACGCATGATAGTTTTTATAAGATGTGTATATTTATCTTAGCTTATAACTTATATTTTATTAATTTTCAATCTTATTAAGCTTATTTAGACATTTTATGGCATGGCATATATTCTATGTTTTCTATCTTGGTGTTGCAAACAGTCTGTCATAGAGTTCTGCTCATCAGTTAACTACTCTCACGGATTTTACTTGCCTGCTTCTTGTGCTAGCTTTTGAGGGAGTGTATTAAACACTTCAATACAGTAATTTGTGTTTTTTAAGTATTAGGATTTCATGAATTTCATAAACGGTATTATATACGTATAGATCTGTGTTTTGTGTGGAAACTCGCTAGCCTAGTGATTAAGTGCTACAGTTGCTAACATAAAAGGTTGCCAGTTCAAATCCACCAAGCCCTCCCTGGAAACTCCAGGGGACAGCTCTGCTCTGCCTTGTAGGGCCACTCAGAATCAACATGATGACACTGTTTTTTTCTTTTTTTCATGATTGAGTGAGAATATACAATCCCATATAAATTTACATATATGCCAATGAGAGGCTCCCGCTGCTCTCCCTGCCCAGTGATAGAACACTCCTCCATTCTGTACTGGCCATAACCACCTCCCCTCCCTCCAGCAAAGAGGTCAGCAGGACGACATCCTATAGATGCATAGAACCATGAAGTGCACACATGATGTGGTTGCTCTGTATCACCAAGTCCAATCCATTTGACCTCCATTATGATTTATGGACAAGGGCAGCATCAGGGCCAGGGACCATGCTCCCAGGGAAACCCTGAGGCCCCTGGACCATCAGCTGTGGTGTTTTAGTGGAGATCTCAACGTGCATCCCTTTTTATATTCGTGTTGCCTGTGAGACTCAACTTCGTGAGCCATGTCACGGCTATCACTGGCGGTGGCCGAACACCATCAGGGTCTTCCAGCTGCGTGTCTGTGTAGCCACCCCTTCACGTCAGTCTCTCTGTCTTCTGGATTCTCTTTCCCCCATGTCGTTTTGGTCCTTGGAAATCATCTGTTCCTGCTAAGTTAGGATCATTTGGTGTACCTCAAATGGCAGCTTGGCAGCTGTTAAGATCCCAGATGCCTGTCACCAATTTGGGGTGCAGAAGACTTTCTTAGCAAAATGCTAGTTGTGCCAACTGACCTCGATTTACCCTGAGAGCGTGGTCCCTGACCCCCTTGTACCAGCTACTCTATCCTTGCGATATTGGGTTAAGATGTGGGGAGTAATCATGTTATGTTGAAGTCCAGTTAAAATTGATCTTCTCTCTAAGGTGTGTTTCATCCAACCAAATTTCTATCAACTATCTAATCTATACCTCACCTTCTCTCTCCCTCCCTCCACACCCTTGCAGCTGTCAAAAAGTCATTTCTTCTCTGCATGTGTCTGTTTTTAAGCTCTTATTGTAGAGGTCTCATGCCATATTTGTCACTTTGTTGCTGGCTACCTTCATTCAACATAATGTCCTCCAATTGAAACAAGGTTGTGTTTCCTACAATCATCACTGTTCTTTATCATTGCATAGTGTTCCATTAAGTACGTGTACTGTAGTTTACCTATCCATTCCTTTGCTGTTGGGCATCTGGGTTGATTCCATCGTGTTGCTATTGTGGACTGTGCTGCAATAAAAACTCACATACATATATCAGTTGAATGATGTTGATTCTGCAGGATATATTCCAAGCAGTGGAAATACTGGATCAAATGGTATATCTACATCTAGCTTTTTAAGGAGGTGCCAGATTGTTTTCCAGAGAGGTTGTACCACTTTGCAATCCCTCCAACAGTGTAGGAGAGTTCCAATTTCTCCATAGCCTCTCTAGCATTTGTTGTTTTGTGATTTTTGGATCATGGCCAACCTTGTTGGGGTGAGATGGTATCTCATCATAGTTTTGTTTTGCATTTCTTTAATAACTAATGAGTGTGAGCATGTCCGCATTTTTTTTTTTTTTTTGGCTGCCTCGAGCTCCGCTTTAGAGAAGTGTCTGTCCATCTCCTTTGCCCATTGCTTAATTGGATAATTTATATTTTTCTTATGGATATTTTATAGCATCTTATAGATTATGGAGATCAGGCATTGGTCAGACATATAGCTACCAAATATTTTTTCCCATTCTGTAAGTGGTCTTTTAATTCTATTGATAAAAGTCTTTGGATGAGCAAAAGTGTTTGATTCTTAGTATTTCCCATTGATCTATTTTCTGTTGTTTGTGATTTGTTTGATGGATGTTTAAGTTTGTCTGGATTGTGTATTAAAACTCCCACTGTTTTTCCTACTTTTCCTTGGATGAGATTTGTCATCTTTAATTTGACATTTAGGTCTTTTATGCAGTTTGAGTTGGTTTTGTATCAGGTGTGAGACATGAGTCTTGTTTCAATTTACTGCAAATGGATGTCCAATTTTGCCAGCACAAATTGTTGAGGAAGTTGCTTTTACCCCAGTTTAATGCCTTAGGGCCTTTATTGAACATTGACTGTTCATAGGAGGCTGGTGTCATCTCTGGGGTCTCAGTTCTGTTCCATTGATCTTTGTCTCTTTTTGCACCAGTACCAGGCTGTTAACGACTACTGTGGCAGTATAACAGGTTCGATAGTCAGGTAGTGAGAAGCCTCCCAGTATGATTTTCTTCAGAAGTGTTTTGCTTATCCAGGGCTTCTTCACTTTCCAAACAAAGCTAGTGATTTGTTTTTCCATCTCTTTAAAAAATATCACGGAAATTTGCATTGGGATTGCATTATATAAGTAGATTGCTTTGGGTAAAATAGACATTTTTACAATGTTAAGTCTTCCTATCAATGAAGAGGATAGGTTTCTCCATTTGTGTCTCTCTTAGTTACTTGTAGTAAGGTGTTGTAATTCTCTTTGTAAAGACCTGTTATTTCTCTCATTAGATTTATTCCTAGGTATTTTATCTTCTTGGGGCTATTGTAAATGGTATTGATTTGGTGACTTCTTCCTTAATAATCTCATTGTTGGTATAAAGGGGTCGTACTGATTTACTTATGTTTATCTTGTATCCTG
The DNA here is from genome assembly GCA_028571685.1 of Heterohyrax brucei. NCBI lineage: Eukaryota > Metazoa > Chordata > Mammalia > Hyracoidea > Procaviidae > Heterohyrax > Heterohyrax brucei. Next base: position 102,769,507 of record CM053148.1, read on the forward strand.
AGACTTTGCTGAACTCTTCTATCGATTTGAGTAGTTTACTTATAGATTCTTTAGGATTCTCTGCATATACACTCATCTCACCTGCAAATAGAGAGATTTTTTTTTTTTTTACTTCCTCTTTGCCAGTGCAGATGCCCTTTATTTCTTGGTCTTGTCTGATTGCTCTGGCTAGAACTTCTAGTACAATGTTGAATAGGAGAGGTGAGAGTGGGCATCGTTGTCTAGTTCCCGTTCTCAAGGGGAATTGTTTCAGTCTCTCTCCATTCAGCATGATGTAGGTAGTTGGCTTTGTATAAATGGTCCTTATTGCATAGACAAATTTTCTGTCTATTCCTATTTTGCTGAGAGTTTTTTAGCATGAAAGGGTGTTGGACATTATCAAATGCCTTCTCTGCACCAATATACAAAATCAGGTGATTCTTGTCTTTTGTGTTATTTAAGTGGTTGATGACATTAATTGTTTTCCTGATGTTGAGCCAGCCTTGCATCCCTAGTATGACTCTTACTTGGTCATGATGGATGACTTTTTTGATATGTTGTTGTATTCTGTTGACAAGAATTTTGTTGAAGATTTTTGCATCTATATTCAAGAGTGATATCGGTCTGTAGTTCTCCTTTTTGGTTAGGTCTTTTCCTGGCTTTGATACCAGGGTTATACTGGCTTCAGAGAATAAATTTGGTAGTATTCCACCCCTTTCTATACTGTGAAATAGTCTCAATAGTATTGGAGAAAACTCTTCTCTAAAAACTTGGTAGAAGTCTGCAGTGAAGCCATCTGCACCTGGGATTTTTTTGGATAGTAGTTTTTGGTTGAGTTTTTCAATCTTTTCCTTTGTAATGGGTTTATTAACTTGTTCTACTTCACCTTGTGATAATTTTGGTAGGTGATACAAATCAAAGAATTTGTCCATTTCCTCTAGGTTTTCAAATTTTCCAGAGTACAGTCTTCCATAGCATTCTGTTGTGATATTTCTGATTTCTGTTCGATCTGTTTTGAGAATTCTCCTCTCATTTCTTCTTTGGGTTATTTGTTTTCTTTCCTGTTTTTCTTTAGTAAGTTTAGCCAGTGGTTTTTCAATTTGGTTGATCTTTTCAAAAAACCAGCTTTTGGTCCTTTAGATTTTTTCAATTGTTCTTCTATTCTTTAATTTGTTTAGTTCTGCTCTAATCTTTATGATCTATTTCATTCTGGTTCCTGAGGGGTTCCTCTGTTGTTTTCTCTCTACTTGTTCAAGCGGTAGGGTTAGGTCAGCATCTTACTTCCTTCCAGATGTGTGCATTTATGGGAAATAAACTGACCTCTGAGAACTGCTTTGGCTGTTTCCCATAGGTTCTTGTAGGAAGTGTTTCGTTCTCATTGGAAGCTATCCATTTCTTTATTTCATCCTTGATTCCTTCTATAACTCATGGCTTTTTGAGCAACATGTTGTCAGTTTCCATGAGCTCCAATTTCTAGCTATGTTTTTCCTGCTACAGATTTCAACTTTTATGGCTTTATGGTCTGAGAAGATGCTTTGCATTAATTTAATGACATGGATTTTGCCGAGAACTGCTTTATGTCCTAACATATGGTCTATTCTGGAGACTGTTCCGTGTGCACTGGAGAAGAAGATGTAGTTGTCCACTAATGGATAGAAAGTTCTGTATATGTCAATGAGGTCTAGTTGAATAATTGTGGCAATAATGCCTTCTGTGTCTTTATTGAGCTTTTTTCTAGACGATCTGTCCAATATTGAGATTGGAGTGTTGAAGTCTCCCACTATTATTGTGGAGTGTTCTATCTCCTTTTTGAGTGTTGTCAGTGTTTCTTCAATGTATTTATGTGCTCTAATATTAGGTGCATAAATACTTAATATTGTTATGTTCGGTTTGTGTATTGAACCTTTCACCAACAAATAGTGTCCATCCTTGTCTACAATGGTAGATTTTACATTCAAATCTATTGTATCTGAGATTAGAGTTTCCAACCCTGCTCTTCTTTGTTCATTGTTAGCTTGGTATATATTCTTCCATCCTTTAATTTTCAGTTTGTTCATGTCTTTAAGTCTAAGGAGACTTTCTTGTAGGCATCATACGTATGGGTTGTATCTTTTGATCCAAGATGTCACTTTACTGGAGCATTCAGTCCATTCACATTCAGTGTGATTATTGACAGGTATGTGTTCAGTGCTGCCATTGTGATATGTTTAGTTTTGTGTTGATTTTTTTGTCTGTTGTTCTTATTAATCTATTCTGGGACATTCTTCTTTGTGGTTTGATTTTTCAACTTTTTAGGGTTGGTTTTGTGGTTGTTGTGACTCCTGTATTATGTTTCTTGATTTGGTATGTTTCATTTTTATTGTGCTTTATGGCTGTCCCTATGATCCCCCTTAATAAACTGTGTATAAACATAATTTCAATTACTACCATTCTTATAAAATTCCTGTCCATCTGGAAGGACTGTAACGACTGTAGTACATCCCTCTTTTTAATATGATGACATTATAGTTTTCATGATATGATCTCTGGATTATTTCTTTCACTATTACATCTTTGAGTTTGGAGCCTTCCCTAACTGAGTAGGATCCTAGGTGATGTGTCTTATATTTGCTTCTAAAATATAAAGTTAGTGGTTTTATTCTTCTAATCCAAGAGATTCAGTGTTTCACGTAGCTTTGATTTGGTTTTTACAAAATCTCTGAGTTTCTGTTTATCTCCGACTGTTTTAATCATTTTCGTATTTGAAAGTTACTTTGACTTGATGGCACTTGGCTTGGCTTTGCATTACATATAATTTTTGGTTGGAAGTTCTTCTCTTTCAAGGCTTTGAATGTGTTATACCACTGTCTCCATGCCAGCATCACTTCTGCTGAGAATTCTGACAAAAGCCTACGGGGTTTCCCTCTGAATGTCAGCTTTGCTTCGAGTCATGCTACCTTTAAGAGTTTCTGCTTATGTTACATTTTGTGAAGCTTGCTTAGAATATGTCTTGGAGTCTTTCTTTTGAGATCTGTATTCAGTGGCATTCAATACATATCTTGTATATCTAAGTTTCCTTGTTTCATAATTTCTCGAACTTTCCTGTCAACAGCTCAGCAACAATACTCTCTGTGTTCTCAGCTGTCTCATCCTATTCAGCAACTCCAGTGAATCAGGGATTACTCCTCTTTATAGAGTTCCACATGCTTCTTAAGTCTTCTTCATTTTTCTTGTTTTTTTTTCTGATTTCTCCTCATAGATGCTGGAGTCACTAGCTCTGCCTTCCAAATCAGAAAGTCTGTTTTCCATTTGTTCCATTCTGTTTTCTTTGAATTGAAGTTTTTATGTCTTTGATTTTGTTCTTGGCCTGTTAGATTTCAGAGTACTAATGTTCCATCAGATTTAACAGCTTTAATTTTTCATTTTGCTCTGCTGCATTTTGTATAATGTCTAGGAGGGCTCTCTATATAATCCTTTTGTATTCACCTTCTGATAGTTACAGGAACGCTTCTTCATCTGAGAAGTTCTGAGGTGGTTTTCTTTGGGGGCCTTCTGAAGCCATGGATGATTTCTTGGTTACAGTATTCTCCAGTGTTTTTTACTTTTGGGGCATCATGTGAGTCAGTAGAGGCTGAGAGAGATGCTGTGAGGATGGACCACAGTTGTTTCTCTAGGCCATCTTAAAATGAGAGGTAAAGAGTATCTGACAGCTTCCTAAGTCAGTCAGGTTTTCAGGTGTATAGGTTCCTCTTCCCAGCTGGCAAAGTAAGCACCTCTATATAGAACCCCAGTTGTTATAAACTAGCTCAGAACACAGAAAGGCTACTGCCCTGCTTACCTCTGCTGTTGGGCCCCAGCTGTAGGTGACACTCTGTCAAATACTGCTTTTCTGCTGGAAAAGAGGTCTCCTCTGGGCAGGTGCTGCCTCCTAGACAAGGAATTAGTTCCAGCTGAGGCTTCCTTGTGAGTAATCTGCCTCCCGGTGCACAAGCTGTCCAGCTGGCTGGGACTAGGCTACTCTATGGCAGAGAGGCCAAAGGTGCCGAGATGCACAGAATCCATAGCCTCTGTTGCCAGGCCTCAGCCATAGGTGGCACTGCATAAAATACTGCTTTTCTGCTGGAAAAGAGCTCTTCCCTGGGCAGGCACTGCCTCCCTGCCTAGAAACTAAATCCAGCTGGGGCTTCTGTATGGGTGTATCCAACTCCCAATGGATCAAGATGGTGTCCTGCACAAGCTTGCCACCACCTCAGTACCGGCTACTATGTGACGGAGGCAGAAGGAGAGACCAAAGGTGCCAAGATGTACAGAGACCAAAGTCAGGCTCTCAAAATATGGCAATTTCACTTGCCATTCCCACCAGCAGTGTGTCTGAAATTGGTGGCTAGTCAAGTACAATCTCCACCTGCTGGCTAAGACAGAGGAAAAAAAAAAAATAAAACGGTGAGTTACCTTCTGTCCTTGCAAGTGCATGCTTGCCAAGAGTGGGGTCAGTGCAAGAGAGGAGCTTTTGTGTTCAGTGGTAGGAAGTCCAAATTAATAGCCCTATGCTGTGTCCTAGGGCTCACTAGGTGACCAAGAAGGCTCTGTTTAATTATCAATTCAGGTCTTGGTTTGCAGAGGGATTTAGGACGATGTGTGTTTAGTCCACCATCTTGACTCTGCCTCTTTAATCACACTTTTTATATTTCAGATAGTTGTATAAGATTCCTCGGGTCCTCTTACTAATGTGACCTGGTTTATCGTTGTTGCCAGAATAATAGTATTGTGACCGTGTAAGTTTATATTCTGAAATCAGAAATAACTAACCAAAAATTTAAATAAGTTATGATACATCACAGTATTCTATTAAGAAATAAGAATAACATTAAAAATGCTAAATAGTGATTAAGCTTATTTTCAATATACTGGTTTTTATTTAACTCAGTTAAGTTAAAGATTGCATTTAATTAAACAAATCTCTATTAGTTACATATATTTCTTTTGTTGCATCTAATTAATTGTAATCCATTGTTAGAATTCATTTTTCTTTGGAGGATAAAATTTAGGTATTATGAGAATAAAAACACTCTCTGTTTTCTATACTGTTTTTGCCACCTGAATAACTTCCTTAGTTAAAATACTATTAGCTAAGATAATTTAGAAGCAATCTTTAAATCAATATTTGAGCACTTCATTTTTTCAGTATTGGAAAACTGCATTTTCATGGCAATCTCAGGCAGTCAGATTGCCCTTTAGATATGCCTTTTGGGACATGTAAAGGTCATTTTGGTGTCTCTGTTTGTATCTGTGTATCTATATCTGGGTATGTAAACACATAAGATACGTGTGCATATGCATGTGTACGTATATACTTATACATGTAATCATCAATATATTATATGCAAATTTACTGTTTGTAAATGCCAAATTTTATGAGCTGCTGTTTTTGAAATATTTTGATTTTGAGACTTAAGCCCTAAATCACCTGTGCTGCCAGGTTTCAAAGTCATTCAGTGGCACTCTCAATTCATAAAGGACTAGGCAACAGGGAAATAAAGTATATTAAGACAGTCAGCAGGCTGTAGGGTATAGAACACAATAGGGAATTGAAAATAAGTGGGCAAACAAAACACATGCACACGCATAAAAATTTGGTGAGGAAAAGACAAAATATATAGTGGGAGAAGACATATGCAAGAGGAAACAAAAATTACCACAGGCAGACTTTAGCAGAATCACTGAAGGAATGTTTGCATGAGGATATTAAATCAGCCAGAGAGACCTGATCTCCAGGGCTTCTTGGTAAGCACAGCAGTGCAGATACACTGATCAGGTATGGCACTGCCAGAGGACTCAGATCTCATAGGATGTGTGATGACTGCAGAAACAATGAAGAAAGAATCCTGCTGCAATCCAGAAAATGTGCCCGAACAGCTTTATGACAGGTATGCAGTATGCAGTCCGGCTGTTTGGTCTCGAGTGTAATTGCAGACTGTGTTTTACATCAGCATGTCAACAGTGCACTGGCATTAGCAGTCCCCATTAGGCTTAGCATTTCCAGGTAATCAATTAAAAATAATCAATCTCAAGACTGTCAAAGGTAGATTTGTGTATTTAGTTTCCCCTCAAAATGACGCCAAAAAAATTTTTTTTTTTTTTGGCTGTTTATGGTCTGATTGAGCAGCATCTATACGGGGACCAGCAAGGATGACACTCGTCAGTGAAATCAAAATCTGTGCGCATTCATGCTTTTCTAATGGTTAGCTTTAGTTTTTATCTGGTTTACCAATAAATGAGTTTTATGACGGCCCTGACAGGGATTGTAACAGGCGGCCCCAGATGGAGCAGAAGAGAAGTGTGGAGCAGAACTCAACTTCAGATCAAAAGGCCAGACTTAATGATATGACAGAGACTGGAGGAACCCCTGAAGCCATGGCCCTTGGACACTCTGTTAACCCAGAACTAAAACCATTCCCCAAACCCATTCTTTGGGCAATGACTAGACTGGACTATATAAAACATAAAATAATGCTCCTGAAGAGTACGCTTCCTACTGCAAGCAGGTACATGAGACCAAATGGGTGGCTCCTGTCCAGAGGCAGGATGAGAAGACAAGAAGGGACAGGAGAAGGCTGGATGGACACAGAAACCTGGGTGGCAAGGGGGAGTGTGCTTTCACGTTACAGGGATTGCAGCTAGTGTCATGTAACACTATGTGCATAAATTTTTATATGATAAATTAACTTGATCTGTAAACTTTCACCTAAAACACAATAAAAATAATAGTAATAATTGAGTTTAAGCTCAAAATTATACCTTATTTTGTTTATATTCTCCCGTTTGGTTGTTGTCCTTACAGTTGAGTTATGATTGTTTGTAAATACATGTATATATATTTACATATTCATATCTTCATGTTACAATTATTATATTATTAGGTGCCATCAAGTTAATTTTTGACTCATGGCAATCACATATGACTGAGCAGAAATATCCCTTTTAGTTTTCTAGGCTACAATCTTTATAGAAACTGTTTGCTAGGTTTTTCTGCCCTGGGAGTAGGTTAGTGGGTTTAAACTGTTCGTCTTTTGATTAGTAGTGGAGAACTTATCCATTGTGTTATCAGGTCTCTTTTATCTAGTACTACAGCCTATTCTGTAGAAAATATGACCTATGCAAAACAAATGTATTTTTTCATAAAGATTGTATATTTAAAAGTTTTCACTTGATTTACTTACATAGGCATTTTCTTTTTCTTTTTCCAAATCTAGGTAACTAGTTAAGTAAAAAACCCTCTATGTTATCTAATGAGTACAAATGACACTGCTAACAACTAACCTAGCTGAAAGTTAACCAGTAACTGCCTTTTCCCACATGTAGGTTCTTTATCATTGTGAGTTTTGCAAATATTTTCCTTTTGGAGTTCTTCCAATTCCTTCAGTATGTTTTCATGCTAACTAATTTTACTTGGATAACTAGGAAAAATGTGATATATGCTTTATCAAGTTTTGTTGGCTGTGTGTGTTGTAGTATTGGTGATAGAAAGAAAACATAAGGGAAGGTTTCTTTATTCCCCTGGGATCTCTGAAGTCACTAGACATATCAACAACTGCTGTAAACAGACTTTGATTCTATCTGACCTTGAGATCCCAAATCAGGCTATTTATGACTTCATCCTTGAGAAAATACCAACAGATCTCACTTTTCCAGAGTTTCTCATTGTTGCAGTCCAGTATTTCTAAAATTCTGTGAGAGTTATTCACTACTGACATTGTTACTATGAAGCAAATCCATTGCCGTTGAGTCGCTTCTGACTCATAGCAACCCTACAGGGCAAAGCAGAACTGACCCATACAGTTTCCAAAAACTGCGTGGGGGATTTGAACTGCCAGCTTTGTGGTTAACAGCTGTAGCACTTAACCACTAGCCACCACGGTTTCCATTGCTACTATAATGTTCCTGATATTCATAAAATCTCTCCTTAAATTTAACCCTAACAATAATGTGTCTAAATATTTGGTAAGCAAGTTATCTTAAAAAACTCATGAAAGTATATTCTGTATGGATTAGGTAGATCAACTGCTGAAGGGGAAACTTGAGAAAAAAAAAAATGGAAAGAGCATTGAACCAAGCACAAACACTTGTGTTCAAGTGGCAAAATATTGAATTTCTATGTCAATTTCAGTTTTCTGAAGTGAAATGTGAATGTTCATGCCTCAATAACCTAAGAGTTTTAAGAATTCATAAGGTGCATGAGGAAGGTAACTGTAGTTAAATGTTAGTTTCTTTTTCTCAGTAGGCTGACAGTCGTGCTGATTTCTGAATTCTGTAACTGTGGCACAACTTGATAACTTTTTCCTGGTATAACAATAAACATCAAAACATTAAAAAAAATGTTTTATGCTGTGCTTTTTCTGCAAGTGTCTATAATTGTAATAGTAGGCTTTTTTTTTTAATTTCTTAAGCATAGTAGTTTTATGAAACTGAAAATATGTTTAAATTCCCTACCAGCTAATTCACACATTAATTAGGAATTATGACAGCTATTATTTTGACAAGGAAAACATTGGTGGCATGGTGGCTAAGTGTAACAAATGCAAACCAAAAGTTAGGCAGTTCAAATGAATCAGGTATTCTTTGAAAATTTGATGAGGCAGTTCTGCTCTGTCCTGTAGGGTTGCTGTGAGTCAGGCTCAACTGGATGGCAACAGGTTTGCTTTTTATTTTAGTTCATTCTTTGACAGGGGCATTAGATAAGACACTGGAATATGACTCTATTTTTTATACAGTATTATGTTTTCATAAAAAGTTATGCTTCTATCTATAGCAACAGGAGAAAAGCTCATTTCCTCTAAGGTTATTTGGTGTCATACATGTTTATTTCACTATCAGTGTATGATTTTCTGCACTATTTTCTTTATTTAAAATGAAAAAGAAAACCAAACTTGTTACTGTCAAGTGGATTCTGACTCAAAGCAATCATGCAGGACAGAATAGAATTGCCCCATACTGTTTCCAGGAAGTGGCCAGCGGATTGGAACTGTTGACCTTTCTTTTTTGACAGTCAATCTGTTAACTGCTGCTCTGCCAGTACTCTTTTCTTTACTTAAAACCAAACCAAACCTGTTGTCATCAAGCCCATCCCGATTTATAATGACTGTGCAGACCAACTGCCCCATAGTTTTCCATGGAATGCTTGGTGGATTTGAACTACTAACATTTTGGTTAGCACCCACCGCTCTTAACCACTAACCCACTAGGGTCAAAGTCAATAGAAATATGTATTATTTTCTGTTATTAAATCATTCTTCCCTTAACAATTAGAAGAAGAGAACAGGTATTTGTGGAGCAGCAAACACAGCTATACTCACTTATTATTCTTACATTAAAGGTCCACAGAGCTAACACATTTCTTGAGTGATTAGGAATGCATAGACCCAGAAACTTGTGATAATTAATAATCTTCCTGATTTTCACTGTAATTTAGGATATTGTTAATGTAATTAAAAGGATTTTGAATCATCTCATAACTCTACAAAATTGTTATTTAAAATAATGTTTTTAATGTATGTGTTTTCAGTATTAGAATGCATGCTCAATAACTGAATATGCTCATATTTTTGGTTGGTATATATGGATTTTTTAGAAATATGATCAGTAATACAAGTTCCCAAGAGCACACCAGTCTGTGGTGTGGCAATATTCAAATGAGAACTAAATGACTAATTTATTGCGAGTACTTGTCCGCTAGCTTATATGGGGAATCTCTAGTTTTCCAAATATAATGCACAAAACCCCAAACAACCCCATCAGGGGTCCCTAACTGTCACACAGCAAAGTCACAATTATATTAACAATTCTTATCTTTTAGAAATAGAGGGAAAAATAGCAAAAATTCACAAAACTAATGCAACCAGAAAGGATCATTCAATAGAATGTTCAAACTGAACGCTTAAGAGGAGGCTCCACCTCCCGTCTGCTGAACTTCAGGCATTTCAGAAAGGCTCTATCTTGATGCTAAATGTGTCACAACTGACATGATGCCTCCATGATGAGTGTCAATCCCTCAGGCGCTCCTTAGACACTCTGGGACAGTTCTACTCTGTTCTATAGGGTCACTGTGATTTTGAATCAACTCCAAAGCAGGGAGTTTGGTTTGGTATGAGCTTCAGTGGCATCAAAAGCAGTAGTGTTCCTATAGGGCCTCTGTGAGTGGGAATCGACTTTGCTCCAGTGGGTTTGGTTTTTTGTTTTGTTTTGTTTTGTGTACCATAACACCAATAGTAATGAAAGGAATATGATATTTAACACTTGTGATTTCTAAACTTTCTTCTCCAAGAGATTACTGCTGTCAGGTTTGTAACTAAATTAAAACTCTATCGTGACTGACTCAGGCACTACAGGCTTAGTTTTTGGATTAGTAATATCTTAAGAGTCCTCATGGTGCAGTGGGGAAGAGCCTTAGTGTTATCCAAAAAGTCGACAGCTGAAATTCACTTACCATTCCTTGGAAACTCTAAGTGCAGTTCTACTCTGCCCTATAGAGTTGCTATGAGTCCCTGGCAACCAGATTAGTGCTTCTTAAAGGGGCCTTAGTGGTGCAGTGCTTTAAGGTTCTCAGCTGCTAGCCAGGTAGGTTGGAACCCAGCAGCTGTTCTGTGAAAGAAAGATGTAGCAGCTTCCTTCCTTCAAGATTTACAGCCTTGGAAACCCTGTGGAAGAGTTTTACCCTGTCCTATAGGATCACTATGAGTCAGAATCAACTCGGTAGCTGTGAAGTTGTTTTTTTGTTTATTACTTCTTGACCATTTTCCCATTCAGAATCATTATCTGAACCATCACATATAAACCCAATCATTTAGATGTTTGCTATTGCTTTATTACTGTTGCTTATAGATACTATTTTTGAAATGTCACATACTTTTTTTTAAACATATATTGGCAAAGTTGTGTTTTGTTAATTAATTTCCCAAGCCACAACAACATTTCTGTAGGATGTTATAACTGATACTGGATCTTATGAATATCATAATCTATTACTTTAATATAATATTTAAAGTATGGAGTTTTGTGATGCTAATCCATATTAATTGATAGTTGGTGTGCAGTCAAATTCCAGAGTGACATTTAAATAAGTTACAGACTAAAATATTATTTTAACATCATAAAGCATTTTCTCAAATGTGGTTAGAAATTCACAAGGACATTTTACAAGTTTCAATTACTGAAAGTTTTCCTTATCTTTGTACCTTATTCAAAAAAATTAGTATTAAAAATGGCATCATGGAAATCAACTTTTTAAAAAGTCATCTACTTTGGCCTCATCATATTACTGTAAAATGACTGTATCCTGTTTGCTAAAACATTTAGCATGATGTATAGAACATAGATTAGGTGTTCTTAGCAATCATGAAAAGTTATTTTAGTGTTTTATTACAACTTTATATTTTATTTAAGTCAATTCTTTCTTTTGTCAATATTAAGGCTAACTTAAGTGTAAGCTAAAAATCAGTTAATATTACCATTAAAAAAAACATATTCCACCTAAGTGGTGCATTTCTAAGAAATATTTAATCCAACTTTGATTTGAGTCCTCTGTTTTCACAGATTCCAAAGACAACTCATTTTTCTGTTGTTATTCATTAGTTTAAACACTATGAGAATTATGTTCCTGGTAAGAGTTCTACCATAGCTTGCACAAAGATTTAAAATAGTAATGATTGGCTGTAGCAAAGATTTAATAAAGCATGTTTCACAAATAACTGAAAGTCTGTTAAAAATAAAAAAATTCATCTTAAAAGTGTTGGTGTAATGGAACAATAATCTCTATATGCTTGTTATGTATCATTTTTAATTTATTTAAATGAAAGAGGTATTGAAACCAGTCACTGACCATTATTTAAATTATTTAAAGCAAAAGCCCTGTAAGGATACCCACAATTTGTTTAAAGCATTCGTGTTGACTGCACTTGAACAGTTTTACTAATCACTTTCCTGAAATGAGTACAATTAGTCTCTATGCCTATAAATTAAACTGAATGCTAAATAAGAATTTTATTTTCCATATTCTACATATTGATACTCATAGCAACCCTATAAATTGGAATCAACTCAACAGAAACGGGTTAGTGTTTTGGTATACTGTGATAGGAAACCTTGGCGATGCGGTAACTGCTATGGCTGCTAATCAAGATACTGGCAGTTCAAATCTATCAGGCACTCCTGAGTAAGTGTGTTGGTAAGTCTACCCTGACCTATAGGGTTGTTATGAGTTGTGAATGCAACAGGTACACATTGATAGGCGGCCTGGTTGCACAGTGGTTAAGAACTTGGTGGCTAATCAAAAAATCAGCAGTTAGAATCCACCACCTTATGTTGGAAACCCTAGGGCACAGTTATATTCTGTCCTATAGGGTTGCTAAAAGAAGCCATTGGCAGCAACAAGTTTCATTCCTGCTTTTACCATTTTTAGGACTGTTTGTAGATATCTACAGTTGTTTCTAACTCAACTTTTCAAAATAACTTAATTCATTTTGAAACGCAGTAAAGACACTGATAAACCAAACCAAAACTTTGTTCCATGAAGTTAATTCTGACTCATTACTGCCTTGTAAAACAGAGAGGAGCCACCCTATAGCATTTCCAAGTCTGTGTAGATAATTAAAATTATTTACCAAAATAATTAAAATAGGCAAAGATAACATGGAGTACATAAAAGACACATAATTCAGAAATTGTTAAGGTGCATTCATCTAAACCAAAGGCCAGCAAACATTTTTCTATAAGGAGTCACCTAGTAAGACCATAAGGGAGAGCTGTACAACTACTCAAGTCTTTTGCTATAGAACAAAATCAGTCATAAACAATAATATATAAATGAGTAAGTAAGGTTTTGTCCCAATAAAGCATCATTTATATATAAGGGCCTATGATGGATTGTCTCTCTTAACACAATTCCAGGTTCACAAGTTGTGACTAAAGTATTTTTCTAGCTAAAAGTTTTACGAACTGGACACTTGATCAGGATTATTCATATTTAGCCCAGATGTGTGATAAGATGAACCATTCCATATATGATTAGGAAGGGCAACCGCAGGCTCTCTCTATAAATATAATTTGTAAGAATTAAGAAAAAAAATTTTAAGGGGAGGAGGACTACAGGGCAGGTAAAAGGATGTAAAACTATCAGAACACTATTACTAATAAATATATTTAAAAAGCCTTTACTCAGACATTCAAATTTCACTCTAATATTTATGTCATTGAGTAAACATCAATCAATAAAGTTACTTTGAATTGTAATGTATATATGTGTAATATCAGATGTAAGTACATTCATAGGTGTGTATATAATTATCTATATTCGTGTATTAGTCCTAGTTAAACTTGATGCCAGGGATATATTGATACCTATCTATGCTCGCACATTATCCAAAATTTAATTCTGTTTTCATTAGTATCTGGGGATAATCTATGTATGATATGTAAGTTACTAAGATGGATTCCTATTTTCCTGGCACTGAAAATATAAACAAGAAATGTGAACTCCTCATTACATCTATAATTGTTAGGCATAATACTAAGGCAAATCAACACCCTGTATTATGAAACTCATATTGGATTTCCATGTGTATTTTAAAGTGCTGGGAATGATGCAGTTTTCTGAATTATTCACGCATAATCGCTCCAGAGGATTACATTTAAGCATGATGGGAAGGCATCTTAAAGCAGGCAGCCTTGGAAAATCTTGTGCTTAGTCGATACTCAGAATACATTAGGGATGATGATAACCTAACTCTCATGACCTAAATGTGTTTGGTGAAGATGATGAGGTCTTCACATGCCTCAGATAGGCATTTAATTATCGTTTTCTTCGCTTACTCGTTATTAAAGGAATATACATTAGAAAAAAAAGAAAAAGAAGACTAATTCACTAAGTGGCACTGACTCTAATCAGTTAAAAATGCCTGTCACAGGTATGGCTATCAGAAATAATGGATTAAGGAAAATGAGTCTCTTAAACTAATAATAGAAAATTACTGTTATTACTGCTTATAATCATGGACTATAAAATGAAAGTACATACACTTCTGAATGTAAAAGAGTTAAAGAGATATAAGCAAAATGACAACTAATCTGGAAAAGTATAATTAAATTAGGTCTTATTCTTAAGTCTTTTAGCATGAAAAAACATAATTTCTTGAGTTTAATATAAAACACAAAATATATTAAAAAACTGACTTCTAGAAATACACAAATATGCAGATATAGTCTCATAATAAGTAAAACTAGATGAATATTTTGATATTTACATAATTTTATAGTACTTTTTTTTTTTTTTTTAAATCTTCATTTGTAAACCCTGCCTTCATACTCCCATTAGGTAGGATTTCATTATTCATAGCATCACTGATAAATACAGAGGTGAGTGCAAATTCTCTGATGATTGAAGCCCATGAAAAAGGCATGATGCACGAATGATATTTTGGCAACAACTTGCACACAATTCACTGAGTAAGACTGATAAAAGACAGAGAATACAGGGCCAGATCCTATAGAAATCTATAAATCGGGCTACAATTGTTGGATTTTTATTCCATTTGTGCTATGGTTGTCTCTTAGAAGATGTTAAGCAAGATCACACTAGATGATTTTCACATAAAAATATCACCTTGGGAACTCTCTGGGAAATAGAGTGCCAGGAGGCCAAAAAGGAAGCAGAGAAATCTCCAAGAGAAGGCAATAATTGTGCAGATTCAAGACACTTGTTGAGCACAGGAAAAACAACAACGTTCGTACAAACGAATTGTGAAGGATGACGAAGAAAGCAGACAGCTAAAAAGAAGACCACAGGAGTGAAACTGGCTGCAGGTAGGTAGAAGCAGAGAAATAAAGCTTCAGTTTAACTGACCAATGTGACGCCCAGCAAGAGATTTCCTGGTGGCCAAGTGCATGAGTCTGATGTGTAGGTAATACTCTCCAGGTTAGGAATTAAACTCAAGAGTTGTCAGCATCAAATTGCTATTTAAAGCAAATGACAGAGAGGAAATCAATGATATGCTTACTAAGGAATACTCAGAGTATATTACAGAAACCACTATTAACCCTATATTGTGAAAAGTATTTTTCAATTCCTTTGGTCTAAGTTGTTTCATTTGTTTGCCAAGCCAAGTGCCATCGAGTCGGATCCAACATGAGTTGAATTCGTTTGTTTAGTTGTTTACAATGAGAAGTGGAGGAGGTGGGAAGAACGTATTTTATTTAGTTAAATGCTTTTGTACATTTTTTGCCATGTCGTGCAATATGTACTTCACCACAGCTGTTATTTTTATGAAAATTATTTCAGTCAAATAAAATTATTCCTTAATGATTTTAGAAAATACTATTTACTACACATGTGAACATTATTAAGAGAAAAATTCTACTAGAAGCATACTTTTACAGTTGCTGGGTTGTTGTTAGGTTCCCTTGATCTGGCTCCAACTGGTAGTGATCCTATGTACGAGAGATCTAAATATTGCCCAGTCCTACATCATCCTAATTGCTGTCATGTTTGAGCACACTGTTGTGGCCGCTGTGTCAGTTCATCTCATTAAGGGTCTTCTTCTTCTTGTCTGACTTTCTAATTTATGAAGCATAATGTTTTTCTCAAGGGGCTGATTCCTCCTGATAACAGCTTCAAAGGACTTGAGATGAAATCTTGCCATCCTTACTTCCAAGGAACATTCTGATCATGCTTCTTCTAAGACAGAATTGCTTATTCTTTTGGCAGCCCCTGGTATATTCAACATTCCTTGACAATGCCATAATTCCAAGGTTTCAACTGGTCTTTGGTCTTCTTTATTGCCCTCCTTTCATATGCCTATGAGACAGCCCCCACTGTGGCTTGGGTCAGGTGCCCCTTAGTGATGTGTTTGGTTTTTAACACTGTGGGAGGTCTTTTGCAGCAGATTTATCCAAGGCAATAAGAGGTTTGCTTTCTTGACTGCTGCTTCCAGGAATATTGATTGTGAATCCAAGTAAAATGAAATCCTTGACAAATTCAGTCTTTTCACAGTTTGCCATGATGTTACTTACTGGTCCAGTGGTGGGTATTTTTGTTTCCTTGATGTTGAGGTGCTATCCATAATGAAGGCTGTGGTTTGGGATCTTCATCAGTAAGTGCTTCAAGTCCTCTTTCCTTTCAGCAAGCAACGTTGTGTCATAGACTTAATTCAATGTGTTAATGAGTGTTCCCCCCAAAGTTAATACCCTGTTCTTCTTCATATAGTTCAGTTTCTTGGATTATTTGCTCAGCATAGAGATTGAATAAGCATGGTGAAAGAATACATCCCTGACACACATCTTTCATGACTTAAAACCAGGTGGTATCCTCTTGCTTTGTCTGAATGACTACCCCTTGATCTATCTGAATGATCTTTAGCAAAAATTTCCTTGTGTTTATAAGGAAATTAAACAACTGAGTTAAGCTTACTTGTTTAATATTATCTCTATTGATTTTGTGTGCCTTTTATTTGATTTCAAACAATTAGTCAAAAATAAAAAGATAGGTGTGTGTGTGTATGTGTGTGCATGTGTGTGTGTGTATGTGCAACAGTGTATACTTATAGACTAAATGTCTTCCATGGAAAACATTATATTGAAGATACTTTATTTTATATTCCTTGAGTTCAGAATTTATGAGAATTTTTGATGGCTTCTTGACAAAGTGTGTCTTTGAGCTCAATGTGGGAAAAAGGAATAATTTATTTAGATAAGTAATTTAATCTCAGGAAAAAATGTTCCACAGTATTTCTAACACTGAATCACTTTCCAAAATGTAAGAAAAGTAGTTGTATTTCTTCATGCCTGACAATCAAAGCTTTCTAAAAGAACAAGTGCTTGTGTATATATTTTAAATACAGTAGCTCACAAGTAGAAGATATTCAAGAATATTTGTTAATTTAACAATATTATTATTTGGTAATAAGTTGTTATCCTAATTTGAATGAATATACTAGTGCCTTCTGTTATGAGTATTCCCTAAATAAATGAATTCTTTTGGTCATGCTTTTCAGTGACTTTGATTCAAATAAGACTTTACCATAGCCATATGTTGAAAGAAAACATATATATGAATAGGTGATAACATTATCTCCAATAATTAACTGAAGGTCTTGCTAAAAAACCAAAGGCAGCTTTCGTATTAATATGACTCTAAGTTCAAATTGGTATATATGTTGACACGAACAAAAGTTTTAAAACTTCAAGTAACAAAGATAGCATATGTAAAAGCATACAAAATACCTAGAGCATAGTAACTACCTAGTAGGATGTTTATTATTAATATTATTTCTATGGGGTGTTGATAATGGTAATGTGCTGTACTTCCCACATTTCATTCTCCTGAGTTTAGGAATAACAGAATTTGGGAAGCATAATTTGCTCTTGTTTTTATTCCTTAAAATTGTCCAGTTTCATCATTTTGCTAAATTTGTGTTGCTGTCCCAGTTGATTTAGTGTGATCAGTTACCTATGTATGTATATGTATATTTTTTTAAAAATCTAGCAGAGAGTCTATACTGATTACATGACAAAAAAGTAAAGTCTAGCTTATTTCTGGGAAAAGAGTCTTTAGATGGCAACAAATGCAATATTATTCCATTTGACAATAAAAATAAAATATTCATAGTACTTCCAAGAACTAATTCAGTTTATATCCTGAAATTCATTTCTGCATATTCAATTTATATTTTAATCTCTCCAAATGGTATGAACTTTCTCAAAATTTGATTTAAGTAAATGCAATTTGGATTAGTTAAACATGAATGATATGAAAGTTGTATACTGTCTCATCCTCTTATGAAATGTTACTTTGTCATATTCTTTTCAGCATTATAAGGTGTATCTGGAAAATGCATGTATGAAGAAAGGAGTAAAACTAAATTTTATTTGTAAAACTACTACCTTTTTTATATACAAGTCAATGAACACTGACACATTAGACTTTTAAATTTTTTTCTCCTCCTCTAATTTTTATTGTGTAAGAGAATAATTTTTGTTTCAGGTGGCAAAATAATAATATTGTTTCAGAAACAGCATCTAGTACTTAATATCTGATGTTCCTGCTCACACTAGCACCATCTACCCATGGAGGATGAGCACCATGTCCTTTTCAACTTCATCAGGAAATATAATCAATGCACATAATTCCTTCTCCGTCAGTTGTGTCAGAATCCACTCATCAGCAATGAGGTTGGTTTGGGGGTTCTTATTATTATTCTTGCTCTCTTTCCTAATCTTGAGAAGTAATATGAAGGAAAAAGGAGCCAAATTATCTCCAACAGCTGAGTAAAACTCTTGTTAAGGGAAAAGCTCATGTGCTTTGATTATACACTTTCAGTTAATTAATACTAAAATTAGCAGTGGGCTAGGGTTCTGCAGAGCACGGAGTAAATAATTTTATTTTAAAATTTATAGATTTTAAGAAAAATGAGGTTACAAAAGTCCCCAAATTCTATCTGTGGAGAACTTGTTGCAGCATGAGGTTGTCTTAAATATTACTCAATATGTTTTTCTGGATAGAAATAAGGAAGGATGTTACTATAGATCTTTTTGTATGTGTGTGTGTGTGTGTGTGTTTTGGTTGTTTTTGATTATTTTGTTTTTAAGTTCAACATAAACCAAAATTTCCTAAGTGCTTCATGCCTCTAGGATAATAATTCTTTCATGTCTACATAGAATGGAATACTATTCTTTTAAATATAAGCAATTCAGAATCCTTCTTGGCACTTTTAAACATGCTGATGGTATTTGAATATTCGTAGTCACTTTCTCTCTGGATATTTAAAAAAAAGGTAATTGACATGCAGAAATACAGCATGAAAGTAAATTTTGTTTTTTAAAAATCTCAATTTGGAGCTTTAAAAATTATATTACTTCTAAAGACAAATGAAAACATTTTAAATTATTACTTTATAGCAGATCATAATTTAATAACATTTAGTCGGATCCAACTTGATGGCACTTGGCTTGGCTTAATATGATTTTATTGCACTTAGTATATAAAGAAAATGTACTGCTCTCATCAAACATAGAACAAAAACTTTCTGACTGATTTAATTAAAATATAATGAAAAAATGTTTTTAGAGTGTTCAGTATAACCACTGTGATGTATCTGCAGGAATATTATTATTGAATGATGTAATAGAGTCAATGGGCAGAAGCTACTTAACAATATTTAGTTTCACTTTTAACCTATACGAAAGAGTTCAAAAAGTTATAAAATTCACCCCACAAAGAGACATACAGGATCTGACATTTAAGTTTGTGAACTTGCCACCACACACATTGGCAGCACTGTACAAACAACTCAGTAAGGTTTCATAACTTTGGTATATCAGTGTCTCACAGCTGGATTCATGTTGATGTGTGGTGGTGTCTTGCTGAGTGGCATTCATTATTTTTGTTGCGTGTTTTTGTGTGCCATCATGAGAATGTTGGAGCTTGAATCAGAGCAATGAACAAACATTAGATTTCCTGTTAAACTTGACAAAAGTGGAAGTGAAATCAGTGACATGTTAGTCCATGTTGATGCCGATAATGGCATGAAGAGAATGGCAGTATACAAATGGGTTAAACGCTTCTCTGAAGGGAGACCAAGTGTCACTGACGAACAGAGGTCATGGTGGATGGTAATAAGCAGAACTGATGAAAACATTGCAAATATTCAACAAATTGTGCATCAGAATCATCAGCTGACTGTGAAGCATAGCAGACCAAGTAAACATTGATAAAGAAACTGAAAATATTGGCATGAGAAAAGTGTGTGCAAAGTGGTCCCAAAGGAGCTCACTGATGAACAGAAGCAAAGGAGAGTCAAAGTTTCCCAAGACCTTTTGTAGAAGGAAGACTATGTTTTAGGCTGTATTGTCACTGATGATGAAACATGGATGTACCAAATACAACCCTGAAACTAAGTGTTAAAGTGTGCAATGGAAGTCAGCCAGTTCTCTACGATGAGAAAACTTCCATCAGTCCAAATTGAGAGTCACAATGATGTTATTGACCCTTTTTTGATATCAGAGGGATTGTTCATTAGGCATTCTCACCAACCAGAAAACAGTTAACCAAGTTTACAGTTTGGAAGTGCTGGAAAGGCTGTGTGAAAATGTTACAAGAGAACGACCTGAACTTTTCACTAACAACTCATGGCTCTTGCCTCACGACAATGTCCTGTGAGCTGGTGCGCACTAGCTCACAGGGCGTTGTCTGTGAGGGAGTTTTTAGCCTGTAAACAAA
Organism: Heterohyrax brucei; assembly: GCA_028571685.1. NCBI lineage: Eukaryota > Metazoa > Chordata > Mammalia > Hyracoidea > Procaviidae > Heterohyrax > Heterohyrax brucei. Next base: position 102,789,728 of record CM053148.1, read on the forward strand.
TAACTGTATTGGAACATCCTCACTACTCACCTGATCTGGCCCCCAGTTACTTTTATCTTTATCAGAAGATGAAGTAAATATTGAAAGGAAGACATTTTGATGACACTCAGGACATCTAGGGTAATATGACATAATCCCAAATCAAACTGAATTGAATCATAACTTTATTATTTTCTATTTTTAACTACATAATTTACTTAAAAATGGATCTTGTTTATGCCATTTATAGATCTGGTACAGATTACCATAAAGTTATTTTATGGAATTAGTATTATTGTATTTCACTATTATTCAATCTCCCTGGTTTAGAGCTCAGGCTGCTAACAAAAGGGTCTACAGTTTGAATCCTCTCCCTATGAGCAAGTTCTATTCTGTCTTGTAGTGGCACTATAAGTCAGAATCAACTTGACCACATTGTTTCTTAAGGTCGAAAGGATAAGCGAAGTAGTATAGGACCAGGTAGCATTCTGTTCTGTCATACTTAAAGTTGCCATAAGTCAGAGCCCACTCTTAAGCCAACTAACAACTGCATGCAGTTTTGGGGGAGTCAGTGAAGGATTTGAGGAGAATGTGTAAGTTGGAAACACTGGTTGCGTAGTGGTTAACTGTTTCATCTGCTCACCAAAAGGCTGCCAGTTCAAATCCACCAACCGTTCCTTAGAAGCTCTGTGGGGGAGTTCTTCTCTGTCATATAAGATATTCCTTATTCATGTTTCTCCTGGACTCTATTCTTTGTCACCTAATATTTAGTCTTTTTCATCGTATGTTTGAATGGAATAGTTCTTTCCATATCAGCTATTCACAGAAGTACTTTGTGAAGAATATAGTAGAAAAACGAATAAAATTAGCTGACATTTTCTTCTTTAGCAATGAAATTAATAGATGATGCTGAGTTTTGTAAATGAATGCCTGATGATTCCCCTTCCAAATGTCAAACATCAGTGTCTTGCATTGTACTGCTGGACCCAACATTATGCTCAACAAATATTTGTTAAGTAGCTGAATAACTTGGTAGCTACAAGATATTATGTCAACCCTTGTGTGTTTTGTTTGTTTTGTGGGGGAGGTCATGGTTTTCTTTACAATCCTATACCCTGATAGATTATTTTTCTAAAATATTTAAAGTTTACTCCCTTCCCCCATAGTGTCCAACAAGGCTTAGAGAGAGCTCTGCAGTGAGCACTATACCGCACTCTTGTTTTAAACAAGTGGTTATTTACAGGAACCCTGGTGGCACAGCGGTGAAGCTATTTGCTGATAACTGAACGGTCAGGGGTTCTAAACCACCAGCTGCTCTGCAGGTGAAAAAAATGTGGTAGTTTGCTTCTGCAAATATTTACTGCCTTAAAACCCTATGCGGGCACTTCTACTGTGTCCTTTAGGGTCACTGTGAGTTGGGATGTACTCAACAGCAGCTGGTTTTCTTTGTTTTCTTGAGGGAGGGGATTGGTTTCCGAATCGTTTGCTTTCTCCCTCAGGGTGTGACACCTGCTTCCTAGAATCAGTGATTTATCACTTGTACCAAATACTTGCACCCTCTCTGGGTGCCTCCATCAACCTAGTCTTATTAAAGTTCCGAGCTCCACTGAGGAGTTCAATAATGAGCAGTTTCTATATTTGTCAGAAATGTCGTAATGATAATTACGTTTCTGAACTCTCTTTCACATTTATGCTTTTTCATTAGGTTTCAGAGAGAAAAAAAGGAGCATAATTACTCTGTAATTAAAAGCCTGAAGTCTGTAATCAGCATTGAAAACATTTCTCAGTCCTTGCGCTTAATAGAATCTAGCAGACCGGGGCTTAAACAGTCATACTCCAGAATAGGTCTCTCGGGAACTTGCAGAAGACAGAACTTGCTACTTATTAGTACTTCTTCTTGTTGAAGACTACATTCAATAAAATTGAGAATGTGTTATGGAAAGTATAATTGGCACACAGGAATTTGTGGGTATCAAACACCAGAAAATCCATTTCTTTCTATGGGTAGTCCCTTGGGGGTAAGAGTCACATTTCATTCATACGAACATTCCCTTCTGCTCTGGGCCAAACAACTTTATAACAAATACTCAGAAAACATTTAAATTTGATTTTGGCAAATGTTTATTGTTCCAAAAACATTGAAGATTGTTCACAGCATCATCCTGATAGAAGTGCTGGAAACTGTCGAAACACCAATAGCCAAGTGCCGTCGAGTCAGATCCGTAAAACACCAGTACACTCCCAATTGTATTACAGCAGCATGTTTCTGAATTGGTTTTATCTGCTCAAGGAGAAGAGCATCATCTAGTATCTTCTCTTCGGAAGGAATCTGTTTAAAGCTCTAGAGCCCACAGAGAGCACACATCCCAGACAAGGCTGCTGTCAAGTCTTGATCCCCCTGAGTTTACAGTACGTTTCTGCTATTTAGCTGCCCTTTTCACTTTACGCCCTGAGACCGAGGAAATGGCTGCCCTGAATCTTTATTTTAACCTTCATATAATGCAATAGAAAATTACTAAATATATATAATTATATGTTTTCCCTCCATGTGTAAAACTTTGCTTGGGAACTTGGGAAAAATGTGGATGCAAACTTTTTAGGAAGTATTTAACGTATACAGCATAATCTATTATCTCTGCAGAACTTAATAAAAGCATGATTGTATGACTCACCACTTAAAGTGAAAAATCAAAGTGGGCCTGATTTATCTTTCATAAATACAAAGTGACACCTCAACAAATTTTTGATAATCTTTTTAACACCTTTTGTGGCTATACTAGTTGTCAGTTTGAGTAAATATTACATGTTATTTGAAAAAGAATAGCTTTGTTATAATTCCTAATGCATAATTACACAAGGGCACAGGCATACAACAAATAATGTATTTTTCTGAAATAACTTGCACCTTCCATGGCTGTTTGCTAGCCACTTCCCTCTTGTGTTATGTCCCACACCCTGCCTTATTGCTTTTCCATTTCTGTTTTCTGTTAGGGTGATAGTATTTATTCACTCGCCACAGTTCCCAATCAGTTAGAATGTGTTATTTATTTCTGTAACTTTAGTGAAAGTCATTAACTTTTATCATGTATATTTAGCTTCACGGAGACACAATTAAATTAATATGTCCCCTAGATAAATAAATTGTGTTTATCCATGAAATATTTGTTGATAGCTTACATGTATGTCATTTGCACAGATGGCTATTCAAATTTTTAGTTCACTTTTGAAGTCCATTATACTTACTGTAATGTCTCATTGCTTATTATTTTATACAATTGTATTTGGGAATAACATATCATTTACAATATTTTTATTACATTTCTAGAAAATAATTTGAAATACAGTTTTGGAATCTGCTCCGTTTGTCCTTTTCTATTCTGTAGAGATATCAATAAAAATGTTAGATGTCCCATTTCTACCTGCTACGTATAGTCTTTCTCTCCAAGCTTAATTTTAATCTTTACATTTCCCTTTGTTGAGTCACTATGAGCAGGAATGAACTTGAACTTGACAGCAATGAGTTTTTTTTTCTTCGTTCAGTTCTATCATAGACTTACCTGTGTGTTTACTAATATTGATCCTATTTGTCCTACTTTATTTATATATTTTTTAAGCATAAAAAGGATTATGGACTTGGCACAAGACCAGGCATGGTTTCGTTCTGTTGTTCATAAGGTCGCTACGAGTTGGAACCGGCTCGACAGCGCGTAACGATAACAACTTTATTTTTACTTTATGAACTTTTTTTTAATTCCTATTTTCTAAATCTTGTCACATCATGTCTTAACTCCTTCAATTATAGTATCACATATCACCTGAGATTTTGTATGTCGGCTATGAGCATTTTAGTATTTTTCATTAAGGTTTTGACAGTGCATCTGGCCACAAAATTTACCAATCCTTTTCCATATCTATGTCTTCATTTTATATATGTATTAAATAATATTGTATTTGTATATTTATAATGGAAACCTTGGTGGCACAGTGGATAAGTGCTACCTATGCTAACAAAAAGGTTGGCAGTTCAAATCCACCATGCTGTCCTTAGAACGTCTATTGGGCAGTTCTGCTCTGATCTATAGGTTCGCTATGAGTCAGAATCAACTCGATGGCAGTGAGTTTGGGTTTTTTTTTAACATACTTATAATAGCATATTTATGTTTATGATAGTATATGGCAATTCATTTCTGCATTCATAATAATAATATTTATATAAATCTACTAGTTGTTTTTAACGTTAAGTGATAGTAATTTTTCCAAAACAGCTTTTTGCAGCTGACTCACATTTAGAAAGAACCAGGCAGAGACTCAGGCAAAGATCAGTTCTCCTTGGTTTGTGACATTACCCCCAAAAGATGAATGTTTGCTCAGTATATGAACGCTTTAGCTTTAAATTTTACTAAATAAAGAAAGAATACTAGCTTCATGCCTTCTCATTATTGATTTGCTTTCTTCCACAGTCTATGACACACAGCTTTCTACAAAAATACCATACCTACAGCTCTTGTCAAATTAAAAACTGATATTGTTCTTCACAGAAATTTAGCACTAACTTTGACTTTTAAAGCTCTGCAATACAGTATTGTTTTCCTTGATTACTGATGTTTTTATTCTTCCTTAAATTTTGTGCTCAAGTTTAATGCCTCCTGGGTGAGATTGTTACATGTCCCTTCAGGACACGGCAGTCATGCGCCTCTTCACTAAACAACTATTTCATCATCTCTGTTCTTCTGACATTGCATAAAAGATCTGCAGCATAGGGCTACTCTATTAGTTACGTCTCTTCACAATAACTGATAATCACTTCACTTGGCCATCTTGCCTCTTGCTTGTCACTGGGTTGAGGATATTGTTTGCAATGGCATTTCTTATTCCTCTTCTCCTTGGGATAGCATCTTAGTGAAGAGAGTAGAATAAAATGTTATGACTTCACTTTTTTTAAATACACATCATATTTTACTTACCAAGTTCAGTTATTTTCTCAGTATTTCCTCTATTAGCACAAGATTAGCATATTTTCTTACCATGCTAAACTGTGACTTATTTTCACATTCAATCCAAGTTTTAATTTAATAAATGGCTTGAAAATATATTCTGAAAGCATTTCTTCCATTCCTAATTATCATCTCAGAAGATAATTTTGTATTATTATCAGTACGTAGTAGAACAAAGAAGTGACTGCTATCATTTTGTTATTTGGACGGTAAGATTCTAGGAAAGCATACTTACTAATGCATTAAACTTTTGAAATTCTCATTTTATAAGTCATCTTGATTATAAATATAAACATGTGGTAACAGTTACAGGATGGTCGTATGATGCAAAGGATACCTTTATTGATATTTTTAAGATTATCTTTCTGAAATGAGAATGTCAAATAAGTTGTCTTACAGTGTATGCTAAACTTTGACAATAAAGTTATTGGTTTTAAAGCCTACATTATGTTGCTTCTTCTTTATGAAATATATTACAGAATCCAACAGTCAGATCAGCAGAGAATAAAAATATTACTGTTATTATTGATGATAAAGAGATTAATTGTAATAATGTGAAGCAAATTTCAAAGCAAAATGTATGAATTATTTTATTTTAGGCATAGTTGAAGCTAGTAAAATAAGTAATTGTGTGTATGTAGAAGAGAAACAGATTAGTCTATATTATATTTATAAAGAGATCAAGTTGTTCCAAACAAATTAGACTGAAGAAAGAACATCATGAGCCATTAAGAGAGTAGATGCATGTACATACTCATGCTCTGTGACTCACCAGAAGAAACCAAGAATGAAACATGAAGTTGTGGAAAATTTGCTCATGGCAAGAATGATTGTTAACAATTTTCTGCATGGATATTAACAACGATGCTAAACAATTAGGTTGTCATCCTTTTTCAGTTTCTGACTCTAATTGAAAGTGACGTAGATAAGACACAGTGGGGTAAATGACAAGGTCTATGCCCAGAAATGACCCTGATGTGGGTTTGTTTACCCACCATCTATCTTGTGACAACGGGTTCTTACGTGACTCATGGATCAGTGTAATTATACACCATCTGTGACACAGTAGTGCTCACTATAGAATCCACTGGGAATTTTTTATTTAAACCTATTAATGAAAGGCAGACCTATTAATAAGAAAGATAATAGGGAGGGATATTATATTCTTGTATTCTTGGGGGTATTAGAAGTTCACAAAGTGAAAAAATATCAAATAAAACTTCCCCCGACCTAAAAAAACCCTGCAAAATAAATCTAAACAAAATCCTTAACTTGGTGATCTTTTAGGTACCTTGTTAACTCCTGGAATCAAAAGGACTGATACAAACTTTTTGGGCTACCCACATGAAGCAGGAATATTTAGCGCATCACAAGAATAATTTTCTTAATACTAGCACAAAGTAAGAATATGATAGCAAAAAAAAAAGGAAGATCAAACATTTTTTTCTATTATCGATACGATCCAAACCATAAAATCTATATGAAACACATACATACACAAACATATGCACACATATGCTTTTAAAGCAAGGTCAACTAGATATATGACTGATATTATGATCCAGTACTACTAAACGTACAAGAAAATTGTATCAAACCTATAGAAACACCTTAAAAAACAAACAACAAAAAGATTCAGGTTAGATTTGTTGGCAACAGTGTGTGACTTACGTAACTTAGTGTCATTACAGATGTATGTTCTTATCTTGCAATCTACTCTACGTGACACAGGAATGCTCTGATGTTTCATGGTCATTTAATTAAGTATATGTGGATACGCTTCTCATGTATGATACAGATCACTAGGCACCAACAGGAACTCACGTGGTACAAATCTTTCCAAAGTACTTGTACGTCCAGTTTTGTTTGTGGATATTAGGCCAGTAGACTCAGAAGATGTAAAACATATAATGAATTGACTTCAGCAAAACATTTTGCAATCTTAAATCTTCATGTCTGATTTTCAAATGGGCTGAGATAAAAATGTTACTTATTTAGGTTGAATAATTCTAGTTCATTCCTCGCATAAATTTACGGCTATAGTTGTGCGTAAGTTGTATTAAAAAACACCTTTAGAAGAAACCCTGGTGGTGTAAGTGGTTAAGCACCTGAGCTGCAGACCAGAAGGTCAGCAGTTGAGATCCATCAGGTTCTCTTTGGAAACTCTATGGGGCAGTTCTACTCGTCTGTAGGATCACTATGAATCAGAATTGACTCAGTGGCAGTAGGTTTGGTTTTTTGTTTTAGAGCTTTCTCAGTAAAAGATGCACTTTGAAGCAGACAACCTCAACGTTCTGATTTAGAAAGACTGGATTGTATCTAAAACAAAAAACTCGTTGCCATTGAGTCAATTCTTACGCATTGCAACCTTACAGGACAGAGCAGAACCGCCCTACATGACTTCCAAACAGAGCCTGGTAGGTATGAACTGCCTAACTTTTGATTTGCAGCCACAACTCATAACCACTATGCCACATGGTTGGGTTATAGCTATACTGCTTTAAGCAATACATTTCAAAATAGCATATTGCAATTAATTTTTCAGTTTATGGAGATGGTTATTTTTGAAATTGTTCTCATTTTCAAAGTTGTGGTATTTCTTTTTCATTGTTGTTGTTAGGAGCTATTGAGTCATTTCCAACTCATAGTGACCTTGTGTACAACTGATGAAACACTGCCTAGTCCTGCTCTAAGGCCACAGTCTTTTCTATGTTTGACCCCATTGTCACAGCCACTCTGTCAATCCATGTTATCAAGAGCCTTCCTCTTCTTCGTTGACTCTCTGCTTTACCAAGTGTGATGCACTTCTGTAGGGACTCATCCCACCTGAGCACATCTACAATATACATGAAAACAAGTCACAGCGTTCCTGCTTCCAAGGAATGTTCTGCCTGTACCTCTTCCAAAAAATATGTATTCATTCCTCTGGCACTCCATGGTATATTCTATATGTGTTCTTCTGGCAGTTCATGGTATATTCTACACATGCATTCTATTCGTATTCTTCACCAACACCCAAATTCAAAGGAATTGGTTTTATTTTTGGTCTTCTGTATTCATTGTCCAGCCTTTGCATGCATAGAACAGGACTGGAAAAAATGGCTTCAGTTAGGCTCATGTTAGTCCTCAGAGTGACATCTTTGCTTTTCAACAGTATGAAGGGATCTTTTGAAGTACATTTGCTCAAATCATTGTTTGAATGCTGCTTCCACGGGCATTGGCTGTGAATGTAAGTCAAATGAGATCTTGTGACAACTTCAATATTTCCTCCACTTACGATAGAGTTGCTTATTGGTCCAACCGTGAGGACTTTTGCTTTCTTTGTGTTGAGAAAGCATGTTCACTAGGATGCTTAAAATAAGAAAAATGAGACAATAACCACTGTTGGTGGGTAGGTAGGGAGACAGGAACTCTCATATACACTTGTTCCTGAAAGGATTGTAAACAGCACACCCATTTTGGAAAATAATTATGCCAGTTCCTCAAAATGAATTTTCTATGTGATGAAGTAATGGTACTTAGGAGTATGTCACCAATGGTCTTGGTTTCCTGCTGCTGCTGTTACAGAAAGTACTATAAATCTATATTTTCACAATTCCGGGAGCTAAAAGTCCAAATCAGGGTCTTGGTCTTGTTGATTCTTTCTGAGGGGCTTTCTCCTAAGTTCGGGGTGTCTCTGGAAATCTTTGGTGTTTCTTTGTTCTTAAACAAGCCCTTATATGGGATTTGTGTTCTCATCATGTCTGTATCTACTCTGCTCTTTTTCAAATCAGACAAGATTAGGTTTAGAACACTCAAAACCGTTAAGATTTACTAACGTAACAGAAGAAAAACTCTTATTTCCATACAGGATCACATTTACTGGCACAAGATTTAGGATTTTAACACATATTTGGGGTAGCACAATTCAGTTCCTGACACCAATATTAATGAAAACTACTTCTTAAAAATTTGTACTAAAAATTTATAGCAGCATTATTAGTAAAAGCCACAATGTATCTATATGATAGGATATTATTCAGCAATTAAAAAAATGAAGTATTGATATATGCTATGACATGATTGAGCCCAGTAAACATAATGCTTGATGAAATAAGCAGATCATAAATGACCACATTCTGTATGTTTACATCTGCTTAGTGCTGTTGAGTCAATTCTAACTCATACCAATACAGTGCGATGGAGCAAAACTTCTCCATAAGGTTTCCAAGGAGCAGCTTATGACTTCGAACAGCTGACCTTTCAGTTAGTAGTTATAGTTCTTAGTCACTTCTACCAGGGCTCCTGTTTCCATATAAGTGTCTAGAATAGGCGTATCCATACAGATAGAAAGTAGGTTAGCAGTTGCGAGATCTGGGAAGAAGGGAATAATGAGAGCAATTGCTAATGTGCATGTGCTACTTGGGAGGATAATGAAATTAATCTAAAATTAGGAAATAACAAGGATTACATAAGTCTGGCAATAAACTAAGAACAATTTTGGGGAAATGATAAGGGACTTTTAAATCCTGGGTGGACGCCAAGAATTCTATCACTGAACCACCAATGTGTCACATGTGGACCATACACGAAGTTCTCTATGAAGCTCTATGGTGAATATACCTCAGTCCACTTAGGATAGTGCTCAATCTCAAGGCTGAAAAATGTGCAGAGTGGTTCCATAGCTCTGCTGTGTCTGAGAGTCAGTTACACAACTCATCATACCTACGTCTTTGGGATTAGAACATAAGACAGTAATGACATAGTCAGTGACCATACTTCATTTATGGTCATGATCTGAGTACAAAATTGTGAAAAATCATGTAAATCTGCATAAGTCACTCTTTAATTCTTAGCAGTGGTAAACAAGTACATCAATAAATTACTTTTCGTCGATGTTTATTGTGTTGTTAGCTCATGGGGGCCCGAAGCAAAGTAGAATGAAAAGCTGCCCAGTTCTGCACATTTCCCATGTCAGTAAATCTACTCACTTTCTTCATTTCTTGTTATAGCACCTGCTCTGATCTGATTTTGTTTTATTTGTTTTTATATGATCTTTTCCATCTTGTTGACTCTTATCTTCAGCTCCTGAAATGACACCTAGCAAACAATGTGCACACAACTAATGTATACTGAATGCATAAACTGTCATGGGGTCAATCACCAGCTTAATTCTTGTAATCTGAGTCCATGAGATCACGCCAGGATAATCTCCACACTGTCATCTTGCACTGTTTTCATGTGTTTGGTTCTTGAACTTCTCATCTCTGTTACTACCTGTATCATCCTTTATCCATGAGTGAGTTTCTCTCTTTGTCATTACACTGAAGTTGCTTCTCTTGTGTAGTTTGGTTTCTAAAGTTTAAGATGAAATAAAAGCTCATCAACATTACCTTTAAAAATCCCTTACAATTTCTCCAAACTTATGATTTTGTCCATGATGCTAGAGCATAAAGCAATGTGTAGTAAAAAGTATGCATAGTTGTAAAATATTGTTAATTCATGACTCATAATAAAGAGTATGTAGTCGAAATAACCACTTCATAGTATTTTAAATTATGTAAATGGAAGAAAGAAAAATGTTTTGTGAAATTGAAATTATGTAAACTACATATGAACATGACCTAAGTACTGATCAGGACAAGGTTTCCTGGCATAATCCCCAATCCATTTATTGGTACACATTTTTAATATTTCCCTAAGCAATGCTGAGTTGTTGTTCTTCACACTGATATACTACATTGAAATTAAGGCAAGAGCCTACTCTCACCCAGGTTAAATGTATTCTTTAAAATTTCAGATATACTTGAGATCTTGATCATCATAATATCACTACTGAAATAGCTGTTTCCATAGGCTATCACTTTCATTTGATGGATCTTTGAGTGTAACATTTCCATGGGTGCTCTGCGAGAATCCTTTGCAGGACCAGCCTGGATGATACACATGATGATCTACTCAGGATCCCTGCAGATAACCAGCTAATGCTGCTGGAATGTGCTGGACACACTGACTCTTTTCTCTCTGGATAGATTATGTTTCTATCAAATGCATCAGTCTATATAGCGAAGGCATGCATTCTGACCCTGTCTTTTTTTTTAAATTTTTTAAAGTAAATACCTTTCCTTCCCTTCCTACCCTAGTAACCATCAAAGACTATTTTCTTCTGTGTTAAACCTTTTCTTGAGTCCTTACAATAGTGGTTACACACAATATTTCTCCTTTGCAACCAACCCATGTCATTCACCATAATACAATCCAGATTTCTCCATGTTGTGAGATGTTCTCCAAATTCATTTTTTAACCATTGTTTAATACTCCACTTGTGTAACTATACCATAGTTTGTTTATCCATTCATCTGTTGTTGGGCACCGAAGCTGATTCCATCTTTTTGCTATGATGGACAACGCTGTGATGAACTTGAGTGTGCATGCATCTATTCCTGTTGCAACTCATTTCTCCAGGATATGTTCCAAGAGGTGGGATTGCTAGGTTGTATGATATTTCTATTTCCAGTTTTTAAGAAATCACCAAACGCATTTTCTAAGTGGTTTTACCATTTTACATTCCCACCAGCAGTGGAAAGGTGTTCCAGTCTCTCTACAGCCTCTCCAACATTTGTCTTTTTTTTTTTTTTAATTAACGCCAGCCTCGTTAAGGTGAAATGCTATCTCAGTTTTGATTTGGGTTGCTCTAACAGCTTATGATTGTGAACATTTCCTTAAGTATGTTAGCCACCTGAATGTCTTCTTCTGTGAAGTCCCTTTTCATATCCTTTGCTTATTTTTTAATTTTTTTTTCTTGTTGAGATTTTGCAGTATCTTGTAATTTTAGAGATTAGACACTGATCAGATTTGTCTTAGTCAAAATTTTTTGGCCAGTCTTTAGGTTGTCTTTGGATTCTTTTAGTTAAGTCTTTGGATAAGTTAAGAGTTTGTTTGATTTTTAGGAGTTTTCTGTTGTTTATTTTCATGTCTGGTGTTGGCGCGTTGTCAATAACGTTTCTTATTCTGTTTATGCCACGCATTTGGATGTCCAGTGTTTTTTGTATTTTTTCCTTCCACGATCTTTAGTTTTAGATCTTATATTTAAGCCTTTAATTCATTTTGAGTTAATTTTTTATATGTGGTGTGAGATACAGATCTTGTTTCAATTTTTGTGCAAGTGAACATTCAGTTACATTAACACTGTTAGTTAAAGAGACTATCTCCTTCCCAGTTTACGGAGTTTGGGCCTTTGTCAAATATCAGCTGCTCATAGGTGGATGCTTTTACATCTGGATTCTCAAATTCAGTTCCACTGGCCTATGCATCTGTTGTGGCACCAGTACCAGGCTATTTTAACTGTAGTGTAGGTAAAATAAATTCTAAAGTCAGGTAGCACAAAGCCTCCCACTTTTTCTTTTTTTCAGTGATGCTTTGTGTATCAGAAGGTTTTTCTGTTTTTGTGTGAAGCTAGTAACTTGTTTCTCTATCTAATTAAAAAATGCCGTTGGAATTTGGAAAGGGATTGCATAGTATCTACGATAGCTGTAGATAGAATAGCCGTTTTCACAATGTTGAGCCTTAACTACGAGCAAGGTAGGTTTCTCCACTTATGTAGATGTCTTTGGGTTTCTTGCAGTAGTGTGTTGTACTTTCCTTTTTGATGGCCCTTGGCTTGGCTTGGCTAAGTATTTTATCTTCTTGGGGGCTATTGTAAATGGTATTGATTCTTTATTGGTATAGAGGAATCCAACTGATTTTTGTATCTTTATTGTGTATCCTGATTATTTGTTGAACTCCTTTATTAGTTCCAGTATGTTTGTGTGTGTGTGTGTGTGTGAGAGACAGAGAGAGAGAGAAAGATCTTTATGGTTTTCTGTGTATAAGATCGTATATCTGTAAATAGAGATATTTATATTTCTTCCTTACCAATTTGTATACCCTTTATTTCTTTTTCCAATCTGATTACCTTTGCCAGCACTGGAGCGCCATATTGACTAAAAGTTATGATAAAGGCTATCTTTGTCTAGTTCCCATTCTCAGGGGGAATGGCTTTCAGACTCTCTCCATTTAGCATGATGGTTGTTGGCTTAGTATAAAAGCCCTTTATTATTTGAGAAAGTTTTCTTCTATTCCTATTTTTCTGAGAGTGGGTATTGGATTTTGTTAAATGCTGTTTTGAATCAATTGATAAAATCAAGTGATTCTCATTTTATTTATATGGTTGATTACATTGATTGTTTTTCTGATGTTGAACCACTCTTGTATATCTTGTATGAATCTTACTTGGTCATGGTAGATTACTTTTTTGATACGTTGTTGAATTCTATTGGCTAGAATTTTCATGAAGATTTTTGCATTTAAGTTCATGAGAGTCATTGGTCTATAATCTCTCTTTTTTTGTGATTTCCTTACTGGGTTTTGGTATCAGGGTTATTCTGGCTTCATAGAATGTATTTGGGAGATTCCATCCTTTTCTTTGCTCTGAAATACCTTTATTAACAGTGGCATTAACCCTTCTCTAAAATTTTGGTAGATTTCTCCAGTGAAGTTCTCAGAACCATAAATTTTTTTGTTTGGGAGATTGTAATTACCATTTCAATCTCTTCTTTTGTTACATGTTTATTTATCTATTCCACCTCTGTGTTAGTTTAGACAGGTAGTGTGTGACTAGATACTTGTCCATTTCCTCTAGGTTTTCAAATTTATTAGAATACAATTTTTCATGGTATTTTGTTATGATTTTATAGTTTTGTTTCGGTGTGTTGTGAAATTGCTAATCTCGTTTCTCATTCAAGTTATTTGATTTCTTTCCCATTTTTCTTTTGTCAATTTGGCCATTGGTTTATCAATTTTGTTGATCTTTAAAAAAAAAGTTTTTAGTTCTGTTAACTCTTTTGATCCTTTTTCTACTCTCTAAATCATTTAGTTCTCTTCTAATTTTTGTTATTTCTTTTTCTCTGGTACCTGAGGTGTTCTTTGCTGCTCTCTTTCTTCTTGTTCAAGTTGTAGAGTTAACACGTTGATTTGGGCCCTTTCATCGTTTTTGATATGTGCATTTATTGAAGTAAACTGACTCTTGAGAACTGCCTTTGCTGTATTCCAAAGATTCTGACGAGATGTGTTTTTGTTTTTATTTGATCCTGTGAATTTCTTTATTCAATTCTTGATTTTCTTCTTAATCCAGTAATTTTTGAACAAGGTGTTGTTCAGTTTCCATGTGTTTGATTTTGTTCCTTGCTTTTTCTGTTATTTATTTCTACTTTTATGGCTTTATAGTCTGAAAAGATGCTTTATAATATTTTTATACTTTGAATTTTATTAAGGCTTGCTTTGTGGACTAACATGTGGTCTGTTTTGGAGGATGTTTAATGAGCTCTGGAAAAGAAAGTGTACTTGGTTGATGTTGCCTGTCTTTTTCTGTATATGTCTAGGAAATCAATTTGGTTCGTTGAGGAGTTTAGATCTTTGATGTTTTATTAAATTTTTTCCCCTTGTCTTTCAGGAAGAGTGGTTTGTTGAAGTCTCCTACTATTGTGGAGCTGTCTATTTCTGTTTCCAGTACAGTTAGAGTTTCACTTTATGTTTTTAGAAGTTTGTTGTAGTTTTGGATGTGTAAATATTTAATACGATTATGTCCTTCTGGCTTATGGACACTTAATCACTATATGGAAACTATGGTGGTGTAGTGGTTTAAGTGCTACATCTGCTAACCAAATGGTTGGCAGTTCAAATCTGCCAGGCAGTCCTATGGGGCAGTTCTATTCTGACCTCTAAAGCTGCTGTGAGTCATACTTGATTTAACGGCTGTGGATTTAATCATTATATTATATCCTTCCTCATTCATTGTGATAGATTATACTCTAAAGTTTATTTTATCAGAAGTTATTATTGCCAGTCCTCTTTTTTTGAATGTTGTTTGCTTGATATATATATTTTTCCATTCTTCGAGCTTTAGTTTGTGTCTTTAAGTCTGAGGTGTTTCTCTTGAAGGTAGCATATAGATAGACTGTGTTTTCTTATCCGTTCTGTCACTCTATTAATGGATTTAATCCGTTTATATTCATCATAATTATTGATGCCAGCCAAGTGCTGTTGAGTTGGATCTGACTCATGGTGATAGGCATGGGCTTAGTGCTGTCATTTTGTTGTCATTTGTGTGTATGTGTTGGTGAGAATTTCTTTGTTACATTTGATTTTCTTTACTGAGTCATTTTTCTTGATGTGTTTTCCTTCCATCTTTTTCATTTGTTTGGTTTTATATTTGTTGAGAATTCATGTTTTTTTATTTTGATGTGTAAGTTTGTTAATTTCTTCTTAATAGATTGTTAATTTCTTACCTTAATGTTCACTCTTATTTTTCTGAAGTTACACTTGTCTTTAATTTCTTTGCATTGCCTTGGCTTCTATATATGAAAGACCTATGACTACATTTTTAATTTCTTTTCTGTTATAGCGTTATCATCTTCTACATAAAGATATTTCTGTTTCCCTGTTCTCAGTGTTTTAGCATTGATGTTTTTGTTACTTCACTGTTTGGGTTGGTATCTGGCTCTGTCCTGCATTCTAGCCTTGGGTTGTTATCTGATGTTACTGATTTTCTAATCAAAGTGCTCCCTTTAGCATTTCTTGTAACTTTAGTTTGATTTTTGCAAGTTTTCTGATCTTCTTTTTATCTGGAAATGTCCTAGTTTCTCTATGGTATTTGACAGACAGTTTTGCTGGACATATACTTCTTGGCTGACAATTTTTCCCCCCAGCCTTTGTGTATGTCATGCACTTGCCTTCTTGCTTGCATAGTTTTGGCTGAATAACCCAAGCTTAGTCTTATTGACTCTCCTATGTAGATTATTTATTTATCTTTTAAATTTTCTTTTTATCTTTAGTTTGGATAAGTTTGAGTACAATATGTCTTGGTTTCCTTCATTTGGAAGCTACCTTGTATGCAGTCTGATGAGTACGTTGTATAATTATCTTCTCATCTTTCATGGTACCAGGGAAGTTTTCTGTCAACAAACCTTCAATAATTCTTTCTGTATTTTCAGTTATCCACCCCTCCCCTTCATCCCATTCTGTTACTCTACTCACTCGTAGATTACTTCTCTTGAAGGAGTCCCACATAATTCTTGGTGTTTACTTCTTTCTCTCTCTCTCTATTATTTTTCTTAATTGACACTGAGTGAAAGTGTACAATCCAATTTAAATTTGCATGTCTGTCTATCTGAAGATCCTTCTACTCTCCTTGCCTGCTGACAGCACACATCTCCTTTCTGTTACACACATATAATATCCTCTTAACAATCTCCTATCCCCTCCTCTCCACCCTCTCCACTCCCCTCTAGTAAGAGTAACTCCAAAGAAATAATACTAAGCAGAAAACTGAACTTGTCTTCTTTGTTATTACTCATTGGTTTGTAAGTAATGTCAAAGAATATATAAAATTCATGGTATTCTGTGTATGATGAACTATTTTTCTACTAAAAGACATCACCACCCAAAATAAGGGCAATCTGTTTATGGGGAACACTACAGTTAATACAAAACCAATAATAAAGAGAAAAAAATCCATGTTTCTTTAGGCAAAGTCCCTATACTTTTGGCATATCTTAATATATTTCTTGATTCACAAAGCATTAAAATATGGGTGGAATAAATAGAATAACTATATCAAAAATATCCTGGCGGCCTATTGGTTAAGTGCTGCATCTGCTAACCAAAAGATCAGCAGTTCAAATCCACCAGGTACTCCTTGGAAACTCTGTGGGGCAGTTCTACTCTGTCCTATAGGGTCACTATGAGTTGGAATGGACTTGATGGCACTGGGTTTTTTGTGTGTGTGTGTGTGTACCAAAGATAATTGGTCAACATTCAATCATTTCAGAAGATAGTGTAAGGTTAAGAAGCAATGGTTTTGAAGAAAGATGTTGAAACTGTACTGAAGTATTGGCAAAAAACAAGGATCTGGGAACTGACAGAATTAAGATGCTTCAGCAAAGAGGATGTAGTATTGGAGGCACACACTTCTTTATGTCAAGAAATTTAGATGACCGATACTGGGCCAAATGACTAGAAGAGGGCCATGTTTTTCCTCATTTGAAAGAAAGGTAATCCAATCAAATGCAGAAATTATAGAACATACATAATATCATCTGCAAGTAAAATTTTGCTGGATGTAATTTGGCCATGAGTCGGATCTGACTCGGCGGCACTTGGCTTGGCTGGCAATTTGGCCAGAAACTCAAGCAGAATTCAGAACAGACATGAAACAAGGGATATCATTGCTGGTGTCAGATGGATCTTGGCTGAAAACTGAGATTAGCAGAAAGATGTTTACCCGTGTTTCAGTGAGTATACAAATGCATTCAGCTGTATGGATCATAACAAATTATGGATGACAGTGTAAAGAATGGGGATCCCAGAACACTTAATTGTGCTCATGAGGAATCTGCACATGGATCAAGAGACAGCTATACAAACAGAACAAGGGGACACTGCATAGTTTAAAGTCAGACAAGATTTGTGTCAGAGCTGTATCTTTTCACCATAACTTTTCAATCTGTATGCCAAGCAAACAACCAGAGAAGCTGGACAACAATGAGGCATCAGGATAGTAGAAGACTCATTAATAACCTGTGTTATGCAGATGACACAACCTTGCTTGCTGGAACTGAAGAGGATTTGAAACACTGATGAAGATCAAAGACCACAGCCTTCAGTATGCACTGCACCTCAACATCAAGACAGCAAAAGTCTTCACAATTAGACCAGTAAGTAATGTCATGATAAATGGAGAAAGGATTGAAATTGTCAAGGATTTGTTTACTTGCTTCCACAATAAACACCCATAGAAACAGTGGTCAAGAAATCAAAAGATGCGTTGCACTGGGAAAATCTACTGCAAAGTGTTAAAAAGTAAAGATGTCACCTTGAAGATTAATATGCTCCTGACCCAAGCCATTGTATTTTCAATCACATCACATGCATGTAAAGCTGGACAATGAGTAAGGAAGACAGAAGAAGAATCGACAACTTTGAATTGTAGTGCTGGAGGATATCAAATGCACCATGGACTACCCAAAGAAAAAACAGATCTGGAAGAAGTACAACCAGAGTGTTCCTCGGAAGCAAAGATGGTGAGACTGCATCTTACATACTTTGGACATGTTGTCAGAGGGGATCAGTCCCTGGAGGAAGACATCATACTTGGTAAAATAGAGGGTCAGTGAAAAAGTGGAAGACCCACTAGGAGATGGATTGACACAGTGGCTGCAACAACAGGTTTAAGCATAAAAATGACTGCTAGCATGTTGTATGTCTGGGCAGTGCTGTGTTCGGTTGTACGTAGGGTAGATTTGAGTTGGAACAAACTCAACAGTGCCTAACAAACTTCACCAGTGCCTTGATGAAGAGTATTGAATATAGCAAACACTGATCCAACTCGACGGCACTTGGCTTCACTGGCTGGAAGAATGAACAAATATTTCTTGGAAGATGTATAGTCAGAATGTTCCTTAGAGATAAGAGTGCTGAGACTTCATCTCATGTAATTTGAAAATGTTATCAGGAGGGACCAATCCCTGGAGAAACGTAACATTTTTGGTAAGGTAGAGGTTTAGCAAAAACAGGGAGGCTCCTAGACCAGAAGGATTAACAGAGTGGCTGCAATAACAGACTCAAGAGCAACAATGATTGCAAGGATGGTGGAGAACAAGCTGGGTGCTTTTGTACATGGAGTCACTGTAAGTAAGCACCAACTTGAAGACAACTAGCAAAAACAATGTTTTTCTAGAAGAGATCAAAATATAAGAGGCCTATGAAAATTAAGAAATCTTCAATTTCATAGTGGTCCAGCAAAAGATTTCCTTTTTTAACACAGTGACTGTATTTCAGTTTCCTACAAAATGACCTTACTTGCTGTCCCCTTATTCTATTTCATTTGGTTATTGTTCCTGGCCGTATAAGCATCTCCGTGAGGTTTTATGAAGTTAACACATAATTAACAATAACACTAGCTTTAATTTATTGAACATCTCTCACATCTATCAATGTAAATCTTCTGCACAGTAAATCTTAGTGGCTTCTCCCTCTTTGCATCTGTTCTGAATTCCAATTATGAATTTCAGGTTTGTTTGTTTTTTTCCTACTGCATTCCCCTTGAGCAATTCAAATCTCTTGTTCTTGTCTCTAGAAATCTTTTTCTACTCGACATGAACCATATTCATCACTGCCTCTGAAAGCTTTCTAACTCTGAATTGATTGCCACTTTCAGCCTACATTTGGATTTGAGGTTGTTGTCCATATGTACTTGTAGGTAGCCATGGTATTTCAGATATACCAGGCACTCCTTGGAAACCCTATACACTAGTTCTACTCTGACTGTTCTAGGGTCACTATGAATCAGACCTGACTCAATGGCAGTGGGTAGGTTTTTCAGCCATGCCGTGTTTCAGGGTTCAGTCTTGCCTTATCGACTTGACGGCACTTGGCTTGGCGATATGTATATGAGTTGCTGATACATACACATATATGTGTATATATATACATACGTATATATATATAAGTCATGGATTGAATTGTGTCTCCTCCAAATACATGTAGTAATTCAGCTGGGCCAGGATTCCCTGTATTCTGTGATTGTCCTCCATTTTTTGATTCTGTAAATCCTAATCGCTGCCTGTGGTTAACAGAGTGGATTATGTTAGAGAGGATTAGGGTGGGACTGTAAATCCCTTCATAAAGTCACTTCCCTGCTCCATCATAGAGGGAGCTTCCCTGCAGTGTGGCTTGCACTACTTTTTATCCTTTCTTCCTAGGAGAGACAAAAGGAAAGGGCAGCAAGTAGACAGCTGGGCACCTCATACTATCAAGAAGACAGCACCAGGAGAAGAGCTCTTCCCTGAGGCCTGAGATTCCTGCACCAGGATGTTCCCTGAACGAAGACTGATGCAATACAAGGACTTTTCTCCAGAGTTGGCAAGGGAATCTTCCCCTGGAATGGACAACCTGAATTTAGACTCGCAGCCTACCGGACTGTGTAAGAATAACCACTTTGTGATATTGCTGTTAGAGCAGTGCTAGAAGACTAAACAACAAGATCAGACAATTAAAATTGGGAACTCGTACTAGAAATAATGCTATATATCTCACTGCTGAATATCACTATGTTCACCTTTGAAGCACTCCCCCTTGGGAAGCTATGCACTGATGCCAGTGCCCAGTCCACCCTTCAAAACAGTTCTGGAATTTTTTTCTTTTTCTGGAATGGCCATCAGAGTTGTGGGCATGTGAGAGCTCTGACAGTCAAGTTTGAGAACTGAACCTAGAAAAAGTGCTTTGAAAGGTACTCTAGATGCATAGCTTCCAAGTGGAGTACTTCTAAAGTGACCATAGCGATATTCAGCAGTGAGGTAGGTAGCACTTTTTCTAAACGACGTGAACTTTATTGTCCCATCTTCTGTGTGTGTGTGTGTGTGTGTGTGTGTGTAGCTAGCTATAGTTATATATAGCCACACTGTTATAGGACTCTACACACATATATATAGTTAAATAGCTTCAATCAAGAAAAGTCAACTATGGGATAATTAAGTGAGATGTAAATGAAAATTGGATTGCATTTAATAGAACAAAGTCCTAGGTTACTACATCTATCACCGTGGTAGCTTTACAGAGGATTTTGTGCCTATATTCATAAGGTGTATTTATTTCTAGCTTTCTTTAATGATAGTGTCTTTGTGTGGCCTTGGTATCTAGGTAAGACTTGCATCATTACGTGAGGGAAATGTTCCCTCCTCTCTTTTATTTTAGATAAGTTTAGGGAGGATTATTGTCACTGCTATAAAAGTTGGACAGTATTTCCTAGTTAAACTCTCTGGACCACAAGTTTTCACTTTTGAAGAGGGTTTTGATTAGATACTCAATCTCTCATCTATCTGTGAGTCTGTTGAGATCTGTTTCTTCTTTCATCAGTTGTGGAAGTATGTGTGTTCAAGCAATTGGTCCATTTCATACGTTTCAAGTATGTTGGTGCGTAACTGTTAACAGTAATTTTTTTATGATTCATTTTATTTCTGTAGGGTTAATTGCAATGTCTCCAATTCAATTTATGATTTTAGATATTTGACACATATTATAAAAATACCTGGGGTCTCCATGAGTTAAATCCACTCAACATCATCTGGAGAAATAGTGTCCTTCAAAGAGGAAATCTTTTAATTATGGCCAGCCAGCCAAGTGCTGTCGAGTCGGATCTTTAATTATGAGAAAGTGCAATTTTGCATTTAAGGTTATTTTGATTTTTAATATATTGCTTACCTAAGACTGAAGATGTTCTTCTGTATTATCTTCTTATTTTTTTCTTTATGTATTTTTTAAATTAGTTGCCTTTGTTATTGTTTCTTTAGTTTTTGAAGTTATCATATTTATGAGTTGCCATGGAGTCGATTCCAATTCTTGGAGACCCAAATTGTACAGAGTAGAATTGTTGAAAACTTCCGGAAGCAGATCTCCAGGATTGTCTTCCAAGGTGCTTCCAGGTGAGTTAGACTTGCCAGCCCTTCTGCTCATGGTCAAGGGCTTAGCTGTTTGCATCACATAGGGACTTCCCCTTTTAACTGCTGTCAGAGTTTTAGCATTTAGAATTTACATGTAATTATGATACACTTAAATTTTTGTGTGTGTATAATGTGAGTCAAGTGCTAACATTTCTACATTTCTCTTTTTCTACATAAATATTCAGTTGATTCCTTCTTACATGTGTGAGAAACCTGCCTTTCCCCATTAAATCACTTTGGCATCTCTTTCTAGACTGAGATGACTGTACATGTTTGGGTCAATTTCTATACTCCCTGTTCTTTTCTGTTAATCTAGATGTTTATCTATGATTTTTTTTGTATTATTTTACCTTGTTTAATGTACTCTCTAAACACTTGAAATCGCATAGTGCAATTTCTCCAGCTTTGTTTGCCTTGTTCAAAAATGCTTTGGAAAACAACAAATGTTAGAGAGGCTGTGGAGAAAGTGGAACCCTCCTACACTGTTGGTGGGGTTGCAAAATGGTCCAGCCTCTTTGGAAGGCAATCTGGCGCTTCCTTAAAAAAATGGATATTGATATACTATTTGACCCAGTAATTCCACTACTTGGAATATATCCTACAGATTCAAGGCCTTTCACACCAACGGACACATGCACCAGAATGTTTATTGCAGCACAGTCCACGATAGCAAAAAGATGGAATCAACTCAGATGCCCAACAATAGAAGAATGGATAGGTAAACTGTGGTACTATACTCAATGGAGCACTACGCAATGATAAAGAATAACGATGATTCCAGGAAACATCTCCTAACCTGGTTTCAACTGGATGACATTATGTTGAGTGAAAATAGTCAGCGACAAAAGGACAAATACTGTATGAGACCTCTACAATAAGATCTCAAAAACAGACTTGTGTATAGAAAAAAAGACTCTTTGACAGCTGCAAGGGAGGGGAGGGAGGGAGGGTGGGGGGGAGGGTTTAGTTTAGATAGTTACTAGAAATCTAGTTGGGAGAAAGCAGTGACAGCACACATTAAGAACAAGAACAACATTAAGTGGACTTCAGCATAACTTGAGTACTCCTTCCATCTTAACTCAATACTGCAAGGATAGAGTAGCTGGGGCAGGGAGTGGGGGACCATACTCTTAGGCGAATTCCAGGCCAATTGGCACAACTAGCGTTTTGCTAAGAGAGCTCTCTGCACCCCACATTGGTGAGTGGCGTCTGGGGTCTTAAAAGCTGCCAAGCTGCCATCCGAGGACACAGCAAATGGTCCCAACTCAACAGGAACGGATGCTCACCGAGGACCAAAATGACATGCGGTAAAGACAACTGAGAAGACAGAGAGACCCACAAGAGTGGGTGCCTACATCGATTTGGGACCAGAAGAACCGGATGGTGCCCGGCCACCACCAGCGATAGTCACGATGGAGCTCACAAAGAGGAGTCTCACTGGCAACACAAGAATAAAGAGGTGCATCATGAGATCTCCACTAAAAGACCTCAATTGACGGTCCAGCGGTTTGGGGGTTCCTCTGAGAGCATGGCCCCCTGCCCTGATGCTGCCCTTTCCCATAAATTATAACAAAGGTCCACTCTTTGGACAGGAATGGATTGGACTTGGCAAGGCAGAGTGACCATATATTGGAAGCACTTTATGGTTCTATACATCTATAGGATATCATCTTGCTGACCTCTGGCTGGAGGAAGGGGAGTGGACGGACAGGAGGGGAAGGGAGACTGTTGGGAGGATGAAACATGTATGGAACAGAGAGGAATAGTGTGCAGTCACCAGACAAGGAGAGCAGTGGAAGCTGCATATAGGGGGGGCATGTAAATTTATACGTGAATGTACATTTTCACTCAGTTATGTTAAATAAAAATTAAAAAAAAAAATGTTTTGGCTCCTCTAGGTATTCCGGTAGCACAGTCGTTAAGTGCTACATCTACTAACCAAAAAGCTCGACAGTGTGAATCTCCCTCGTGCTCTTTGGAAACTATGAGACAGTTCCACTCTGTCTTATAGAGTTTCTAGGAGTTGGCATTGACTTGACAGCTGTGGGTTTGATTTTTGGTTAGCTACTTTTTGTTTTACATTTAAGTTTTAGGCCCAATTTGTAATTTTTTTTACATCTTGCTCAGAGTTTTACTGATATTTCATTCTCTTTTAATTCCTTTATTTATATTAATTGTATTGAAAATTTTGCCTGCTAACTTTATCACATCTGTCATTTATAGATGGTTTCTATTGTGTACTCTCCTGCTTCTCTACGTATCTATTAATTTTAGCTGCATGTGTTGGCCAATGGAAGAATGTGATCACATGACTTCCTTGTTTTTTTTGTGTACTGCTACCTATGAAACAATCAACTGACTCTACCTTAAATGTGTTTCCAATCTAGTTTTATTATTAGAAATAATTGCTTTTCCCACCTTGTAGCTGATTTTTTTTTCTTTTCAGTTACCCTTAGTTTGAGAATGCATTTTCCATCAAGTCCTTCCCATTAAGCAGATTTCTTTTGATACTCTTTGACTTTCACTTCTTTTGAAATCATGTTCGTTTTAGTTTTTACAACTCAATTCATGATTCTCTTGTTTTATTTTTCAGTCCTTATATTTATTTGATTTTAGCCTGAACTTCTTACCTCGAAGACGTTTTGTTTGAAAATATTTATCCTATTAATTTGGATTCATTATTTTAAATAACTTACTAGGGTCGCCGTGAGTTGGATCCGACTCGATCGCACTTGGCTTGGCTTGGCTACTTTTCTTTTTACGGTCAGATGCTGTCAAGTTGGATCTGACGCAGCAGTCCTGTGTGCGGCAGAATGAAACACTGCCAGGACTGTCGCCATCCTCACTGTACTTACTTTAACCATTTACAGTTGGCATATATCTACTTGAGCTATATTTCCATTATTTTTAACATTTTCTTTGCATTTTAAAAAATTAATATACATTCAGCTTTATAGTTTTGAAATTATTTATTTTAAATTTCTGTCCCTAATTTATATTACTTTATCCAATGTGTTCGTATCTTATAATTTTATATTAATGATCTATTCATTTTTCCCATATTTTCTGCACCATATAATCACTAAATCCAGTATTTTTTCTTTTCAAGAATCCCAATAGAAAATTCCAGCAGTAGTAACAGCTTGGATAATTTCAGATCTGTTATCCATTACTTAAAAAAAATTGGTTCTGAAAATCTTTACCTCAAGCTATAATGGAAACTCATGAAATAGTGATTCTCCGATAATTTAAAACAAACGAAAAAATGAAGATACAGAATAGGTGCTTAATTAAATCTTCTCTAAACATTTACCAATTTCACCTCACTTACTAGAAAATTTGCTTTCTTACTTACTAGAAGATTTACAACAGGATGATTTTTGACATTCTCCAAAATTGTATTTTCTGGGTTTTGCCCTGTACATTTTATTTGCACAAAAATTTCTCTCAGATTAAAAAAAAAAAAAGTCTTTGATGAATCACAGTGCATGAATCTTTCACTCAGTCTTTTAAAGTAAGTGTTCCCTTAGTCTATATCCACTATGCTGTTTCACAGAATCAAGAAAGTAAAATTTAAAAAGTAATATTTAAATAGTTTACAAGAATAAATAAGTAGATCATATTTACATACACTCTGAACTATTATGGAAAACTCTGATGAATTTGACTCCGTCAAAATGTCTTAACAAACTAATTATGAAAACATAACAGGAAGAAAGCAAATGACAAACACAGAGAAAAGATATTTTCAACTTACATAACTAATAAAAGATTATTAACCAAAACACACCAAAAGATAGTTACCTACTACAAAGAACTTCCTGTGTATGATTCTAGAGAAGGTCGTGAACCTGTGTATCAAGAGAGATGTGGAAAATGTTTATGCCTTATAGCAGCTTTTTAGCAGTATAAAAGAACACGAAGTCAAACTGGTGCCCATGGAAAGGCAAAATGGATAAGTGTTGATAAAGTGAAATAAAATAATGCAGAAATTAAAATTACCAAAGTCCTGTTATGGGCATCTTTGTGAACGAATTTCAGACAGAGTATACGAAGTCAAAGTTCACAGAAATTATGAAAACATTTCAGAAGTTAAAAAATATACAAAGTAATATACTACATATTTTTGTACTGCATGCATATTTATAAAATAATGAAAAGAAAAACCAAAAATCTATTGCCCTTGAATTGACTCTGACTCATAATCACCCTGTAGGGCTGAGTAGAACTGCCTCATAGGGTTTCCAAGCAGTGCCTAGTGGATTCGAGCTGATGACCTTCCAGTTGGCAACCATATCTGTTAACCACTCCACTAACAGAAGGATGATGATAACTCCACTCAGCAATGTGTTAACCGTTGTTATATGGAAGTGGAGGGAGGTAAATACCACAGAAAATGCAAGCGTATGCAAGAGTATGGATAATGTTCTATTGTTTAACCTGGGCAGTAGATACATGACAATTTACTATTTCTTGTGACTTATATTTTAGATTCCATTATTTTTATTCCAGTATGTCATCCACTGTAAGACACATCCTTAATTCAGCATTGCTAACGTTGAAAAACTATGTAGTTTATCCTGGATGAATTAGTGTATCCTTTTATTCCAATAATGCATTTAATTCTTAAAAATGTAAAATAACATTAGCCAAAATTAGTCAGTGGTAATAATGCCTATTTTCAATTGACTATTGAGAATAAGTTACACGTTTTTGTTGTTCAAAACAAGAGTATGTTTTCCTCAAAGCCAATTTTGTTTTTCTATTTTACTTCAACCTAAACCCAGTGGGGAAAAAAATCTCATTATAATTTCGCATGACAGGCACTTCCTGAGTTGTGAATGAGTTCCATTTCTGAATTTGTCCTTCAATTGAATTTGTACGTGAGTTAGAACAGTTAAGCACGGTGGTTTATACAGTCAAGTGTTTGTGTTAGTATATAGTGTATCTTTCTATGCAAAAAAAATTTAAGGAAATACTTCCAGACACCTTAAAACATCTTTATTGTAATATAATACAGTAATTATAATAACATTTTGATGAGTGTCACAAAGTAGTACCCATTTGTTATTGAAAACAATTGTATATACCTGGAGTTTTTAATGTAATAGGCTTTATGGAGTTTGGTTCCAAACAATGGGCTGTTTGTAAATCAGACACTTGTAACTCGGGACTGCATGCTTTTATTCTGTGTTGCTTAGCCTGTTCTTTTTCATGAAGGACGTTTTGATATTCCTTAGAAATCTGAGACTCAGATGTGAATTCTCTTTGTCCTCTTGTTAATGGTGATTTGATGATTTTCATTTCTATTGCTCACTGCCACACACTGCTCCACAGCATTCTAAATGCCATGAGGAAGTAGAGTAATGGCCTTTCCATGTTTGTGACTAGACGCTGTATTACTCATTTGCATCAGGCTCCACAGCTGATTGCAGAAAGTCTTATGCTTGTTTTGTTAATTAACTTTAATCCCTGTACAGTAGGTTAAAGCTGTAACTCTTGGTAATCTACTGAAGTGGAGGAAATGTAAATGTTCTTCTTTAATCCTAACTCTGCTAAAATCTTTTCAGCAGGAAAAGTTTTCAGTTTCTAAGTAAACATATTGTTACCTAGGATTTATGCAATGTGGATTTTGGGATTTTATTTTAGTTTTACATCTCATGCATTTCATTGTCTAGTGTTTAGCAAGACAACATGCTCAGTCTGCCAAGTGCCGTTGAGTCCGATCCGACCCATGGTGACCCTAGGGGCCAGGGTACAAGTTTCTTATTGTGTGCCCATGTAGATCCAGAGTTGAATTTAAGGTGCTATACCCAAGAGACATTTGTAGATAGGTATTTTGCAATTAATTTAGTGTAACAGTGCTGATTTAAATCTGCATTAATATTCCTTTTCCAACATGCTGAAAATATAATTGCAGTGTACACAAAACAAATAATGGGAACAGTTTGCCCAATTTATTACTCTACAAAAGAATTAGCATGATGGCCAATGAAAGGATGCATGTAAATATAGTTATTATATTGTTTATCATGCAGAACTAACTCAAGGAAGGTTAAGGGTGTTATTAAAAACATTAATTTAATTCCCTCTATAAATGACATTATCATTAAACATAATAAATGATCATGACAGACCACTTTAATGAAGTCTTGGCATAATTAGGGGTTATCTTGATAATTTGCCACTAGTAAAACAAGAAGTTAGATGGCCTTTTTTTTCACTTCCAAAATTATAGGTGGTACATTTGAAAAAATTGAAAGAGCTTGAATATGTATATAAGCTGCATGTATTTTGAAATGCTCATATTTTCATTATTGGTTAAACATGATTGCTTTTATTCCAAATAAGAAATAGATAAAATCAAATGTTGATCAGCTCTAATATTAACATTATAACTTTTTTTTTTGCTGGCCATAAAGTTGAACTAAAAACAAGCACGGGAAGGAATATGAAAATCGAGATGAATAAAAGGAAAGAAAGACCCACTCTTCTTGCTTTTTTCAATACTGTGTTTCAATTCAATCTGCAATATTCTCTTTTTGTGTCAAAAAAAAAGTTATGACTATATACTTCCGTGTTTATATACTTCCGTGACTATATACTTTTCTGTGTTTTGAGCTACTAATTCACATTCTGTAGATTCTGGCCCATAGAGACCCCGTGAGACAGAACAGAAGTGCTCCATAGAGTTTCCAAGGAGCACCTGGTGGATCTGAACTGCCAAAGTTTTGGTTAGAAGTCACGGTATGTAACCACTACACTACCAGGACACATAAAGTATGTATATGTATACATATATCTAAAGTAACGCCTAACAACAACAAGCATTTATATATAAAGTATAGATACATATGCTCTTATACCTGTTGCTGTTCGGTACCATCTCACAGTGACCCTGTTTATAGCAGACACATTACACTCATTACTAGGTTTGAAACTATTGCTGCCGTCGTTGTTTCGGTTCGTCTCATCAAGCGTCTCCCTCTTTTGCCCTGACTTTTTCTATTTTACCACGCATGACGTTTTTCTCCGGAAAAAGGAACTCTGGCAGCTCAGTGGCTACGCTCTCAGTTGCTAAACAAAGGGTGTGTTGAAAAGTCAGCGATTCAAATCCACCAGCAGCTCTGTGGGAGAAGAGGGCTGGTGACCAGTTTCTATAAAGATCACAACCTAGCAAAAGCTATGAAGCAGTTCTCTTCTCTCTTATGGGTTTCTTGCGAGTTGGAATTAACTATGCAGCACATCACAACAGCAGTACATGTATGTCTATATATGCATATATAACCAAACCCAAACGCAATGTCTTTGATTTAGTTCCGACTCGTATCGACCCTATAAAACAGAGCAGAACTGCTCCATAGCGTTTCCAAGGAGTGACTGGTGAATTCAAACGGCTGACTTTTTGCTTAGCCACCATTGCTTTTAATTACTACACTACCAGTGCTCCCTATGTGTGTGTATGTGTATGTACATGCGTGACTATGTAAGAAAAGATTCTTATCTGAAACTCCAAGGAGATGGATAAAAACATTGCCTTTTGTCTTCTGCAGCAAACTCTCCCAACTACTATAAAATGTGGGTTGCTTTAGCGATGATTGATTTTCAGGTTACTGACAGTATATTAGAATGCGAGTTTGATAACTGGTGTAGTTTAAGTATGCACTGATCCTATGCAGACATTGACGGTTTGCTATATTTTTGAGACAGAACTTAAGGTTTATATATACCAAAAAAACAAACAAAAAAAAGACAAACCAAACTGAGTGCCACTATGCCACCAGGGCTTCCAAGTTTATATATATATATATACACATATGGGAACCCGATAACTCCACACAGGAGTGTCCAGGTTGTGTGTGTATATATATATATATATATATATATATATATATATATATCCTTGGAAACTCTACGGGGCAGTTCTGCTCTTTCCTCTAGGGTCACTATGTTGGAATTGACTCAAGGGCAGTGGATTTGGGTTTTACATATATATATATTTTATTTTTATACTTACATATATTGTATTTATATATAATATAAATATAACAATATAATTGATATATAAATATATATAATATATTATTGGAACTTGAAATATGTATGTATGTGTATATACATGTACATATGTAGATACGCACATATATAAAGGCAATTAAAATGCCTTTTTAAACATATACAAGTGAATCACAATCAGCAAAACTCCCAAGATTCCTTTCATCTCTGTAAATTCTTGTGAATGGGATAGTTAATTTTCCCAAATAATTCATCATTAAAAGAAGACAGCTGTGAAAATATCTAAGAATATTGCATATCATAGAACATCTGTACAATTCACTAAATTTGAATAGACCAAAAATGGTGTTACTCAAACACCTAATCATCTCCATCTTTGCCGTGCCCGTATACTGTTTAAATATCTCAGAATGTCACTCATAAAACCTCCAGTTTTAAAATAGCAACTAAAATATAAGAAGTCTGTCAATTTAGAAAAAAAAAAAAATTTAACTGAATTATATCCCTTTCCCTTCGCTGCTGAGAACCAGAAACTTTACTGTGAGGAGGTATGTAAGAACTGCCAAGTGCTTGGTCTTTAAGTTTTCATATATGTCACCATTTCCTTAGCCTAGGAAGACAGGTTGAATGCTGAAAGGGTATTCATTCTGCACTTAGGAGGTGGGGACCAGTAATAAACTGCAGGCTTTATATTCCTTTCTATAACCAGCTGAGAAGAACCGAGGCATGGGTGAGTATGTTCAAAACTTACCTAAAATCAGAATGAGGAATGCGTAATCAGAATTCATTTAAAGTCAGAGCGGGGAACTGATCTTTGTAGTGTGGGTCCTAAATATACTTTTTTATTGTGATTAAGTGAAAGCATACAAACCAAATTAAATTTACATGCCCACGTATCTACAGCTTCTTCTGCTCTCCTTGCACAGTGACAGCACGCTCCTCCTTTTCATTCCATATATGTCATATCCTCTTAACAACCTCCTGTCCCCTTCTCTCTACCTTTGTTCTCCCTTCTAGTAAGAGGCCAGTAGGACAGCATCCCATGGATGCATAGAACCTATAAAGTACGTACACCATATGGTCACCTTGTGTTGCTGACTCCAGTCCATTCCTTTATGAAGAGTTGACCTCAGTAATGTGACCCTGACTTGAAAACATTACTGAGGTCAACTCTTCAGACCGGAGTGGACTGGATCCTAAATACTTTAAAATAAATGTATTAAATCTGACTCTTAAGTCACCTCTCCAAGAGCATCCAGATAAACATGAACCCAAATGAACCCACTGTTGTTGAGTTGAATCCGACTCATACCGACCCTATAGACAGAGTAGAACTGCTCCATAGATTTTCCAAGGAGCATCTGATGGATTTGAGCTGCTGACCTTTTGTTTAGCAGATGTAGCACCGAGCCACTACACCACCAGGGTCTTCAAATATAGACAAGGGTCATGTCTATTCAAACATGCTACAGATGAAGGTGAAGACAAAAGCTCTTGTCTGAAACCCCAAGAGATTTTTGAAAAATTTCCCTTTCTCTTTCCATAGCAACCTCTTCTGACTATGATAAAATGTGGCTGGCTTTAGCAATAGTTGTTTTTCAGGTTAGTGATAGTGTAATAGACTGGAGGTTTCATAGCTGGTGCAATTTAAATACCCATGGATCCCATGCAAACGTTGAAGGTTTATTTTCCTTTTGACACATAACTTAAGCTTCCATTTGTTGATTTATAGCACGAGATCAATAACATCCAACACTCTGTAAACCAAGCTGTTTTAAGTTGTTAGCTCTTTAAGCAAGAACCCAAGGGAGACAAAAATGCTACAGGCAAGGTGTGTTTTCAACACTAAGTTTCCTAAACCTTACTGCATCACTCCATCACTGGCTGTTGAATTACTGGTAAGAATTAGTAATGCTTTATTATTTACTAACAAACAAATTGGATATATTATCTGCTGACTCTATGTAGCAAATTTAAACAATACAATATATTCTCACTGGAGTATTTTATTTTCACTTGGCAAAGTTATACAAAGTTGATTTTGTGCTGTTACAGTCAGCATTTTCCTCTGACATCTCTGGCAATCTATAGTCAGCATCTGTTGACTGTTACGACTTTGCTCTTATCAAAAGCGTCTCTGTAACGCTTCACATCACATCTCAGCCCTTCCCTGCAATATTTTGTTGCAATTCATTTATAAATTTATGTATCAGTGTAAATGCTAACTACCAAATCAGATTATTTGGAGAAAAACTCTGTAAAATTGGAAGAAGTAGTGAAAATACCCCTGTTTTCTTTGATACTCTTGCTTCAGTATGATGGCAGTCTGGAATTACACACAATGTACATACAACAGATGTTAGTTTATGTTCACCACTACCATTCATTTTTATTTAAATGTGATTTTAAAGGTGGTCTGTAGTAGTAAAAAGTCTCTGTTAGCAGGATTTCAGTTATTACTGAATCAAGAAGAAGTTATAATGTAACTACTATAAAGGAAGTATTTCTAAACACTTCCTAGGATTTAAGAAATGTTCATTTGGGTTCCTGCACTCAAACAGGCCACAGTTTACTTTGTGATTTTTTTGAAGGCCACAATATCTATTTCAGAATACTTATTTGGCAAAGAATTTATAGGTACATGTATACGAGGAGGGCCAATTAATTTCTCGAACACATCCTAGAAAAAGTGCTGCACACCTCATTGCTGAACATCACTATGGTCACTTTCGAAGTACTTCTCTTGGGAAGCTATGCACTGATGCCAGTGCCTAGTCCACCCTTCAAAGCCATTTTGGAACTCTTTTTCTGGAATGGCCATCAGAGCTGTTGTTGTATTAGTCTTCATGTCCTCAATGCCATCAAAATGTCTTTCAATATTTCCTTTATCTTCGGGTGAATAAAAAATCATTGGGGGCCAGTTCAAGTGAGTAGGGAGGGTGTTTCAATACAATTATTTATTCACTGGATAAAAGCTCACTCACAGACAAGCGTACAGTTAAATTCACGAACTTGTTACCGTGCCACCGCGTGCAATGGCCATTCCAGGAAAAGGTTCCCAAATTTCTCTGACGGGTGTAGTAGGTGCTGGCGTCAGTGCATAGCTTCTTCCCCAAGGGGAGTACTTCGGCGGTGATCATAGTGATATTCAGGAATGAGCTGTGTAGCACTTTTTCTAGGATGAGTTTGTGAACTTGTCAGATCTCATATATGTACATGCAATCTCTTCGAAGATAAATCGGTTGCAAAATAAATATATAAATATTTTGCTTCCAGCGATGTGAATTCCAACATGGATTTGTCAACTATGGACAGTGCTCAGTTTTTCTATGAAAGATCCCTCTCCATCTCTAATTTTTAGGCAGTGAAAAGTGCAGCTTTGTTGTGTTTCCTGCCTTTTTCCTTGGTGAAAACAAAAACAAAGTAGCAAAATCATTAAACCACAAGCAAGAAACGTGAAGCATTCAGAGAAATTCAAATCCCATGATTCACCTCAGCTATCCTTCTAAAACTTAAATTTTCTTTTCTTCCAGTTTATGAAGGAAAAAAAAAATTCTACTTGACTGAAGATGCAAGTATGTCTTTTAGGAAATAAAATGTCTTTCTAGGTAAGATAGATGTTGTTCTTTGTGTATGTTTTCAGACTCACTCCCATTGCACAGTAATCTCTGTATGCAATTTGGCTTATTTTTAGATGAATTCATTCTGAATTGGTAAAGTTTTCAAATGCAGCAAAATCCTATCACAATGCCACCTAGTCACGTATGACTTACAAATAAAAACGAGACACTTTGCAACCAGCAATAATTTCAAGAGAGATCACCTAATTTAACATCAACATAGCTTTTAAATCTTCCTGCAGGACAGCGCGGAGCTCTGGTAATGCAGTGGTTAAGAATTCAGCTAGTGACCCCAAGTTCAGCAGTTAGAATCCACTTCCCTTCTCTAGAAGCTTTGTGGGCAGTTCTGCTCTGTCCTGTATAGTTGCTGTGTCCGAACTGACTCCACAGAAACGGGTTTGGTTTCAGTTTTACAGTGCAAGACACTGCATATTTAAAAGTACGTAGAGTTTAAAGGTTAACTTCTACGGCTGCTACACAGTAGGTCAGCAGCTGAAATCTAACACGAGCTCCTTGGAAACTCTATGGGGAAGTTCTACTCTGTCCTACAGGGTCGCTTTGAGGCAGAATTGACTCTATAGCTTTGGGTTTGGTTTCTGTATGTAGTTTCAAAAACAGCAGTTGTCATTTATGACAGGCCACCAGTTTCATAAATAGAATGAAAATATTTTTTCAATTTTAATGCATACTATGTGACTTCTGCCATTCTCACCCCTCTAGTTGTCTTCCATTGAGTTGTTTTATTTTCTTTAATTTTATTTATATATCTGCTAAACAACGTGTGGTTCGGATTTGCCAGATTTTGCATAGCATGGTAAGGACTCTCACTGCATGTATTCTTCTCTATCTTGATTATCATTACTTTAAATTTTTTTGGCAGGTTAGGCTAGTGATTGTCATCCAAGCAGATTCATTATCTGAAGTTTCCTCATTTTTTGGCTTCTGCACAACTATTTATACCTCTGCATGAATATATGACAATTAATTTGCCCACTCTGCTGTGAGTATTTCCATTTTTTTCAAGCCACTGCTGTTATGAACACCCTGCTCAGAATCACCTCCGCAACGCTTTCTCCAGGGCATCACCCTGGAGTTGATTTTTTGTTACATGCATATTTAACATTGCCAGGCCAGCCAAGTGCCGACTACTTGGTAATAATAACAAATGAATTCAACTGCTCTAACTTGAATGTTGAACTTAGACGAGTAATGTGTCAATCAAGCAAAGAGAGTGTCTTTCCTGGAAGTATGGTGACAGAGGCACTCTGCAGCTGTTGTCCCATTATTTTTTCTCTAATCTCTAACATAATATATCTGATGGCAGGCAGCCCCAGAGCTGCGGTCACATTAGAAGAGCCAGCCCTGCAGTTTATGGGAATCTTTCCACGTAACGTATTGTTCCTGACCATGGAGAACGCAAGCTACTTCTCTACTGCGTATACTGGAATGAGCAGAAATAGTGGGTCATAGGATATGTATCCTTTCAATTTTAGTAGCTACTATCCAGTTTTCTTCCCCAGGAGCATTCGTCCTAATTTACATACTTGGCCACAGTTTATCAGATAAATAATAGTCATCATCTTTGATAAGACTGGGATTTTCAGACTTTCTAATTTTTTCCAATCTGATGAATGCAATGTAGTATTGTACGTGCCTTAACAACAACAAAGACAACAAGAACAAAGAAACACTACCATAGAGTTGACTCCAATTCATAATGACCTAGAGACTCCATAGGGTTTCCAAGACAACCAGTCTCTACCAAGGTTGCCTGTCACACGTTTCTCCAGCAGAGCTGTGGGTGGTTTGAGTGGCCAGACTGTCAGGTAGCAGTCAACTGCTTTGAACCACTTTGCCACCAGGCCTCCTTATTGCTGTTTTATTTTCAGGTCCTGATTACTAACAAAATTGAGCCCGCAAACTGTTTGAACTTGTCTTGCACTCACTTTTCTATTTTCAGTCTTTTT
This sequence comes from Heterohyrax brucei, assembly GCA_028571685.1. Classification (NCBI taxonomy): domain Eukaryota; kingdom Metazoa; phylum Chordata; class Mammalia; order Hyracoidea; family Procaviidae; genus Heterohyrax; species Heterohyrax brucei. The sequence continues at coordinate 102,824,818 of CM053148.1, forward strand.
GTTTTAAATTTGTAAGAATGTCTTGTACAGTTTGAATAAAAAAGTTGCAAGTATCTTCTCCCAACATGTCATTTATCTGTGTATTCTTTTTATGCTGGCTTTTTAAAATATTTTATTTTATTTGAAAGTTTACAAATATTTCACATTTGATTCAAGGTTTTTATTTCTGCATCTCATTTTAAGAAATGTTTCTTATCCAGTTGCTCTGAGGAGGAAAAAGCTTGTGGAACATCTATTTGAATCATCATAAAATAGTTAATAAAGAAAATGGTCCAAATCCTACTTTAGTGAGTATTATCTAGGGTCTTAAAAACTTGGGAGCAGCCGTCTAAGATAGTCCACTGATCTCATCCCATCTACAGCAAGGGAGGATGACGAAAACCAAAAGTACAAGGGAAAGATTAGACCAAAGTTTAAGAGACCACAAGTACTACAGCCACTGGTAAACTGAGTCCAGCACAACTAGATGGTACCCAGCTACCACCACTGACTCTCAGACAGGGATCACAATATAGGGTTATGCCAAGGATGTAGAACAAAGTTCTCGCTCACAAACAAGATCATCAAAATTACTGGTCAGATGGAGACTGGAGAAATTCTGAAAGTATGGACCCTGGACACCCTTTTAAGTCACTCCGTAGATTCACCTTTCAGCCCCCAATTAGACAAGCCCATGGAAGAAAATGAGATTAAATGGTCACACCATTTAACAATGAGAAGGCAGGAGGGGACAGGAAAGCTGATAATAGGGATGCCAAGGTCAAGAAGGGGACAGTGCTAACATGTCATGAAGTTGCAACCAATGTCACAAAATACTATAGGTGTTGATTTTTTAATTGAGAAACTGATTTACTCTGTAAATCTTCATCTAAAGTACAGTTTTAAAAAATATCAAAAAAGAATTGTTTCTTACCCAAGATCTTAGGATAAACTTCTGCATTTTCTTCAAACTTATTTAAAATTTTGCCTGACATATCTGTGTCTTGATCCATACATAGTAGTTTTTTTTTTATTATTATGACTGAAGGAAAATGTACACTGCCGTATAAATTTACATGCCCACCTATATGCAGCTTCCACTGCTCTCCCTGCCTGGTGACAGCACACCCCTCCTCTCTGCTCCATACATGTCCTATCCTCCCAACAGTCTCCTTTCCCCTCCTCTCCACCCACTCTCCTTTCTCCAGCCAGAGGTCAGCAGGATGATATCCTATAGATGCATAGAACCATAAAGTGCACCCAATGTATGGTCACTCTGCATCACCAAGTCCAATCCATTCGTGTCCGAAGAGTGGAACTTCATTATGGCTTATGGGCAAGGGCAGCTTCAGGGCCAGAGGCCCTGCTCCCAGGAGAACCCTGAAGCTGCTGGACCATCAATTGAGGTCTTTTAGTGGAGATCTCAGGGAGATTTTTTTTTTTAATACAGTGTGATAGTAGGGCTTAAGGAATTTAGTAAGTGATTTGAAAGAAGTTAGAGTTTATTGCAATAAAACTTAAGATTACCTTCCTAGGTAAGAGTTTTGTGAGCAACCAACCTGATGTTAGAAAGTCCAGAAGGCAGGAAACACAGAAATTTAGTTTCTGCATCTCCATTTGGATGAACAACTTTCCCAGGGAAGCTTTACTGATTTTTTTTTTTTTTTTTTTTTTGTATTTTCTCCATTGATTAATAATGCAAGCTATCACAAGCGTCAAGGTTCCATTCAGTCAAGAGTCCCTTTTTGGGATCTTCATTCAAATTGATGTTATTTGTCTAATGAGTCAGGAGCCCAGATAGTATAAGGTTAAGAGCTGGTTGAAAAAACTTAGCAGTTCAAATCCCCCAGGCACTCTTCTGAAACCTGCAGGGCAGTTCCATTTTGCCATATAGGGACACTCTGAGTCAGAATCGACTTGATGACAACAGGTTGGGTGCTAATGTCACATTGCTATAAAACAGAACCACTTACAGGGCTTCTTCTCACGGTTGATCATTGAATTCCAATGTCTATTGACAACGCAATTCTGTCTAACGACTGCCACTGTCTTTGGAAAATGCAAACGCCATCAGGGTTAAAGTAGTAACAAATGCTTGGTTCACCTCCCTTGGATTTCTGTTTGTCCAGACTCTCGGAAGCTTGAATACCTGTTGCTTTGATAGTATGCTCTCTAATGATTAAGATCAGTTGTTTATACCTTTTTTCTTTGTTTTTCTTTTGTATTTATTCTCAGCAAGAGGAATAATATAAATCAGTCCTCCATTACCAGAGAAAGAACCAAATTATCCACTGATTCTCTCTCTTTTTTTAAAAAAATTATTTAACTGTTTTAATAGTGTTAATTAATTTTGTCTCTTTTTCAATTTTGTCATATTCATTTTGTGCCCTATTTTTCCTGGTCTTTTAAAACATCTGTCCTTAATTATTTTTAACACCTTAATTTTTTATTCTATATTCTGTCATATTTCTGCATTATTTATAGATCTGATACTACAGTTTTTCTATGCTCACACTCACAGTAACGTGCTTTCCCATGAGTTTTGAAATTTTTATTATAAGCTCACATTCCTGAAAATAGATCTGTAGATATTCTCCACGGTTTGAATTTAAAATGCTTCCCTTCAGTGAAGATTTTTTTGTTTACTTTTGGCATTTACCTAGAGGTACTATCAATGCAGAACCACTTTATGTTTTTTTTTGCTTGGGTTATTTTCAGACCATAAAATTGTTGTGAATTCTGAACTCCAACATAAATGATTATTTGCTTGAAGGTAAGTGGTGTCACAAACGGCTTTTTATTCTTCCTTTCTCCTCGCATCTAGGGAGACCTAACACCAACACCGCCACAAGCTTCCTTACATTTTCTCTGTGGGGTTAGTATTCTTTATTTTTCTCCCCTGATTCATATACTTAATGTGTCATACACTGTGCTTATTTCTTGAGAATTTTCAAAAGCTGTTTCTCACCTTTCAAGGACATCAAGAATTGCACCTTCCTCCTGACAAGTGACCCACTAAAACCCAGGCAATAAGCTCGCAAGACTGGCAGTTAACCCAGGGCAAATTCCAACATCAGCCTTTCCCTAATTCTGGAGATTCACACTCTGATGTCATTCATACATTTGTTTTCTCTCTGTCTCTCTCATTGTGTGTGTCTCTGACTCCTCTACTGAGATTTCTGAAAACTTTCATTGTCAGCTAGGCTATATTTTTAATGTTTTCAAAGATACGTACCACGTGTTGCCATTAGGTGCCATGGAATCCGTTCTGAATCACATTGACCCCAACAGGAGGAAACACTGCCAAAGCCTGCAACATGCCTACAATCGTTTTTTTTGTTTAAGCTCACTGTTGTAGCCACTGTGGCAATCCGTCTCATTGAGAGTCTTCCTCTTTTTCACTGACCCTCTATTTTACCAAGCATGATATCCTTCTTCAGGGACTGATCCTTCCTAACAGCATATCCAAAGTCTTATAAGATGCAGTCTCATCATCTCTGATTCCAAGCAGCACTCTGGTTGTAGTTCCTTGAGAACAGATCTGTTTGTTCTTTTGACAGTCCACGGTGCATTCAATATTCTTCTCCAACACCACCATTCAAAGGTGTCAGTTCTTTCTTCCTTATTCCCTGCCCAGCTTTTGTATGCATACGATGCTGCTGAAAATACCGTGGCTTGGGTCAGGCACACCTTAGTCTTCAAGGTTACGATTTTACTTCTCAGTACTTTAAACAGGTCATTTGCAGCAGATTTTCCCAGTATTAATACATCTTTTGATTTCTTGACTGCTGCTTTCATGGACATTGATTGGGAACCAAGTAAAATGAAATCCTTGACAATCAGTCTTTTCTCCATTTTATTACAGTGTTGCTTACTGATCAAGTTTTGAGGAGTTTTGCTTTCTTGATGTTGAGATGCTGTCCATACTGAAGGCTGTGGTCTTAGCTATTCATTAGTGTTTCAAATCCGCTTTCAGCAAGTAAGGTGGTGTCACCTGTGTAATGCCAGTTGTTAATGAGTCATCCTCCAATCCTGATGACTTGTTCTTCTTCGCATAATCCAGTTTCTTGGATTATTTGCTCGACATACAAATTGCAAAGGTGTGGTGAAAGGATACAACCCTGATGCACACCTTTCTTGACTTTAAACCTTGCAATGTCCCCTTGTTCTATTCAGACGACTGCCTCTTGATCCACGTACGGACTCCTTAAGAGCACTGTTAAGTGTTCTGCAATTCCCATTCTCTGCAATTTTAGCCAGAATTTGTTAGAATCCACATAGTTGAATGCCTTTGCATAGTCAGTGAAACACACAGGTAAACATCTTTCTCATATTTTCTGCTTTCGGCTAGAATCTACCCATCACCAGCAATGATAAACCTGGTTCCATGTCCTCTTCTGAATCCAGCTTAAATTTCTGGCAGCTCCTTGTCAATATACTGTTGCAGTCGCTTCTGGAAGCTCTTAAGCAGAATTTTACTTGCATGTGATATTAATGGTAGTGTTTGGTAACTTCTGCATTCCGTTGGATCACCTTTCTTTGAAATGGGCATAAATATAGATCTCTTCCAGTTAGCTGCACAGGTAGCTGTCCTCCAAATTTTTTGGCATAGATGAGAGAGCACTTCCAGCATTCTGTCTGTTGAAATAACTTGATATTCCAACAAGTCCTGGAGCCTTGTTTTTTTTGCCAATGCCTTCAATGCAGCTTCAGCTTCTTCCTTCAGCCCCGTCGGTCCCTGATCACATGCCACCTATTCAAATGGCTGAACACTGACCAGGTTTTTCTGATACAGTGACTGGTTATTCTTTCCATCTTTTTTGATGCTCCTTGAGTTGTTCAGTATTTTCCCTGTAGAATCATTCCCTACTGCAATGTGAGGCTTGACTTTTTTCTTCTTCTTTCAGCTTGAGAATTGCAGAATGTGTATACGTATCCTATAAAAGCAAGCAAACAAACAAAAAACCCCACTGCTGTGACCCTGAGGTTAGAGTAGAACTGCCCCATAGTGTTTCCAAGGAGTTCTTTGTGGATTTGAAGTGCTGATCTTTGGGTTAGTAGATGTAGCACTTAACCCACTAGGTGGCTAGGGCATAGAGCGTTATATTTCTTCTGAGTAGTCAGGATCACTAACAAGGCTTTCCATCTTGCTGTGGTCAAGCATAACTCCATCTGAGTAGTAATGGGTCAGTTATTCTTAAATATTTAAATGAATTTTCTTTAAGAGATACTGTGAATTGAATTGGGTTCCCCAAAATTATGTGCTATAAGTCTAAACCCCTATACTTGTGCTAACAGTCTCATTTGGGAATGGGTTTTCTTTTTCATGTTAATGGAGCAGTATTAGTACAGGGTCTGCTTTCAATTGAACTCTCTTAAAATGCAAAAGGGCACATTAAGCAAGCAAGAAAGTACAAAGGCCGGAAGGGATAAATGTTAAGCTGAATAAAGATCACCAAAATTCATAGGAATGGGTTATGACAGAGTGACCATATCATGTGGGTGCACTTTATGTTTCTATGCATTTAAATAGGATGTTGTCCTACTGGCCTCTTACTAGAGGGGAGTGGAGAAGGTGGAGAAGAAGGGACAGGAAATTGTTAAGAGGCTATGACTTGTATAGAATAGAAAAGTGGAGTGTGCTGTCGCCAGGCAAGGAGAGCAGTGGGAGCTGCACACAGGCAGGCGTGGAAATTTAAACTGGATTGTACACTTTCACTCAATCACAGTGAATAAATAAAATAAAAAGTTTCCCAGGAACAGAAGCTAAAAACAACATGGACCTTCCTGCATAGCTGAAAGACAGAGAGCCTTCCCCTAGAGCTGAAACTCTGAACTTGTACTTCCAGCCTGATAAACTGTAAGGAAATAAATTGGTTTGTGAAAGCCACCTACTTGTGAAATTGTTGTTATAGCAGTATGCAGACCAAAACCAAACCAAACCAAACTCACTGCCGAGTCAGTTCTGACTCATAACAACCCTATAGGTCAGAGCAGAATCACCCCACAGAGTTTCCAAGGAGTGCCTGGTGGATCTGAGCTGCTAACCTTTTGGTTAGCAGCAGTAGCACTTAACTACTGTGCACCAGGGTTTCCAGATATCTGAGAGAGTATATGTATAATCATTTAAAAAAAATGGTATTATACTAATTCAAAATACTACTATAGACTACTTTTATGTGGAGGAAAATAAAGTTAACTTTCAAAAAAACACTTATAATTTGTAGTTCTTACAGTCTCATTTTTTAGTTCTAAAACAAAAATATTGAAAACTAAATAAATTATAAAAAGTGACTTATTATTTTGTCACAGTCATCAGTATATGTTACTATATTTAGACGGTCAACCGTGTCTCTCATTTTAGCACTGAAGACAATTAAATTCAGTATGTAAATAGGAAAAATAGACATGCAAACTGATTCTGTGGCCTTTCTTGTAAAGTCAGGTAGGTGTGAGGCTTTAGAATTTGGTTGAATTTTTTTGCAACATTAATTCAAACAATTGCTTAGATGATGCAAATGTCCGATTCAAACAAAAAAGAATGTTTTCAGGACTGAGAGTGACTAATTACCTGTGTCTAATTATAGAGTTTGCCTGTCAGGGAACATGGGACCAGTATTGACGAGAAGCAGCTGCATCTGAGAGTGTAAAGGACACATGCTTCCCTTGAGAATTAGGGGGATCCATGGCTAGCTATGTATCAAAGATGGAAAATCTCAAGAGTTGATGACTTTTCTGAACTATAAGGGGCTGCGTAAAAGTGCCTCATCTCTTTTGACTGTGCCTAGCCCAGATGTGGAGAAACCTGGATGTGAGGAGTCGTGTAGAAAAGCCAGGAGATAGATGCTATGCTGTTGCTATACACACTGTGGTCTTTCCTGGCTTGTGCTATTCCTTAGAACTAAGTTAATTTGGTGCTGAGTAAAGTTGTCAATCCCGAATGAAAATCATTGCTGCAATAAAAACAGAGTGGATGATTAGCTAAATATCTCAGAAACAGAAACTATATTGAAAAAAACGGGAGGAGCTTCACACATTGAATATTTTTTCTTAGAAGCTTTCTGAAATAATTTACAGCCATGCTATACATGTATGTAAATGAGTATATTTGTGTATATACTGTATTTTAAAAACAGCATGCAATTAAAATAGTTAAATACTTCAGATTTATATTAAGTTCGGTGGTTATAAATGTTGTTTTAGACTATAAGTGGAATAAGAATATGTTTTATTGAACTGTAAAAGTTTAAATATTTCAGTGTTCTCCAGTAAAAGTGTATTAACAGACAATTCATTGAGGCTTCAGTTCTCCAAAATTATTTGACGAATATTATTGTCCAGATAGAAACACTGGTGGAGTAGCGGTTAAGCACTACAGCTGCTAACCAAAGGGACGACAGTTCGTGTTGCTCCAGGTGCTCCTTGGAAGCTCAGTGAGCAGCTCTGCTCTAACCTATAGGGTCTCTGTGAGTCAGAATGGACTTGATGGCAAGCGGTTTTAGTTTTTGATTGTTCTGATGGTTTACATTTATCCCAAAGCAAGCAAATACTTCTAGGCATTAGTCACAGGAAGATGCAATAGACATTCCTATTTAAAATATTACCCTCCAATTAAAATACATAATTTCCTATCAAATGTACCCTTTGGCGGTTTTGTAAAACAGTGCTGATAAAAATAATTTTCTCACTCACTCTTCTTTTAACTTAGACTTAATATCTCTGCAGTCTGGTGTAAGACTGAACATGAATTGAATTTTAAAAATTATATTAACATCAAAGTGGCATGGGAAAGATAGAAAAAGTCATCTGAAAAGAACATGAATGACTAAAACACTTCATGCTAGTGTTTTAATACATATGAAAAAAAGTAAATTACCATAAAATCTACCTGTGGGTGGAATATAATGGCATATCTATTAATCTAGGTCAAGTCTACATTACGTTCTTAGGGCTATAACAGTCTCATTCATTGACAATTTCTGTGATCTTACTATAACAAGCAGAAAATTTAGACATACACATGGTGATCAGTTTGAAAAACGTATATTCATGCCTCTGTGCTACATACATGTTACATACATATATCTGTGTGTGTGTCTAATACTTATCTCTCTCTCTCTCTGTGTGCAAGGATGTATATATTTATGTGTGTCTATTTTACATATGTGATATTGGATATAATTGATCCCAGGGAAATGCAGATATTAGGAAAATCGATGTTTTCCTTTCCATTAAGTGTATGTAACCTTTTGAATACAATAAAATTAAGTTACAAAAACTTGGTCATATATAAAACAATCCGAAGCAATTTTCTACAAAAAAGTTTGAGGGGAAAAACACATATTGATCAGTACTAAGTAGTAAAAATTTATTGCAATGTTGTCAGTTGCCTTATTCCAGATCAATACAAATCTCACCAAAAGCTTCTTAAATGCAATAAGAATCTGACAAGACCTTTTTGTCACAGATTAGTGGTAAAGCAATGAAAGAGCCCCCAAGGAAAATTGCCTTCCTGGCTGAAATGTCAGTTGTATTCTGTTTCTGAAGTGTTCTTTGCTTGCACGACATCTTTATTGATGTCACACGTGAAGAACAGAAACGCTTAAACACTCTGTGTCCAGAGCAAAGCAAATAAGGATGAGAACTTGAATATAGATCCACAGTATCCATCAAAATTCCACAACTTGATTAATATTATATTGCTGAGGAGAAAGATTAGATTAAAGAAACACAATAACAATTTAGTGTGCAACAGTTTTAGACTAATCCATTGCTTTGGCGTAAGCTAAGAAATAGGATAATGTAATACTTTCATCAAGGTATCAGAATAATTTCATTGTTTTAACAAGGAAAAGGTTATAAATTAGATACCTTTTAAATTTCAACCAACAAAGCGATTACATAATTTGGAACTGCAGAAGGAGTTCTCAGGAGCTTTAGACAAGCGGCATTTCATGAATTCTGATGACATTAGAATGCAGTCATCTTGGCAGGACTGTAACGTCAGTTTGCATAAGCAAACCGATTGAGGCCTGCTAATTTTGGTATAAGCTTCCTCTGCTACTTTCAACTATTTGGATAGAGTACACACATGCATGTTTCATGATATTCATGTCAATTTAATTTTGCAAAAGGCACTCATTTCATTGTGTAGCAATGTATCTTTTCAAAATCAAGTAACAACCTGATTTTGGAAATGTAACTGTCACTGAAACCCACTATTTAAGCACTTTTTCCCCACTGGCAAATAAAGTCAAGTACAATCAGCCTGGTAATCTTTTTTTCTTTTGTATCTTCTATAGATTAATGTCATTCTAATATCAAATTACACTTCTTACTAATGCATCTACCATATTTTTACCCAGACAATGCTCATCTTCTGTATTTGTTTTTCCACTGCTCCTCCCCATATCCCCCAGGGGGGAAGTACTTTTAACAGCAAATTGAAAAAAAAATTATAAAAGCAGTGCTTACAAAGATACCTCCTTGGAGGGAAGGAGAGGTTGACAAACGAATCTTGAAGATGAGGATTACTTATGTAAAAGTATGGTAGGTATTTCTAGTTACTACAATTTCTGCTGATTATTGGAGTCCATTTGATCTTATGTATCATGTTCATATTCATAAGCGGAATGAAACCCACTGCTGTAGAGTTGATCCAGACTCACAGTGACCCATAGGGTCTCCAAAAGTCTCGATCTCTGTGGAAGCTGACTGCCACATCTTTTTCCCATTGAGCAGCTGAAGGTTTTGAACTGTCAACTGACTCAAAGGCAATAGGTTTGGTTGAATTTTTGGCTGGTGGTGCAGTGGTTAAAGTGCTTGCTGCACCACCAGCCAAAAATTCAACCAAACCTATTGCCTTTGAGTCAGTTCTGACTTAGAGCAACCCTACTGGATTGAGTAGAATTGCCCCACAGGGTTTCCAAGGAGCAGGTGGACAATGAGTTCAAGCTACCACACTTTTGGTTAGCAGGCATAGCTCTTAACCACTGTGATACCAGGCTTCTGACCACCAGGGCTCCATTAATATTAACAGGTAGGATTAGCATTTATGAACTATTTAATGCTAATATTAATGCTGGTATAAATATTATACTAAAATGGCACTTGGCTTCGCATTTTAAAATTATGTAGTATGATATTAACTTTGATTTGATAATTATTAGGAATGCGTACATACTCAATATACAAATATCAAGTGCATGTATACGCATAGGACTCTCTGGGTGCTGAAAATAATTCAGCACTTGACTAGCAGAAAGGCTGGTGGTTCAAATCTTCCCAGAGGTGCCTTGGGAGACAGGCAGTCCATAGCCTTGAATATCTTACGATGCATAGTTATACTGCACACACATTACGACTCAGAACTGAACTTCAGCTAATGACACTAACAGTGCATGTCCATATGTAATGTATGCATAACATATTGTGTTTTGTTGTTATGTCAGATCATATGTGTCACCATATCATGTATCAGATTATATGAGTTATGTCTGCTTTGAAAAAGTTAGGACTAAGTTAGTGCCATCCTAAACCCAGTGATGTTCTGAATACCATTAGTATCATCTGAGAATGACTTTTCTCAGTTCGTTTGATTGATGCTGCTACCTCAAAAGAAATCATCAAATAAAAATTGACAGGATAGAGCATCAGAAATTGTTTTGCAAAGAATTTTAAGTTGTTTAGTTATTTACCTTAGTTGCAATTCACAGCCACAAGTAAAAACGTTCGAAGTGATGCCATTAATCCCATTTTGGGGGATGTGAGATGATACACAAAGAGGAGCAGTGGAATGGTTTGGATTGTTAGTGCTGTCAAAGTAGACACACACATCCGTGGGCTTAAAAGCCATCACTGGTGCCATATTCCACACTAGTGAACTCAAGTGTAAATATAAAAGAGCATGTGGTTAATTGTACAAGGTCTGTCCCTACCTGGGTTGTGACTTAAAATAGCTTCGTAAGCCATTTCTTTTAAAACCCAAAACCAAACCCAGTGCCACTGAGTTGATTTGTGACTTTTAGTGACCCTATAGGACAGAGTAGAACTGTCCCATAGGGTTTCCAAGGAGTACCTGGTGGATTTGGACTGCCGATCTTTTGGTTAGTAGATGTAGCACTTAATTGCTACACCACCAGAGTTTTCATTTTTATTTAAAGAGTTGAAAAATGAGAAGAAAACAGTATCTAACCCTATAAAAATTGTAGCTTTTTGAGAGAAAAGTATATCTAGGTTTCAAAAAGGACTTTGCAACTGAGGAGTTCAGTGGCCTTATAACATTTACTACGACTTCTGTCCTCAGGTCCCAGGGGTTTCAAAACAGGTGTAGTCATTACACACATCTCAGAGGGGTATTTGTTCCTCATCGCTTTCATGCACACTGCTGGCAATGTGAAAATTAGTGTTCTTCTGAGTTTCCCTTGACCGCTATGCTGAGAAGCATGTTGCCTTCCATCACATTTTAATTTGTTGTCCCACACCTTTAGACATTTTATTTTTGTCTCCTCAGGCTACTGATTTCTAATTGGCTTAGTCATCTAGTGCTACTACAACAGAGACCCTACAAGTAGATGGCTTTAAAAAGAGAAATTTTATTCTGCTCCACTCTAGCAGGCTACAAGTCCAAAGTGAGGGCGTCAGCTCCAGGGGAAGTCCTTCTCTGTCGGCAATGGAGCGAAGTCCTTTTCTCAACCTTCCACTGGACTGGGAGCTTCCGAGGCACAGGGATCCGGGGTCCTTTCCAAAGGGTGTGCTCTGTGGCTAGCACTGCTTTCTTTGTGGTACAAAGTGCCCCAGTTTCTGCTTGTTTCCCTTTTCTTTATATCCCAGGAAATTGCCTCAAGGCACAATACAATCTTTTACATTGAGTCCTGCCCCACCAACACCAGGCCTGGCCATTCTTCCTCCTCAGCATGATAGACGCAGGATTTACAGTGCATGTAGGGGCATCACACAATACCAGAAATAACGGCCTAGCCAAATTGCTATACACAATTTTGGGGAAACACAATTTCATCCATGACACTAATCGTTAGACTTTGCAATTGGGTCCTCCTGAGTTTGGTCTTCTGGATATGAGATGTATTATACAATAAAATCTAATACTTCCCAAAGATCTTCAGACCAGAGATCGGTAAACTACTGCCTGTATTGTAGCACAGTCATATCCATCATTTTATGTCTTGCCTATAACTACTTTCACACTTTAAAACCAGAATTGTGTTGTGGTGACAGAGACACTATGGCCTGCAAACTTGAAAATATTTACTATGTGGCCCTTTATAGAACAAGTGTGTGGACGCCAGCTCCAGGCAATGAGGTGATAGTCTGGTTTTAGAATCTGTCATTTCCAGGGAAATATATCTTTCTGGAATACGTAAGAGGAAACTAAGCATCCCATTATATCCCACAACTATAGTACTTCTGGTTTTATAATCTTATCTGTCACAGATTGATTGTGTCCCCCCAAAATGTGTGTTAACTTGGTTAGGCCCTGTCCTGGTCACCTGGCACTGCTCTAACAGAAAATATCATGAGCGGAAGGCTTCACAAGGAGAAGCTTTTTTGACACAGTCAAGTAAGCTACAAATCTATTTATAAATTCTAAGTCCATTCGGTAAGAGAATTTATTACAGTTTGGTAGGTTGAGTCCAAATCCAGTGAGAGCATCTCAGTACAGGAACCTCAGGCCCAAAGGGTATGCTCTGCTCTCAGTGCTTCTCTCTCGGTAGTATGAGGTTCCCAACTTCCTCGGCTCCCTTCTCTCCCTTGTATTACACAAGCTTGTAGCTTTGGTCCTGCCTCACTAACACGACTGCAAACCATTCGCCATCATCGATCTCACAGAGGCAGGATTCGTAACACATGGGAGGAATGGCACCCTATTGGGACTCCTAACCAAGTCAAGCCAACACATGCATTTTGGGAGGAACACGATTCCATCCATGACAGACCCCAATCCCTAGTGTTGTGTGGTTATCCTCCACTTTGTGATGTCCCTATGTGTTATAAATCCTAATCTGTGCCTGTGGTTAAAGAGGATTAGGGGGCTGTAACAGTCTTGCTTAGATCATGTCTCTGATTCACATACAGGGAGTGTCCCTGGGATGTGGTCTGCACGACCTGAGCATCTTACCATCTTAGAAGAGGTAAAAGGCAAAGTAAGCAAGCAGAGGGTTGGGACGGCGATACCACTAAGAAAGCAGAGTATGTACTTTAGACTTGGGGTTGCTGAGCAGAGAAGCTCCTACTCTGGGGGGACGATTGACCAGAACCTTTCTCCAGAGTCAATAGGGAGAGAAAGCTTTCCCTGAAGCTGATGCACTGAATTTAGACTTGTAGCCTACTAGAATGTGAAAGTGTCAACTTCTTTTTTGTTAAAGCTAGACATCCACTAGTGGTACTTCTGGTATAGCAGCACTAAACAATTAAGATACCACCCCCCTTATCTCTCACTAGAACACTTTTCCCTGTGGCCTAGTGGTTAAGTGCTATGCCTATTTACCAAAAGGTTGACAGTTCAAATCTGCCAGGTGCTCCCTGGAAACTCTATGGGGCAATTCTACTCTGACTGATAGAGTTATTATGTCCCCCTACTTTCTCAAAGACCTAATATCCCACCTGGAGAAATCTTGACTAATAGCTGGTTATTTAAATTTTTTGTGTTGCTTGCACTTAAAATGTACTTAGTTCTGAAAAGATAAAAAAAAAAGTGCAGTTCCTGTTCTTGTAAACATAGCACCTTTAGTAACAGTAAACAGTGTGTAAGTATCATTAAACAGATGTGTTTATTCACTGAGGTATCAGCTCTGACGGCCAGGCATGTGGAATAAATCAAGCTGAGCAGCCATGCTCTCCTTAGGGCTTCCAACTGATCTGAAATATCTTACTGTCTAAAGTCATATGGTTTGGAACCTAATCAAAATGTGTGGATTAGGATTCCTGAGCTGTTTTTGACAGTCTAGGGAACAAATAGGATTTAAAAAGAGTCTCTGGATAACTTTTAAGTCAATGCTTTTTCCAGACACTGACAATGATGAAAGGGAGACAGAACTCAATTTAACTTCCACTAAATCTACTATGGCTTCTACATACCACGTCCACATCTCAGTGTGTTATGTTTTATAATTAGTTTCAACGTATAATCGGAGAGATGAAAGTGACAAGAGGGCAAATTGAATTTTATAAAAACATTTACAAAATTATAGATCTGAAGGTCAATTTGTCTCTTTGTCAATGATAAATACGATGCCCTGTATAGGAATCACTCTTTCTCAAAACATGACTGTTCTGGTTTTACATTGCTGCACAACCATAATCCAAAACCTGACGATGTAAAAGCACAGTGTTCTGGGTCAGGAGTTTTGACAAGGTACACAATGCCTGGTCCTTTATCTGGGGTGGATCGTGTGGCCCAGTTATTTGGCTGAAGATGATCAGACAACTTGACTGAGACCCTAAGTCTGGGCTTCAGATCTGCCTATTCATCCAGGATCATTGTTTTTTTCCTCCATGCACTGTCTGCTGAGGGGGAAGGTCCACGATGGCTTTTTCGGTTATGTTCTCATTCCTAGGCTAAAACAGCTACAGCAGGTGATGGCTGGTTAAGTATGTCTCCCTGTCTGCGGGCTTTTCTCATGATTGGCTTGGACATCCTCACGGCATAAACCTGAAAGCACAAACCCATTGCACTCAAGTCTGATCCAACTCACAGCAACCCTATAGGGCAGAGTAGAACCGCCCACAGGGTTTTCCAAAGTGGTAAATCTTGATCGAAGCAGTCTCGCCACAGTGTAGTGGCTGGTAGGTTTGAACTGCCCGACTTTTTGATTAGCAATTGAGTGCTTTAACTGCTGTGCCACCAGATTTTTTTCTACACAGCATCTGAAGCCAAACCCAAACAACCTTGGAGTGTTTCTGGAGTGTTTCTGACTCATAGCACCTACCCACTGCCTTTGAGAGGATTCTGACCCATTGCCACCCTATAGGACAGGGTAGAACTGCCCTGTAGAGTTTCCACAGAGCACCTGGTGGATTTGACCTGCTGACCTTCTGGTTAGCAGCCATAGTACTTAACCACTAAGCCAAGTGGGTTTCAAACTCATATAGCACAGTACTTCTAAAATTACCTCCCCCCCTTTTTTTCCCATGACATCTTCTTCCTGAGTCTTCCAAAAGAGCTAGTTGAATACTACAAGACTTCTCATTCAACCTCAGAAGTCCCAGGAGGTCACTTTCACTGCATTTATTGTTCAAACAAACCATGTTAAGGTTAGCCCAGATTCCAGGAAGGGGATTTAGTGGCAGTGAAAAGCCACACATGTGAAAAGAATTGCTGATGGTTCATGCTAGCTACTTAGAATAATATTTACCAGGACTAGCCACATAAGACAATTCTACTCTGTCCTATAGGGTCACTGTGAGTTGGAATTGACTAGACAAGACGGTGTAATTTTTTGGTACTTTTGATGTTATAATACAGAATTTCAGAAGTTAGGATCCTCTGGAAGTGTGCCTTCAGTAATAATAGGAATCCAGCAATATAAAGGGGAGGAAAGAACATGGACTTCTGCAGTAGAGAGGCACAGACTGCTCTGGTGGCTGAGTGTCTTAGTTAGCTCGCATCATCTCTTTGACCCTTCCTTACTAACAGATCCCAACCAGAAGGCAGCTGTTAGGTATCCATTTAACTCACACTAATATTATTTACTGTTTTGATTTAATATTGGTCTTATGTTTTCACAAAAGTGGAATTTAGATAAATTCTGTAGCCTTTCTTCTGTAATATTATTTGGTCTTTCTGCTCTTCTTGAGGCTAAGGTAATAATACTGTGGAAAACTTGTTAGAAGCATGAGTTCTTTTCTATCCTGAAACAGGTGTTGCAAATGTACTCTCCTTTATGTGTTCATAACCAAAGAAAGTCTTTCTGGGAATGTCTTAGAGGTACTGAGGCTAGATTATTGAAGAATCCTTATGTTACTTGGTGAGTTCAGAGAGATTTGCAGCCTTGGTCAATGAGAGGGCAGGAAGCCCACTGCGAAGAAACATCTGCTGGGTGCTATTATGCCACTTGCACATCATAAAACACATAGTGGGGATCAGTCACAAAAAAGAAAGTTTTCAAAACCCTGAACAAAACAGGTAACAGATGTTCTAGTCAGATGGTGGAACTAAAATATATAATGTAACTGGCATTTTGAGGCAGAAAATAAACAGGATTTATCTCCTATGCAGGACCTTAACGACTATGCGTTCAGAAAGGTTTTTCTGTTAAAGTAGTATCCCTTATTCAAAGAGAGTAGTATCATTCCCAAAGATAATAACGCTACATAATGAATGGTTGTTGTGAGGACATTGTTTACTATTTCTGATTTCCCAATATTTAACATGGAAAAGCCCTTCTATAACTAAAGAACTCTTTATTTCTATTATTAACTTATAGGTGACTTGTAAATGGAAAAGTCTCAAATTTGGAGGCACTCATGTCATACACAAGAATGACGGGGTTAATGTGCGTTCCCAGGAAGAAAAAGGTCAGGAAGTAAAGCATTTGTTAAGTGAAGAAAGTGTCAAGATATAAACAATTCTTTCCCAGGAAAAAGTGTGTTCATTACTGTAACTCCCCCCCACAAAAGACGTAAACCCAGTGCTGTTGAGTCAATTCCGACTCATTGCAACACTGTAGGACAGAGTAGAACTGCCTCATAGAGTTTTCAAGAAGCACCTGGGGGATTTGAGCTGCCCACTGTCTGGTTAGCAGACATAGCACTTAACCACTACACTACCAGGGAAGGTTTCTGTTTGTTACTGTAAGCATGTATAAACAAAGAGGCTGGTATCTCTAACATAGGTGGTAACTCATGCCTTCCTACAAAAGTGACCTACCTGTAAGTTTCAAATGACTACAACTGAAGGTAACCTTATCTGTAATCACTCGTTAAGCCTTTATCTTTTCTTTGTTCTCTCTCTGCATACTGAACACCCTTCAGCAAACAAATCACTCAACCTTGCTTGCTGAAAGCTAAGAGGTCTTGAAGCACTTACTGATGAAGATCAAATACTAGAGCTTTCAGTATGAATTATTCCCAACATAAGAAAACAAAAATCCTCAAAACTGGACCAATAAGTAATATCATGATAAATAGAGAAAAGACCGAAGTTGTCAAGGATTTCATTTTAGTTTTATCTACAAACAGTGCCTATGGATTTAGCAGTCAAGAAATCAAACGACTCATTGTAATGGACAAATCCATTACAAAAGAACCTCTTAAAGCGTTAAAAATCAAAGTTGTCACTTTAAAGACAAAGGTGCACCTGATTCATGACGTAGTATTCTCAGCCACCTCGTATACTTACAAAAACTGGACAATACACAAGGAAGAAAGAAGAATTGATGCCTTTGAATTATCCTGTTGGAAAGAATAGTGCCTATGCCACAGACTGCCAGAACAAGAAACAAGTCTGTCCTGGAGAAGGTACAGCCAGAAAGCTGCTGCTTAGGATGACCAGACTTCATCTTACATACTTAGGACATGTTATTAGGGGAACCAGACCTGGAGAAGAGCGTCATGCATGGAAAAGGAGAAGGTCAGCAAAAAAAAAAAAAGACCCTTATCATAGATTGAGATATGTCCCACCCCCCCCAATATGCTTCAAACTTCTGAGGCCATCCTTCCCAGCACTGAGTGGTTATCCTTCTTTTTTGTGATTGATACAGTTTTTCTATGAGTTGTAAATCATAATATCAACCTGTAGTTAATGGAGCAAAATAAGGTTATGTTAAAGAAGACTAGAGCAGGCTTTAACACCGTTAAGCAGGACACATTCCTGATCAATTTAAGGAGAATTTCCCTGAGTGTGGCCTGCATCACCTTTTATCTCTCAGGAGACAAGAGAAAAGGAAAGTGAACAGAGAGTTGTGGACCTCACACCACCAGGAAACAAGAGCCAGTAAGTGCGTTCTTAGGACCCGGAGTCCCTGCACTGAGAAGCTCCTCAACCAGAGGAAGATTGAGAAGATGAAACTTCCTCCAGAGCCAACACAGAGAGAAAACTTTAACCCTAGAGCTGGTGCCATGAATTTGGACTTCTAGTTTAGTAGACTGACAAAATAAACTTATCTTTGTTAAAGCCATCAACTTGTGGCATTTCTTTTATAACAGCAGTAGATAACTAAGACACTTCTCAATAGGCTGGATTGACACAGTGATTGTAGTAAGAGATTCAAATGTATCAACGATTGAGAAGATGGCACAGGACTGGGCAGTCTTTCATTCTGTAGTGCATAAGGCCACACTGTGAGTTGAAACCCACTGAACAGCACGTAAAAACAATAACAACTCTGGTAGAACTGTAGAGAGCTTTGTATTTAACTTATGTCTGTCTGGATCAAGCTGTGTTGTTCGTCAATAACATTCCTTTTATTTTACTCCTAAAAGAGTATGAGACTTTCTTTTTTGAAACACAGCATAGAGTGGCTTTTTTTTCTTTTTTAGCTGTGATAGAAACATATGTAACAAAACTTTTGCCAATTTGCCAATTCTTCCAGAGATTACATTTACACTGATTACTTCAAGTTATACAACTATTTTCACTTTGCTTTGCTAAAATCTCGGGGACTCTGAGCAATGACTTCCCCATTTCCCCTCTCTACCATCTCTGGTAATTACTAACAAGCTTTGGGTCTGTATAACTTTGCTTACTTCGTATGAGTGGAATAATACAGTATTTGTCCTTTTGTAACACACTTATTTCACTCAGTACATTGTTTTCAAGGTTCATCCATACTGTTGCCTGAATCCATACTTCATTTCTCTTTCTCTAAGTAATAAATATGTACGATTTTCAAAATAAATATTACTTTTTTTAAATTCCATACTTTCAGTTAATATTGAATAATATATTAGAGAGTATCTAGACCAATACCTACAATAAGAGGTGTTTATTAAATGTGACACATTGAAAGCAATATGTTGATACTCTATCAGATTTAACAATTTTATTGGAACATCACATTTGATTTTTATTTTGTTTATTTTTTTACTATGATAGAATGAAAATGTACATACTCTGTCCTTGCAATATTGGGTTAAGATGGGAGGAGTACGCAAGTTGTGTTGAAGTCCCTTTAATATTGATCTTCTTACTAATGCATGCTGTCACCAATTTCACCCAACCAGGGAGAGGGGCAAGGGTTTAGATCACATTTGATTTTTAATAGTTATATAGTAAAAAATGGAAACCCTGGTGGCATAGTGGGTTAAGTCCTGTGTATGCTAATCAAATAGTCAGCAGTTCAAACCTGACAGGTGCTCCTTGGAAATTTTATGGGCAGTTCTACTCTGACCTCTAAGGTCTCTATGAGTCAAATTCAAATAGTTGGCCAGCCAAGCCAAGTGCCATTGAGTAGGATCTGACTCATGGCAGTGGGTTTGATTTTTTTTAACAGTAAAAAATGTAGCTTTCTTCAGTAACTGTATATTTACGAGTATGTACTTATAAACCTTCTTTTATGGATTGAATTTTATCCTCCAGAAACGTGTATCAATTTGGCCAATCCATGATTTCTAGTATTACGTGATGGTCCACTATTTTGTGATCCGCTATGATTTTCCAATGTCTTGTAAACCTACCTCTATGATGTTAGTTAGGTGGGTTAAAAGCAATTATGTCAATGAGGAAGGACACAATCTACACGATTAAAACAAAAAACCCATTGTGGTGGAATCCATTCAGATTCATAGTGACCCTATCTCTTTTGAGATATAAACCACTTTCTTTCAAGATACAAACACAAAAGCAAATAGAGAGACACAAAGACCTCATGCCAATAAGTAACAAGAACCAGGAGAATAGCACGTCCTTTGGACCTGGGGTCCCTGCTCCTGAGAAACTCCTTAACTAGGAAAGATTGATAACAAGGACCTCCCCCGAGAGCTGACAGGGAAAGAAAGCACTCCCTGAGGCTGATATCATAAATTTGGAATCCTAGCCTCCTAGAGTATGAGAGGAAACCCTGGTAGTGTTTTGGTTAAGTGCTACAGCTGCTAACCAAAAAGGCAGCAGTTGAAATCCAGCAGGTGCTCTTGGAAACTCTATGGGGCTGTTCTAGTCCATCCTATAGGGCTGCTGTAGGTTGGAATTGACTCAGTGGCAGTGGGTTTGGGTGTGGTAGAGTGTGACACAACAAATTTCTCTTTGTTAAAGCTGTCCACTTTTAGTATTTCTGTTATAGCGGCACTAGGCAGCTAAGATATCTCCCAAAGACAAAGAAAGACATTAGAAGTAAACAAAAGCAATCAAAAACAATGAATTTAATTATATATATATATATATATACATTCAGCTCTGAACCACACCACAATTCCCCACCTATGCCAAGATTCTCCATATAACTAAGCACTAGTGTTCAAAAGCATAAACAATGGATGCTGCGTAGATGTGAAACTGTCAAGAAACTTTATTTATTTTACTGACCCTAAAAAAAAAAGTAAGTGGTTTTCTTAAGTTCCATGGCAAAAGGGCCATATCCAGGTTGTCTCTCATTAGGTAGCCTGGCAGCATCCTCTGTAAATCTAGTTAACTCCCAGGATTACGTTTACTCCTCTTAACGTGGAAATACGTTTTGAATGCTATTGCAGTAGTCACAACTGTCTTTCTCCATCTAAAATCTAGTGCTGACGATAATTGCCTAATCTTTACACTGCTTAGATTCTCAATGAGTCTTTGACGTGCTGCCTCTGCAATGTTTTCAACAGTCATTGTTTAGAGGGACACCTTTCCAAATCACAAATAATGGGACTTAATTACAGGTGCCCTTGGATATTTCCAATATAAAAACAAGGGGCCAGAAACCAATTGTAACACAATTATTGCACAATGTCATAGCCACGTCATTATATCAGAAAAATCAACGAACACACAAAAGGGAATGTGTTTTGTAAAATATGTTTGTCTCATCGAGCTTGCAGTAATCAGTTTTCTCTCTCTATTCGCAGTAATAAAACCTTGCCTTCACCAAGTAGCTGCTTGCTAACTGCTCTTCTCTACCGTTTATTATAAAAACATTGCGTGGAATCTTTCACAATTGGATAAAGTATTTCGTCCTTTATTAGCTTCTTTCCCCTATAGACAAGGCACAGCCAGTAAAGATGTCATGCTTGTTCTTTGAAACAAGTAGATTAGTCTGTTTTCTCGTGGGATTCCGCAAAGTCCTTCAGCAGACGTGACTGGCAGAGGAAGAGGCTGAAGATGTTGTCCCTGGGGGAGAGACTGCTGACTTGATAAATCTTTGGGTCATGAAAGGTCATCTCTTGATGTCTAGAAGAAAGATTGACTTACTAACAAACACCAGCAAAGAGCTCTTTCTGTAGTGTAAAATATAAAGAAAACAAACTAATATTGAAGGAATGCTTGCATGCTGGAAACCCCATTAATCAAACAAACACAGGTGAAATAGTTTCATTTATAAATTTACTTCAGTGATTTTTAAAGTCACTGTAGCAAGAAAGCATATGCTTTACACAGTTGTGCAGATTTTAAGTTGCTCTATAGGAAATGCACTATGAGCTCCTACAATGGAAAATTTAAGCAAAAATAATTATGGCCAGTTCCTGGAAATGTTTCTGGGATTAAACAAACAAAAAGTGAAATTATAACATACCTCATAAAAGCTGATAGAAATTTAAAATTGCATTGACTGTTGGGATTGAACTACTGACTGTTAGTGAATTAATTCATCTCACTGTAGTTATTTGTTTGCAATAGTTTCATCTTGAAATGGAAGAGTAATACTGAGATTAAAATAATAAAAATAATAACAACAAGGTGATCCAAACAGTCTCATTCCTACCTCACTCTACCAATTACTCCTCATATTAGGAAATAACTCTTATTTCTTAAATTATATGACTGTATGCTTCCAATGCTTTAACACGCTATTAGGAAAGGCACTGGCGATGTTGTCGGTGAGCCAGTTCTCTTTTTGTTTATATCCTCACATTGTTTTAAACCATAGATATTGCACATCTTTTAAACGTCAGGTCTTTTTCCTTTTACCTCTAGTAACTCGATTTCACGTACTAGGTCCTCAAAGTGGGAGCTGTGTCTAGGTAATTTCTTCACTATATCACACTGTAGTCCTTCTTTATCGGAAGAAAGAAAAGGCAACATGAGTTGGACTCCTTAAAAAAGACTTCCATGATCTAAAAGAAAGCAAATACAACAACTGCTGAATAAGGGAAATTCTTTAATGATCCATTTCCTACCTTTACTTCACTTTTTTCAGTTTGATATCCGAAGCGAACGTTATGTCTACACCCACTCTTCTACATCTTCCTATACACTGTTGGATTGTGTCTGACAAAAATTCAACATAAAGACTATTTCAAATGTTTTGAAAGTTTAACGTTCAGGTGTTACCACAGGATATTTTAATATCCAAAATGTATTTTTTTCCAGTGGCCAGAGAGTGTATTTCCAAAAATGTATATGACTGTTATTTTCTTTTCCAACATATTCTCAATCAATTGTGACTTCAAATGAACACTGAATACACTTAATAACAACTTGAGATTTTAAAGAAAATATAGAAACTAGTCCTGTAGCAATAAATGTAACAGACAATATTTTACTCATAGACATTTTGGAGGTATAAATAATCCTAAAATTTTTACAGTATGGGATTTGTTTAAGGAACTCAAATATAAGGCTAGAATTTCATGAAGACCTTTCAAGATCATGTGATGATACTACAAAGGAAATTCTGATTTTTGTTAGACATTTTTTACATGTCATCTCCTATCCTTATGCAGTC
Source organism: Heterohyrax brucei (assembly GCA_028571685.1). Taxonomy (NCBI): domain Eukaryota; kingdom Metazoa; phylum Chordata; class Mammalia; order Hyracoidea; family Procaviidae; genus Heterohyrax; species Heterohyrax brucei. The sequence continues at coordinate 102,847,614 of CM053148.1, forward strand.
TTGCACATATATTATTAGTCTTGTTTCATGGACAGTGTCTATAGCTGCTCAGTGTTTACACTGAATCTTAAAGCTTGTGAGTAGAGTTGGGCTTTTAGAATACACTTTGCTGACTCTAACATTAAATACTTGACCAAGTCTGGTAGAATGAGAAACTTTTGCATAAGTATAGTATATACTAATAAGTATAGTACATACTAATAAGGGAACACAATTGCACTGGTGAATTTTTGGAAGCAGAGTGCCTGGCCTTTCTCTCTGCTCTGTCTTAGTCTGTCGGCTCCACTGAAACCTGTCCACTCTGGGTGACCCTGCTGGTATTTAAAATACCTGTGGCAAGAAAGTAAGCAAGATGATCTTGGCCTGATCACTTGTAGGGTCAGAGTCCTCTGTGAGATGCAAAGATCAGGTATAAATGTGTAACACAGAGTTTTGGAAAAATTCACATTTATAAACTTATGTCAGCAGAGGTGTGATGAGCCTCAGATAGATTTCTGTGCCTATAAAGTTGAGCCCCCCTGCAGAATAACTTAAAAGAACTCATCATATTCTCATCTGTTTGGGATGACCAGAGGTTGGATTTGGGACAGTGAAGTGGACATCATTGCAATGACAGCTTGAAATAAGAAACCTCACATAGAGTGAGTCTCAACACAACTCACCCAAGCATCTCGTTTTATATACAGGAAATGAAGTCCCAGAGGTTAAACTAATTTTTTCCTGTCATTCTATATAGGTTCTCCCTGGGAACGCACATATACTCTCTGTCGTATGCTCGTCACTTACACTTGAGCCAAGAAAAAATTCTCTGCCTTTCTCCAAAGGCATGTATGCTTGAATTCTCTCTATTTTGTTGCCTGAAAAAAAACCAAGTCATTCTTTCAGGGACCTGATCAAAGGCATAATGTTTCTCCTTAGTCAAATCAATGAATTTTTAACAGTAAACAAATGGATAGTATTTTGAAAATTTGTAATTTTCATAAACTATTACCAATACTGAGATACCAAAAAAAAAAAAAAAAAAAAAAAAGCTCATTGTCATTGAGTTGATTTGGACTCACAGCAACCCTACAGGACACAGTAAGACTGCTTCATAGAGTTTCCAAGGAGTTTCTGGTGAATTTGAACAATCAGTCTTTTAGCATCTATAGCTCTTAACTACTATGCCACCAGGAGTGCCCAGAAAGCGGTTAGAAATTAGTGTCTGGATGTTTTTAAAAATGACCTGGATCAGGAATTCTGTTTCAAGCACACATTTTAGAAGAACTCCTGAACAGCCAGGGACCCCCTTGTCACAGCCTCTTTCCTGCCAAAGCTGTCCCGAAGTTTCTCAACCCCAGGTCACCATTCTCAGTGTTCTGTGCCCCCACCAGGCTGATCAAAATACAGAACCAAGGACTAGTATCTCAGCACTGGACGGGGAGTCTGATGCCGGTAATAGACTGGCTAAAAGGAATGGTGCATTCTGGATCATGATTTGCCAGCCGAGATAGAGCATCCTCTGGAAATCTGAACATAGAATATAGAGAAGTCTAAGCTGACTTGTGGAAAGCTTGGTGGGATACTGGTTAAGTGCTCCTGGTTGCTATTCAAAAGGTCAGTAGTTCGAGTCGGTCAGGCGCTCCCTGGAAACTCTACGGGACAGTTTTTCTCCGTCCTCTAGGGTCGCTATGGAGTCAGAATTCACTCCATGGCAATGAGGTTTTTTTTTTTTTTTGGAAGTTCAGTTGCAGCAATGCTGTCTATTCTGTGGCTGCGAACCAAACGTTTGAGTCTACCAGATGCTTCTTGGAATCTCTACAAGGCAGTTCTACTCTGCCGTGTATGTGGCTATGAGTCAGAATGGACTAGATGACCAAGTGTGAGTCTGTTGCTAAACTGAAAAAGCAGTACTGGCAATGACTTAGAGGAACTCAGTCAACAAAAACGGCAGTTCGCCAGAAGGAAACACTGGACATGGCCTTGGGATTGAGATTTGGCGAGAGAAGAAAGAGAGTGAATGACTAGGAGGCCGTGTCTTCGGAAGTTCTCGTGGAGTGGCCCCAATTGTTTATTTTTTCTTGTTCATGATCCACCCGTAGATTCTCCCTTACGTCCCTTACGTGAGAAAACCTGATCACGTCTCTGATTATTGCAGCTTGTGTGTGGATAATAATACACAATTTGTGAGAGAATGAAGTCAGTTTGCAGAGTATTTCTTGCAGAAAAATGTGATTCATTAATAGTCTGGAAAAGAGCAATGCTTTGTAATTATTATTTCTCATGACCAGATTAAAAAGAATCATTAGAGAAAAAAATCAAGATAATGATAGAGTTAAAACATGTTTCACGTTGTCATGAGAAAATTAAAAAAATATGACTTTAATAATCTGTTTATAAACTGAAAGTACATTAAGTATCTGAGGAAAAATAATAAGATATTTTAACAAAAGGACTTAGCCAAAAAAAAAACCCAGCAGTATGTCAAAATTGTAACTAACATGAATGACCTCCCTGTTCCCATTCTTAAATTCATTTTAATCTGCATCTAATTACTGTTGTTCTAACCCCTTTATTTGTGCAACGAAATACAGAAAAACTTTTCCTCAAGCTGTTTAGAAATTAGACAAGGTAGCATACATCAAGTGAAACATGGGAGGTTTTCGATAGTTCTTTTTTCCTCCTTGTCCCATTGTAATGCAGAAAAACAAACAAAAATTATGTTCAAGGAAAGAGCAGAGGGTAAAATGTTACATTATTAAGTTAGATTCAGATATTCTAAAATGAAAGTCTGACATTTCTCATTGTTCTTAGTTCCCATTAAATCATTCTGACCACGATGTCTCCAGGTCGAGCAAAATCAACAGCCGCAGGGTCCCTAGTCACCCTCACAAACTCCAGTATGCTGAATTTGTCATTGTGGCCGCTGGGCCAGTCCATTTCAGAGAGTCTTTCTCGCCATGATCGGCCCTTTACTTCACCAAACACGACAGACGTTCTCTTCTGGTCACTGATCCCCTCGAGGTGTACAAAGCAAGGGAGTCAGACAGTGTCCTGTAGTGATCTGTAATATTTTCATTGACTAATTTTCTGTAGCAAATTTCCAGGCCTTTCTGCCCACTGTGTTTAGTCTGGAAGCTTCACTGAAACCTGTCCGTTATGAGTGACTTTGCTAGTATTTGAAATACCTGTGGCAAAGCTTCCAGCATCATAACATCATGGAAGCCACCACGATACGATGCACTGATTGACAAGTGGTAGAATACCCCTTAGAATTATATGAAGGTTACTTTATATGGCACTTGGCTTTGGCTTATACTGCTCTAAAGGACATTTGTGCTTTATATTGTGGCATGAAGATATACTCTAATTTCCTATTGGTACCTTATTGAGGTTTAAAATAAATTGCAAATTTGATTAAAAATAAAATTGGGTTATATTCTTACTTAACAAGTCATTGAGTAACAGAAAATCAAAACTGTTACTAAAGATTGTGGCTTATATAGTCATATACATGTATTGCTTAATACTATCACAAATTAGTAAAGCAATACACTAAATTTATTTCCCAACTAATTATAATTAGAAATGTAAGTATTCCAATTAATAATAGAAGACACAGACATTTTATTATTTCCTAAACAAGAACTAATTTAAATATATTTAATGCACTGCAAACTGTTAAGCGGTTTCTGCTCAGAGTAATTAGGCAACCATGAAATTAAAAGGAATAATTTGATTACATTTCCCATAATACTAAGGTTCCCCCCTCCCTTTTCGGGAGAGCAGAAAGAGTAACAGAAAAAAGAGAGTCTTGTATCTTCCCTCCCTATTGATTTACAGTGTTTTCTCTAATGCATTTAACTTTCAAAGCTAAATTTGCATTACTTTCATATGCATCAACTTTCATTTTAAATACAACTTGCAAAATAAGTAGATTAATTATTCTGTTGTTTCTGCTTATTAGAGACTTCAAAACTCAGTATTTAAAGGGCAAAAACTAAGCCCCTTATCTGTTTGTCTAACTTCCTTGCCTCTTTGAAGTTTTTCTTTAATTCTTACCTTTTCAGTGTGACCTACCATGACCAGTCCATTGGATACTGTAAACCAGCACCCGACGCCTACCAACGGTATTCCGATTCCTCTTACTCTGCCTTCAAGTTTTTTTCACAATACCCATTAATCTGAAACATGTTATGTAGCTTACTCAGACAGAATGTGCATTTTTTTTAGTTGCATGTATTCATCCTTGTTGCATGTATTCATCCTGTCCCTGGATTTCAGAGAGGCTTATCATAAGCCATCTCCTCCAAGTTCTTGGATTTGAAAGGGACTTCAGCAGAAGCCATCCTTCCTTACCATTGCCCTCAAACACCCCGCAGCAATTTGACCACAACCAAAGCTTTATGATTGCACTCTCCTAAGCAAAGCTCTTCCTGCATCAAACTGGGACCATAAACAGACTTTACCTCCTTCCCCTTTAGATCAACACTTCTTCCTTATCAGACCACAAATCCCCTTAGTGGAATTTCTTACAATCCTCTCTCCTCTCTTCATTAACATTCTTAACACTCTTTGTTATCAAACCATAAATCCCCTCCCCTCACACTACCTCACTGAAACTTTGAAATACTAACCCACTGGCCAGGAGAGGGCTGAGGCTCCCTCAACTCAGAGCCCATTTTCTCCTAACTTCACTGGGCTCTTGGACTGGTGTGTCTCTGCCTCTATTTCGGGTCCTTCTCTCCTCAACTCTTGAATACTCCTGAACAGCAAAAATCTTTGTGTTTGAGGTACGTGTCTCAAATTCCTTGAGGAGTGTATTTAATGAAAAATTAGATTTAATAATACTCGTGTTTCATTGTACCACTTTTTGGCTCATTGATTAAGTTAAAAGAAACGAAACATAGAATTTTTCCATAACACTATTTTTACCATTGTCTGCATTTTAGGTTTATTTAGCAGAAGGGCCATATGGTAATGATTATGAAGGAAAAATTACCATAAAAATTCATTTAAGAATTTTCAAATGGTTTCTGTTTACTCATGCTGTAAAAAGTTGTCTAAGTTTGTGATCTCTTCTAATAAGGTAAAATAGTGAAGAGTGCTTAGGAAAGGTAGAGACCAGATTGGCTGAAGTTTTTCTAAGAAGGACAGCTATCACTAGCAGAGATACGTAATGATAAGGAAAGTGAGGAAATACCTGTGAATTTTCTAAAATTATATCTTCAGAGTGCTGATCAGAGTCTATTTGGAAAGTCAAATAATAAGTAATTTTTCTTTACAATTTCTTGGCTACCAGGAAGTGGAATTTCATCTCATTAATGAGAGGAATATTTCTTTAAAAGAAAAGCTCTATTTCAATAATTCAATGGTTATATAGAAATAATAAGAGAGTCTTTGTTTATGGCTATGTACATATGTGTACATACAGTATCTTAGAACACGGTAAAGATTTTATAATTGTGATTCAATCTGGAGCCCTGAAAAGTGAAAGTTACCAGTTTAATCTAAAGACAAACTTTCATTTTTATCATTATGCTTTGCAATACAAGCAACATGCAACAATTTGTAGATTTGAATCAGCTCCTAAAAGTACCAACACTGTCCACCAGTCAATCAGCTTGCGTTATCAGACCATCCAGGCTCAGTGGAATCTCTGTGGATAGAAATCGCTTTTCTTGCATACCAGGGAAAGATGGCTGCAAAGGGAGTTACTGTCCTGGACACTCAAGTACAATGAGCGAAATCCACTTAGGATCAGATAATAAATTCAGAAATTACCAAACAATGCACATAACTCTAAGAATCTGTAAATTATGCAGCTTCCCCTATGTGTAGTTTCTTTTTTTTAAATGTCCTGTCAGGTTTCTCTTAATTATGGGTAGCAGAAGTCTTACATTAATAATACCCTGTGAGTTTGTCTCCAGTAGCTGTGAAGAAATGCAAATTACCTTGTTTGATAAAGTACGAATTACATATGATTCTGGGTGTATCTATTTCATTTAGTATACACTTTCTCTCTCTAGGGCACAGCAAAGTAGTAGAATGCTAAGAAAAGGGAGATTAGCAATTGTACTGGTAAAGCAAATAACCTTTGGCCTTGAACGCTACTGAATGTCAGTTGACACTCAAGCCCTGTAACTGCCCACTGTTTTTCCTGGGCATGCCTGGAACGGCAGACCTATTTTCCTTGAGAGCCATTTATAATTCTCTGTTATGACCCTCAGGGATTGCTCTTTATTCCGCCCCCTGGAACTCTTCATTAGCAACTGCTTTTGCCCCTCTGACCCTGAGCTGTTTCTGAAGCTTCACCTTTTGGTCCCTGCCAATCTAGATTTCATTTTGCCTCCTGCATCCACCTGTGCTGGCGGCTTTTGCAGAGACGGGAAGACAAAGATATTTCTCCTAGTGCTGTAGCTCCTTAATTAGCCAGAATGGAGAACTTGTTCTCTTAGTTCCTCTCAAAAAAAGTGCAACAATTTGCAAGGTCTGAGTCAGCTCCTAAAGCTCCCACAGCTGGGAATTGTCCACCAGTCAGTCAGCTTGCATTACTGGGCAAACAAGGCTCTGTGAAATCTCTTCTGATAAATAGCTCTCTTCCTGCACACCGTGAGGTATGATCCAAGACATTAGATGGGAGAACTTATACTTTATATGTATTTTAGTTTTATCCTGACAAAAGAAATGTTTGAGCTACAATTTGTATTTTTTAAAATACCTACATTAATGAGGCTTTAGAAGCTTCTGAAAGCAAAGATTAGGAAAAAAAATAAAAACAATACAAACGAAGCGACCAGCATAGACATTCCATAGACATGTCATTATGACCATACAGGTTTCGTACCTGCCTCCAATGTTTTCTAAATATGTGTATTTGTTATCATAGAAGAGAATGGAAATCCTTGTGGTGTAACGATTACATGCTCCAGTTGCTAACCCAGAGGTGGGCACTTTTAATCCACCAGGCACTTCTTGACAACTCTATAGGACAGTTTTACTGTGTCCCACAGGGTCAGTATAGAGTTGCTATGAGTTGAAACGGACTCCACTGCAATTTTTTTTTTTTTTTTTTTGGTGGTGATGTAGTAGTTAAGAGATTGCTTGCCAACCAGAAGGTCGGTAGTTCAGATTCTTGGAAACTCTATTGGGTTTCTATAGGGCTGCTTTGGATTGGAATCAATGCAACTACATCAGGCTTGAATGTTTGGGTTTTGGATGACAGTTGATCAGGACTCCAAGTTCTGTAAGAATCAAAATAATTTCAAAAATTTCTTGAAGATAGACTTAACAATTCTGTTGCCTTTTGAAAGTAGATGGCTGTGTTTATCTCTGTTTCTCCATAAGTTGGAGCTGCTGGTTTGTGCCTATATTGGCTTTGGCTGCCAAGTAGACTGATGTGTCCCTTCTGTTGTGTTTGTCGTATATGTTCAACAGCATCTACCTACTTTGATTATTTCTGTATTCTAGGCTTCTTCTTTCTCCCAGAATGCCGGTACATTGCCAATGTCAAATCCTTAAAGTCAATTCCTACTCAAAGCCACCCCATAGGTCATCGTGGAGCTGCCTCATAGAGTTTCCAAAGAGCACCTAGAGGATATGACCTGCTGACCTTTTGGTTAGCAGACAAAGTACTTAACTGCAAAGTCTCGCCAAATACAGATTTTAATTGTTCTGCAGAACACTTTCAGTTTGACTAATTATTTAACATCAGCAAATGCGTTTGGAAGATCCATGTTCTAAGTGATATCTACACACTGATTCTCTACAGGAAACAATAAACGGCATTGCTTTAAGTTGAGTTACAAGATGTAAAGAGGAAGAGAACTTCTTAAATTCAATTGATTTTTTGAAAACTAAATTTATAGGGCAAAGAAAAATTGTGGTCTTTATTAACTATGATGGATGCATATCACATTTTAATCTACTGGTCTGATAAGAAATTTTATTACATGAGCCAAGCCAGCCAAGTGCTGTCGAGAAGACATTTTAAATATCACTACATGTAATGAAATGCTTTTCAATTTTTTTCTCTGCACTATTTCTGCATTTCATTAGGTAGAAAATGATACTTGTGTTTACATTCCTGAGGGCTCTTTTGACTAGTTTGTCTCCTATTACTTTACATATTTATTTCTTGATCTCGTTTCAATCTTTAACTCAATTTTCTTCGGAGGCATTTTCCCCCGACATTTGTCACTCTGTTACATATTTAGAAACTCTGGTGGTATAGTGGCTAAGAGATATGGCTGGTCACCAGTGTGACTGGGTTGTTTTGAACTATCAATATTTAGAGTAGTACTTAACTGCAAACCATTTGTTCCACCCAGGAACTTCTATATATAGTATGCTAACTTATATATAAAAAGGTAAAGGTAAAAATATATGTTTGTATCTGCCTGTGTTGACATAAAATAATTATAAAGACACACATACATACAGAGGGTGGGGGATGGAGAAGAGTTATGGTGGTTGAATGGGAACCAGGAAATGAGGGAGAGAGTAAAGAGGAAGGTTTCCACTCTGTTGTGTTTTCTCTAAACATTGTAAACATATTACTTATAACACACACATATTACTATAAATACATAGAAAACTGTCTACTAGTAGAAGGCCCTTTTCTAATGCCTCTCTTTAGGCAGGCTGACTTGATTTACGCTTCAGCACTCTATCAACCCTTAGAGTTGATATCTACTCTATTTACACAGACACACAAATACTCTGCTCTTCTTCATTTTACTCATTTTCTGCAAGAAATTCACCATCGCTTGTCATACCACTGTATATTGTTTGTCTCCTTGCTTTAGAAAGCAAGCTTCTGGAAGGCAAGGACTTTTTGTTTTTTTAAATTATTCCTCTATACTCAGAGCCATGGTGGCACAGTGTTTAAGAGCTTAGCTGCTAACCAAAAGCTCAGCAGTTCAAATCCACCAGCTGTTCTTTCGGGCAGTTCTACTCCATCCTATAGGGCACTATGACTCAAAATCAATGGGAGGACTATGGGTTTATTTAGTTAGTTTGCATCTGATGTCGCTAGCATATATTTGTTGTTGTCAGGTGTTGTAAAATCAGTTCCAACTCACAGCAACACCATCTTGTCAGGTGTGTCAAAATCAGTTCCAACTTTTAACAACACCATGTGCAACAGAACAAAACACTGCATAGTCCTGCACCATCCTTACAGTCTTTATTATTGTTGAACCTGTCACTGTATCAACTGTGTCAATCCTTCTCAATGAGGGTCTTCCTCATTTCTGCAAACACGCCATTTTACCAAGCATGCTATCCTTCTCCAGGGACTGGTCCTTGCTGGTAACATGTCCAGAATATGCAAGAGGAAGTCTTGCTATCTGGGTTTCTAAGGGGAATCTGGCCATATTTCTTTCAAGAAATTTTGTTCATTCTTCTGGAAGTCTGTGGTATATGTGTTCAATATTCTTCCGCAACATCATTTACCATCGATTCTTCTTCAGTCTTCCTTATTTGCTGTACAGGTTTTGCATATATGCAAGGAGACTTAGAATACCAAGGCTTGGGTCAGGTATACCTTAGTCCTTAAAGTGATATCCTTACTTTTCAACACTTTAAAGAAGTCTAGTGTATGATAGTAACTATGCACACACTTGAAGAATTATTTCTTCATACGTGGTTGAAGGAATGCATTATAAACAGAAGTCTGATAGAGTTTCCATGGTGGAGAATCCAACAGTGTCATTAGTCTTTAAACATTCAGAATCCCTTTGACATTGGAATGAATCACTGTATTGTGATTGGGCTCCAAAGGAAGTGCTTGGCTAGCATTTTTAGAGAAAAACAAAAAGTATAAAAAGACATGGAAAATGTAACCTTAGCAAATTGAGATGGTCCCCCTATGGTTCATAGGAGTAGGGCTGTGAGACACAAAGGCACAATAACCTCTTCTTCTTCACCTAACATCTGGGCATTGAACTCATTGAATGCTATCAACTATTTAACTTGCTCGTTCTCTCTGGTTTTGTGCACAGTCTCTATTTTTGCTGTTGTTGTTGCTTGATTTGCTGTTTTTTTTAAGGGTTTTGTTTTTGATGTGTTTGCTTGCTTTGTGTGTGTCCCAAAAGTTGAATTCATGTTTGTTCAGCATGCATTATAATGGATTTTAACTATTAAAGCTGAGATAATCATTTTATTCTTTGGTCCTTTATTTAATAATGTGTTTATTCAGAATATATTTATAAAGAGCCTGTGAGAGTCACATAGTGCTGCCGGCACGGGATAATCAGAAGAAAATAAGACAGTATAGCTGTGTCATTGACAGCTTACATACTATCACAGACGTAGATAAAAAAACAAAAAAGTTAAGTGCTAAGGCAATGTTCAAGACACATAAAAACCTTTAAATTGTCATTAGTGTTGTAACAATATACTTAGCACAATAAATAAGTGATGAGCACTGATATTTAAATAATATGAATGTAGGAGAGCTCTCTGTGGAGGACATCTTTGGGTGGAGATGTGAGAAATGAAAGTATAATCATTGTGATGATATTCTGAGAAAAATGTTGCCACAAGGAAAAATAAAACCATAAAAACCTTGAGACTGAAAAAATGTACGTAGCTTTTAGAAAGGCAGCACTGCTGGTGAGGACTGAATGGAGAGAGAAAGAGGTAGACAAGGCCATAGAGAAAAGAAGGGTCAGATGAGTCTGGATTTTTCAAGGTAAGGAGTTTGCTTTGTATTCCAAATGTGATAGCAAGATATGTCAAGTGAGTAGTAGAAGGGTGTTTTCTAATTTATATTTTTAAAGTACCAGTCTAGTTGCATGGAGACTGGATTTACAAGGGAAGAGTAAAAGTCATAAAGCCTTGTGAGGAAATTGCTGTAACACTCAGAAAAAATAAAATAATAGTGGCTGGGTCTGATGAATGATGATGTTATAGATGGTGAGAAATGGTTGAATTCAGAATACGTATTAAAACTAGACTGAGTATTGTAACAAATTGGATGTGGAGTAGAAGAGGACGATAAGTATTAAGACTGTCTCTTTTGTTTTGGCCAAAGCAAATAGCTTGGAAGTGAGGTATACTCATATTGATTCTACTCTTATGCTTGGTATGCCTAAAGTCAAAAGCCAAAGCCACTGCCTTTGTGTCAATTCTGACTCATGACAATTCCATATGTCACAGTAGAACCGTCCTATAGAATTTCCAAGGAGCACTTGACAGAATGGAACTGCCAACCTTTTGATTAGCAGATGTAATACTTAACCACTAAGACACCAGGGTTTCCTTGATATGCCTATTGGACACCAATACACAAGTCTTAAAGAGAAGTCTGGAGGAAAAATGTAGGTGGATTTCAGGAGAAAATCATTGCTGAAGACACTAATGTGTGATTCATCAATTAATTAATAGTAATAATCTCAGCAATATAGAATGTTTAGATATCATTGAAAGGCATGGAACTGTAAGAGGTCATCCAGGAAACAAGTGAAGACAGAAAAGCCTGAGTCTCTGGTCTGCCGTCGTTTAGGGTTTTGGAAAGAAGGAGAGTCAGGAGACTGAGGAAGAACAGCATCCAGAAAGGTCCAAGAAGAAAACAGAGTATGTAATTTCAGCAGTAAGACAAAGTAAATGCTTTGAGAAAGGAGAGAGCGAATAGCTGCATTGACTCTTGACGAAAGTTGAACAACTTAATTTTTAGAGCTGACCTTTGAATTAGACAAATATTGGTGTCTTTCAAATTTGATTAACTAGAATGCATTAACAAAATAAAAGAAATGGTGAGAGAGCTCTGTGTCCTGGTTGTTTACTGTCCTGTAACACTAATTCAATATTCAGTGATTTAAATCAACTACTGCATTCTACCTGTAGGATCACTGCTGGCAGATTGGCTAGTCTGGTGAGTCTAACAGCATTTCAATCATTTTTCTGGAACTTTAGCAGGGGCTTTTAGTAGACTGGGTGGAGCAGGGAAACCCTGGTGGCATAGTGGTTAAGTGCTACATCTGCTAACCAAAAGGTTTCCAGGTACTCCTTGGAAACTCTATGGGGCGGTTCTACTCTGTCCTATAAAGTCGTGATAAGCGGGAATTGAGTTGATAGCAGTGGATTTGGTTTGGGGCTCAGCTGAGTCCCTCTTACTCTGTGTAGGAGACCCCTTCCTCTGTGTCTCAGCCTCTTTTCACACCATCTCTGCAGTAAGATTATCAATCTTTTCACACGGAAGCCCAGTGATCCAAAAGCATATACTTCAGGAGACAGAAAAGAGAAGTCACTTATGGCCTGAGCCCTGTGAACGATGTGGTGTCACTTCTGTGATAATCTCTATCAGTCAAAGCAGTTACAAAAATCTACCTAAACTGAAGATAAGGGTCCTGTTTTAGTCTGGGTTCTGCAGAGGAGTGCAACTAGTAAAGCAGTGTAGATACATAGAGAGAAATCTAATTCAAGAAAATGGATCACAGCATTGTGACAAAATGGCTCATACAATTGCCGGACCAGCAAGTCTCCGATTTGTGACTCAGAGGATAAGCTAACAACTTTTGCTGCCTCACACAGTTGCAGGGGCTGAGAAACCCACACCTGCAGTTCAGAAAACAGGCTGGAGGCCTCTTGCGACTCACAGGAGTTTAGGAATTACCAAAGAATCCCAAATCCACTGCCGTTGAGTCAATGCTTACTCATAGCAACCTTGTGGACAGAGTTGAACTGCCCCATAGTGTTTCCAAGGAGGAGCACCTGGTAGATTCAAATTGCCGATGTTTTGGTTAACAGCTGTAGCACTTAATTACTAGACTATCAGGGACAGGTGACCCCCAAATCTGGAGATTATATAACAGGCCCAAGTTACTAGTGGCTTATATATCTGAAAAGTCAGAGATCTGATCTGAAGTCTAGAAAGATAAAGACCACAAAAATGCCTCTTCTAACTGGCTGCTCCCATCAGGTCACAAAATGAGAGGTGATTATATAATGTTCTCGAAACACTGATAGTTATAGCCTAGCCAAGTTGACATGTAGTATTAACCATCACAGCTCTCTAGATAGTGAGCCACAGATTGCATTTATAGGTGGTAAAACAGGTGTTTTCAAGATGGAAAAAATTGTACATGGACATCAACTTTTTCAGCTTCATTACACCCAAACTTATTTTTAAAGATCCCATCTTCCTGGTAGTCCACAGTGCTAACACTGTTTTCTAGCACACTCTTGTCTACATCTCCAACATTGACTCTTAATCATTTTACACTCTACATTTTATATTCTAATGCTAGCAAGCTACTTTTAATCTATCAGTCCTTTGCTGGCTACCGTGTTTATTTATCCTGAAGGCTTAACATATGGATTTCCTGAGCTCCACATACTTTTGTGGGAAATTTTGCTCTGCTTTAATTGTTGAGATTTAATTTCTTTACAAGCTTTCCTTCATCTTTCTTGTTAATCTTGAACATCACTACTTTCTCACACCATCATTTGTAGATAATTCTGCTGTTTTACATTTTATGGAACATTTTAATTATACCTTTATATCTCCTCCACTATCATAACATTCTGGATGGCAGGCGGTATGCATTTTGAATATGTTACAATGTTTAGGTAATAGAAAATTTTTTTTTTTTTTTGGTCAAACAAGTTAGTGAACTCCACCACTATATTCATTTCTATATCTGTATCTTAAGCTTTACGAGCACAAAAGTGTCAAATCTTATTACTGACAAATGAATTTCAAGGAAATTACTTCTAATTAGCAGTGTGTGCTGTGATTATTGATGGGTTACAATCAAATAATTGAGATAAACATCTATTTTCTAGTGGGTTGTGATCTTTTATTAGTAGTAGATCTTTTCTTCATAGCTTCCAGAGTATTTTTTAATTTAATGCTAATAAATTAATATTGTTAATGCTCAATCTTTTAAATATATGGCCTTTATGAAAAAAGTGAGTATGAAATAGTGTGATAGCTGTAAAATCCATCTTAGACATTTTAAAAATTGTCAAAAGTAGAAGTAGAGTGAGATTAAACATACAGCAACACTAATAAAAAGTTGTTTTATATTTTCCCAACAATCAGATAAGTGAAATTATGTCACACATGGTGTGTGATGATTAAGTCTGTGAACTTAATTGTTATAAGTGTTACGTACTTCATTGCTGAGTGTTATGGATTGAATTGTGTCCCCCTAAAAATGTATGTGTTGATTTGACTTGGTTTGGAGTTCCAATATGGTGCCCTTCCTCCCGTGTGTTGTGAATCCTGCCTCTGTGATATTGATGATGGAGAATGGTTTGCAGTTGTGTTGGTGAGGCAGGACTCAAGCTTGTGGAATATAAGGGAGAGAAGTGAGCTGAAGAAGTTGGGAACCTCACACCACTGAGAGAGAAGCACCGAGGAGCACGTCCCTTGGACCAGAGGTTCCTGTGCCGAGATGCTCTCACTGGATGTGGACTCAGCCTACTGGACTATGATGATCTCTCATTCTGAATGGACTTGTATCTTGTTAATGGATTTCTGGCTTACTGGATTGTGATAATAAAGCTTCTCCTCATGAAACCTTCCACTAATGGTATTTTCTGATAGAGCAGTACCAGGTGGCTAAGAACACTGAGTATCATTGCAGTCACCTTAGAAGTACTGCCCTTGGGAAGCTATACACTGATGCCAGAGCCTAGTTCATGCTTTAAAGCAATTTTGGAACTCTTTCTTGTTTGGTCACTGTATGGTGACACAGTGGCAAGTATGCCAAAATAATTGTATATTTGTTCGTGGGGAGTTTTTAGCCAGTGAACAAATAACCATATTGGAACACCCTCCCTACTCACCTGATCCTGTCCCCCAGTGACTTTTTGTTGTTAGTCAAAGAGAAAAAAATATTGAAGGAAGACATTTTGTTGGCATTCAGGACATCAAGGGTAATACGGTGACAGCTCTGATGGCCATTCCAGAAAAAGAGTTTCAAAATTTCTTTGAAGGGTTGACTGGGTGCTGGCATCATTGCATAGGTTCTTGAAGGGGGTACTTTGAAGGTGACCATGATATTCAGCAATGCAGTACATACCACTTTTTCTAGGAGGAGTTTGCAAACTTAATTGGCCATCCTTGTATGCCTATATATAGATAGATTGTCTTTGATTTTATTTGTTTTTTTTCATCCTAAAAAAGTCAGTTTAAGGAAAGTTACTGAATTTCTGATAATAGATCTTAGCATCACTGACAACATGCCAGGCATTTGTATTTCCTGACACTTACAAATTTATAAAGCGGTAACAATCCACAAAGGAATTGTATATAATGATTTGTATTAAAAGTATCTAATAAACCAGTGTTTTCATCATCTGGTACTGCTCCAACAGAAATATCACAAATAGACAGGTCTAACAAAGAGAAGTTTATTCTTAACACAGTCCAGTAGGCTGGAAGTCTGAACTCATTGTGCCACTCTATTGGTGCTGGAGGAAGGTCCTCATGTTACACCAGTGTTTCTTGGGTCTGAGAGTATCTCAGCTCCAGAAATTCAGATCTGAAGGTTGCGCTCTGCTTCTGACATTGCTTTTTTTGATGCTGTCCCTGACTTTCTGATTGTTTCCCCTTCCTTTCATCTCTTGTAGGATGAAACGTGGTCCAAATCACTCTCCAGGAAACTTCCTTTACAACGGAGCAAGGAGGTGGTCTTAAGAAGGGTGTTAGACATTATGTTGAGTGAAAGTAGTCAGCGACAAAAGGACAAATACTGTATGAGACCTCTACGATAAGATCTCAAAAACAGACTTGTGTATAGAAGAAAAGACTCTTTGACAGCTGCAAGGGAGGGGAGGGAGGGTAAGGGGGGAGGGTTTAGTTTAGATAGTTATTAGAAATCTAGTTGGGAGAAAACAGTGATAGCACACATTAGAAACAAGAACAACATTAAGTGGACTTCAGCATAACTTGAGTACTCCTTCCATCTTGACTCAATACTGTAAGGATAGAGTAGCTGGGGCAGGGGGCGGGGAACCATGCTCTTAGGTGAGTTCCAGGCCGACTGGCACAACTAGCGTTTTGCTAAGAGAGCTCTCTGCACCCCACATTGGTGAGTGGCGTCTGGGGTCTTAAAAGCTGCCAAGCTGCCATCCGAGGACACAGCAAATGGTCCCAACTCAGCAGGAACGGATGCTCACCGAGGACCAAAATGACATGCGGTAAAGACAACTGAGAAGACAGAGAGACCCACAAGAGTGGGTACCTACATCGACTTGGGACCAGAAGAACTGGATGGTGCCCGGCCACCACCAGTGATAGCCACGATGGAGCTCACAGAGAGGAGCCTCACTGGCAAAACAAGAATAAAAAGAGGTGCATCATGAGATCTCCACTAAAAGACCTCAATTGATGGTCCAGCGGTTTTGGGGTTCCTCTGAGAGCATGGCCCCCTGCCCTGATGCTGCCCTCTCCCATAAATTATAACAAAGGTCCACTCTTTGGACAGGAATGGATTGGACTTGGCAATGCAGAGTGACCATATATTGGAAGCACTTTATGGTTCTATACATCTATAGGATATCATCTTGCTGACCTCTGGCTGGATGAAGGGGAGTGGACGGAGAGGAGGGGAAAGGAGGCTGTTGGGAGGATGAGACACGTATGGAGCAGAGAGGAATAGTGTGCAGTCACCAGACAGGGAGAGCAGTGGAAGCTGCATATAGGTGGGCATGTAAATTTATATGTGAATGTACATTTTCACTCAGTTATGTTAAATAAAAATAAAATTTTTTTTTTAAAAAAGAAGGGTGTTATAGTCCCATCCTAACTCTCTTCATCCTAATCCAGTCGATTAACCACAGGCATAGATTAGGATTTGCAGAATAGGAAAATCACAAAATGGAGAGCAATCACACAACACTGGGAATCACGGCCCAGCCAAATTGCTACACACATTTTGGGGGGGGGGCACAATTCAATTTATTACATCCAAGAAGTCCATTTATTCCTGTTCTCACAAGTTTAAATTTGAAATCTCAGCAAGAGGTAAAAGGCAATTGAAGAAAGATGATTTTCCAAGATATAAATTCTTATATTACAAGCCAGCTGCTATTGTGTCAGTTCCAATTCATGGCAGATCTCATGTTTGTCAGAGAAGAACTGTGCTCTATGGGTTTTCAGGGGCTCATTTTTCAAAACTAGATCCCCATCCTTTCTTCTGAGATGCTATTGCATTGACTCAAAGTTCTAAGCTTTGGGTTATAAGCCAAGTGAATTAATCATTTGCATCACCCAGGGATTCCATAAATCATAACATTTTTAAGAACAATGGGCAAGTTTCAAATCATCATGAGCCCATCCTGGTTTAGTTAGAAAATGGACGTGCTTGATAACACAGCGCATTAGACTTCAATTCACTGTAGAAGTAAAATGTGCGTGAAAAGTGAATTTTATTTATTTATTTATTTTACTGCTTGAAGAGTAAAAAATATACTTGACTATGTATTAATTTACTGTGGTCAAATTACATAGCCCTGGTGGCTGAGTAGTTAAGTGTTTGGCTGCTAACCAAAATGTCAGCCATTCAAATCCACCAACTGCTGCTTAGAAAACTTCCAGGGCAGTTTTACTCTGTCTTGAGGAAACACTATGTGTCAACAATTGACTCAAGTCTCTTTCTTAATCATAAAATTAAAAGCATATTCCTTGATTCTTGTATAAATTTTCTTCTTCCATCAAAAAATGCCTACATACATGCAAAATTTTAAGCTTCTCTGATGATTTCATTTCTCTCAAAATATAAAACTTTAAAATAAGAATATATGTATATGCTGCAATTCCACTGACAGAGTGCTTTGTAGAGTATGTGCTCAGTATGTTTTCTAAACAAATGAACATGAACATACTTTACTCTCATAAATATCATATTGGTATCAGTATTCATTAATACCTCAAAAAACACAATTATGAGTTAGAAAAAAGTTCATAAGTATTTTAATCCATATTGCCATATGTGTATTTTTCTTTTTACAGTGTTAAGTAGTCCAAAGGTATGTAGATTTGCTTGAAACCCTGGCACTCATGAAGTATTGGCATATAGGAGCCTTGGGTGGAAAGCTCAATAATTATTTCACTTAAGTCAAGGTTTGATGAAAGTTCCATAATTATCTACTAAACCTTCAGGATGACTGTGCACAAAAAATACAAACTTTGTCAACGTAGGAAGTCTGCCAGCTGATGTTTATTCTTTGGATGGTTCAATACATAAATGAATAAATGATAAAATAAAAATTTAAAATACAAAATTGGTAAACCATTGATAAAATGTCAGATTATTTTTTGATCTAAATCATTACTGTATGATCTTCCAATCATTTTCTATATTTGAAGAAAAGAATAATTTTCCCACTGAAGTTCTTTGCCTAATAGCATTGTTTCCTATCACTAAGAAAGAGGCACAACGTTTGTTAAACTTCTCCAGCTTGTGGAAGCAATATGTACCATTTATGAGAATACTGTTTTAGCTAATTTTTTAGTGTGGAATAATGGTAGTTTTGAGTAGAGCCCAAAGCAAGGAAAGGTTCTTTAGCAAGACCAAACTGTTACAAAAAGACTTGCCCCATAGGAAGCATGACCTAGGAAATCATTTTCTTTAGAATGCTGTATATAATGGCAGTTAGGTTTGAAAAGTCATACTGGAGTATGATTGGTCATAATGTGTTTGGTGTAGTATCTTGTAATAGAGGAGTCTAGATACAGAGTGACACACAGGAGGAAAACACTGTGTGAAGATACATCTACAAGCCAAAGAATGCTAAGGGACATTAGAGACAACCAAAAGCGGGAAGAGAAAACGAAGAGTCTTCCCATATAGTGCACAGAGAGAGAGCACGGTCCTTCTAGGCCCCTGAATTTGGACTTTTTGTCTCCAGAACTGTGAAATGACATCTTTTGGTGCTTACCTGACCAGTTTAAACTGCAGATCAGAACTTGCATCAACCATGTACTTATAAAGGCATATACCCAGAGACCCATACTCCTTTGAGATGACATTTTGGTCATCCCTTCCAGCAAATCATCTAAACAAACAAAAGGACCAGCTAAAAGTGAGGAATCTAAAATGGGTAAAAGAAGAGGAAAATAATGAGTATGAGCAGTAATAGCAAGAACAATTACAGTCACAGAGGTTAGAGTATCCTGCCAATAATCATACTTCCTTTGTATCTCCCAGATACCCTAGTGGCATAGTGGTTAAGTGCTACAGCTGCTAACCAAAAGGTCAGCAGTTCAAACCCACCAGGTGCTCCTTGAAAACTCTATGGGGCAGTTCTATGCTGACACATTGGGTCTCTATGAGTCAGAACTGCTTGATGGCAGTGGCTAACTTTTTGTACCCCCTGGAACTTTACCTAATTATAATCTTGAACAAGTTGTTCCAGGATCAAATAAACAGTATGAAAAGGCAAGTGAGTTTGAGTAAGTGCTGAAACTATACAAAAGGTTGAAGGTACCCTACCCAAATCACCTTTGATTCGTTTGACTAACTTTGTGAGCCCATTCTCTTCCACTTTCTTCATGTTTTGATTTACACCTAAGACCTCCAAAGTGGCCCTTGGACAATGGAACTGCCTGTCATGAATCGACCAACAGTTTCATTGGGTCGCCATATGGGTCGCCATGAGTCGGATCTGACTTGACGGCACTTGGCTGGCTTGGCAGTCCTGTGGTGATCTAGCAGCCCATTGACTGATGAGTGTGGTAGTAGAGAAGCCTACCTTGACTTGATGCGGAAAAAGCTTTTTGGGATCATCTATTCTCCATAGACAGAAGAGAATAAACGATCCCACAATTCCTTGATTGTGTATTGTGTCTGGCACTTCGTAGGCTTCTCCTTTACTACCCTTCTTTCCCTACTCCCTTAATGGCTTCTTGACCCTGAATTCTTGGTACAGGCTATACTGCCTGCAGAAACAATAAAAACTTATTGTTTACGTTAGTAATATTTAACAGGTAACCCTTGTGTTGTAGTGGTTAAGAGCTACGGCTATGAAACAAAACGTCAGCAGTTGGAATACAGCAGGCACTCCTTGGAAAGTGTATGAGACAGTTCTACTCCATTCTATAAGGTCGCTGTGAGTTGGAATTGACATAGCAGTGGCTTTGTTTGGGTAATATTTAATCCGCTGTAATAATTCACTACATAGAAGTAGATAAACTTCTTAAGGTAATACTGTTTTGTTTTTGTTTTTTCGAGAATGCAACAGAAAAATATTTTCTATGGGAATTACTGATTCTGACCATGTTCTAACTGTAATCCACACCACTCACTCCTTGTGTTAGAGTGTGTATTGGTAAAAAGACAGTAATAAGAAAGAAAAGGAGGTACTAAATATGCTGGGGAATTAATACAAAGTTGATTCTTCTCGGAAACCCTGAGGGCATAGTGATTAAGTGCTGCATCTGCTAACCAGAAGGTTAGCAGTTTGAATCTGCCAGGTGCTCTTTGGAAACTCTGTGGAGCAGCTGTATTCTGTCCTGTAGGTTCTCTATGAGTTGGAATTGACTCAGCAGCAGTGGGTTAGGGATTTTTGGTTTTGATTCTTCTTATTAGATTTCTCATTTCCACAAAACCTCACACCCAGTATAAAAACAAAAACAAAAACACAGCCAAATCTGCTATTGAAAAGATATTGAAAAATAGTAAATGCTTTTTCTCTTGTAGTATTTCCCTGGTGGCATCAGTTGTGGGTGCTTTTCTGTTACACACAGGCTACTATGAGGTTGAGACGACTCCATGCCAACAAGAATATCAACTGTGAAACTTGTCAGCTTTACAAAATGAAAAAAATAAAAATTATGAATAGGACATACAGTGCTTATAGTTGAATAACTGTGGATTTATAAGAATGCATGTAATTAAAGGACTTTAAGTTTTGGTATTTTGATTTTTAAATTTCACTGCTGCAAAGGTTCATTTTCAGTTAGCATTGGCACTTGTCAAAAATGAATTTCCTGAGTACTCTGTGACAGTTTCTCAGAATATAAGATAATTTCTTCTTTTAATGTCCAGAATCAAAATGCATGCAAATACTAAGCATGGAGATAATATTTAATGAATGTTTTGTGAGTGAATTAACAAACAAATCACAGTTCTGTAAATAATATACATAGCATGGACAACATGCACCTCCTCCTCCATCTGTGGTGAAAGGTACCAATTTCTGCAGGAAGCTCTGGGACTTTAAATTGCTCTTATACAATGAAGGGAACATAATTGAAGTTAGATAAGGGCAACTGACAAAACCAGTTTAAGGTAATAAACAGGTGAAAGTTGAGCTACAGAAAGGTGATTCTCGAGGAAATATATTCTGACTTGTGTGAAATATAACCATATATAAAAATACGGCATTTGAGTGAATTTCAAAAGCATATCATTAAATTCAGCTCATTTAAAATAAGAGAATTGTGTTGGATTCATAACAATTTTAACAGTTGTGTATACTGAACTACTGCTGGAATCCCTGGGGGGAAAAAATCTGAATAACTAAATGCCTGTGTCTCACAGAAAAGACATTCATTGTAGAGAAATCTTGTTCCTCATTTAAGTATAAACTATAAAAGAGCCAATTCTAGATAGCATATCAAAAACAGAATATGTTGTGTCTTCTACGTTACTGAGATAATGTTTTATTTTTTTGCTTTTTGTCTGTGTACTTTGTCCACGTGGAGGAAGGCCCTCTTACGTGACGCTGAGTGGCCGGAGGGTTACTGTTCATAAATCTGAAAATATACCTGGAGTGATAATGAGAAAATAATATTCTGCTGGAAATCTCTGGAGGTCTTCCTGCATGAGGTATAATTGGAAAGGCCTAGTAGCCCACTATGCCATTTCCAAATCAAGATTGTTAGTCATGAAAAGAATGTATACTTGAAATCCATCTTGGGACTAAAATCAATAACAACAGGAGATAAGGATAGAAGAAATCTTCTTATTTTAAAAGTTCCACTAGCAATAAATGCTTCGTAGGGAGAAAGAAAGCCCCATGACATTCATTACTGATCTCATTTGGTTTGTAAATTTCACTTTGTAAGCACAAAACATGGGGTCTTGTTGACTTGAAGCATTTTCTTTAATTTCTCCTATTGTTAAACCTCTTGAACTTTCAGTTATAAACTTTTTAAAGACAAATGAAACTTTGATTACGAACAATGCAGTTCAAGACTTTTTGAAGCAGATACTCACTACAAATATATATGCCTATTTACTATAAATATATTTAACACCAGCCAAGCCACCACACAGATAAATATATATTTAAATACAATAAATAGGTAACATATTTATATTCTAAGTACAGAATCATATTTCTGCCTATAAGGTCACTAACATCACATTTTGAACTGTATTTAGGTCAAATTAATGTTTTAAAATTTTTGTGAAAATACATTCTCATGAACTATATATTTTCTTTATCAAATATATATAATTTCAGAAACTATCTTTTATCTCAAATCATATATAGAAATAGACCCTTTGGCTGATCGCCTTTACAAAGCATTTTTTCAAAAGTGTAACTCTACCTAGCCAAGCCAAGTGCCGTCCAGTTGGATCCGACTCATGGCGACCCTGGGGGACAGAGTAGAAGTGATCCGCAGAGTATTCAGTAATTCTACCTAAGATGAAGTAAATAAATATATAACTGTGTACAAACACAGAATTTCTTTAAAAAAAAAAAAAAGATGTGACTACTGTCATTTTGAGATTGTAGGCCCAGAATCCAGTATTCTGAATTTAAACTATTCTGTTACTCAAAGTGAATTGCTCTCTACATAAGCACTGACTTTTCCCTCTATTGTTCCACCCTCTCCAATAGTGTGAAGTGATTAGAAATGGCAACACCAATTCACAACCCTGGCACCCAACTGGGATTATCTGCCAAAGATATTTCTGATCAGAAATAAAGAAATAACTTGCATCGTGGGGTGTTTCCCCTTTGCCAGCAGGCAACTTCTTCATTTCTGAAATGCGAGATATTCGTAGAAATAATTACTCTGTGACACTCCAACTGAAAATAAGACTTTAGAAAGAAAACATGGCATCATAATGCTTTCTCTTTTAGAAAACAGAGCCAACCTATAGATTAACCTCAATTTATGCTTACTGAATTTCAAGTAACGAAACGCTGAAAAATATGATGGTGTCTTATTTAACGGTATTACTCCTCTAAGATACTTGTGTGTACACATTATCTAGCACAGGTTATTTTTTCTGCATTTTCCAGCTAGATTTTGTTTTGTGTTTTCAGCAGCTTTCAGGTGTTGTGAGAAAATTGCTCTTGAGTATCAAAGAGAAGCATTCATTTACAGAATCTCCAAATCTTAGCAACCATGCACTGATGTTTGACAAGAGAATAGTCGGGCAATTTTGAGAAAGTATCTTGCAGCCCCAAACTGATTTAAGTGCTATTTCAAATGTTATTATAATTGTTCCCCGATTTTTCTGCTGAACATGGGAATTCTTATACACAAACCTCTTCAATGAAGAACTTACCAGACACTAAAGAAATACTTTCTATTATCCAATGTTCTTTAAGGTAATATTTGAACTTCTAGAGGGAAAAAAATGCTTTTTCTCTAGCTTTTCCTTTCTATATTTGTTTCTCTACCTTTCACCTTCTTATTGACATTCGCTTCACAAACAAACAAAGTAAATATAACAAAAAAAGAAAGAACAATAAATTCCTTTTCACATGTCAGTCCAGTTCTGGGAATGGGCCCTAGCAGCTGTATTTATATTCAGAGACCTATGCATTTCCTGACACAGTTGATTGGAGTAGGCAAATAAATTGATCCAAGATGAGCTTGTTAAATTCTCTTTCTAAAATGTACCTCAGCATCTGTGTGGCAGGCTTATCCTGCCTGTGGACAAGGAAGCAGAGTAAACTAAACTTCAAAGAGAGAAAAATAAAGCAGATGTTAGAGAAAATCAGTGAAAAACAACAAGAAGCAAACAAACAGGCAAAAAATAGACTAGATTATGTTGTCTGGTTCTTTCTCAGCATCCTATTTGCATGTCTCTTGTAGGTTCTTGGCTGGATCTCCGCCCTCAGGTTCCAGAGACACTTGGTGGAATGATAAATGTTTCCTTTACTTCCCAGTTGACTTAGCTTCTACTTACAATTAAGTCCTCACCATAGTAATATTTCCAGGCAGATGAGAAGAAATTAGAACCCTGGGATTAGTTCTTGACTTACAAAATCATTAGATTGAAGCCATGAAAACGTATCTACTTCGTATGGTTCACTTTCTTCAAATTTAATAGGAGTGTCATAACACAGGAAAACCCTGTGGCCTAATGGTTACGTACTACAGCTGCTAAGCGGAAGGTCGGCAGTTCAAGTCCGCCAAGTGCTCTTTGGAAACTCTGGGGCAGTTCTGCTCAACCTTCTAGGGTCTCTATGAGTTGGAATAGACTGGACTACAGTGTGTCCTTTGGTTTTGTTGTGACATAGATTTCACAAGATTGCTTTGGAGGCTAAAGTCCATGGCTTATGCCAAGTACCTCTCATCACAGAGTATCTCACTCGTTTAATAAACGTCCTTTTCTTTTCCCCTACTTACTTCACCTGTGCTCCCTGCATTCTCATTGACTTCAGTCAAGCAGCAGTTTTCTCCTTGCTGTAGCCTACACTTATGTGGGTTTTTATTTCTAGAGATGAGATGAGAAAGACTCATCAGGCATCTAATGTTAATTACTCAAAGGTGAAGCTAACAACCTCTGGCAACCTTTTATAAGTTGTTTGTGTTTAAAAATGAGGGTGAACTTCCTTCTGGCTATCCCTAGTATTTGTTTTCTCCGTTTCCTGGGAGTCTCATAGGGGTCTCCCTGTTATTTCTTCTTATTTACTCTAGTGGGTTAAATAAGATTCATTAGAAAATGTAAGGACCGTTCAAATCCACCAGATGCTCCTTGGAAACCCTATGGGAGCAGCTCTACTCTGTTCTGTTGCTATGAGTTGGAACTGACTCAACAGCAAAGGTTTTTGGGGGTTTGTTTATTGGCAAAATTGGACTCCAGTGCTACAATTATGAAGATTATGTGGGACTTGGCAATGTTCCGCTCTGTTGTATATAGGGTGGCTAGAGTTGGAAATGACTCAGTGGCACCTAAACACAACATTTATTGTCTAATCTTTCATGGGAACAATGAAGGCCCTTACAAAAATGCACACAATGTAAAGAACAAAAGCCAGTGAAAAATATAAATTCAGGGCTGGAGAAACATGAATCAGGATAGAGTGCTATATTAGGAAAAATATACATAATAAGTGTCTAATACCAAACGAGTACGTAGTTGATGTAGTTGAAACCTGAATTTGATTAAAGTCTCTTAGCCAAAATAGACTAGTCACTAAGTAAATCACTTATGACATGTAGTTAAAAGAGATAACTGATTTTGGGAATGAGTCTAAATGAACTGTTATTTAATTTTTACATTGAGTGATATGGAACCACATTTCTAGCAATGATTATTTGGAAAGAATAACTACCTATGAATGTTTCTTGTGGTTTTTAAGAATCTGAAAACATTATCATCGTATTGAAAGATACATTTGTATCATCTATGACAGTAGAACACACAACTAAATGTTACTCACCCTTATACCTATCAAGATATTTTGTTACTTTACCTGAAGATTTTATTAAGGCTAGGGCTTTCTTTTCCATTTATTTGATTTAACCCCATATGTTGTCTTCTCTTCTCTCTTTTTTTTTTTCTAAAAAAAAGAAAATAGAAATGTTCTATTAATTGTTTTTCCTTCTTCAAGACTCGACGGCACTTGGCTGGTTTGGCTCTTCAAGTTTCTTCCCACAATGAACAGCAGACTTAGATTTTGTAAAACTTTGGTCATTCCAGTAATTAACCTTATCTGCATGTTGTATTTAACACAATGTTTAAAACCCTTAGAAATTCATGCAAATGTTCACATCTGCTCTCTGGCGGCTCTTAATTACAATACTTTGTGTTGCAACTGGAGGCCGACAAATTCCTATTTCCAAACAATGGGGAAAGCTGAGGCCAGAAGCCTAAGAGGCTTTGTTTCAGAGGCATTACTACAACCCCCATGAGAAACATAACATTCACATTCCGTGAGTCCCCAATGGCTATACTGACAGGAGAATTTACAGCCTTGAAAAACACCAGCATAAATCTAGTAATTTCTCTGTGGGCTTTGACTAACTCCCCCTGTCTCAGTAATTGGGTTCCCAACTGGTCATTGATGACTCAGGAAAGAAACTAAGAGGACATGGCAAATTATTTGTTTTGAGCATTTCCTTCCAGATGGCTGAATGGTGCTCAGAACAAATCGTTCTTTCCCCAAAGACCAGTAGTAGCCTGCAATATTGCAAGGGCTAGGTAGTGCCTAGTACCTTATCACTCATCTCTCTCAGAAGAATCAAGAAGACTGAAGAAACCCAGATCTCCTTCAACATACTCTCCCTAACTTCTTGGATTCCCTACCCTTGCCTTAAGACATAGTCTCACCCTTTAAATAGCCCTATGTGAAACAATGGGTGGGCAGACATTGGTGGAAATATCCTCTCTTCCACTTTGTGCAGCTGACAGTAAAGAAAACCTTTCATGAATTCACTCAGCCTCCTGCCTCTGAGATTGGCTTAGCGGCCGGTGGCCTGAACTCCAGGATTTTTCCAGTTACAGTGTCTTGCTTATGAGGTGCTCATATAACAGAAGTACTGTAAGTGGGTGGCTTTAATAAAGAGAAATTTATTCTTTCACAGTCCAGTAGGCTGGAAAATCAAATTCAGGGCTCTAGCTCCGGAAGAAGACTTTCGGTCTCTGTTGGCTCTGGCAGAATGTCCTTGTCCTCAATCTTTCCTTGGTTCAGGGGGGGTTCAGGCTCTGGGACCCCAGACCCAGAGGTCATGCTCTGCTCCTGGCACTGCTTTCTTGGTGGTATGAAGTCTCCTCTGTCTCTTTGATCAGTTTTCTCTTTTATATCTCGAGAGAGTGCCTCATTACAAAGTCAGATCTTATAAATTCAGCCCTACCTCACTGACACAACTGCCACTCACAGTTGTGTATTTTTGTCATACAATCGATATTTGGTTAATTTTTTTGCTTGTTTACTTTGCAATCTAGAATACTAAGTCTGAGAAAAGATAGCTTATATTCACTGCTAAATGCTTGTACAGAATGCCCAGAACAGTAGCTTCAATATAATAAATGCATTTTGAATGAAAAAGAAAAGAGAACAAAGGCCAAGAAAACAATCTAGCTGTATTTCAAAATAGGGCCAGTAGAACCAAAAATAAGACACTTGTGTTCAAATGAATCTGAAAACCTAATGAAAGAATCATTTCAAGAAGTTATTTCCAGGTCAATTCAGTGCATTTAAAGTCACATAGGCACAGCCGTAATGGATGAAAAAAGCTCTGATATTGGATTTCGATGGCTGTCCGGAAAAGTATACTCAGAGAAAAACCAGCGCTATTGGAAATTAAATGGATAATGTCCTCAGTAATAGAGGAACCCAGATGCTCTATGGAGGTTAGCAGGTCAAAAGGACAGAAATCAAAAACTCAGTCCCTTTAGCTGCATTCATATAACAACAGTCCTAAATTGGAGCTAAGGGGCTTCCTTTTTAAATGAATTCTTCAAATAATTATTAATTGAACACGTGGTAAGTGCTAAATCTGCTAGTCTCTGGAAATAAATGACAAAATACTACACAAGAGGAGCTTAGTCTAGACCAGCTCAGTCAATGAAACAGGTAATCACAGCCCTGTAGCAAACATCATAGTAAGTTTGAATACATAGGGTTGCTTGAACTCAGGCAGGCATGCCTAATTTATTGACTCTGCTCAATATACGCTTCACACTACAAGTGACTAATGCAATGCAAGACTTGAGAAATGTGAAAGACTTGAAAAATGCATAAAACTCGGCATGCTGATAAAGATATGGCAGAGTTGGAAGGAAGAGAGGTTTCAGTGAAATACAAGAAAGTTTAAAAATCTGAATGTCAGAGAAAACAGCTATTGTAATGGAAAATTTTAACAAGCCTAAACTGTTTCTTTGTTTCAGAGAACAACCCTTCCCCCCACCCCCCAACTCCTGAGTTCTCAAAGATGTTACAGGCTACTGAGCGAAAGTCCCGCCTACAAATTTAGCCCTTAGATACCCAACCCCTTCCTCTGCTCGGGGTTCCAGCCCCTCAACTCCTGCGTGAGTCGGAAGCTGAACCCCAGTGTGCTGGTTCTTTCAATAAAGCCTCTTGCTGTTTGCATCAAGCTGCGAACTTCGTGACTGATTGGGGTTTGCATTGTCGCCTGTGACTCGATGAGGGGTCTCCCCTCTCGGGAACCTTTCATTATCAGTCTAGAAGCTGCAAGTTTCCATGCATTTGGAGTTAATAAAGCAAAACAGACAAGTAGTCAAAGTTGACAAGTGTTAAAATTTAAGTAGGTTAGATTAAACACTGGATTGTATTTGCAAAGAAGGAGACGGCATCAAAGAATTGGTACTGTGGCCTCCTTCTTTTAGAAACAGCTAATGGCAGTCATTTTATAGGGTGGAAAAGAGACATGCTGGTGGCCGAGAGGATAGATTGGAAGAAAACGTTAGCTTAGGGACC
Organism: Heterohyrax brucei; assembly: GCA_028571685.1. NCBI lineage: Eukaryota > Metazoa > Chordata > Mammalia > Hyracoidea > Procaviidae > Heterohyrax > Heterohyrax brucei. The sequence goes on from CM053148.1 coordinate 102,876,186, forward strand.
ACTTGTCTGCTACCGTCAAGCTGACCCCAACTCGTTACAGCCCTCCATGGGTCAGGGGATTGTGTGTCTTCCACACGCTTCTCTGTGACTGATTTTTTTGGAAGTAAGTCACAAGATTTCTCTTCTGAGGTGCCTCTGGGTGAACTTGAACTCCTAACCTTTGGATTAGCAACCTAGCATGATAACCATTTTCACCGCTCAGAGACCACATAGGAGGTGAATAAAATAGTCCAGGGGGAGTTGATAATATCTCTACTAAGGTAATACCAAGGGGATTCCAGGGAGGTAGACAGACACAGAGTACGTTCAGAATACAAAAATGATAGGAACTCAACACTGAATATTTTGTGAGTAAGGCAGAGGGTAAATTTTTCAAATATTTCTGGTATTTCTGATTTGAATTACTGAGAGGCCTGTGTTTGTCACTGAAATAAGAAACAAGTGAAAGGCATTTTTTTTTTTTATATCTTGTCCCAAGGCTGAATGTATTAGATCTGATTCTGAGGCACTGTGAGTGACGTGGAAACCCTGATTGTGTAGTGTTTAACAGCTACAGCTGTTAACCAAAAGGTTGGCAGTTCAAATCCATCAAGTCTTCTTTGGAAACTCCTTTGGGGCAGTTTTGCTCTGTCTGACAGGATCACCATAAGTCAAATCTGACTCAAAGGCCATGGGTTTAATTGACAATAAAACTAATGAAATGTAAGCTTGTGGGACTTTTTCGGTATTTCTGCAGAAATTACAACAACAGAGACATTTTTGATGTTCCTTTTTTTTACTCTTTTATCAGTTAATAAGTAGATAGAAAAATATAGTTTAGAATATTTTTTGTCTTCACTGCATTGTGTAATCACTCATAATGTTCATAGATTTTATACTTCTAATAATTTGCCCTTTTTATTGTGTTTATAATTTCAATCCACAATGGGGGGGGAAGCAACATTAAGTCATTTATGGGCTTTATAACAGTTACGTGCTTCTGAAAAGATTCTGATTTATTTTCAGGTGTAATATCATCGTAGCATGTGTTATAACTAATTATACTTTTTTTAAGCGTGAGAAGTCACAGAGGGTCACCGAAAAACAGGAAGACACTCCGCCAGTTGGATTGACACAGTGGGTAGCTGCAACCATAGGCTCAAATATAACAGTCACTATGTGGGTGGTGTAGGACTTTGCAGTGTTTAGTTCTATTTTGCATAGGATGGCTGTGAGTCTGAATCAATTAGACTGCACCTAACAACAGCAACAAGTGGAAGCCCTTACTTCTTAATTAGCATCTCACCCTTGTTTCCCAATAAGCCAAAGTTTTATTGATTCGCCCAAGTTGAATTTGGCTCAGGACAGTGACTCCACCTGGATCAGAATTAGAACTGTGCTCCGTAGGGGTTTCAGTGGTGGTTATTTATTTACTTTGAAAATAAATCACCAGACTTTTCTTCTGAAATGCCTCTAGTAACTCTATGTGGATGCTGACCACTGATGTTTCAGTTAGCAGCCAGCCCTGCAATAGTCTGTCACATCTAGCAGGATTAATGAATTTCCCTCTTTTCGTAACTAGCATGCGTCTACTGAAAGAGAAGAAATTTCTGCCCATCCAGATTACCTATGAGTATTAATGTTTGCAGTGTTGTGGATAAGGGACTGTCAGCTGATGCAAGAAGTTACACACCTCAAAGTCCTACATGAATAGAAGAGAGTTAGCTCCAGAGACAACTGCTGTTTGCATCTCACAAAGATATTTGAAACACAAGCATCCTTGAAAAACACACTCCAGACCCCAACTGTTAATATGTTTTCTCAGAAGGGAAACAACCAGACTGTTTTCATTGAACCTACCTTCTGCTGCTTGATCTTCAAACATGTCCTCAAATTTCTTTCTGTTACAGGTAAAATAATGGATGAGGATTTATTGTCTTACTGACCATAAAGTTAGTAAGTATACCCAATAAATATTGCCAAGGACTTTCCTCAAAGTCTGTGGATTAAACTACGGGAAAGCCCTGGTCTTTCATGTTCACAAATGCCACATCTCTGTTACCATCCCATCCTTGCCATTAACACTTCAAGAACTTTGGAGCATCTAAGACGCTACCCTACTCGTAAGCTATCAAGTAAACCTGCCGTGTTTCTATGAGTATTGGCAGAAGAAATAAACTTCATGGATCAGAGACAAAGGACACATATTGTTTTGCTCACATCAGTATAGAGCAGCGAGAGTAAAATCATTTGTCCTTACACACGAGGCCACAATCCCTACAAGGTGATTAATTAAGGGCAGGGCAGAGAATGGCTGAGCACACACAGTGGGGAGTTCTGCAAGTGACAGTTAACTTTAGGAAAAAAAAATCTAGCTCATTTGCCTAATATTTTTCAAGATGGAAACAGTGTATGTCTTATTCTTAGACAGCAGATAAATTTGTCAACTGCTCCAGAGAGAATTGCTATTTCTATGTTGCAGAGATATCCAAATGTCCTTGAAAAGATAGTGCAAAGAAAAGCAGTTATGGCCTTTTCTCAAGATTTGAGAGATCCGTGACATCTGATGAAGAGACACTTACAACAGTATATGCACAAATAATTATGAGAAAGTGAAGAGAGACAAGACCAGGGTGGGAATGAAATGTGAGGCAAAGGTAACTAACGGTAATAAAAGTTAACATTTTTGAGAGCTTATTAAGTGACAAGATTATTAACACAAACAGAGATGTCATGGCATTTACCTCAATATATGAGAAGACAGAAGAGCAGACAAGATAAATTACTTGTGCAGCAACTGGTAATGAACGCATGTCTATCTTAAGAATCAATAAGAACTTCAAATTTTGTACCAGAAAATAACATATGCAATAGGTCTGTAAGCAGCCATCACAGCAAAGTTCTCACAGCTCTTATCTGCTAACTGTAAGGTCTGAGGTTCAAACCCAAATTACAAACAATAATAATTAGCTTTTGTAATAATGGATATGATTTCTATACCTGGTTCCTACGAATGTGACCTTATTTGGAAATACAGTCATCGTAGATATAGTTACACTGAGATCATACTAGACGAGCCAAACCAAGGACTCACCCTACTAGAATAAGGTGAGTCCTAATTCTGTATACTAAAACAGCTTTCCATTGATCTGCTTCCAACCCATAGCAATCCTATAGCACAGAGTAGAAATAAATATCCCTTAGACTTTAATATGACCAATGTTCTTATTAAAGAGAAAGCAAACAACAATAACAAACAAAAGCCTTTACCGTTCAGTAGATTCTGGCACACAGTGGACACAACAGAATAGAGTAAAACTGCCCTCATAGGCTTTCTAAGGAGCCATCAGCCCTGTGAAAGAGGTGACAGCTAGATATACGGGGACAGGAGAAGGATGCCTTTTGACATTGCAACTTGGAGCTACCAGGAGCTAGACAGAGGATATTTCCACACACAGGAACCAGAGGTTAAGATTCCAATGTACTTTGGGGGGGGGAGGGGAAGATACTAATAAACATTACATTACAACAATGGTTGATTTATGAATATTAAACCAATGTTGCATTCCTCAGATTAACTTTACTTAGTCACATAACAGCATTTTCTATAGTGAAGGTTTTGAGTAATTAACTTTTTTTTATTATGATTGAGTGAAAATGTATAATCTCGTATAAATTTGCATACCCACCAATAAGCGGCTCTCACTGTTCTCCCTGACCCAGTGACACTGCACTCCTCCTTTCCATTCTGCACATGTCGCATCCACCTAACAATCTCTTATCCCTTCCTCTCCACCCTCTCCCTGAGGCCAGCAAGTGTTCAGCCATATGACATCCTATAGATGCATAGAACCATAAAGTTCACACATAGTATGGTCACTGTGTGTCAACAAGTCCAATCCATTTTTGTAAGAGAGTTGATCTCTATTACGATTTATGGACAGGGTCAACATCAGGGCCAGGGGCTGTACTCCCAGGGGAACTCTGAGGCCCCTGGACCATCAATTGCAGTCTTTTAGTGGAGATCACAGGGTACACTCCTTTTTATTTTCATGCTGCCTGTGAGACTCAGCTTTGTGAGCCCCATCATGGCTATCACTTATGGTGGCCTGACACCATCGGTTCTTCCGGTCACGTGTTGATGTAGTCACCTCACCCGCTCACATGGGTATCTCTCTCTTCTGCATTCTCTATGCACCATATCATTTTGGTCCTTGGAGACCATCTATTCCTGCAGAGTTGAGACCATTTGCTGTGCCTTCTGATAGCAGCTTGGCAGCTTCTAAGCCCCCAGACCCATTCACCAATGTGGTGTGCAGAAGGCTCTCTTAGCAAAATGCTAGTTCTGCTAAATGGCCTCGATTTCCCCTGAGAGCATGGTCCCTAACCCCCCACCCCAGTTACTCTGTCCTTGCAATATTAGGTTAAGATGGGGGAAGTAATTGTGTTACATTGAAGTACAGTTAAAATTGATCTTCTTTCTAATGTGTACTGTCACAGATTTTACCCAACCAACTTTCTATCAACTATCCAATCAATACTCTACCTTCTCCCTCCCTCCCTCCCTCACAACACTTGCAGCCGTCAAAATCTTTTCTTGTATAAATGAGTATGTTTTTAAGTTCTTATAATTTTTGTCATTTTGCTGCTGACTACGTTCACTCAGCATTCAATCTCCAGTTGAAACCAGGCTATGAGATGCTTCCTAAAATCATCATTGTTCTTTATCATTGCATTGTGTTCCATTGAGTATATTTCGTTCTTGATCTGTTGGATTTCAGAGTCTGGTTTTCCATCAGATCAAACAGCTTGCTTAATTTTTCCTTTTTCTCTGCTGCATTTTGTATAAGGTCTAGGAGAACTCTACATATAGGCCTTTTATGTTCAACTTCCAGTAATTTCAGAAAGATTTCTTCATCTGGGAAGTTGTGAGGTGCTTTCTTTTGGAGGCCTTCTGAAGCCATGAGTGATTTCTTGTGGTTAGGCCTTTTTCCAGAGTTTGTTGCTTTTTGGGCATCATGTGAGTCAACAGAGACTGTGAGAGATGCTGCGAGGATGGACCACAGTTGTTTCTCTAGGCCATCTTAAAATGAAAGGTAATTGGTATCTGACAACTTCCAAAGTCAGTCAGGTTTTCAGACGTACAGGTCCCTCTTCCCTGCCAGCAAAGTAGGCACCTCTATATCGAACCTTAGATGTTATAAACTAGTTCAAAATACAGAAATGCTACCACCCTGCTGGTCTTTACTATCGGATCCCAGCCATAGGCAACACTGTGTGGAATACTGCTTTTCTGCTGGAAAAGTGCTTTCTTCTGGGCAAGTGCTGCCTCCCTGCTTAGGAATTAGGTCCAGTTGACGTCTCTGTATGGGTATCTCCACCTCCCAGTGGAACAAGATGGCGTCCCACATAAGCTTGCTCACTGCCTCAGTCCTGGCTACTCTAAGACAGAGGTGAAAACAGAGGCCAAACGTGCTGAGATGCACAGAGTCCAAAGCCTAGCTCTCAAAATATGGCATTTTTGCCTGCCTATTCCACCAGCATCTGAGATTAGCAGCTAGTCAAATCCCAGCTCTGCCCACCAGCTAAGACAGAGAAAAAAAAGTTAAAATTTGGTCTGTGAAAGCCAGCACTTGCCAAGAGTGGAGATCAGTGAAAGAGAGGAGGTTTTCCATTCAGTGGTATGACGTCCACATGAACAGCCCTATGCTGTGTCCTAGGGCTCACTAAGTGTCCAGAAGCCTCTGTTTAATTACCATTTCAGGTTTCCAGAGGGATTTAGAGAGACGTGTGTGTAGTATGCTGTTTTGACTCCACCCCCAAAATTCACCTAGTTTTGTAGTCATTTACAATATGAGTAAATCACATTCTAATCTCTCCAGCATGATCAGAAGCAAAAATCCCCAGACAACTCCAATGAAATAAAAACTACATAAAAATTCTGATAAAGTAGGAAGTTATCTAATCCAAATAGAAAAACATGTAGAATGAAGGAGATTTGTTATTGTCCCCCAGATAACAAAGGAGAATGAGATAACATTTAAGAGAATACAGATATTAATACTGTCAAAGCTATACAAGGTAAGAGACCCAGCTTGATTCTTTGTCAATCACAAAACCCAGTCTTAAACACATTTGCCTTTGTTCCAGCATTCACTTTGAAATCTTCCCTTTCAATTTGTCATTCCTTTTGATAAGTCCCATTTTGGCTCAATTTGTGATTCAGTTTGAGAATCCTGTATACTTTCATTCTCTTTGAATCCCAGCCTTGTATTTAGTAATCCTTTTAAATCCAGCCTGACTTTCTATTTTAAAAATGTTAAAATCACTTGTCTGGGAATAAAATATTTTGCTATTGTCAGGTTTTGTGTTCTTTTTTAAAATGGGACATCTGAAACACATGGTAATAAGTTTACTAACAAAAGCCTGACTCTACATCATTGAAATAAATCTGTATTGTCCTTGACAATGTTCACTGTATTTGTAAATTTACACTTAATTGACTCTACAGTAGCAGGTTTTTGTTGTTTTGTTTGTTTATATATTGATTAATGACTTATGTCATATGTGGAAACCCTAAATACATATTTAAATTGCAAAAGTATTCCATAATTTTTCATCCAAATTATTTCACATACTTTTGTTGTTTAGTTTAAACTTAGTTTAAAAAAATAAATAATGTAGATTTGTCTTAATGATTTCTTGTTCATTATCCTGGAGTTTTAAATACCACTAAGATTATGTTTATGTCAATTTTATATTATTTTTCCCTGTGGCATATTAGTCAATAGCCTAGGCCTATTTAATACAATTTTATACATTTCCAATTTTTTACTTCCTGTATTTTTTAATGCTTGGTTCTGGCATATGTATAGGTTTGACCTTGTGCATTTTAACTTCCCATTTTAAAGATTTCCATGCTCAAAACCATGAAGCCCAGTTCAAATCCTAAGCAGCTCTAAAAGTGCTGTTATTGAACATTAACAGCGCTGCAGCGGAAATGTAGCCCTGGTGGTACAGTGGTTAAAGTACTCCACTACTAACTGAAAAGGCAATGGTTCAAACCCACCAGCTGCTACAAGGGAGAAAAATGAGGAACTGCTGTTGTATACAATGACAGATTTGGAAACAGGGGCAGTTCTATTCTGTCCTATGGTGTCATTATGAGACTGAATCAATTCAGTAGCTATAGGTTTTTAACTTACATTAGAATGATTGTGAATGTAGACATTTTGGGTTTTGTTCCAGGGAAACAGGTCGCCGTGAGTCAGATCTGACTCGACAGCTCTTGGCTTGGCAACTCTTTGAAAGAACAACATTCAAAAGTGTACATTTTTAGAAAAGATCTGACGCATTAGAAATTCCAGAGTAGTCAAGAGCATGAGTGACATACATGTAAACATCATAGGGCAATGTAACATATGCTAAATTTTTGTTCTTGGTCATTCTTTGGGCCTTATCATGGAACAGGACAGAAAGTACAAAGCAAGGAGAACATTGTCTATCCTTAAAGAAACGCAAGGTCATCTTGAGTACAACACGACACAATGGAAACATGAAAGTTGGAAATTGGACAATAAATAGATAAATGAACAAATAAATATAATTTATGTTATAAGGCATTTTATTGACAAAAACAAGTAACTGAAGAAAGTAAGTAAAAAAGAAAAATTAACTGTATGCTTTTCCTAATTATCTTTGAATTAAGTACCACTTTTTAGGAAAAGTGATGTCAAAATTTTCTTGACAATATCCCTGTTACTTCCTTTATGTTTTGCTTTGTACTGGATAGTTTTCTTGGGTTTAATGAGGGCATAAACCGTAAGGGAATAAGCGTATTTTTTTCTTTCTTGGTAAATATTTATTAACTGTTATGTGTTAGATATTATGCTCAGTGGTATATATGGAGGTCTTAAATGTCAAAATTAATCTAAAACAATGACTAAATTAGAATATTTTCAATGAATTAAAGCTAATCAATATTTAGTTAAAGAAATGGCAATTTTTTTCATATTTTTTTTTCTTAAATCTTATTTTTTGTTTCCATGGGGCTAAATTTTATTTTCTCTATAAAAACAAATAATATTGGTATATACTAGACTTTAGAGACTCAATATTGGTTGACTTTTTAGATTTTTATTACTGTTTAATAACTTATGATCTGTATGACTTTTGATTAACAGTAAAAAAATTCAATCTAGCTTCACAGGTGTATTTTATATTTTTCTGTATACCATGTATCATAACCAAAAATTATGTCCTCAGACACACAACTGGAATGAAAACAGCTCTGTATGAATCCTGTGTCCCTTATTTCCAAATCATATTACATAACCTTTATGTTAAGTAGTCTTGAATGTGTGTGTGTGTTTCTGGGAATGGTTGTGTAGTTTTTCTTAGAACTATAAAGTAAAAAAAATTATACTATAAAAATACTTTGAAAAGATAGCTCAATTTGTATTTTCTAAGTATTTTCCTTTAAATAAATTTAGTATCTAGCTCTTCTCTAATCACCCATGTTTCAATCGATAATAAGTTTTGATAATTTGCATGTTTGAAAGATTTTGCTTTTCTGACCCAAATCTAGAGTTCCAGTGTGGTCTAAGTTACTGACACACTGACTTGCTAACCTAAAGTTTCAATATTTGAGGACACCCAGAGTTACTGCAGAAGAAAGCCCTGGTAATCTACTTTGAAATAAATTAGTCACTGAAAACTTTGTGAAACGCAGTTCTACTCTGACAAACATAGGGTTGCCATGGATCAGAAACGACTCAACAAAAGAAGTTCGGTTTTTCAACTGAACCTAAATCTCCTCATTTTAAAATATATTTTCTTGGAGGATAAATTTTACCCTAATACTTTTCATACATACACCTTTTAAATAGATAGACACATTACTTTGTAAAATGAATGTTAGAATTTTTGTATTATATCTTTTTTTTTTTTTTTAAGTAACTATTTTGAAAGAATCCACTATATAGGATTGGGACTATTTTACTGTGATTTACTTAAATAAGAAACTCAGTAGCAATCAATTTGGATTCTTGGCTGGCTTATTTTTCTTGTATCATGTGATTGTTCCTGTTGTTACGCTTAGTTCTGCTATTCAAGTATTTATTAATTTACTCTTGTATGCAATAACCTGTGTGCACAGTGCAAAGCCCTGTGGTACTGTTGTTCATATTAAGATGAACCTGGAGAAATATGCCTACTCTGGACACTGCTTGTAGTGCAGCATCATAAATAAATTAGAAAAAGATCCCCAGGAGAGGAGTGAGGATGAAGAGAAACACAAAGAAAAATCTGACACTGTGTCAAGTGAAGTAAACAACTGAAAAGAAAATTAAAAAAATCTAGTTAATCTGAAAATAGTTGGGGCAAACATATTTATTTGACCTTTTGCACATCTTTGATAAAGTCAAAACAAACCCATGCAATTTTTTTGTGTGTTGTGGATTAATTCTATTAAAGGAGAAAAACATGACTGCATCACAGCTGTCCTAGAAATAGTTAGGGTTTTCATTTCTTAGCTGGCAATTATGACTTTTAAGATAAATTTTTGTAAGTGTCTCAGAAAAAAATCATTCAGTGCAGGCAGTGAGGAAGTGCTATTATGCGCTAACCATGTTGTCTAGTTTTGAGTTTCTACTCTAGTTCAACAGCTATATTTTTAAGGGGGAAAAAAATGTTTTACCTTGACGGTTAAAATGAAGATGTGAAACCTTAAGTTCTGAGGAACCTTGACCAAGTGACCATCTGCATCCTTCAAAATACATGTACTCAAGGAAGAATGTTGTCTGGGTGTTGTTGCCAACAATGTATTTTTACAAGATAGACAAAGAAAATACATGTCAGCATCTTGTGACCATAATCTAAGCATTCTTTGAAGCCATCTGTAGCATCTATTGGTATCTATCTCTTCACTCTGATAAAAATACCTGTGTCATCCACAACACCAAGCAATATGAACACAATAAGGTGCATCAGTGGTACGGCCAGCACTGTGAGAATTTTATTACAGAAACAAGTAATTGCCCCTTAATTATGAAAACCAAAAGGCCATTTTCTACTAGTAAGAAATTAAATGCATATGAATCATTTTGAAGAAGGCTTTCCTTAATGAATTCCACCAGATCCTAGATATTTCTGTACAGAACTAGCTTCTTGAGCTTTATTTGTACTACATCCTGTTAAAACTGAAATTTTCTGTTGTCTCTACTCTTATGCCATTTTGTGACTATCATGTTGTGACCTCAACCAAATCTCTTGTCTGGAAGCTGTCAGTAGAATTTATTTCCCACCAACAGCTCTCGTTAACTGTTACTTAGCTATTTCTAAGTAAGTATTTGTTGGAAAGAAAGGGAAATAAAACAGTGATTCTCTCACTTCTGCTAACACTGGAAAACAGTTTCTATTTAACCTCCCTGCATCATTTGAGTCAGTGAAGTCCAGCCCCGCATACAAGCTCCTTGCGCTTACTTTTTCCTGGATTTCTGTGCCTCCAGTCTCTTCTAAAGATCCTTCTATGGGTCTCATATACTTGAATCAATTTTATAATTCTCTTATCAGCTCTTTAAACTGGTGGAACTTCTGTCCCATCTTTCAACAATCAAGTACATTTTAAACTGCCTCTGAGGTTAATCTTTATAAAAATCAGTATCTATTACACTTCTGTTCTAAACTAATTATCAAAGGATTCCCATCCAACACCTACTCTTCTGGAGGACCATCTGATGTGATTTAGGCATGATGCTCTCATTCAGGATATGAGTCATTCTGAGCAGAGTATGCAAGTCAAGATAATCCTGCATCAGGAGGGATCAGTCCCTGGAGAAGAAAAAAAAGAGGAAGACCCTCAATGAGATGGACTGACACAGGGTTTGCAACAAATGACTGGAACATACCACTGTTGTAAGGATGGCATAGGATTAGGCAGTGTTTACCTACTGCTGCCCACTGGGTGGCTCTGAGTTAGAACTGACTGGACAGCACTTACTACCAGCAGTATGACTCACTCCAGTCCTTGGTTTAAGAGTGATCATGTAACCAGTTTTGTCCAATAAAGGCATCATCATCATCATCGTCATTTTCACAATCATCATTTTTGTCATCTTTGGTGCCTTAATGTCTAACATATAGTACTTAATTTATAAGCTCTTTTCAACTTACTAATGTATTTAACTGTAGCATGAATATATTGAAGTAGATACTTTTTTTCTTCCCATTTTACAGTAGAAGCAACTGAGGCACATAGAGTTTGTCACCTAAGGATATCAACAGGGCAAATGTATATAGAGTCACTCTGTAAATGCATATGCTCTGAGCCCAAAGAAGTAGATTGAAACACTTCTGGAAAGGTTTTTGAGTTTCTAAGAAGGAGTTGAAGGAACGCTATAAATTTCCTTTTGTTTCTCCGTTTTACCTGGGTCTGGATGGAATGCCTGGGAATGATGCAGACATCTTGCTGTCAGCCAGGTAGTACACAATTCAGGGAGAAGAACAGAGACCAGTGGTAGAAGAGAGAGCTGGGATCCTGACATACCACATTTGGAACCTGTCCTAAGGACGAAGGACTTATTATTTTAACTAACAAATGTCTTTATAGCAACGTGAATCTAATTTTACTCCTTGCACTCACGTTATTCTTTCTAATATAATCCATCTACAGAAGAAACTTTAAAGCCGCCAATAAATAATCTGAATCAAAAATCATATTTCTAATGTTATTATGCTTTTAGTAACATTATATATTAATCTTCTATTGATGTCACAGGAAATCATCCCAAGTGGCTAGCGGCTTCAAACAGCATTCTGTTACAATTCTGTGGGTCAGAGTTTCTGTACTGGTCTCGCTAGCCTGAAATCCAGGTGTCGTCAAGGCTATGGACGTTTCCACAGGATCTAGAAAAGAAGTCACTTCCTGTGGTTGCAGATATGAGCTGCCCGTTTTCTTAGTGGTTGTAACTTGCGGAACATTAACAGTTTGTAGATACCACCTGCATTCCTCAGCTCATGGCCAACTTCTTCCATCCTCGAAGCTAGCAAGAGGGGCTGAATCCGTCCTAGAAGGCATTTCTCTTGTGAACTCCTGTGTCTTCCTTTGGTCGTGTGAATACGCCAGGTGAGAAATGAGATTTAATAAGGCAAAGTGAAGAAGACAATGAATGGTGACTTCAGCAAACACGAGAAGCATTTTCAAAATGTAGAAATATTCGTCTTTATGTATTTTCCTTACTGCATGTCTTAGCCTTGAAGACTATTCAATTAAGGCAGAAAAAAGGAGACAGGGAGGGAGGGAAGAAGGGGTGGGAAGAAAGTAGGGGCAGGAAGAGAGTTAGAGAAGAAGGAAGGGAAAGAAAGAAGGAAGAAGAGGAGAAAGGGAAGGAGGGAGGAAACAAAGAAGAAAGAGGGAAGGAGGAAGGGAAAAAGAAGGGAGGGAAGAGAGAGCTAGGGAAGAAGGAAGGGAAAAAGAAGCAAAGGAACAAGGAAAGAAGAAAGAAGAGAGAAGATGAAAAAGCAATCATCAGGAAAATTTCTGAAATCAAATTAAAAATGATTTTTCTTTGCTTGTAATTTCTTAGTACTGTCTGAAATCAGTTAGCATAGATATTTAAAATTTGGAGTAACTATTCAAATGTCATAGATCATTTTGATAATACAAAAATATCTACAAAGTACCCCAGTATTTGTCCATACTGAGATAAAATTAAAGAGAAGGCTTCCAAGCCTTCTTCCTAACAGGCAGTTAGCAAAACATATGGTTAATATTGCTCTAGCTCTATCTTAATTTTTGCTGAGTTTATGTTCCCTGAGCTCTGCTCCGTAAAGCTACTTATCAATATACTGAGTGTTATGAATTGCAATCATGCAAGGCCAGTATTCAGCAGTAATACCAACCAGGGAATAATGTTGACATTGGCTCAGGTTGCTTTGTTTACATAAGAGGCTTAGAGGATTCTTAAACCAAAAGCTTTTTCTGAATTTTCATCCAGCTCACTTCTTCTCACTGCAAAAATGCTACGATTTTTAAGCGACAGATTTTTAATCAACTTACAATTAGAACTTAAAGGACAGATGAGTAAGCATTTTTATTCAGTTTTCAAATAAGTAAAACAGCTTAAGAGGTGGCTAAGTGATCCTTCTCTTTCCGCTTGTCTTTTCACTCCAAGTGGATCACCGAAACAAGAAATTAATCCTCATGGAGTTTCAAAACATGGTGCCCTAAAGAAAATGAGATCTTTATCTTACTCAGTAGAATATGCAAAACGGAGGTAAGCAAAAGTCATTTTCGTATAGTATAGTAATGTATTTCATGAGTCAAAATTAACGGCAATTAACAAAACCCAGCTAACAACAATCCATTAAACCCATTGCCATCAAGCTGATTCTGACTCCTAGTGAACTTGTAAGACAGAGTAGAAGTGTCCATGAGGTTTCCAAGACTGTGCAGAAGCGCACTCTCACGTCCTTTGCTGAAGAGCCGCTGGTGATTTTGAGTAGCCAACCTTTTAGCCAGCAGCAGAGCACTTAATCTCTGTGCCACCAGATAACCTTGAAACACAACAACAAGAACACACAAACACAATGTATGCATAAGTGTGCATGTGTGTGTGTGAATATTCAAATTGGATTAGAATTTCAGATATAGCAGTGTTTATTTTAGTTATTTCATTTCTTCTTTTAACCACTGGATGCACTTAACAATACCCTGGGGAACTTTTAGAAATACTAATGCTTTGGTCTTGCCAGGAAACCTTTGTAGTGTAGTGGTTAAGTATCATGGCTGCTAATCAAAAGTCGGCAGTTCAAATCCACTAGACGCTCTTTGAAAACTTGGAGGCAGTTCTGTCTGTCCCATAGAGTTGCTATGAGTCAGAATTGACTTGTTGGTGATAGGTTTGCTTTGTTTTGTTTTTTTTCATGGGGGGCAATTCCCTAGGACAGTGAATCAAAACTATTAATGGATGTATGAGTTTAAAGCATCAATAATTTTAAGCTATCCATGTAAGTAACACTAAAGTTTATCCAGTGCTGAGAATATAATACAGCAAAAAGTAGTTTGCCCTATATATCAAGCAAATAAAAACATCTGGTTACTTTTAATTTCTTCTTGGAAACCCCGGTGGCATAGCTTGTCAGTGCTACCTCTGCTGACAAAAATGTTGGCAGTTCAAATCTGCCAGACATTTCTTGGAAAATCAATAAAGTGGTTCTACTCTGTTCTGTAGGGTCTCTACTGGAGTTGTCTTGAAGGTGGTGGGTTTGGTTAGGTTTTTAATTTCTTCTTATTCTTTATTTAGAATGTAATTAGACTTTGTTTTCATGCAGCCCAAGTTTATATACTGGATTTGTTCTCATGTAGACCAAATGTATACTTGAATATTATTCCAACATGTACTGCATAGTGTTTATGGTTCTTAGAAAATGCATAGCAACTTAATTTACTAACGTGTTTTAGAGCTATAGCTGCTATCCAAAAGGTCAGCAGTTCAGATCCACGAGCTACTCCTTTAAAACCCTATCGGGCAGTTCTGCTCTGTCCAACAGGGTGGTTATGAGTCAGAATTAACTCAACAGCAACAGGTTTGGATTGTTTTTTAGACAATACAGTACTACAGGAAGGTGTTTGGGAGACATTCCTCCTTAAACAAAGCGTTAAAAACAGAGAAATCAAGGAAGAAGCACTATGTCAATAATTAATATTCATTTTGTAACATTTACTTGGGGTCATATCTGTAACTGAACAATGAAGACAGAAAACCATCTGTCTTAGTCATCTCGTGCTACCACAACAGGCAGATACCATAAGTGGATGGCTTTAAAATGAGAAATTTTATTCCGTCACAGCCCAGTAGGCTACAAGTCCAAATTCAAGGCCTCAGCTCCAGGGGAATGCTTCTGTGTTGGCTCTGAAGGAGGATCCTTGTCATCAGTCTTCCCCTGGACTGGGAGCTTCTGAACCACAGTGATCCCAAGTCCTTTCCAAAGGATCCATTCTGCTCCCAGAACTGGTTGTTGGTGATTGCCTCAATGCACAACGCACTTACACAAGGAGTCCTGCCTCACCAACACAGCCGTTGCCCATCGCCCCTCATTAACATAGAGGAAGGTTTACACCATGGAGGAGTATCACACAATACCAGAATCGTGGCCTACCCAAATGGCTACCCATGTTTTGGGGAGGACACAATTAAACCCAGGACACCATCCATCCGCTTAGCAAATGTGAATCCTCAAAATACAAAAAAAGTGCCAAATTGAACAGCTATACTAGCATATGTACAACTAGTATTAGTAACAGCGTTATAAGAACAGACATGGTCCAGAGACATTATAGACGAGATTTAGCGTTTTCAGATACGAAACACAAAGCTCTACTTCCGCTCTAATACCCTGTAAGGATTATAGAACAACAGGGCTCTAAATGATACCAGCCTCTGCATCTGTGATTAGCATTGTTCTCGTTTAGGAAGAAAAACGATACTGCAGTCACATTTCAGGACCCAGCTGCTTTGCTGACATCTGGCTTCTCAGACCACCTGGTTTCACACACTGATACGGACTGTAGTCTGTCTGTGCTTATGTTTGGCAGTTACTAGCTTTGGCAGTTCTCCAAAGCTGAGAAGTATAATGCTCTTTACCATTCTTCTATGTAACACTCTTCAATTTTATTTAAGATACTTTCACTGGTGCAAGAACAGAAAGATTGATCAATGGAACAGAATTGAGACCCCAGAGATGACACCATCTGTCTATGAAGAGCTGATATTTGACAAAGGCCCTAAGACATTAAACTGGGGTAAAAACAGTATCTTCAACAAATAGTGCTGGCAAAATTGGATAGCCATCTGCAATAAATTGAAACAAGATCCATATCTTACACCTTAACAAAAACCAACTCCAATTGGATAAAAGACCTAAATATCAAACCTAAAACGATAAAATTCATCCAAGAAAAGGTAGGAACAACAATGGAAGTTTTAATGCACAACGTAGACAGACTTCAAAATATGTCAAACAAACCACAATCAACAGAAGATACTGTCCATCTTTTTAGGCAGGAAAGAAATGTTACGAATCATAGCAAATTGCACAGGTCAAAATAATTGTACCTAAAGTTTATTAATCCAAGGATTATAATTGGAATTATATATAATTGTTACAAATAATTCATATTGACTTCATTTTCAAATAGCAAAAATAAATACTGATATATTTTCCCCCTCCAAATTCTCAGAACCAGGAAATGTGAAGAAAATATAGAAAATTTTTAATGTAGGTTTTTTAATTCTATTATTTTGTTAGACTCTTCCCTAACACCATTTAGAAATGTTAGAAGAACGAACAAATAGTATCCTTAAATAACTAACTTGCTTTAAAATTACAAGGCTCATGACTTAAATATGCCCAGACTGTCTCAATGAAACTTGCGTCTTCATGTGAAAAAACTGTATCTTAGACCATATGCTATTTGCGTATATACAAAGAACAAGCACTTATACAATAAATAAAATGCATTTTAAACTAAAATCACTAGTATAATTAGTTGATGTTTTTAATCTTTTTTCTGCATAATATCATGGCATCTTAATTAAATGGTAATATATATATATATACACATAGCAAATATAACAGAAAGCCTTGTAGTTAAAGGAACTAGTTGAATGAAAGAGGCATAGTTAAATACATTACAAATCTTAGATTCATTTAGGACAATCACAAAGCATTCAGCTCTGTTTTCCCAGGTGGCTTAAGGTGTAAATAATTAAGGGAGTGTTTTACATACTGATTATTTCAAAATTACAACCTGCAGAGCATTACCTAGGCAACTAGGATATGCAAAGATGAATAACAGAAGGATTATGCCCCAAAATGTTAACAGGCCACAGTCTGTTGGTGAAATGTACACACACATACAGACACTCACACATTCACCTACATGAAAACTCATAAACACGCACGCCATACATACATGCAGTTGAGATCATGAAAAAAAATAAACAATTGTTCAAATTTGAACGGAGACTCAGTTCTTGCTATAGGTAGCTGTCTCTTATCTTGGAGAACACCGTAAGAGGCCTTTTTATTGGGTACCATGTTCTCCCCATTTGGCCCTCTCCGTGCTGTAGAGTTGGAATTGACTAGATAGCAGTAGGTTTGGGTTTCTATTGTGGATAGGATTAGAGTGTTTCCACACACACACTCAAATTATAATGATTGAAAAATAAGTTAAAGCACTGTTTCATTTATTCTGTGACTGGTATATAAGCCTAGGCACGAAACAAAGTGGAGGGAGAATTAGAACTGGGAGAAAAACGCTCAGTTCTAAGGGGGGAGGACTCTCAACAGCTTGCCAGTATATTGGGCTCAACTGGGCTCAAGGAAGGACACAGCAAGGGAGGACTGTCTGACGGCAGAGACAGCTGAGGAAACTTAGAAACAAAAACAAAGACAAAAAATAAAATCTCTTATTTATTTTTTAAATGTCTTCTATGCCTTTCTAGAATATTTTTTATTTCTCCCAAATTTTCAGGCAGACTGCGTTAACACTAGAGTCATACATCTGTGCTGTGTTTTTGTTTTGCAGAATTTTGAAGTATATCTCTTTTCTTATGTGGGTTGAAGTAGCAAAGAGAGAGAACCACAGCGGAAGGATTTCAGAACACCAGAAATTATGCAGGCGACAGCGGAGAAGAAAGCTGCTGTGCATACAGATGCAGGAGTAGATATGAGATCACTTACATTGCGTGAGAGCTTGGCACAACAGTAAGCTAGTTCATGGAAAGAAACTAGACAGGCATCATTCTAAAAAGGCAAAGGATGACACTGGAGCTCTCACAGTTTGTAGACTGAGTAGTTCAGTTATTTTAATTGGAGAAACATTTGATATTTGCAGTATTAAAATACATATTGTCTGATAAAAGCTGTAACAGAAGTACAAAGAACACTTGAGCAACAGAAAGGAAAAAACAAAGATGCTTTAGAGGAAACTAGATAAGTGGCTATATCTCATCTCCTCTATTTGTAAGCCATGTGCTATCGGGAAGTGAATCACCCTCTCTGGGACAGGTTTCCAACCTATTAAGTAAGATTAATAGCACCAACTTAATAGGATAAATGTGTACAACAAATATGGTTAAAGTGCCTGGTATTTCATAGGCACTGAATAAATTGTAGTCCCCATTTCTAATTGTCCTCTCTATTTGAGAGTCCAATACGGACACTGAAGACAGAGGATTTGTTCCAGTTAGAGGTCAAGAAGTTTTTTATGTAAAAGTTGTTTTTGAGTTAGGTACTGACAAATAAGTATATGAAAGTCTTTTTAGCTATGGATATATTGAGGGAGAATAATATAAATAGAAAGAAGGTTAATATTGTATGTGTGGATGCCCTTAAAGGCAAGAAGTGTTCAGAGAGGAGGGTAGTAGAGGGTAGCTGGAATAGATATTTATAAGATCTGACAGAAAAGATTTTGACCTCATGATCTTCATGGACTGGTGCTGTAGATACTGTAGTGAGCCAAAAAGAATCATTGACAATCATGAGAGACAAGAATCAAGATCAGCACAAAGATGATTTCTGTGACATGGTGGTCAGGTACGCAAATGCACTTTCCATTTTCTAACACCAGTTGTCTCCTCCAAAGCACTCTCTACCTCTCTAGAGGGTTCCATAATTCACGGCAATGATCATACACAGCTCATAGATCACAATGACAGTTACGTGTTTTATCAGAAAAGCAATAGGCTACAACTTAGGATCAGGATCAACTTGGAAGTAACAGAAACAGCTTGGGATCAGGATCAGGAAGCGGTAGGCAAGGTCTGGAAGGTTCTCCAGGATGGAGAACATATTGCTACCTTCTTGAAGTGAGGACAGCTTCGAGCCAGGACAACTTTCTAGGCTGATCTTGGCTGTCAGGACTTGTTGTTGCCAGTTTCTTTGACTGGTTCAGCTGATAGCCAGTATAACATCCCTCTTAACCACGTAGGTCATCTCTCAGTCATGGAGGCCATCTCTGTGGACAGGCCTCTCCCCTCTAACAGGTCCAGCTACTGGGCAACATAGCAACCTGCTAAGTCGTGCAGGCCTTCTCAGCCATCTGGCTCTGCTGCCAGGTCCCTTCTGAATTTCTCACTTTCTTCAATATAATAGCCCTTGACCTCTATTATAGCCCTTTTAGGAGATTTCGTTGCAGAAACCCTGGGCCTACACCGTTCTACCAAGGCTCTTCTTGGTCTTGAAAATCTCTCCTCTCTCTTCTCCTGAAAGTTCTGTGGGATTGGCCACATATGTAAGCAAAATTCATGTCAGTTTCAAGGCATGTCCTTCACAGCAGGACCAAGATGCTAATCATCTCAGTGGATGTTTAGTTGCTCAATCCTATTGGTTCATTTCACAACATCTTTCTGGTTAGTACATTGACCGGTCCCTTCAAGTTGAGTAAAATAGACCAATCAAAGCCAGACCGCTGCCTAATCAATCATTTTTGGTAGAGTTATGAAGCTGAGGCTAGCCTAAAGAAACCATATATAAGAGGAACCCTTTGATCTGTAGACACCCAGTGAATATCTACCATGGAGAAACCTGTGAGAGCTGGAATTAGACTGCACTGCCTTGATTTTTGCATGTTTTTCACCTTTGATGTAGTTCAGTATTAGCACTTTTTATTGCTTTTATTAGTAGAAAACATTTGAGTTTTCCTTGTCTGACAGATTTCTGCCTTACACAGTTTCTGGCTTTCACAGTTTTTACTCTATAAGAATGTGTTTATAAAATGATTTTTAAAAAATATTACATAGCAATTTCATCCATATTTGTCACTTATCAGTCTTTAAATTCATGACGGTAAGGATCATATTCAATTTTGTAACGTTAAGTGTTAATACAATGTTTTGTCAAATCAACATACAAATGTACATTATTCTTATGGGAGAGTGTTTAAAAATGATTATAGTAATTATGATGATGAAGATGATGATGGTAATAATATCAATTAAAAAATCTGACAAAATAGTTGTTATTCTTTCATAAAAAGAGTAAGTCAGTCATTACAGAAACATTCCTGGAGAAATAACCACATGGAAGGCATGTGGGTATCAGGAATAAATCAGTGACTTAGAAAAAATCCATGACAAAAATGAATTATACACTGTGTTGGAAGACAGACAATAAATATATAACCAAATAATCAATTAAGACAATGTAAGATCCTTAAATGCTCTGTGAAAATTACAGTAGTGAATGTGAAGGTAATCTTGAGTAAGAGAATGGGTAGGTGGATGTGGGACGACTACTTTATTTGAACTGATTTTTTTTACCTCATCCCTAAAAATGGCACATTTGAGATGATTCCTGACTGACATGCGGGGAACAGCCGTGGGAATGTCTTGATGAATTTGAAGCTGAATGGAAGAAACCAAAACACGAATGTCCTGGGATAGGAATGAAGACCAGCTGATTAGTGCACAGGTAGTGTCTTAGTCACCTATTTCTACAACAGAAATATCACAGATGGATGACTTTAGCAGAGACATATGTATTTCCTCACTATAAAGTAGATGAAAATCCAAATTTAGAGCATCAGCTCCAAGTGAATTCTTCTTCTGCTGACTCTGGAGGAAGGTCCTTGCTGTCACTCTTCCCTTGGAGTTTTGAGGCACAACACCCCCGGATCCAAGTCATGTGCTCTGCTCCTGGCACTGCTTCTTTCCTGATGGCATGAGGTCCCCGCTCTCTGTTTGCTTCCATTTCATTTCTATCTCAAGAGACTGCCTCAAAGAGCAATGCAATCTTATAGATTGAGTCCTGTCTCACTAACATAACCACAATCCATCTTCCTTTATTTACATCATAGTGGGATGATTCACAACATGTAGCAACATCACATAATACCAGGAATCATGGCCTAGTCAAATTGCTACACACATTTGTGTGGGGACACAGTTCACTAGGTGGAGTGCCAAAGGACAGGTCAAATTAAGTAATTTGATAGGACATGAAAGGTCATTCTATGTCACACTTTGTTTAATTTGGTTTGGTTTTTAAGTACACTGGAAAGTTTTACACATGATTATATTTGCTCCCTCAGAGCTATCTGGCTACCTTGGAGTTGATGGACTATGAAATGAGAGAGTAGTCACAAAGTAATCCATTTGGAGCCTTTGGTAGTATCCCATGAAGAGGGAAAGTGGCCTGTAATAATAACAGAAATGGAAAGAAGTGACAGATGAGTGATTTATTTTAAATGTTAAAACAATAGATGTTGCTGGTGGAGTCCATAGGTACTGGCTATAGAAGTTGACATAAAATGGATGGCATTGAGATTTAATGACTAGGAAAGGGTTGAAATGGGTAGAAGCTAATTTAAGGTGAAGGAAACATGTAAGGTGTTTTGCTTATGTCGAGTTAGGAGCACCAGTTTAAGATCAAAGAGGGTTTACCTAGACAACAGCTTTTGTACTCAGAGGAAACGTTTTGGTGGGAAATATATATCCAACATTTGGCCGCATATAAATGGTGTTTGAAGTTGTGAAACTGACTAATAACACCCAGTGTGAGAATGACCCTTCTAAAACTTTGTCATGTTTAAAAGTCTGATACGGGAAAAGAAGCCAGCAAAGGCAATTGAGAAGAAACAACTAGGGAGTTGGAAGAAAAATTATAGTGTTATATAAGCCTAAAGAAGAAAGTGTATGACAATAGAATTGTAGACAAAACTATAGCAAAAGAAACAAACATCTGATTATGGTGTTTTGAGATGGTAATAGCAGGCGAGGATATAGGACTCACAAGCTGTCTGCCTGTGGTATAGAAGAAAGGATATTTTAAAATATTAGGTACATTATGCCAATTTTCAATGCAAATGACTTAGTAAATGGCAGAAACTGAAGAGACAAGAGAGAAAAATAAAGCAACAGCTACATCCTTGATAAGGCAAAATTGGTTGGGATCCAGGACTTCAACGGAGAAGTTGGCAAGTAAAATTCCTACATTAATTCGGTGGAGAATACAAAATATTCAAGTTCAGATGTAAGTTGAAGGGTAAAATTGGTAGTGAGTAAATGAATCTTTTCCCCTAGTTACAGTTATTTTACATATGAAATATGTGGTAACACAGTCTTCTAAGCATGAGAAATTTATAATGGATTTTGTAGATAGAAGAGAAGATATAAAAATCATCTTATAAATAGTGATTTTACTAAAGAGATATAAAGAGACCAAGTAGCAGTTCTGATCATTTTTTAAGGATTAAAACCCACTCCTGCCAAGTTAGTTCCATCTCATAATGACTCTCTGTAGGACAAAGCAGAACTGCCTCATAAGGTTTCCAAGGTTGTAATCTTTATGGAAGCCTAATGCCACCCTTTTCTCCAGTGGAGTAGCTGGCGGGTTGGAACTGACAACCTTTCAGCAAGAATTTAACCATTGCAGCACCAGAATGTATCACCGGGGCCCCTTTCACCTGTACTGTAATCATGTCAGAGACCCTAGTGGCATAGTGGGTTAAGTGCTGCTAACCAAAAGGTCAGCAGTTCAAATCCACCAGGCTCTCCTTGGAAACTCTATGGAGCAGTTCTACTCTGACCTCTAGGGTCAGTATGAGTCAGACCTGACTGGACAGCAGTGAGGTTTTTTGTTTGTTTGTTTGTTTTGTTTTTTAATCATGTCATATAGTCTACTATACAGTTCCTGGAAACTCTGGTGGTGTAGTGATTTAAGTGCTATACGGAAAGATCAGTGGTTCAGATCCAGCAGGCACTCCTTGGAAACTCCATGGAGCAGTTCTGCTCCATCCTATAAGGCTTCTGTGAGTCAGAATCAACATGACAGCAGTGAGCTTGTTTTCTTTATTTGTATATTAGCTTCTGGAACTAATATAACTGAAGAAATAGTGGGAAGTGTGAGAACTGTACTATTGAATTACAGTAAGGTTTGTAGTTTTAATATTTAGGAAAGTTTATTGAGTATATTTATGTAATTTTTTCCCAGTAACACTCAGCTTCTCAGCTGCAGCCAAGGAGTACACAGACAGTAATAGCTGTGATTGGGAATCTGCCAAAAGTATAAAAGAGTGACAGAAAGCAAGCCAATTGCTGAATCATCAGTGAATGGGAGAGCCAGATGGATGGTGAAGCCTTATGGCAAAAATATATTTCAAAGGGATGAGAAATTCAACTTTGAAACAATAATGGGGAGTGTGGAGTGCTTCTCTGTCCTCTTGAGTATCTGAAGGAGCAGTGTATTATCCTCAGAAAGTAGGGAACTGTAGTGGGGCCCAAAAGTACAGAGAATATTTATAAAACAGTTTGAAGATAGAGAGGGACTTGATGATGACATGATCTGAGTTTCCAGGGACACAAGGCAAGGATTCGGTAGGGAAATTGGGAGATCAAAAAAAAAAAAAAAAAAAAAAATGAATTCCGAGTAAGAGACATAAAGAAAAGCTGCAGAGCTAGGGATCTTTTCATGGTGGGCAATCTGATGATGACTGACTAGGACAAGGCTGTGAGGTGGGATTGGCTGTGGAGAGAGGGCTGTCAAAGTCTTGATACCCACAAATTAAATTCTGCTGCTTTGAAGATCTTCTTCCAAGTTATTGATAAACTGCTGATTAAAAGGGGCTGAAGATAGATGTCTGAAATAGCCATGAAAGAATTTGCTCTTGTTCCATATCAGTGCTCATTTCAAGTCATCTTACTGGTATTCATCACCACTGTACATAATCCTGCATCTGTTTTTTGTATGTAGAGAGAGAAAGAAACTGGAGCTAAATATAATACTCAGTTTGGGAGAAACAAATCAACAAAGCCGAGGTCTAATCACCTAGATTAGACAAGCTTGTCTTTGGCTGGGTACAAATAAAGATGTAGTGTGAGACAACAAAACTGTATGTTTTAATATACTATAGTATAAAATGTATGTATGTATATTATTTTCTTTCTCATTCTCATTTTTGAGCAAAAATCAATTATGCACATTGTTTACAAAAACAAACTTTTAAAAGTTTATTCTGGGAAGTCTGTCTTAAGGTTTCCCTGAATATTATTTATTAGTTTTACTGAAACCATAGCTAAAGTGTCAGATTATCAGATTAAAGATTATCAGAGGCATTAATGAAAGAGTATAATTAAAGTCCACTTAGCTGTAGATGTGATGTCTCTAACAGAGGTTAAATTTCAATGACAGAGTAGAAAGATGCCCAACTTTATTATATGATGTTAAGAACTTATTTTTTACTAATGGTGTAATTTTCTTACTATTCATTTTATTTTATTATTTAATAAACATAATTATTTGAATAAAACTTGATGTGTCCTCAAAAAAAGAAATGGTACTGTAAAGGGGAACATTCAACTGCAAATAAAAAGTGTCATTAAAGGATGAATAAGTTTGAGCACAATGCAAATGCACTTTATGCCAGGACCTTTCTGCCCCTGTTTTTAAATGGTAAAAAAAAGTGTCCAGTTAGAATATTACCAAAGTTAATAGTCATGAGAGAAATTATTATGGAATTGTTTGATAAATATTTTCTAGCACGAATCAATGAATATGCAAAAGTAGACATTGGAATAATTAAATATAAAAAGTATACATCTGAATAATTCAATAATAAAGTATTATTTTGTGATTTCATAATTTTTATCAATACAAAGCAGTAACTTTAAGAAAATAGTACATCCTTAAGGTATGCATGATATTACCGTATTCCAAGAAAATATTGCCTAATAACCACATTATGATTTCTGTAAACAGAATATGAAGTGCTGAATTCATTGCATTCAGTCTGCTGCTGAATATTATTTAGATCTCTTTATTCTTTTATTCAACTGAATGAGTCATAGAAAATTATAGAGAGCATTGCAAAGAGTGGTGATTTAAGAACACTTAATTGTACAGAACCCGTACATGGACCCAGATGTTATTTTTACCAAAACAAGGGTGTAAAATTACCTCATTGATCCAATTTATATGCTGAACAAATTATTTGAGAGGCTAGGTTATGTGAGGAAGAACTAAACACCAGGATTAGAGGAAGATTCGTTAACAACCTGAGATGTGGAGATGATACAACCTTGTTTGCTTGAAGTGTGAAGACAATTAAAATTACTCACTGATTAAAGTAAAAGAATACAAGGATTACTATAGACTACAACTGAACATAAAGAAAGTCCTTGCAACTGAGCCAATAAGCAACAACAAGATCACTCACTCACTCACACACACACACACACACACACACACACACACACACACAAAAGAATGGCTGCTGTGAAGGCTTGAATCTTACTTTAATAAATAATCAACATTCATGGAAGCATCAGTCAAGAAATCAGCCTATTGCACTGGACAAATCTTCTGCAACATATCTCTTTCAAGTGTTAAAAAGTAAAAATGTCACTTTCATGACTGAAATGTGCCTGAGCCAAGGCATGGTATTTTCAATCACTTCATATGCATACAAACGATGGACAATGGAAAAGAAAGACTGAAGAAGAATCGATGCACTTGAATTGTGGTGTTAATAAGGAATATCGACTATATCATGGATTTCCAGAAGAACAATACAATCTGTCCTGGAAGAAGAAATGGTGAAGTAAAAGAGCTGAACAGATTTCAAAGGGGCACTCAAGAAACCAAAGTATTGTAGTGGAACACAGTTAGACCTGGAGTTAGCATAGCAAGAAGGAAGAAGATGCTAGGTATTTCTCAAGCTGAAAGAACTGAAGAAAAACTTAAAGCTTCAAGCAGCAATATTGAAGTATCCAGTTGGCTAAATTTTCAGTGACACAAGAAACATCAGAAGAAGATGGAAGGAATACATAATCACTGTCCGAAAAAGGATTTGGCTGGTAGTCAAGCATTTCAGGAAACAATGCATGATAAAGAACCAATGGTACTGAAGGAAAAATCTGTTTTCTCACAGTTTTCCATGTCTGTATGTGACTTATCTCTTTGATCTGGATGTACTATTAGGTCACTTCTAGGTTACAGGACTTAAGATGTTAATATCATGTCCCCAGTACAAAAGGTTAGACAGAGTTGTGCTAAGCAACACTATAGAGGCTCAGGATAGCCGCGGGATGTCAAAAGTGTTAGATATTTCCTACAGAGTATTAGCATATTTCCCACAGAAATCCAATCTACGCTGAAGACACTGAAGAAAAATCAGGGCCCAGGAAGTGAGAGAATATCATTGGAAATATTTTAACAAATGGGTAGAATGCTGAAAGTGCTCACTTGTCTGTTTTAAGAAATTTGGAATACAGCTCACCAGCCAAATGGAAGAGATTGATATTTGTGTTCAGTCCAAAGAATGGTGATCCAAAAAAATGCACAAGTTATCAAACAACGTCATTAGTATCACACACACGTAAAATTATGCTAAAGATAATTCAAAGGTGTTAGCAGTGGTATTTTGACATAGAACTGCCAAAATTCATGCTAAATTCAGAAGATGACACAGAACAGCAGCTATTGATGTTGGTGTCATCTGGAACTTTAGTGAAAACAAAACAATACCAGATGTTTGCCTGTCTCTTACTGGCTGTGCAGAAGTACATGACTATGTGGATCATAACAAATTATGGGTAACATCATGAAGAATCAGAATTCCAGAACACTTAAGTGTTCTCATGAGGAAGCTGTACATGGGTCAAGAGGTAGTTGCTCAAGGAGCATAAGGGAATACCATGAAGTTTAATATCCTTTCACCTTACTGATTCCAGTTGTCAGTTGAGTAAATAATTCAAGAAACTGAACTATATGGAGAAGAATGCAGAACCAGGATTGGAGAAGGATTCACTAATAACATAAAACATGCATATGACACAACTTTCTTTGCTGAAAACAAAGAGAACTTTAAGCACTTACAAAGATCAAAGATCATAGCCATAAGCATAGATTGCTCCTCAACATAAAGAAAACAAGAATCCTCACAACTGGTGCCGTAAGCAACATCATGATAAATGTAGATGATATTGACATTTACAAGAATTTCATTTTACTTATATTCACATCAACCCTCTTGGAAGCAACAGTGAGGAAATCCAACAAAATGCCATACTGGGCAAATCTGCTTCAAAAGACCACTTTACATGTTCCAAAGCAAAGATATAATTTGAAAATTAAGGTACACCTGACCCAGACCATGGTATTTTCAGCTGTATCATATGTATGCAAAAAGTGGCTAATTAATAAGGAAGAGTGAAGGCGAACTGATGCCTTTGAAATGCAGTGTTAATGAAGACTATTGACTATACTATGGAAGAACAAATAGGTTCATCTTGGTAGTAGTACTGTCGGAATGCCCCTTACAAGGGAGGAATGTGAGACTGTGTCTCATGTACTTTGGGCATATTATCAGGAGGGACCAGTCCCTGAACAAGGACATCACTGACAAAGTGGAGAGGCAGCAAAAAAGAGGGGATCACTCAACGAGATGGACTGACGCAATGGCTACAATGATGGGATCAAGCACAATGATTATGAGAATGGCCTGAGAATGAGTTTATAATTCTGTTGTACATAGGGTCGCTATGAGCCAGAAGCAACTAGATGGTACGTATGAATGACATTTTCTGCAAAGAAATGCTGGCTTTCTAACTAGTCTTTAGTGGCCTGAAAGAACTAATTCAAAGTGCCTAATTTTAACTGAGGAGCAATCCATGTTTGAGACTGAAGAGGAATAATTTATGTTTAATTGGAGTTCCTGAACAAGGTAAAATTAATGACAGCATACAGAGTATTGCTGTAGAGATGCTGACAGAAAATTTTCCTGAGATTATGAAAAAAGAGAAAATAGATACCCAAGATGTTTATCAAACACCACAAAAGTTAGATCCAAATAGAAGAATTCCAAGGCATATTATAATTAAACTTAATAAACAAAAACACAAAGAGATGCTTCTGAAGACAGCAAGGCTCAAGTCAAAACTAACATTTCGAGGAAAACCCTGTAGACTTTCATCTGACTTTTCTGCTGAAACAATGCTGGCCAGAAAACAATGGGCAGACATGTTCAAAGTCCTGAATGAGAAAAACTTCCATCCCAGAATAATCTATCCCACTAAATTATCTATCAGATATGATGGTGAAATTAAGACTTTTGAAAATAAAGAGAAATTTAAAGACTTCATAAAAACTAAACCCAAATTACACAAAATATGGAAAGAAGCTCTTCCCTAAATACATGTTTTAGGTGATAATTTAAGGCACTTCATCCAAATTTCTAATCAGCTAAGGAAGGCACAAAACTTCATCAAAATAACCCAAAAACTACAATATTATAATAAGGGAATTCATGGTCATATCATGACAACTATAATATCACACTGAAAGAAGGATACACTACAATAGTTACAGTTGTTTTTTTGACGCAGCAACAGTTTCTGACTTCTAGAATAATTAAAATTCATTTCAATAATTATACATTAAGGGGGATTAGGTATGTAGCCATAGAACTAATTAACAGTAAATCATTTGCAATGAAAAATCACAATACAGGTGTCTCAAATATAAAATCAAGCCTCATACCATCCATAAAGAAGAATGTCCCAGAACAGATTAATAAGAACAACAGAGAAAACATCAATATGAAAATAAACATATTACAATGACATCATTAAATGTATATTTATCAATTATCACATTGAATGTGAATGGACTGAATGCTCCAGTAAAGAGACAGCAAGTGATATTGTGGATCAAAAGACATGACCCATCTATATGTTGCTTACAAGAAACACATCTTAGACTTAAGGATAAGAACAAGTTGAAAATTAAAGGTTGGAATAATATATATTATGCTAATAATACACAACAAAGAGCAGGCGTGGCAATATTAATCTCAGATAAAATAGATTTTAATGTAAAGTCCACTATTATGGACAAGGATGGTCACTATTTATTGCTGAAAGGCTCAATACTGAAACAAGACTTAATAACATTGAATATTTATGCACCCAATACCAAAGCACCTAAATACATTGAACAAATACTGACAACATTGAAAAATGAGATTGATCGTTCCACAATAATAGTTGGGGACTTTAACACTCCCTTTCAGTTAAGGATAGATCATCCAGAAAAAAGCTCAGTAAAGATACAGAAGATCTTGTTACAACAATCGACAAACTTGACCTTATTGACATATACAGATCTTTTCATCCATCAACAGATAAATATACCTTCTTCTCCAAAGCACATGGAACATTCTCCAGAATAGACCATATGTTGGGTCATAAAACTGTTCTACATAAAATCCACAACATTGATTTATAGCAAAGTACCTTCTCAGACCACAGAGCTATAAAAGTTGAAATCAATAACAGAAAAATCGTAGGTAAAAATTCCAACTTGTGGAAACCGAACAACACTTTACTCATAAAGCCTTGGGTTATAGAAGAAATTAAAAACACATTAAAGAAATTTATGGATTCAAATGAGAACAAAAACACATCCTACCAGAATTTACAGACTACAACAAAAGCAGTGCTCAGAGGTCAGTTTATCTCTATCAATGCACATGTCCAGAAAGAAGAAAGAACACAAATTAAAGAATTAACCTCACAGCTTGAAAAAGTACAAAGACAACAACAAAGAAACCCCTCAGGCATCAGAAGAAAACAGATTATAAAACTTAGAGCAGAACTAAATGAATTAGAGAATAGAAAAACGATTGAAAAAATTAACAAAACCAAAAGTTGGTTCTTCTAAAAGATCAACAAAATTGATAAGCCATTGGCTAAACTTACAAAAGAAAAACAACAGAAGATACAAATAACCCCATTACGAAATGAGTTGGGAGATATTACAACAGACCCATCTGAAATACAATATATCATATCAAGAATACTATGAAAAGCTATACTCTGATAGGTTTGAAAACCTGGGGGAAATGGACAAATTTCTGGATTCATATGACTCCTCAAGACTATCATAATGAGAAACAGATCAACTTAATAAGTCTATCACAAAGGAAGAAATTGAGGAAGTCATCAAAAATCTACCCACCAAAAAAACTCCTGGCCCAGATGGCTTCACCAGAGAATTCTACCAAACTTTTAGAGAAAAATTAACTCCAATACTAATGAGGCTATTTCACACCATAGAAAGAGATGAAATACTTCCAAATTCCTTCTATGAAGCCAGCATAACTCTGATACCACAACCAGGGAAAGATCCCACAAAAAAGAAAATTACAGACCAATATCACTGATGAATCTAGATGCAAAAATCTTCAAAAAAATTCTAGCCAATAGAATTCAACAGCATATAAAAACAATCATTCATCATGATCAAGTTGGTTTCATTCCAGAGATGCAAGACTGGTTCAACATCAGAAAAACAACTAATGTAATCAACCATGTTAATAACACAAAAGATAAAAATCACCTGATTCTGTCAAGTGATGCAGAAAAGGCATTTGACAAAGTTCAACATCCATTCATGCTTAAAACTCTCAGAAAAATAGGAATAAAAGGGAAATTCCTCAATATAATCAACAGCATCTATGCAAAGCCAACTGCTTTCATCATCCTGAATGGTGAAAGACTGAAAGAATTCCCTTTGAGAACGGGAACTAGAGAAGGATGCCCACGCTCACCACTTCTATTCAACATTGTCCTAGAAGTTCTATCCAGAGCAATTAGACAAGACAAAGAAATAAAAGGCATCCGTATTGGCAGTGAAGAAGTAAAGATTTCTCTCTTTGCAGATGATATGATTGTTTATACAGAGAATCCAAAGCAATCCATAAGTAAACTATTAGAGCTAATGGAAGAATTCAGCAAAGTGTCGGGATACCAGATAAACATAACTAAATAAATGTGATTCCTTTATACCAACAATGACATTATTAATGAAGAAATTACCAAATCAATTCCATTTACTATAGCCCTCAAGAAGATAAAATACCTAGGAATAAATCTAACTAGAGAAATAAGAGATTTCTACAGAGAAAACTACAAGACATTGCTACAAGAAACTAGCAGGGACTTACATAAGTGGAATAATCCAACCTGCTTATGGATAGGAAGACTCAATATTGTGAAAATGTCTATTTTTCCCAAAGCACTCTACTTGTATAATGCAATCCCAACACGAATTCCAACGACATTTTTTAATGAGATGGAGAAACAAATTATCAGCTTTATTTGGAAAGGGAAGACACCCCGAATAAGTAAAACAAAACTGAAAAACAAGAACATTCTGGGAGGCCTCTCTCTACCTGACTTTAAAACCTATTACACTGCCACTGTAGTCAAAACAGCCTGGTATCGGTACAAAAAGAGACATATAGACCAATGGAACAAAGTAGAGACCCCAGAGATGCCACCATCCTCTTACGAACAGCTGATATTTGACAAAGGTCCTAAGATTTTGAACTGGGATAAGAACAGTCTCTTTAACAAATGGTGCTGACATAATTGGATATCCATCTGCAAAAAATTGAAACAAGACCCATATCTCACACCTTACACAAAAATCAACTCAAATTGGATAAAAGACCTGAATATAAAAGTTAAAACGATAGAGCTCATCCAAGATACGATAGGGTCAACAATGGACATTTTATCATGCAATATAGACAGACTTCAAAATCTGACAAACAAAACATATTCATCAGAAGAGAAAATAGATAAATGGGAATTAATAAGAATCAAGCACTTCTTCTCATCCAAAGACTTCATCAAAAGAATTAAAAGACCACCTAAAGAACGGGAAAAAATATTTGGCAACTCTATGTCAGACAGATGCCTGATCTCTGTAATCTATAAGGTTCTACAAAATATCAATAAGAGAGAGACAAATTATCCAGTTAAGCAATGGGCAAAGGAGATGGACAGACATTTCTCTAAAGAGGAGATCCAAGCAGTCAAAAAACACATACAGACATGTTCCTGATCATTAATTGTTAAAGAAATTCAAATCAAAACGACAGTGAGATACCACCTCACCCCAATAAGATTGGCAATGATCTAAAAAATGCAAAACAATAAATGTTGGAGAGGCTATGGAGAGACTGGAACTCTCTTTCACTGTTGGTGGGATTGCAGAATGGTGCAACCTCTTTGGAAAGCAATTTGGCATTACCTTAAAATAATGGATACAGAAATACCATTTGACCCAGTTATTCCTCTGCTCAGAATATATCCTACAAAATTAAGGCCATTCACACCGACTGCTACCTGCACACGAATGTTCATTGCAGCGCAATCCATGATAGCAAGAAGTTGGAATCAACCCAGATGCCCAACAACGGAAGAATGGATAGGTAAGCTTTGGTATATATATTCCATGGAGTACTATACACTGATAAGGAACAACAATGACAACAGGAAACATCTCTCAATTTGGTCTCAAATGGAGGACATTATATTGAGTGAAACTAGTCAGCGACAGAAGGACAATTATTATATGGGACCCCTACGATAAAAACTTAAAAGCATACTCATACATACTAGAAAAGACTCTTTGACAGCTACAAGGGTGGGGAAGGTGGGAGGACGGGAAGGCAAGGGACGAGGGTTTAGATTAGATAATTGTTAGAAATTTGGTAGGGTGAAATTGGTGACAATTCACGTAAGAAGATCAATATTAATGAGACTTCGACACAACTTGTGTACTCCTCCTCTCTTAACCCGATATTGTAAGCACAGAATGTGTACATTTTCATTTTTTTAATTTAATAATAAAAAATAAAAGGTGGAGAAAAGCTTTAACCCAAAATTAAAGTACTTCAACTCCACATGACCTAGACTATTTAGGTAGCAGAATAATTAAAAAAGACTGTTTGCTGTTATTTGTGATTACTAAGTCATGTGTCAGACATGTTTCTCAGAGGTTTTCATTAGCTCATTTAATCCTGGCAGAAACATTGTGTGTTGTAGGTACAACCATTACCTTGTATAAGATTTCATTTACCTGAACAAGGATTAGCTTACAGTAGGATACAATACATGGAGTAAACTGTTACAGGCTTGTATAGCTGATACATGTTGAACTAGGATGTGGGAATGGACCTTATCACTACAACATCAATGCTCTGTGGTATACTGTTAACCCAAAACATTTACAGTTGACCAGCTTCAGATACTGATGTCTTTCAGTGAACTTAATACTGCAAAAATCATCAAAGGACAAGTTTTATATGAGACCCCTGTTATAAGGACTTAAAAAGAGAATTATCTACAGAAGAAAATGACTGTGCTGGTTTCAAGGGGGGGGGTGAGGGTTTATCATGGATTAGATAATTGATAGATGTTAGAAATTTTATTCTGTCACTGCAATTAATAAATTAAAAAAAACAATTGCCAGAGCTAAAAAAAAATTCCAAGGAGTGCAAGGTGTATTCAAACTACTGACCTTTTGGTTAGCAGCCATCACTCTTCATGTCTACACCACCAGGGATTCCTTAGTCCTGTCAGTATTCATCATAGCTTTAGATGCATACTGCTTAATTCAATCCTTTATTATTATATTTCTTCCAAGGAAAATGATTGCCTGAAGAAAAGCTTACATTGGCTCCCCTTACATGCACATATAATTATTAAAAATTACTTTGGAAAGTTCTTTAAAGATCTCCTCTAATTAGAAGCCCTAAAACATTCATTTCTTCACATACTCCCCCATTCTTTCATTACAGATGATTTGGCGAGCAGCAATTACATGCCAGGTCCTGTCTAATGTCCTAGGGAAGTAGTGATGAACAACAGCATCGGCAAAACATTTGTTATATTTTTATGAATTTTCAGATCATTGGAAGTATTAAAAATTCACATAACATAAAATTTCAAGCTGTGATAAATGTTAGGAAGAAAATATATTTAACACAACTATGGGAATGATATCTTGGATAGTGGAAGTTTCTAGATCAGGAAGTAGATGTGGAGGGCATGCATGGCAGAGGTGACTGTATGGGCAAAGTCCAGAGGCAAATAAGCATAAAGTGCATTATGTGAAGAAACATGGGCTACTGCGTTTATAAAGCAGAGGTAAGTTAACGAGTGGTGAGATCCAGATAATTTAAGAAATTTTAGACCATCTAAATTTCCCTTTTACAAGAATAATACTGTTTCAGAAGTGTGGCATGGTTCTGTTGCATATGTAACCAACCCATCCTTTTGCAGGATGGTGAAAAGATTAGAAATGATGTACAGTTGATGTAAGAAAGCAGAGAAGAGGTAATAGCAATAACAACAGTACATGTTACAGGTGATAGTTGTCTGGATCTGAGAGGTAGCTGGGAAATGCTGAGTAAGGGATGAGTCTGAGATGTAGGAAACAAAATAAATATTTGATGCTGGAATTATTTGGGGGGAGACCTGGTGGTACAGTGGTTAAGAGATAAAAAACATTACCAAAAGGTCTGCAATTTGAATCAACCATCTGCTCCTTGGAAACCCTCTGGGGCAGTTCTACTCTGTCCTGTAGGGTCGCTATGAGCTGGAGACATCTCAACGGCAGTAGATTTGGGTTTGGGTATATTAAAATAGACACACATGTATGTTACTAAAGAACATGTGTGGCTTATGTATATAAACATCTGAGTCATTTGTAGAGAGATGATAAATGTAAATTATGGATGTGGATGAGACATTACCAACAATAGAAAAGAAAGGAGAACGATATCTGATACCTAACCTGATAAATTCCTTCATAAAAAGAATTGGTGGAAAATTTACACTAGGCAAATATAATAAAAAGGTAAGACAATGAGGCAAGGTAGATTAAGCACAAATAAACATAAAAATAAAACACAACACAACAGAAGCAACCAATGGAAGATTGTAGTTTTATGGAAATAAATTACAAGAACATTTCTCGGAAGGAGTGATGGCGTTGCACCATGCCTTGAGGTCAAGGAAGATGAAGATGGATCTTTCACCACTGGATTTAGAAACATGAGACGATTAATGACGCTACCTGGTGGCACAGCCGTTCAGAGATAGAGATGTTAACCAAAACGTCAGCAGCAGGCCTTTACCAGCCACTTCCTGGAAACCCAGTAGGGAGTAAAGGCTTCAACAGAGAGGTCAAGGATGAATATACAAAACCCAGGGACAATTATTAGTCATTTTCTTGATATGTGAAGGCAATGTTAGCAGAGTTAAGAAAGGATGGTTAGACTGAAAACATAGCAGGAGATTTGGGCCATATGCGGTAGTTGTGAAAACATAAAAACAAAACAAAAAACTGCATTTCAGTAGATTCCAACTCACAGCAACCTTACAGATCAGAACTGAAGTGCCCCATAGAGTTTTCAAGATGCACCTGGTGAATTCGAATTGCCAATCTTTTGATAAGCAGATTTAGCACTTAACCACTATGTCACTGAAAACACAGGTCTGTGTAATCCGGTACTTAGATTTAGGAAGGAGAAACTGAGGCTCTCCAGTTTGATAATTTTGATTTCTTTCATGAGATAATCTTTGAACATATCTACTGAAAGCAAGGATATGTAAGGTGAAGAAAAGGCAGTTACAGGTCTGAAAAAAATGGAAAACACTTAAAACAGAAATTTACATGGGACTGCAAACATGGGTATGTCTATGTTCTGTCAATATTTTTATACTTTCATCATAGAAATCTTCTAAAATGAAAATTATAACTATGAGGGGAAATGAACAACAATGCTTACAAACTCAATGTACGGGGTCCCTATCGGTTGAAACAGACTTCATGTCAAGGCTATTTTTTTGTTGCTGTTGTTGTTGTTAGGTGGTAGTCCAAAAATTCCAATTTGTATGTAAACGCTATTGCAATACCTAAGATTGGGCAGGAGCTGTGTGAGTGAAAAGGCACAAGAACTGTGAATAATGATGGTAAAGACCTCACAGAAAATTCCAGGAAAAACAGTATGTGTTTTATTTGAAATAAGAAATACAGTAACT
This sequence comes from Heterohyrax brucei, assembly GCA_028571685.1. Lineage (NCBI taxonomy): Eukaryota > Metazoa > Chordata > Mammalia > Hyracoidea > Procaviidae > Heterohyrax > Heterohyrax brucei. The sequence goes on from CM053148.1 coordinate 102,912,065, forward strand.
GGATTAAATGAGGAAGGCAAGTGATTTGGCTCAGGACGGTGAGCCAGACAATGACTCACAAGGAATTTACTCTGTCTCTCTGACAGCTAAGGTGGAGCGAGCTGTTATCGAAATGTTCCTGTAAATGGAATATTGAGACCTCTTCCTATATACAGGAAACTAATGCAAATGGCTAGACCAGACAATTTTAATAGATCTGATGATGGAAAGCATAATAAAGAGCATTATATAATATTGTTACAAAAGTAATCTAAGTAAAATTAGAAGATAAAGAATAGAAAAATAAAACAAAAAACAAAAAATAAAATGGTCAGAGAAAATATCTCATATATTACTGAGTAGATAAAAGTAAAAATGTTGGCTTTATATTTTGCCAAGAGGTTACAAAAAAACAAAACTACGTGCAGTCACATCTATCAAGGAAAAATACAAAACAGAAATTAAAAAGAAATCAGAGATGAAATGATAAAGACGGAGAAGACAAAATGATAATAGAGGCAGGATTTAGGAAGCAGGAAGATGTAACCACACTGTCACCGATATGGGAATCCTCATGGCATAGTGGTCAAGAGCTACAGCTGCCCACTAAAAGGTCTGCACTTTCAATCTATCAGATGTTCCCTGGAAACTCTATAAGGCAGTTCTACTCTTCTACAAGGTTACTATGAACTGGAATTGATTCAATGGCAGTGGGTTTGGTTTTTTTTGGAGTTTGGTATCACGGAAATGAAGACAAACCTGGGAGGTGCACGAGCACATACACAAATACCCCACATAGCATCAACTTCCTAGGTATAGAGAGTTGAAAAGAGAGAAATCTTTGAACGGACCACACTCTGTTGATAGAGCTATGTGGAAAGAGGTAAACTCTTGTGAAAACATTAATTTGTTCAAATCTTCTTGAGAGTTGTCTGCTAATACTGATTGAATTCAAAACACATTGACACTTTGACCTCAAAATTCCACTTCTAGGAACATACCTTTTGATATACTTACTTATATATGAAGTGATATATTTTCAAGGTTATTGAACTTATTGTTGATAATGCATTAAGATTAGAAAACAGTTTACTTATATAAATTATTCATGCCCATATGAAGATACAGGCATGTGAATAAGTGAAGTGTTCTATTTGTTATATGGTGTGACCTATCAAATATATGTGGAATCCGACTCGACGGCACTTGGCTTGGCTACCAAATATATTGTCTAACGAGAAAGTACAGACTGGTGTGAATAACATGCTATATAGGCAAAAATAAAATGGAAAAAAATCAAATACTTGGTTTCTCATGTACATATACTAAGCCATGGTAGGAAGACACATCAAAAACCAGTAACAACAATTATTTTGCAGGGAAGGTATACAGATTGAGTAAATGGAAGATGAACGTGACACAAGGTGAGATTTGCACTATCTAATATTTTTGGAATGCATTGTACATTTAAAAGAAGAAAGTAATTTAAATTTTAAATAGAAACAATGAATTTAGTAAGTATAAGTAGACTCTCTGAGTGAATATTTCTAAGCTGACGATGATAATTCCTTCTTAAGAGAGTTCTGGAAACCCTAGTGACATAGTGGTTAGTTGCTACGTCTGCTAACCAAAAGGTTGGCAGTTCAAATCCACCAAGCACTCCAAGGAAACTCTGTGGCACAATTCTACTCTGTCCTATAGGGTCACTGTGAGTTGGAACCGACTTGATGCCAGTAGGTTCAGTTTTTTGGTGGTAAAGAGGCTTTTGTTACATCAACTTAGTAGGTGTTCAGCGACCAATTTTCAGTAGCATTGGCTACGATACGAGAAATAAAAAAACTGCAAGCATAAATATTTGCTGATCTTTTCCAGCTGTGTGATTCTGACTGTCCAGCTATGTGACTCTGACTTATGCATACCAATATCACTAACTCTGGAAGAACTGAAGCTGGAACATGAGACAATACCATTGAGATATTAAAAAACAAAATGTTTGCCCCTGTGCTGTGACAATGAGCAGGAATTAACTCAAAGGCAATGGATTCACCGTTGTGGCTGTTAGTTGCCATCAAGTTGATTGTGACTCATCACTTCCATGTGTGTGCAGACTAGAAGTGCCCCACAGGGTTTGCAAAGCACTGACCTTTTTGGAAGCAGTTTGTCAGGCCTATCTGTTTAAGAGTTAAATTTCTAAAGGACTCACTGCAGTCATTGCTGTTATCACGGCCGACTGTTGGTCACCATTATCACTGCTGTCCTAGTAATTTCTCAGATTATCTACGTCTTTGGAAAAAAACGTTGAACATATCTGGAGTAGGATAGACAGAGATATGCAAAAATCACACAAAGTTCCTCACTGAGAGAGACTTCTTTAAGTTGCCAAAGCCAAAGCCAAGTGCCGTTGAGTCGGATCCAACTCATGGCGACCCTAGTTAGTGACACATAAATTGTTGTAGACTACACTTACGAGACTTTAGAGGAATGAAGACATTAACGTGGCATTATCGTTTTTCATGATATGCACAGCGAATTTCCCTCTTAAAAGCCACATATTTTAACAAGCAAAATGACAGTATTCTATGAATCTCTTTCTGTGTTACTAGAAGAGGGTAAAGAGATACAAAATTAGCACTTCAGTAATTTTTCTGGACAGACAGCAATTCCTTTTTCTTTCATTTTGATGACCAGGAAGTATAACTGCAACACAGCATCCGGTTACCCCTCGCCGTGATCTGTCTAGTGATTCAGCTGCCATCAAACCATTCTAGGCAGAAGAAGAGCACAGTATTTCACTTTGGGGAGGTTATGATGTAACAGCCTCTATCTTTACCTTGGTTATGGCCTTCTAATAGCAACCTAATTTTTAGGAAAAATCTATATGAAAAACCAAATTAGTTTTACTAAAATATGCTGCTTGATCATCAGTTTAAAATGAAAATCATCTCGCCTGCACAATGAAAATTTCAGTTTATTTTAAGAAGTTACATTATTTCCTCACAAATAAGCATTTAAAAATTCACCTTGCATTTTAATCACTCTTTCAGAGTCACTTTTGCCCTACATCTGCAGTAAAAACAATTACTTGTTATTCAAAAACTCCTCTTGACAGATTTCTGTAAGTCAAATCGTGAGTTTTATTTGGACTCAAGTATTTTAATTACCATTTACTGTGAATCTCTATTTTCCATTTAAATAAATGATAATTAACTGGAGTGTGAAAAATGTGCAATAGAAGTTGCTGTCAGATAGAACCCTGTGAACTTGGAATTCATGCTGTAAATCAGAACAAATCATGCTCACGAAATTAATATATCTTCAGTTTGCACCAACAAAATATATGAACCAAAGCAGACATTTATACCAGACGCTGCAAAGCTTTTTATTGCATTTAAGATGTTAAATGAAAACTGAAAGAACAGATTGGTGAGTTTGTAGTTCTTTATGTGCCTGCTCAATGGTTTTGCTTTAAATTAACTGTCTAATTATCCTGTTTATAAACATGTTTACATGCTACATATCTTTGGGTATGTTCAATATCTAATTATGGTGCTTGTTAATAGAAGTATATATTATACGTTAAAACCTTTCTGTTCTGAATTAGCAGTTGTTGAAGCTGTAGCAAGCAGTGCCTATCCTATTACAATTAATGAACCCTAATATCCTTTTAGAAGAAGGGGGAAAAAGGAAAACACAATGGAATACAGCCATAATGTATATGAGCCGTTAAAACAAATAATTTAAATAAGTAATTGCAATGTGAAAATTTTAATAGTCAAATCAAATATTTTTCCACTTATTTGCATCACCAGAGAGGACCTAAAACACGCTCACCAGAGAAACAGAAATGACAAAAATGTAATGACTCTGAAAAAGGAGAAGTTTTCATTGACATGATTTGAAGTGATTTTCATTTTCCCTCTCTTAAAATACCTTTAGGTTTTTCCTATTTCTAGAAGAGAAGACATGAAATTTATCAAAACTGCGAATGACATAATATCCAGCAACCTTACTTCTAATAAAAAATCACCTAAAAGAACGAAAAAGGCCAAGACTCCCAAACTGAAGCAAAACCGAAACCCGCTGCTGTCAACTCGATTCTGACTCACAGCAACCCTAGAGGTCACAGTAGAACTCTCCCATGGTGTTTCCAAGGAGTGCCTGGGAGATTTCAACAGCCGACGTTTTGGTTAGCAGATGCAGCACTTAACTACTATGCCACTACGTTTTCCTTGACTCCAAAAACTATCCGATAAAATGAAGGTGGGCGTGTCCCATGTAGGTGATAGTCACTTCCTCTTCAGTCTTTATAATCTTGAGAGTCTATCTTCATGATGGACTAGAAATGAAAAAAAAAAAAAAAAAAAACAAAGAAAAAACAAAGAAGATGGCTAAATTTAGGTAGGTGAAATTAATTAGAGGGTAACAGCGTGCCCTGTAATAATGATTTCCAATGTGAAGTGATTTTGCCACCTCCAGTAAACATATGACCGTGTCTGGAAATAGTTTTGATAGTTAACTCACTTGGGGTGCAGACTATTAACACCCAGTGAGTAGAGGCCAGGAATATAACTAAACATCCTACAAAGCACAAGAAATATCTCCATAGCAAGTAAGCGCCGGCTCAAAACTTCACTACTTCCATGTATGAAACACTTTAGACAGCTACCTTTTTTATTGGTCTCTTTCTACACGTATGATGTCTTTGATGTCGTCCTACAACTTGTCTGGTCTTCGGTCATTAGTGTTCAATGTATCGTATCTATTCTTCAGATGGTCTCTGAACTCAGATAGGGTGCACTCAAGATCGAATTTTGACTCCTGTGGACTTTTTAAATCTTCTTCACTTTCAGTTTGAACTTGCACATGAGAAAATGACCGTCTGTGCCACAATTGTTCCCTGATCTTCTGAATAATGATATTGAGCTTCTCTAAGACTCGACAGCACTTAACGGATCACCTCTTTCTACAGATTTAGTTGATTTGATTCTCGTGTGTTCTATCTGATGAGGTACATATATACAGCCACCATTTATGCTTGTGTAAAACAATATTTGCAATGAAGAAGTCATTGGTCTTGCAAAACTGTATCATGTGACCTCTAGCATTGTTTTCATCACCAAGACCATATCTTCTAACTACTGATTTTGTTTGTTTGTTTGTTTCCAGCCTTTGCATTCCAATCATCAGTAATCACCAACGCATCTTGACTGCGTGTTTGATCAACTTTAGACTGCAGAAGCTGGTAACTGAAAAGAAGATTTCAAAGACCAGCTTGAGAAGACAAAGGAAACTACTGTAACGGCATATGCAAAGAGCTGGAGGTAGAAACCCAAAAGGGAAGAACACACTCTGCATTTCTCAAGCTGAAAAAAACTAAAGAAAATTCAGGCCTTGAGTTGCAATAGTGAAGGATTTTACTGCGATGATATTAAACAATGCAGAAAGTACTAAAAGTAGATGGAAGGAATACACAAAGTCATTATACCAAAAAACAAAAAATTGATTGAAATTTAACCATTTCAAGAGGAAGCATATATCAGGAATCAATGGTGCTGAAGGAAGAAGTTAAAATACATTGAAGGCATTGGGAAAAAGCAAAGCTCCAGGAATGGATGGAATATCAATTCAGATGTCTCAACAAATGGACTCTGTGCAGAAGTGCTCACTTATTTATGCCAAGAAATTTGAGGACAGCTACCTGGTCAACAACTGACTGGTAGAAATCCATATATATCACTATTCCCATGAAAGGTGATCCAACTGAAAGTGGACATCATAAAACAATATTATGAACATCACATGCTAGCAAAATTTTGCTAAAGATCGTGTCAGCAACCTTGTCTGCAGAAAGTGAAGAGGATTTGAGGCACTTACTGATGAAGACTGAAGACCACAGCTTTCAGTATGGGTAACAGCTATCTATCTATCTGTCAGTATCCTCACAGCTAGGCCAATAATCAACATCATAGTGATTGGAGAAAAAACTGAGGTTGTATTACTTGAATTCATAATCAACACCCACAGAAGCAGCAGTCATGAAATCAAAAGATGCATTGCATTGGGAAAATCTGCCTCAAAGGACCCCTTTAAAGGTTGAAAAGCAAAGATACTACCTTGAAGACTAAGGTGTGCCTGACCCAAGGCATGGTATTTTAAATCACATCATCTTAATGTGAAAGCTTAACAATGAATAAGGAAGACAGAAGAATTGACACCTTTGAATTCTGGTATTGGAGAAAAATATTGAATATACCACAGACTGCCAAAAGGATGAACAGATCTGTCTTGGATAAAGTATAGCCAGAATGTTTCTTAGAAACAAGGACGATGAGACCATGTCTTCCAGCTGGTGATGAAACATGGATGTACCAATACAACCCTGAAACAAAGCATCCAAGTGTACAGTGAAGTCAGCCAATTCTCCATAACCAAAAAAGTTCCATCAGTCTAAATCAGGAGTCAAAACAGTGCTGATAACATTTTTTTTTAATGTCAGATAGCTTATTTTAAATTTGTATGAACTGGACAGTTTATCAAGTTCATGACTTGAAAGTGCTGAAAAGGCTGTGTGACTAAGTTAGATGAAAATGACCTGAACTTTTCACCAACAACTCATGGTTCTTGCATCAAGGCAATTCACTGGCTCACAAGGCTCTGTCTGTGAGGGAGTTTTTAGCAGTAAACAAATAAACTGCATTGGAAAACCCTCCCTACTCACCTGACTGCGCCCAATGACTGTTTTTTGTTTTTTTTTCCTGAAGATACAGGAAATATTGAAGACATTTTTACGACATTCAGGACATCAAGGGTAATATGACAATTCTGATGTCTGTTCCAGAAAAAGAGTTCCAAAATTGCTTTGAGGAGTACACTAGGCACTGGCATTGGTGCATAGCTTCCCAAGTGGAGTGCTTCAAGGATCACTGTAGTGATATTTAGCAAGAGGCATGTAGCACTTTTTCTAGGATGGATTCACAAGCTTAAATGTCAGAGCTTCTCCTCTCAAGGAAGGTGATCCAACTCAATGAGGAAACTGTCAAACAATACCATTTATATCACACACAAGCAAAATTTTACTAAAGATCATTCAAAAGCAACTGCAACAGTATATTGAGAGGGAACTTCCAGAAATTCAAGCCAGATTCAGAAAGATTGTGGAACTTTTCTGATGTCAAATGGAACTTGGTTAAAAGCAGAGAATAGCATAAAGATATTTGCCTATGTTTTATTGACTATGAAAGATATTCAACTGTGTAGATCATAACAAATTATGGATAGCACTGTGGAGAATGGGAATTGCAGAATACTTAGCTGTGCTCATCAGGAATCTGTGTATGGATCAAGAGTCAGGGGAATGGAACAAAGAAACACTGCAGAGTACAAAGTCAGGAAAGGTGTACATCAGGTTTGTACCCTTACAGCATGACTTTTCAATCTTTATGCTGCTGAGCAAACAATCTGAATGTCTGGACTTCATAAAGAAGAATGAAACATCAGGATTGGAGGAAATCTCGTTAACAATCTGCCTTATGCAGATGACACAACATTGCTTGCTGAAAGTGAAGAGGATTTGAACCACTTATTGATGAATTCTGATCCAACTCAACAGCACTTGGCTTTTGGCATTGATGAAGATTAAAGATCACAGTCTTCAGTATGGATTGTACTTCAACAGCAAGAAAACAAAAGTCCTCACAACTGGGCTAGTAAGCAACATCATAACCAATGAAGAAAGGATTGAGGTTGTTAGAGATTTCCTTTTGCTTGGCTCCACAATCAAGCCCACAGAAGCAGTAGGCAAGAAATCAAAAGATACACTATGTTGAGAAAAATCTGCTGCAAAGGACCTCTGTAAAGTGTTGAAAAGTAACGATGTCACCTTGAAGACTAAGCTGAGCCTGACCCAAGTGGTAGCATTAACAATCACATCATATGCATCTGAAAGCTGGACAATGAGTGAGGAAGACAGAAGAAGAATTGATGTCTTTAAATTGTGATGTTGAAGAAAAGTATTGAATATACTACGGACCGCCAAAAGAACAAACGGATCTGTTCTGGAAGTACAACCAGAGTGCTCCTTGGAAGCAAAGATGGCAAGACTGCATCTTAAGTACTTTGGACATGTTGTCAGGAGGGATCAGTCTCTAGAGAAAGGTATCATGCTTGGTAGAGTGAAGGGTTAGTGACAAAGAGGAAAAACCTAGATGAAATGGATTGACACAGTGGCTGCAAAAATGGGCTTAAGCATAACACTGACTGTGGGCATAGTACAGGATTGGGTTGTGTTTCATACTGATGTGCATAGGGTGGCTAAAAGTTGGAAGTGGTACGATGGCACTTAACAACAATGACAACACTGTTAGTCTTCTATTTTTTGAAGTTAAGTGTTTGCCTTTAAGAAGAAAACAGAAAGCATATGCTATGCTAGAAAGAATGAGTTGACATAAAAGGAATGGAGAGAACTAGAGATGGAACACACGCCAAACTCAGTGTTTTAGGCTGAAATCAGAGAAGTGGATATAGCAGGTCTCATCATGGACTAGGTTACACTATATCAAATCTCTTCTCAGAGGTGGTAACATCATTACATAACTGCTAAGCTACACCGTAACTCTTAAATCACTGAGAATCATGGTCCAACCAAGCTAACACACAAATTTAACCACAGCATTCAGCATACTGCACGTACAGATTCACTCTAAATTTGTGTTGGGAATTATTGAAAAACTCAGGTTGTTTGTCAGACTTAGGAAGATTATGAAAATCACTTAGTGTCAAGTGCTATAACTCTTAGTGTTTTTAATGTCTCATCTTATGTTTCAGTCAAATTAAACTATTTCAACTCTTTACCTACATAGTGGTCTCCCAACCCCCTTCTTTCTGCACACAGTTTCTTTTCTAGAAGACTTTTCTATATACTTCGGCTTGAACCAATTTCTCCTGGTTTTGTCATGCCATTCCTCACTCCTGCAGTTACTATCTGCAAGTCTCCCCCGGCTATTCCTTGCTTTACTGTGGGTAAGCATTATTTTTCTTTCTTTCTACAACTCCCTGTGCTCATTATACTTATCACCGTGCTTTGCAATTGTTCGTTTACTTATCTTGAGGGCTTTTCTCTGTCACTAATCTCAAACTTTCTGGTACAGTGCTTCACACTCAGGGGAAGTCAATAAGCATTCCTGACTGACTTTCTCTTCTTAAGAACTTTAGGTAAAATAATTACCTTTCAGTAATTACAAACACACTCACACAAAGCAAAAGCTAACAGCCAAAAAGACAGAAAAGTCAAGGCAAAGAATAAAAGCTAAGAGAAATTTTACTCTCATATTTGTGGACAGTCTTTGGAAAAGGTCTTTAATTGCTTCCCACCTCACCCCCTTTTTTCTACTCAAAATTATTATTTTCACCTATCATCAAATATCACTATTTATTCAATATAGTGTGTGAATATAGACATGTCACATGAATGTTACTTTCCAATGCTCTGGAATCAGTCTGTTGTTAGCTGTCAAGTCAGCTCTGACTCGGTGCAACCTTGTGTACAACTCAACAAAATATGGGCTGATTTTGCATCATTCCCAATGGTGGCTATGTTAAAGTCTGTTGTTGTGGGTACGATGTAATTTTAGTGCCTTTCAACCTAAGAGGAAACCTTGATGGTGTAGTGGTTAAGTGCTACATCTGCTAACCAAAAGGTTGGCAGTGTGAGTCTGCCAAGTGCTTCTCAGAAACTCTACGAAGCAGTACCATTCTGTCTTATAGTGTTGCTATGAGTTGGAGTCAACTTAAAGGCAGTGGATTACCAACCTAAGAGGCTTGTCTTCCAGTGGCACACCAGATAATATCCTATCGTGATGCATAGAATTTTCATTGGCGTATTTTCATTAATAGATCACTAGGTCTTTCTTCCTAGTCTTAGTCTTAAAGCTCTACTGAAAACCATCTAAAAGGGTTAACTTTATGAGTTTTGAAATAATGGCATAGCTTCCAGCATTACAACAGCATGCATGCCAACAGTATATGACAAATTGACAAACTGAGTTCAGATCTTGACTTTAATTAGCAAATGTCTTTGATTTGCTTTTTTTCTAAAGAGAAAAAAAGGAAAATACTAGTAATTACCTTAAATGATTTCATTGAGTGTAACATTAGTACAAGTGAAGTACCTGCAAATACGTATGGCAAAGCATAGATGTTCAATAAGTATTAGATACTAGATTACTATAACAATATATTTATACAGGAATCCTGATGGTACAACATTCAAGCATGTAGCTGCTAATCGAAAGGTTAGAGGCTCTTCACAGACAAAAGACCTGGAGAGCTGCTCTCATAAAGATTAACCAAAAAACCAAACTCATTCCACTGAGTCAGTTCCAACTTATAGCGACCCTAGAGAACAGAGTAGAAGTGCCTCTTAGAGTTTCCAAGGAGCACCTGATGGATTTGAACTGCCAACCTCATGATTAGCAGCTGTAGAATTTAGCCACTAGGCCACCAGGGTTTGCTTTTAAAGATTATATACCAGAAATCCTACATAGGGTCACTATGAGATGAAATCAAGTTGGGAGCAGCCAACAAATGTTTTAGATTAATACATTTGCCAGTTTCAAAGGTACAAAAATGGCTCATAATACTGATGTTTGTTCATCCGCTCTGCTTTATGAGATCGTGCCTGATCTCACACCTTAAACAAGCCCAAACCAGACTTCTGCCTCCCTGCATGCACAAGAGGTCCAGCTGAGACCACTGACGCCAACAAAAGACACAGCAACAGGGGAGTGGATCAAAAGGAAAATCAACACTCTGACCCTATTCTGTGGAAAAAGATGCCACAGAATCATCACCTTCCTCTTCCTGGCCACCTTCTAGAATTTTCCCTTCCCAATGGTGAGGGTGCCAACTTGCTGCCCAAATCACATGTAAATCCTGCTTTACCATAGCTAGGGGAGCTGGATCTGAGTAACTTCCTCCATGCTCCTTACTGTTCCTGTTGCAATGGTGTTACTGTCTCAAGGACCACTGTACAGATGATTGGTGAGCTTGAGTGTGCTGGACACCGACCCAATTTCCCTGGTTTGATAACAAGATGGCATTATGAACAAAAATAAAGAAAACAATTCCAAAATATATGCTGATTATTTATTTGTTGCTCCACATTTACACCTGGAAACCCTGATGGCATACTGGGTTAATTGCTGCGTCTACTAACCAAAAGGTTGGCAGTTCAAATCTGCCAGGCGCTCTTTGGAAACTCTATGGGGCAGTTCTACTCTGACCTCTAGGGTTGCTATGGATCGGACCCGACTCGACAGCAGTGGATTTTACATTTGTAGTCCACTGTTCTCAATGATCTTTTATGAACCACATTTTTCACTGTTTGGTTTCAGCTGGTTCTCGACAATGAATGGAGAAAAGTGAGACCGGGTATTTATTTCCCTAACCTCTTCATGCCAGCTAATCATCAGTTAGTAACTTCACTGAAGACTCCAGCTCTGTTGCCAAGGTCTCTGCTATAGTCACGGATACTGTCTCTGCCTTCTAGTGCTTTCTCTTTTTCTCTCCCTTTCATTGTTTCGTTAATCTTCTGTAATTCTCTATAGGTCCATAACTTAGTTCCTTAAAACCACACAATTTTATTACTTATAATTCTTTGGGTCAAATGTCTGACACTGATTTGACATCCTTTGGATTCAAGACATCAAGGGTAATATGATGACAGCTCTGATGGCCACTTCACAAATCAAGTTCCACAATTGCTGTGAAGGGTGGCTTAGGCACCGGCATTTGCGCATAGCTCCCCAAGGGGAGTACTTCAAAGGTGAGTGTAGTGATATTCAGCAACGAGGTACATATCACTTTTTCTAGAAGTAGTTCATGAACGTAATTGCCAATTCTCATACATGGGTTGAGTCTGCCAGATACTGGTAGTCTCACAGATTAAAAAAGGAAACAAAACAGTACTATACAAGAGATATAAATAAAAAGTGACTATATAAATATTTTAGGAAAACATAAGCTCATGTAGAATGGGTAAATTAACAGCAAGTGGGAAACAAACACCTGAAGGATTTGCAGAAGGAAACAAATGAAATGAGATAAACAATCTGACCTAATTCCTGAAAGATTAGGTCATATAGGAACCAGGGACCACAGAAGGAGAAGATGAGAGTGAAATGAAGTGTGTAAAAACATCAGAGTTGTCTAGACATGTGTGTAATGCACTAACTATACTTTCAGTATGGAAGTCTATTCTCTATAAAGATTGAATGGTTGAGACTCAGTTCCTGCATATTTAACAAAGCAGAGGACAGTGGGAAAGGACTGAGGGAATTCCTGTGCTCTCACAGGAGAGACAGCTAGTCTACCAACCTAACTCGCTCCGTACCTAGAATTTCAGCAAACAGCAGTATAATTGCCTGAGTTGGAGACTGTAGAATCCATATTAGTAGTAAAAGAATGTACCTATTTAAAAACTTCATTGTACTGATATTTCAGGAGTTCTCGAACAAAATGTTCTTATTTTCCATTCACCTTACAGAGAATCAGCAAGGTAATAAGCAACATCCTAGTATCCAGAAATTCCACTGGCCAGAACTTTCAGTCTGTTAGGGGATAGAGTAGACACTTATCAAGAAAACTGTACTTTGAAACAGGCTAGTTAGAAAACACAAAATCATCTTTTGGAACTTTTTTCAATTATACATTTCAGAAGTATCTACAAACAAGAGCAATGCAAAATAAACCAAAAAATCCATTATAAAGGAAGTAAATTTCCCAGAAATATAAAACAAGTAGGTACAAGAATGCTAAAAAACACCGTATCACCTGGGCCAGTCCAGTAATACCCTGTCAGTAACTTCAAGACATCTGGTTCAAGTGTTCAGCTGCTCACCAAAAGGTCAGGTGGTTAGAACCCATCACACCCCCTGCAGGAGAAAGTTGTGACAGCCTCGGGCCAGTTATATGTCATCATCTAAGGTTGCTAGATGTCAGAATTGACTCCAGGGCAGTGAGTTTGGGTTGATACGGAGCAACTTCAGGAAAAAGAAAGAGAAAATCAGAGGGTAAAGTGTCTGGGGCTCTGAGTTTGAGGGTGCAGATACTTAAACCCTGTCCCTTATGATTGTGCATGAAATTTAAGCTCAAGGTCAGAGTTTGTTCATGGATGCACCATCTTGTGGGAGCAACTTTTGCACTCACTGGTGGCAACATTCCCAGTGGAAGAAGATTTAGCCTAAGCAGATTCTTTTTGATTCATGATCTTGTCTTTTATTCTTCTTCTTCTTTTCTTTTTGTCTCTTCTTTTTTTAAAAAAATCTTGTAGTGATTTTTACTTGTTTTTTTCCTGATAGAACTCTTCAACCACCCCAGTGAGGACTTTCAGGTAAATTTCTGTTCTGCTATGTTAGCCAGATTTTGTGTCTCTTTCTTGAAACTGAGATCAATGAATTGTTGAATTTATCACCCTTTAATATCTTTGACTTTCAGCTATGTGTGTATAGTAATTTTAGATAAAAATAAACAATAAGGAATATTACCCTGGATAAAAGCCTTGTTTATAGAAAAATCCTAGCCGTATTTTTTTTTATGATTAAGTGAAAGTATACAATTCAAATAAATTTTGCATGCCTGCCTATCTGCCACTCCATCTGCTATTCTAACCCTGTGACAGCACACTCCTTTTTGTTCTTTACTTCTAATATCCTCTCAATGAGCACCTGTCCCCTCCTCTCCACACTCTCCTCTACCAGTAGGACAGCCTCCCATAAACGTATAAAACTATAACGTACACATACCACATGCTTACACTGTATCCCTGAGTCTAGTCCATTCTTGTCCGAAGAGTTGACCTCAGTACTGGTTTCAGGTCTGGATCAGCAGCAAGTCAAAGAGCTATGTCCCCAAGGAACCCTCCAGGTTATTGATCCATCAGTTCTGGTCTTTTAATAGAGTTCTTGATCTGCACACCTCTTTTTCTTGGGCTACATCAGGGATTCTACATTCCTGATGTAGAGTCAAAGCTGCCTTTGGTGGTGGCTGAGCACCATCTGTTTCTCTGATCTCATGCTGACGCAGTCTCCCATTCATATGGGTCCTGCTGTCTCCTGGGTTCATTTGTCTAATGCTTTTGATGTTCTTGGTTATAATGGGCTGGGAACAATTGGTATTCCTTAGGTGGCAGCTTGCTAGCTTTTAAGACCCCAGATGCCACTCATCAATAAGTGGTGCATCAGACTTTCTTAGCAAAAAACTACTTCTGTCAACTGATCTCTATGCCCCCTGAAATCATGGTCCCCAGATCCCTTTTCCTGCTACTCTATCCTTTGAAATGTTGGATTGACTTTAGAAAACTTTTCAGTTTGTCATGTAGTCCAGTTATGCTGATCTGCCCTCTAATGTGTGCTGCCACTGCTTTCACCTAAGCAAATTCCTATCAACTATCTAATCTATGAACCCTCTCTCCCTCCCCACACTTGTAGTCTTCAGAGACTTTTTTATGTACTTAAGTCTCTTTTTTAAATCCTTAGAGGTCACACACAATACTCCTCCTTTTGTAGCTGACTGATTTCGCTCGGCATAGTGACTTCTAGTTGAAACTAGGTTATGAGATGCTTCCTAAACTCTTCATTGTTCTTTATCCTGCACAGCATGTCATTATCCATTCATATGTTGATTCGCACTTAAGTTGATTCCATCTTTTTGCTATTGTGGACTGTGCTGCAAAAAAAATTCATCTGCATGTATCTGTTCATGTGACAGCCCTTATTTCTGTGAAATATATTCCAAGCAGTGGGATTCTGTATTGTATAGTATTTTTATTTCTAACTTTTTAAAGAAAACACCAAATTGTTTTCTGAAGAGGTTGTAACATTTTGGATTAACAGCAGCAGTGCATGAGAGTTCTGATCTCTCCACGCCTCTCCAGTATTTGTTGTTTTGTGTTTTTTGGATTGTTGCCAATGTTTTTGAGGTAAGGTGGTATCTCACTGTAGTTTTGATTTGGATTTCTCTAACAGCTAATGATGTGAGCATTTCCTCATGTGACTTTTGGCTGAGTGGATGTCTTCTTTGGTGAAGTGTGTGTCCATCTCCTTTGCCCATTGTTATTTACCTTTTTCTTGTTGATATTTTTCAGTACCGTGTAGATCACGGAAGTCACATGTTAGTCTGATACATAGTTGCCAAATATATTCTTCCCATTCTGCAGGTAGTCTCTTAGCTGTTTTGATAAACTCTTTGGATGAGCATAATTGTTTGATTTTTAGTAGATCCCAATAATCTACTTTCTGTTGATCATACTTTGTCAGATTTTGAAGTCTGTCTAAGCTGTGTATTAGAGCTTCTGTTGTTGACCCTATTTTTTCTTGCATGATCTTTTATCATTTTAGGTTTGATATTTAGGTCTTTGATCCATTTTGAGTTAGTTTTTGTGTAAGCTGTGGGATGTGGATCTTGTTTCAGTTTTTTACAAATGGATATAAAATTTTGCCAACACCGTTTGTTAAAGAGACTATTCTTACCCCAGTTTACAATCTTTGCAGCTTTGTTGAATATCACCTGTTCATAGGAGGATGGGGATATTTCTGGATTCTCTGTTCTGTTCCATTGGTCTATATGTCTGTTTTTGTACCAGTACCAGGCTGCTTTGATTACCATGGCAATGTAGCATGTTCTAAGATCAGGTTGTGTGAGACCTCCCACTGTATTACTCTTCTTTGGTAGTGCTTTACTTATCCTGAGTTTCTTCCCTTTCATACAAAGTTGGTTATATGTTTCTCCATCTCTTTAAAAAACAACACTGGAATGTGTATTGGGATTGTATTATATATGTAGATCATTTGGGGTAGAGTAGACATTTTCACAATTTAATTCTTCCTATCCATGAGCAAGGTAGGTTTCTTCACTTCTGTCTCTTTTGGATTCTTGCAGTAGGGACTTGTAATTTTCTCTGTATAGGTCTCTTACCTCCCCAGTTAGATTTATTCCTAGGTATTTTATCTTCTTGTGGGTTATAGTAAATAGTATTAATTTGGTGATTTCCTCTTTGATGATCTCTTTGTTGATGTTAAGGAAGTCTGCTGATTTACTTATGTTTATCTTATATCTGATACTTTGCTCAACTCTTCTATTCATTCCAGTAGCTTTTGTATTCTTTAGAGTTCTCTGTGTGTCTACCATCACTTTATCTGGTGGTAGGTACATATTTGCTTCTTTGTTGAGGTAGATGACCTTTATTTTTTGTCTTATCTGATTGCTCTGGCTGGAACCTTTAGCACAATGTTGAATAGAAGTGGTGACAGTAGGCACCCTTGTCTGGTCCCCATTCTCAGAGGGAATTCTTATCAGTTTCTCTCCATTTAGGATGATGCTGGTGGTTGGCTTTGCATAGATGTCACTTATTGCACTGAGGAATTTTCCTTCTATTCCTATTTTGCTGAGAGTTTTTAACGTCAACTGGTGTTGGACTTTGTTAAATGCCTTTTCTGAGTCAATTGACAAAATCAGGTGATTCTTATCCTTTGTGTTATTCATGTGGTTGATCACATTAATTGTTTTTATGATGTTGAACAAACTGTGCATCCCTAGTATGAATCCATCTTGGTCATGATGAATTATTTTTTGACATGTTGTAAAATTGTATTAGCTAGAATTTTGTTGAAGATTTTTACATCTAGTTTCCTGAGTGATACAGGTTTGTAATTTTCTTTTTAGGGGGATGTTTATTGGCTTTTGTGTCATGTTTACTAGCTTTGGTGTTATGTTCACTGGCTTTGGTGTCAGGGTTATCTTGGCTTCATATAATGAATTTGGGAACATTTTGTACTTTTGTATGTTGTGAAATAGCTTCAGTAGGACTGGAATTAACTTCTGTGGTGAAGCCATCTAGGCCAGGACTTTTTGCTAGTAGTTATTTTTATTTTTTTACTACGTTTTCAGTCTCTTCCTTTATGGTGAGTTTGTTAAGTTATTCTACTTCTCCTTGTAATAATTTTGGTAGGTAATATAAATCTAGAAATCTTTCCATTTCCCCTTGGTTTTCAAATCTGCTAGAGTACAATTTTTTGTAGTAATCCATTATGATACTTTTGGTGTTAGTTGGGTCTTTTATGACATCTCCTGTCTGATTTCTTATTTGGGTTGTTTCCTCTCTTGCTTTTCTTCTGTGAGTTTAGCCAATGTTTCATGAAGTTGTCGATATAAAAAAAACCAACTTTTGATTTTGTAAATTTTTTCAATTGTTTTTCTATTGTCTCATTTGTTTAGTTCTGCTCTAATTTTTGTTATCTATTTTCTTCTGGTGCGTAAGAGGTTCTTTTGTTGTTGTCTTTCTACTTGGTCAAGTTGTAGGGTCAATTCTTCGGTTTGGGTTCTTTCTTCTTTCTGGGTGTATTCATTTAAGAGGATAAATTGACCTCTGAGCACTGCTTTTGCTGTATCCCGTAGGCTCTGGTAGGATGTGTTTTTATTCTCATTTGATTCCATAAATTTCTTTATGGCATCTTTGATTTCTTCTATAACCCATGAATTTTTTGAGAAAGGTGTTATTCAGCTTTCATGAATTAGAATTTCTAGCCATGTTTTTTCTGCTGTTGATTTCAACTTTTATGGCTTCATTGTCTGAGAAGATGTTTTGGAATACTTCAATGGTTTGGATTTTGTTGGGACCTGCTTTATGGCCTAATACATAGTCTATTCCGGGGAATGTTTCACATGAATTGGAAAAGAAGGTGTACTTACCTGTTGTTGGGTAAAAAGTTCTATATATGTCAATGAAGTTTAGTTGGTTGATTGTTGCAATAAAATCTTCTGCATCTTTTTTGAACTTTTTTCTGGATAACCTGTCCATTACCAAAAGTGAAATGTTGAAGACTACTACTATTATTGTGAAGTGATCTATCTAATTTTTCAATGTTGGTGGTGTTTGTTCAATGTATTTAGATGCTCTGATTTTGGGTGCGTAAATATTTAATATTGTTATGCCCTCATGTGTTGAACCTTTCAACAATAGTGACCAACCTCATCCATGATGGTGGATTTTACATTAAAATCTATTTTATCTGAGATAAATATTGCCATTCTTGTTCTTCTTTGCATGTTGTTAGTTTGGTATATTTCTCCATCCTTTGATTTTCAGTGTGTTCGTATATTTGAGTTTAAGGTGTGTTTCTTGTAAAGAGCGTTTAGATGGAATGTGTTTTTTGATCCATCCAGTCCATTTATATTCAGTGCAACTATTGATAGATATTTAGTGCTGTCATTTTGGTGCCTTTATCTTTGTGTTGTTGACAGTTTCTTTTTCCACTCACTATTCTAATCTGGTTAATTTTCTTTATGGGTTTTCTTTTCAGACTTTTCAGTGTTGGTTTTGTATCCATTAAGACTCCTGTATTATGTTTCTTGTTTTGATGTGTAGTATTGTTAGTTTCCTTTACAGCTTTCACCTTTTTCCTCCCTTAATTTTCTAAGCTTAGACCAATCTTTAACTTCTATATATCTCCTTAACTCCCTCTCCATCTAAAAGGGCTATAAATACTCAAATATATCCCTCTTTGATGACATCAAAGTTTACATGTTAAGATCTCTGTTTCCCTCATTTTAATATTTTAGCTTTGATTGAGCTTTGTAACTTCATTAACTGGGTAGGATTTTGGATGCTGTGTCCTGCATTGCATCCTTTAGTGTACATCTGGTGTTACTGATTTTCTAATTGAAGACCTTCTTCCAGTATTTCTTATAATTTTGGTTTGGTTTTGGCAAAGTCTGTAAGCTTCAGTTTATCTGCAAATGTCTCAATTTCACCATCATAGTTGAGAGACTATTTTTCAGGATATATAATTTTTGGTTAGAAATTTTTCTCCTTCAAGAATTTGTATGTGTCATCCCACTGCCTTCTTGCCAACATGATTTCTGCTGAGAAGTCAGAAGACAGCCTACAGGGCTTCCCTTTGTATGTTAGTTTTGATTTAAGCCTAGCTGCCTTTAAGAGCCTTAAGTTTCATTTTATGAGCTTGATAATATGCCTTGCTATCTTTCTGTTGGGGTCTACCTTTCATAGTGTTTGACAAGCATCTTGAATAGCTATGTTCTCTTCTTTCACAATCTCAGGGAAGTTTTCTGTCAGCAACTCTTCAACAGCTCTCTCTCTATTTTCTGCCGTCCCTCCCTGTTAAGGAACTCCATTTACTCGTGGTGTTTCAAGTCTTCTTAGTGCTTTTTCATTCTTCCCAAATACTTTATCTGATTTCTCCTCATAAATGCTGGTGTCATTTGCTGTATCTTCATTCTCACTAATTTTGCATTCTGTTTCCTCATTTCTACTCTTTTGGCTTTGCATTGAATTGTCTAACTCTGTAATTTTTTTGTTGATCTGCTGAATTTCAAATCATTGATGTCCTAGAATTACATATAGTTTGCTTAATTTTTCATTTTGCTCTGCTACACTCTGTTTAATCTCTAGAAGGGCTCTCTATATAATTCTTTTGTATTCTACTCCTATAATTTTTGAAGGCTTCTTCATCTGGGAAGCTTTTTATTCCTTTTGGGAGTTTTCCAGAGCCAAGTTCACCTGCTTCTTTAAATGGTTAGATATTGGTTATTGATTTTATACCATCACAAAGCTGTTCAGTTTCTATAGTGTTGTTTCTGTTCACAGAGGCCCTAACAGCAACTGGGTCCTAAGTGGAAGAGGCCCTGCCTCCTGACTAACAAAGATGGTTACCTAGTTGTGGAGTTTCTCAGGGACCATGTCAGTGGATGCTATAATGTGGCTCAAAAATGATATGGGGAAAGTGTGCCACTACTCTCAGCAGCCAGCCACTGCTGCATTTTCAAGACGCAGTTGTCTTAAAAACAGCTTTTCTGCTAGGAGAGCTGCTGTCCAGCAGTAGCCATTTCCAACTGTGCCCTTAGGGGTGGCAACTCTGCTACTGTTGCATTTTCTAGGCACAGGTGTCTTAAAACAGCTTTACTATTGGATGAGACACTGCCCAGTGGCTGCTGTTCATTCTGGGCCCTCAGAGATAGCAAGCCCTGTCTCACAACTGCCTGAGATAGTGTCTTGCTGGTGTTGCTTCTCCCGTGTTGCAACAGAAGAATCTACTGTACAGCTCAGTGAATGGGGGGAAGGGCACTGGTACACTCAGCTGCCAACCACCACTCAGTTACCTAGATGTGACTGACTTAAGCACATTCTATCTGTTGCAAGAGACACTGTCTAGTCAGGTGCTGCAATTCAGCATGGTGGCCAGCCTCGACCAGGCTCACAGGTGCAGCAGCCCCAGTCTCAGTCTCCTGGTTGACAAAGACAGCTCCACACCTGGAAGCCTCTGTGCTGCCAAACCAGCAGAAGCAGGATCCTTCGTGCTTCTCTTTCTCTTCTGACAATGATATTTTTTCCCCTTCCTGTTGTTCCGTCTAATCTTACAGTCTCTCACTTGATGCTGGGGCTCCTAAAATGTGCATTCTGCTCTCCTCAGTTGTCTTCTAGACCTTCGTTGTCAGAGGGAATCTCAGAGACTTGTGACTAGTTCATCTCTGGATTTTTTTTTAATCATAAAAAAACTTGTCAACCTTTTTCTACTTCCTATTTTTTGGAGAATTTCTGCAATTGAAATTGGCATGAAGTAGAAAAATTACAGCAATTGATTACTAGCACAAGATTTAAAAATTTTCATATATTTAGTAGTGTGAATCAATGTCTACAGAAGCAGCAGTCAAAACATATTGCATTGGGCAAATCTGCTGCAATAAATTTCTTTAAAAGTGTTAAAAAAAAAAAAAGGCAGAGATGTCACCTGGAGAACTAAAGGACTCCTGAACCAAGCAGTGTTATTTTAAATTGTCTCATATGTGTAGGAAATGGATAATGAATAAGGAACACAAAAGCAGAATTGATGCAGTTCAATGGTGTTGGAAAACAATACTGAATACACCAAAGACTGCCAGAAGAAATCTATCTTAGATGAAATACAGCCAGAATGCTCCTTGGAAGGAAGGAGGATGAGACATCATCTCACCCACTTTGGACATGTTCTCAGAAGGAGAAGAATGTCACGCCTGGTAAAGTAGAAGGTCAGAGAAAAATAGAAAGACCCTCAATGAGATGAATTGACACTATGGCTACAACAAGGAGTTCAAACACAGCCACGATTGTGAGAATCATTGGACCCAGTAGTATTTTGTTCTGTTATATGTAGAGTTACTGAGTCAGAACTGGCCGGTGGGCACCTAAAAACAAGTAGGAATTTTACTGCCATCAAGTCAAATATGACACATAGGAACCATTTAGGACAACATACAAGTGCCCCCAAAAGTTTCCAAGGAGAGCTCGATAAATTTAAACTGCTGATCTTTTAGTTAGCAGCTGTGGTACTTGAGCACTCCTCCGCTAGGGTTTCCATGAATTTTAACTTTATCTATGATTTATGAAATATTATTTTTCTTTTTGTTGTTCTATTTATTTAAGGCTTAAATACTCCTTATTCTTTCAGAAACCATGCTGCTATAACTATCATTTCTTCCTTTTTTCATCTGTTGAGGCAACTTGTCTCTCCATGAGAACTGATCATGTGAGTTTTTTCCTATGGAATTTCTTTGTATAAATAACAAATTCCTCTGCTCGCAGGCACAGTAAGACAAGAAGGGTGTGCTCAGATTTAAACAATCTCTTTTTTCCACTCTTTCTCTGTCACTCTCTACTTTCTTGTCTTCTTCCTTCTACTATTTTCTTCTTCTGACTTCTCTAACATGCACATACACACACAAATACACACCATGTGCACACTTAGCTTTCTTGGTAAGCCATTTTTATTTCCATTTAATGAAAGCTTATTTGTATATATTAAATGCTAGCTTACAGAGATATTCAGAAGTTTAAAATCTGAATTTTCTAGTATTCATATCTATAATGAAAGTTGAAAAAATGTTTTCTTGAATACACTTTTTTTTCTTCTGAGTTTAAATCAGAATTTATTGACTACTGAGGGAAGAAAAAAATCAGATGTTTATGTTATTCACATTACGCTAGATAATACCAGCTCTTGTCAAGTTGTTCTAAGCAAAGATTTTTTTATCCTTTATTTGTGCTGTGTGATTAGAACAAACATCTGAGCTTTGTCTAACATTTTGTGAAATCATATTATAATCAATCCAATCCCATTAGACTGAGCAAACAATTTAGCTCCCAAATTGCTGATATTTGTCATAGATCCTAATAAACATTCATGCATTATTTGTTCTGCTCTTCTTAAGAATGTGATGCTAAGTCCGTTTTAGGCTTACTCATATGGGTTAGTCTTTCCAATCACGGTAAAGGCCAGATTGCTTAACTACAGCACACGGTGCCATGCTGCAGATAATCCATGCCCTTGATTAATGCTCTTATAATCAATTGCTGTCTGGAAGTGACTCCTTCCCATCACACTCTCCACAAAAAGAGCAGATGGTATTTAAAAGGTTATGGCAAGAGGACGTTGCAGAGGTCAAATGGAACATCAATCAAGTGGGCAGAAAAATTGCCTTATTTCTTTTTCTTTCTTCTTATCCTAAGAATCCATAAAGGAGTGAGGTGTATGCATTACAGTTTGATCTATAGTTCATGCACTAAGATATTTTTGTGTTTCAAATTTCTGTGTTGTTTTGGGTAATGAAACTGGAAATTGGATTCCTTGGGTGCCAATAAAAAGTCATACCAGTACGAACACCTCGAACAAATAATTCTTGGACTCGAAGAGTTTTTATTTATCCCCCACATTTTGTTTAATGCCGTGAGAGTGTTACAACTTATAAAATGTTAGTATTATGTAAGTCTTGGATCACTATTTGTAAGTGGTATGACTTTATTTGTGTAAAATTACACAAAATTTTCATTTTTATGCGAAACTTTATGTAGTGTTTAGGGTATAGATTTTTCTCTGTCTTCCTGTTCTGTATCATACTAGTGACAGTTGAATATATGTTTTAGTATGATTGATTTTCTTTTAATCGATGTGCTTAGTTGTAACTAGGTAGAAGCATGATAGGGGCTATGTTTCAATATGCAGAATCTAAAAGCCAAAATGAAGTAAAAAGATATCGTTAGATGGTTGTCTAAAAATTGAAATGTGTTAGTCTTATAAGTTAACACCTTTAAATAGCTGGAAGCGGAAGACCTGATAATGAATAGATCACTCTGACACAATAAAGATCTTCAATTTATAAACAAAATGCACCTTTTAACTTAAGGAGAAAAAGAAAAGTTTTTCGAAGACAACTTTAGAATTTCTACACTCTGAGATATCTGTGTAGCAATTTATTGTTTAAGACACTTTCACATGCACGATGTAGTCAATAATCACCAAGAGTCTTCTACTCTGTACACAGGGGTTGCCAGTAGGGAACACAACGACGTTATGTTTGCTGTCAAGAAATATAAATATGCATGAGTAAAAAATAAACATGAATGCAAAACTAAAATAACATTATTTGGCAATGCAATAATAATTAAACCTATTATAAGAGTAATTGTTTAAGTGTCAAATGAGTAGCCTCAACAATAATGCTGCTATGATGTCACTAGAGAAGGACATGTTTGTAACGCTACTAAGATGCCATTACAGAAAGAGATGTCTGTGCTCTAGACTGGCCAAGAAAGTTTTCAGATTACTGGAGAAAACTTTCTGAGGAGTGGATGGAATTTGGGAAGTTGCTAGAGTCAGGGAAAGCGTTGCAGAAAGACCAGATGGTAGAAACAAAATCTCAGGAGTGAAAGATCTCTAGCTGGTTTATGCCAATTGAACTGCAGTAAAAAATTCACGTAAGAGATACTTTTGAAAAGTATATTGAGGCCAGAGTGTAAAGGAGGTGAAACGTTGCACAAAACTGTTTGAGCTTTGGGTTATATGCCAAGATTTTGGTTGGATGCATTTTATTTTACGTGGTGATATTCTATGCTATATCTTTCCAAACTAAGTGGCTTTCCAGCAGTGTGCTATGCCTTTCCAGTGGTGCGCTGCATCTTCGTAGAGGTATGCTGTGTCTTTCCAGTTTCCTGATTTTCACCCTTAACATATGTACACGGCTTTTAGCAGTGTTCTATGTAGAAAGTTCAACTAACTCAAATCTGATAAAAATAAATTCTCTCAGATGCTACCCACGAGGAAATTAAATCTAATTCTGTGAAAAGGGTAACTCGCGCTGGAAGACTGCAGAACATTCATTCTATGGTTGTTGTCGCAGTTACCACAAACAGCACAAACGAATGACCTTAACAAGCAGAAGTTTACTCTGTCACAATCTAGTCGATGAGAAGCACAAATTCACAGTGCCAGGTCTAGAGAAAGGCTGTCTTTCCCCATCAGCTCTGGGAGAAGGTATTTGTCATCAATCTTCCCCGGACAAAGAATGCAGAGACATCAAGTCCAAAGGACATGGTAATCTCCTGGGTCTTGTTTCTTGGTGGTAGGAGGGCCTCCCATCTCTCTGCTCACTTCTATCTTTTATGTATCTCAAAAAAATTGAGTTAAGAAACAACATTTCCTTGTAAATTGAGTCCTGCCTCATTTACCTAACTGCCTCTAACCCTACCCTGCTAGGATTTACAACAGTGGAAAAATCACATTACAAGACAAAATGGTAGACAATCACACAAATACTTGGAATTATGGCCAAGCTGAGTCGAGACACCATTTTGGGGGGATACAATTCAATCCGTAACAGTTGTGAATTTGTTACAATAGGAAATAAGTATAATCAAGAAATTTAACTTTTACAGACTGATTAATGAGCTTTGAAGTATTTGCTGAATCTGGACCAATAAGCAATATCATGATAAGTGGAGAAAATATTGAGGTGGTCAAGGATTTCATTTTATTTGGGTCCATTATCAATGCCCATGAAAGCAGCAGTCAAGAAATCAAAGGACGTATCACATTTAGCATGCCTCCAGCAAAAGTCATCTTTAACCTTGAAAAGCAAAGGTCTTGCTATGAGAACTACAGTGAACTCGACCCACACCATGGTATGTTCAGTGATCTCATAAACTGAACAGTGACTGAGGAAGACTGAAGAAGAACTGATGGGCTTGAACTATGTTGTTATTGGAGAATACTGCATATATGTAGACTTCTAGAAGAAAAAAACAGATCTATCTTGGGAGAAGTACTGTCAGAATGCTCCTTAGAAGCGACAGTACTCAAATACTTTGGTCATGTTGTCGGGAGGCACTAGTCCTTGGAGATGGATATCACTCCTGGTAAAGTACAGGGTCAGCAAGAAAGAAGAAGATTATGAACAAGTTAGATGGACACTGTGGTTGTAGCAATGGACTCCAGCACAGCAGCGGTTGTATAGATGGTGCAGGACTAGGCGATGTTTTGTATAGGGAGTGTTTTGTATAGGCAGTGTTGTATATCGGGTCATTATGAATTGGAAATGATTCCAAGGCATCTAATGACAAATCTGTCTCAAGTCCTTGGAAATGCCAGGCCTGATAACACGCAGACCTGCTCTCCAGAGTTTTCAATCTGTCGGGTGAAATGAGCTGCTATGTAGAGTATGGCAAGTCATATGGATCCTATAAAAGGGACATGTGATAGTGGCCAGAAGGACTTCTTTGAAAAGGAGATCTAGAAACAAAGCCAGGAGAGACGCATGTCTTCAGCAATGCATCAGAAGGCAAAATGCCAGAACGGACTTGGGCAGGTGTCCATAATGCACGTGTTTCTACTCCACCCGATCATTCTGATGTAACTCTGAGGTTCAGAACATGAGTTCCTCCTTCAGCTCACTGAGAATAACTGAATGAAATAAGATGACAAAAAAATCTGTAATTTAGGTATACTTGTTAACTGAAGATGATTCATGCATCTGTGTGCAATAAACATGGGAATGAGAATAGAAACAGGAAGCAGAATTTTTCCTACTTCTTGAGATAAGGTTCTTGCTTGGGTAGTCTCTTCAGCATCATTGTTATGATGACTTTATCTACATAAACGGTGAGTAAAAGAAAAAAAACAGTGAGTTCCAAACATGATCAAAGTACAAAATTTCAACGTATACAACAGAAAAAATTGGGACTGAGACGCCTACTCATGCCAGTTTCCCCGGAGGCCATGCCTATGCTAACCCCACTTTCTTTAGGAAGTTGCTCCTCTCTCCCTAGCCCTTACTCTGTTAGGAAATAGAATTGAGAGTAATTATCTTCTTACATGGCCTTTCTCTCTGGCCACAGGGACTGCATGGAGTTGATTCTAACTCATAATGACCCTATAGGACAGAGGAAAAATGGCACATAGTGTTTCCAAGGAGCACCTGGAGTATTTGAACTGTCAACCTTTTGGTCACAGCTATAGCACTTACCCGTTGCATCACCAAGATTTCCAAACCAATATATTGATGAGCTGAATTTACAGGTATATTAGTGAAATATTTAATATATCATGGGCTACCAAAAGAACTAACAAAGTGTGTTCATGTTGCAGAGACTGGATCAACTGATGTCTTTCACAGTACTTTTTAAAAGAGAAGCTATATTATAAAATAAATAAGTAAATAAAATAAAACAAACCTCTTGATTTCTCTGAATGCATTGCCATGAGATGTAAGTCTGAGACATGAGATTCCTTGTTCTGAGGTTACCTTCATTACTTCAGACAATGATGGTAGTAGTTTTGAAGTTAATTATATTAGTAATAGAAAAGTCTTTAAAGTTTGATACAATAGTGTCTTATTTTTTCTTTGCATATTTTTGTCATGCATTTGACAAATATTCCTTCAGGAACTGATACAAGACAAAAAAAGACCGCAGCCATAGAGCTGATTGTGATTCATAGTGACCCTTTACCAAAAAAACCAAACCCACTGCTGTCCAGTTGATTCCGACTTGTAGTGACACTAGAGATCAGAGTAGAACTGCCCCATAGAGTTTCCAAGGAGCAACTGGGGGATTTGACCTGCCAACATTTTGGCAGCAGCCATAGCACTTAACCACTGTGCCACCAAGATTTCCAAACCAATATTTGGATGAGCTGAATTTATAGGTGTAAATGGAAAATATTTGAAAATATACCATGAGGTGCCAAATGAATTAACTCCGTCTGTCCTGGAAGAAATACAACCAGGATGGTCCTTAGAAGGAAGAAAGTCCAGACTATGTCTCATGTACTTGGACATGTATCACGACAGGCTGGTCCTTGGAGAAAGACGTCTTGCTTAGTAAAGGAGAGAGCTATAGAAAAGGAGGAAGAAAGGCATGCTGGTTGCAACAATGGGCTCAAGCATAGCAAGAAATCTGAAGATGACACAGGACCAGGCAATGTTTTGTTCCTTTGTGCATAAAGGTCACCATGGGTTAGAACTGACTCACCTAACAACAAAAACACGGGAAACAGAAGAATCAGATTCACACCATAGCTTAAAGGTAATTTTTTGCTAAAGTGTTTTTATGAATAATACTTTCCCTTGTCCCCACTATAACAGACTATGCAAACTAAAAAATCCAAACCCAGTGCTGTGGAGTTGATTCTGACTCATAGCGACCCTACAGAGTAGAAGTGCTCTGTAAAGTTTCCAAGGAGCACCTGTGGATTCAGACTGCTGATCTTCTGGTTAACAGTTGTAGCACTTAACCACTACATCACTAGGGTTACTCTGTTTATATTCTCAGTGGTCTATAAGGTGCACTATAACAAGAGGGAGTCCATGAGCACATGAGTCCTTGTAATTTTTTTTTTTCGGCTGTTACACACGAATGAGTGTGTTCATGCATTACAAACATAAATATGAGTCTGTGTGTCAATATGTAACACAGCAGCCCTGAAAAAAAGGAGCCAGGTTTATGTACACTACAGATAGCTGTAATCAAGTCTTTCATTTATATTAGGATTCCCAAGGCTGTAATTTTTTTTTTTTTTTTTAACAAAAGCAGATCTTTCCATTAGCAGCTGAGGCTTTAATCACTGTGTCCTCAGCTGTCCTTGGTTAAAGTAAAGCAACAAGAGCAAAAACAAACTCACTGCAGTCCAGTTCATTTTGGCTGATAGTGACCCTATAGGGCAGAGTTGAACTGCTCGGTAGAGTTGCCGAGGAGTGCCCAGTGGGTTGGAACAGCCCACTTTTGGTTAGCAGAAGTAGCACATAGTTGCTATAGACATTATAGACACATAGACACTATTAACTGTCAATGCTACAAAATACGATTTCATGGAAAAAAATACCTAGATGTCAGTGGTTTGAATCCACAAGTCTCTCAGAGGGACAAGGTTGTGGTAGTCTGTTTCCATAAAGATTATGGGCTTGGAATACCAATGGGGTGGTTTTACTGACCTGTAGGATCACTATGAGTCAGAATTGACTTGATGGCAATTTTTTAATTTTTAGTTTTTAGATAAAATTTGTGCAACAACATAGTTTCCAGACAGCCACTGGCCTCTGTTATTTATTTATTTATTAAAACATATGCAGACAACACAAACCAGGATTCTGTACTAGGTGAGAAAGGAGTAAAGGAGGCTTTATGATTTTTTTTCTCTCTTGTAGCCATGGTAAAAATAGAATCTTAGTAAATAAGCATGAATTGTTACCAATAATTGGTTATGACTTTTTTCCTGGATTAAAACTATGAACTTGAGTGCACTTATCCTGAATAATTTACTAAACACTAATTCTGAAATGTCTACTTTTCATATTTGATTTTATATACAATTAGGTGCTAATTACTTGTAAGATAGAACAGTGTCTTAAAAAAAAAATCGTTAAAGAACTTCCAAGTGAAATGAACCAGAGAGCTACAGGGTATAAACCAGCGCCAGTACGGTCAGAATTATCACGAAGCCTATTACAATTGCTGAAGGGATGCCAGCTTAGCAGTATGCCTGCGACCCCCCATGGTGTGGGTCACAAGGTTCCTGCACATCTCTGCCTTAATTAGAATAAACAAAACAGACATGAGCTGCTTTTGATGTGCACTGCAGGAACAAAGAGTATTAAGTACACCAGTGAGCTCCATAAAAGAATTAGAGCAATAATGCTTCAGGGAGAGTCTAGTATCAAGAGGATCAAAATTTGTATTTAAAATTGTGCTTAAAGGCAAAGCAAGCTATGAAAAAAATGAAGGGGGGAAAAAAGAATATTGATGTGCATTTGAAACAAATGCTGTGTTTGTGTCAATAATTTTTTCATAACTTTTCAATGTACTCTTCCATTGAATCAGAAATGTACAAGGGAGATGTTTATTAAAAAAAAAAAATCGCTCTACTAGTCTGTGCTCAGTCTTTGTGCTCTGCCAGGTTTTGTGCTGAATTTCATGGAAAAAAAGCAGACACCAAGCTCAGGAGTTTATGTTCATCGTGCACAGCTCTTGGTAGGGAGAAATCTAGATGGTTCCATTCAGGAAGGATACATGCTTATTATTAAAAAAAAAAAAGGCCCATTGCCATTGAGTCAATGCCAACTCATAACGACCCTATAAGACAGAATAGAACTGGTCCATAGAATTTCCAGGGACTACCTGGCAGACACAAATAGCTGACCTTTTGGTTAACAGGCATAGTTCTTAACCACTGTATCACCAGGGTTTATTTGTCTTCATGTCTTTAATTAAAGTAGTGCAAACAGGACAACGAGGCAAGTACTACAAAAGACTTAGATGAAAAGTAGTGGCATGAAGTGACACTCATTTATTTACGTCAAGTGTCATCCCATGATTTTCATTTCTCTTGCTGGTTATTTCCATAATTACAGAAAAAGTACTTACACCTCTACTTAAATTTCATGTCATACAGACCACATATTTATGAAAATGGAAACTTTAGCTTATATATGCAAAGTTCTTTACCTCTGATTTTCTCCAAATATTTGACACTTACATTATTTAGTTCTTTATCAGTAGCTTTTACAGTTTCAAATAGTAAGGTTTGATTCCCATTTCTTGTTCTAGCAACTGCAGATGATATTTATTTATGACCTGTCCATTTTTTCCATAGAAATAACTTTTATTAGTTTTTTAATTGTGTTTTATAATTTTATAAAACTTTGTAATTCGAGTCACTTTCTCATACAAAAATGTACACTTTGTTATATAACCCTAGCTGCTCTTCCCACACTGTGACAGTACACTCCACCTCTCTACCCTGAATTTCTCATGTCCGTTCAACCAGCTCCTGTCCCCTTCTTTCTTCTCCACTCTCCTCTAGACAGGAGCTGCCCACTTAGTCTCCAGGATCTGCATAAGCCAACAAGCCCACTCTTTACTGGTATCACTTTATGCCTTATAGACCAGGCCAGTCATTGTCTGAGAAGTTGGCTTTTGGAATGGTTTTAGTTCTTGGTTAACAGAGAGTCTGGGAATCATGTCTTTTGGGGAACCTCCAGTCTGCCAGACCACCAAGTCTGATCTTTTTGCTAGAGTTTGAGGTCTGCACCCCACGTTTCTCCCACTCCGTCAGGGATTCTTTGTTGAGTTCACAGCAAGGAGAGTCACTGGTGAGAACAGAGTACATCTAATTCTTCCAGTCTCGTATTCATGAGGTCTCTGGTTTATGTGGCCCTTTCTGTCTCTTGGGATCATATTTTCCTTATGTCTTTGATGTTCTTCAATCTTTGCTCAAGGTGGTTCAGAACATCTGGTGCTTCTTAAATGGCTGCTTGTAAGCTTTTAAGACCTCAACCACTATTCACCTTAGTAAGATGCAGAACACTGTCTTAAACTTTTTTTAATGCCAGTTGACCTAGAAGTCCGTTTAAACCTTGGTCTCTACACCCTTGCCGCTGCTTCTCTGTCTCTCAAAGTGTTTGGTTGTGTTTCAAAGACTTCTTAACTTTTAGTTTAGTCCAGTCTGATGTGTTGTCCCTCCATTCACCTAAAATAATTCTTATCTAGTATCAAATTAATAAATTCCACTTTCTCTCCCTTCCCACCCTCATAACCTTCAAAAACTGTTTTGTCTTTTTCGCGAGTCCTTATAATAATGGTTTCTTATAATATCTGTCCTTTCGCTAATGACTAATTTCACCCAGCATAATGCCTCCCGATTCCTCAATATATTGAAAATGTTTCCCAAATTCATTTTTGTTCTTTTCGTGTACTATTTCATTCTGAGAAGATACCATGGTTTGTTTATGCATTCTTCCAAGGTTGGGATCCTAGGTTGATTCCATCTTTCACTGTTGTGGACAGTGCTGTGATGAACGTTGGTGAGCATGTATCTATTTGTGTTGTTGTTAGGTGCCATCGAGTGGGTTCCGACTCATTGCAATGCTATGAACAACAGAATGAAACACTGTCCAGTCTTGCACCATGTTGACAACCTTTTCTATGCTTATGCCGTTGTTGCGGCCACTATGTTGATCCATCTAGTCAGAGGTCTCCCGCTTCTCCATTGACTCTCCACTCTACCAAGCATGATGTCCTTCTCCAGGGACTGTTCTTTCCTGACAACATGTAAGTATGTAAGATGCAGTATTGCCATCTTTGTTTCCAAGGAGCACTCTGGTTGTATTTCATCCAGCCCAGATCTGGTTTTTTTTGGCGGTCCGTGGTGCATTCAACATTCTTCTCCAACACCACAATTCAAACTCATCAATTTTTCTGTCTTCTTTGTTCTTGGTCCAGCTTTCACATGCTTATGATGTGATTGAAAATACCATGGCTTGGGTCAGGCACATTTTAGTCTTCAAGGTGACATCCTTACTTTTGAATACTCTGAAGAGGTCCTTTGCAGTTATTTTTCCAGTGCAATGCATCTTTTGGTTTTCTTGACTACTTCTTCCAAAGGTGTTGATTGCAGACTCAAGTCAAATGAAACCCTTGACAACCTCAATCCTTCCCCCACTTGTGACAATGTTGGTAACTGGTCCAGTTGTGAGGGTTTTGTTTTCCTGATGTTGAGGTGCAATCCATACTGAAGACTGTGGTCCTTGATCTTCATCAGTAGGTGTCTCAAATCTTCTTTATTTCCAGCAAGCATGGTGGTGTCGTCTGCATAACACAGGTTGTTAATGAGTCTCCCTCCAATCCTGATGCCTCATTCTTCTTCATATAATCCAGATTCTCGGATTATTTGCTTGGCATACAGATTAAAAAGGTATGGTGAAAGGACACAACCCTGATGCACACCTTTCCTGACTTAAACTATGCAGCATTCCCTTATTCTTTTTGCACGACTGCCTCTTGCTCCATATACAGATTCCTTAAGAGCACAATTAGGTGCTCTGGAATTCCCATTCTCCACAACAATTAGTCATAATTTAGTGTGATCCACACAGTCAAATACTTTCACAAAGTCAATAAAACACAAGCAAACATCTTGCTGTTATTCTGTGCTTTCAGCCAAGATCCATCTGACATCAGCACTGATATTGCTAGTTCCGCATTCTCTTCTGAATCCAGCTTGAATTTCTGCCAGTTACTTGCCAATATACTGTTGTAGTCACTTTTGAAAGATCTTGATCAGAATTTTACTTGAGTGTGATATCAATAACATTGTTTGGTAATTTCCACATTCAGTTGGATCACCTTTTTTTGGGAATGGGCGTAATTATGGATCTCTTCCAGTCAGTTGACCATGTAGCCATCCTCCGAATTTCCTGGCACAGACAAGTGAGCTCTTCCAGCACTGCATCTGTTTGTTGAAATATCTCAATTGATATTCCATCAATTCCTCGAGGCTTGTTTTTTGCCAATGCCTTCAAGGCAGCTTCGACTCCTTCCTTCACTACCGTTGGTTCCTGATCATATGCTCCTTCTTCACATGGCTGAATATCGACCAGTTTTTTCTGGTATAATGACTGTGTGTATTCCTTCTGTCTTCTTTTGGTGGTTTCTGAGTCATTTAATAGTTTCCGTGTAGAATCCCTCACTGTTGCAGCTCAAGGCTTGAATTTTTTCTTCAATTCTTTCCACTTGAGAAATGCAGAATGTATTCTTCCCTTCTGGTTTTCCATTTCCAGCTCTTTGCATATGTCATTATAATACTTTCTTTTGTCTTCTCGAGCTGCTCTCTGAAATCTTCTGTTTAGATCTTTTACTTCACCTTGCCTTCCTTTTGCTTTAGTTGCTCAATGTTCAAGAGCAAGTTTCATAGTCTCTTTTGACACCCAATTTGGTCTTTTCTTTCTTTCCTGCCTTTTTAATGACCTCTTGCTCTCTTTATGGATGACATCTTTGATGTCAATCCACAGTTCGTCTCTTCTTTGGTCACTAGCGAGCAACACATCAAATCTATTCTTGAGATAGTCTTTGAACTCACGAGGGATATACTCAGGGTCACACTTCAGATCTTGTGGACTTGTTCTAATTTTCTTCAATTTCAATTTGAATTTGCATAGGAGCAATTGATGATCTGTGCCATAGTCAGCACCTGGTCTTGTTCTCACCAAGGCCATATGTTCCAACTACTGACCTTCTTATTTGTTTACAATTTTTGCATTGCAGTCACCAGTAATTATCAATGCATCCTGATTGAATGTTCTGTCAAATTCAGATTGCAAAAACTGGTAAAAATCTTCAATCTCTTCATCTTTGGCCTTAGTGGTTGGTGTGTATATTTGAATAGTAGTCGTATTAACTAGCCTTCCTTGTAGGTGTAAGGATATTATCCTATCACTGAAAGCATTGTACTTGTGCGGCAGCTCTTATTTTTCTAGGATATGCTCCAAGATGTGAAATTGCTTGAGGACGTGGCATTCCTGTTTACAGCATTTTAGGAAAGCACAAAATCAATTTCCAAAGTGGTTGTGCCATTTCACATTCTCGCCAATAGTGTAGAAGTATTCTAGTTTCTTCAGAGCCTCTATTTCTATTTCTCGGATTAATGTTAGCTTTGTTGGGTAAAATGGTATCTCATTGCAATTTTGATTTGAATTTCTCTAATGGCTAATGATTATGAGTATTTCCTCCTGTATATGTTAGCTGCCTAAATGTCTACTTTGGTGAAGTGCCTGTTTGCAACTTTTGCCCGTTTTCTGTTTGGGTTATTTGTCTTGTTGAGGTTTAGCAATATCTTGCAAACTTTAGAGATTAGGCTCTGATTGGATTTGTCATAGCCAATTTTTTTTTTCCCCCAGTCTGTGGGTTGTTATTTTATTCTTTTTGTAAAGTCCTTGGATGAGTGTAAGTGTCTTATTTTTAAGAATTACAAATTGCCTATTTTCTCTTCTGGTGTTTGGGCATTGTTAGTAATGTTTCATATTCTGTTTCTGTCACTTACTAGGGGTCTCACATTGTGCTGATTTTTTTTTCCCATGATCTTTTCATTTTTGATTTTATGTTTAGTTCTTTGAATCATTTTGAGTTTGTTTTTGTGAATGATATGAGATACCGGTCTTGTTTCACTTTTTTGCAGATGGATATCCAGTTCTGCCAACACGATTTGTTAAAGAGACTGTCTTTTCCCCTATTTATGAACTTCCGGTTTTGTCAAATATTAACCATTCATGAGTGGAGTATTTTATGTCTGGATTCTCAATTCCGTT
Source organism: Heterohyrax brucei (assembly GCA_028571685.1). NCBI lineage: Eukaryota > Metazoa > Chordata > Mammalia > Hyracoidea > Procaviidae > Heterohyrax > Heterohyrax brucei. Next base: position 102,946,496 of record CM053148.1, read on the forward strand.
CCATTGGTCTATGCATCTGTTGTCGTGCAACTTCAGGCTGCTTTATCTACCTTGAGAATGTGACAGATTCTAAAACCAGGTGATGTGAGACCTCTCGCTTTATTCCTCTACTTCAGAAATGCTTTGCTTTTCTGAGACTTTTACCCCTTTCATATGAAGTCTCTAGGTGGTTTCTTGATCTCATTGAAAAATGCCACTGGAATTTGTATAGGAATTGCATTGTATTTGTAGATAGTTTTGGGTAAAACAGACATTTTGACAAGGCCGAGTCTTCCTATCCCTGAGCAAGGTAGGTCTCTCCACTTATGTAGGTCTCTTTCAGGTCCCCCCCCACCAAGTAAAGTCTTCTAGTTTGGTGTGTGTAGGTGTTTTACAACTCTGGTTAGATTATTTTCTTAGTATTTTATTTTTGGGTTTATTGTAGATGGCACTGATTTGATGATGTCCTCTTTCTTGGTAGTAGATAAATTCGGCTGGTTTTTGTATGCTTACCTTGTATCCTGATTATTTGTTGAACTCTTTTATTATTAGTTCCAGTTGTTTCTTTGTGGATTCCTTTAGGGTTTCCTGTGTAAAAGATCATATCATCTACTGTTAGAGAGGCTCTTACTTCTTCTGTACTGATTGGATGTTCTTTATTTCTTTTTCTTTAGACTACTCTGTCTAGAACCTCCAGGACAATGTTGAACAAAAATGGTGATAAAGAGCATCCTTGTCTGGTTCTTATTTTCAAGGGGACTGCTTTAAGACACTTTATTTAGCATGATGTCGGTGCTTGCTTTGTTTTGTTGAGGAATGAGTGTGCCTTTATTTTGTTGAGGAATTTTCTTTGTATTCTTATTTTTCTGAGAGTTTTTAACCTAAATGGGTATTGGACTTTCTCAAATACCCTTTCTTTATCAACTGATAAAGTAATTCTTGTCTTATGTTTTTTGCATGTGGTTGATTATATTACATATATATTATCTTTTACGTGTATATGTGTACATATATAGTTAAATTTCTTTAGCTGGAATTTTGTTGAGGATGTTTGCATCTAAGTTCATGAGAGATATTGGTCTGTAATTTTCCTTTGTGCTGCCTTTACCTGTTATTGACATCAAGGTTATGCTGTCTTCATGTGACAGTTAGGGAGTATTTTGTCCTTTTATGTGCTCTGGAATACCTTTAGCAATAGCAGTGTTTAGTCTTCTCCGAAAGTTTAGTATAGTACGATTCTCCAGTGAAGCCACCAAGGCTTTTATTTTGGTTGGGAGTATTTTAATTGCTTTTGTCAACCTCTTATTCTTTATATGTTTACTTAAGTTGTTCTATCTCTGTTTGTGTTAGCTTAGGTAGTTAGTGTTTCTAGAAATTTGTCCATTTCCTCTAGGTTTTCAGATTTCTTAGAGTACATTTTGCCTTCCATTGCCTCAGTCCTGCTCCTTTACCTTTCTAAAGAGTTGCCTAGTTTTGTAATTTTGTCACTGATAGTCTCAATTTCTTTATGCTGTTTCTGTATGCTTTCTTGCAACTCGTTCAATTCATTGTAGCTCTACTGCATTGTGTCTGTTCTCCTTCCTCATCTTTCAAAAGTTCTAAATATTAATCTTTTGTTTTCTCCCTCCAGTAAGTATAGGAAATTCTCTTCCTCTGGAAAATTTCTTGATGTATTTTTTGGGGGAGCTTTCTGAAGCCATGGCAGCCTCTAAGCAATCAGCATGTTGTTGCATTTGTTTATTTTATGCTTGCTTACTGCGTTTCATCTTCTTGATTTGTTTTGCTTTGAAATACCAAAATAATCTGGTTGTGTGAGCTAGTTTATTTAGTGACACCGTTGTGGCTCTAATGTCCTGTCACCAGATGATTAGAGCTGTTAAACAGGTGAGCTCAGGTGTCTGTTTTCTTTTCTGAAATATTGAGCTCAGGTGCCCAGGGAGTCAGTCACTAAATGTGTGGTGCAGGCTCTTGCCTACAGTCCTAGATGGGCAGAGGTAATTGGTCTAAGCACAGTGTCTGGCTGTCTGCGCTGAAAAAGCCACGGGGCTGAAAACCATCAGTGAGCGTCTGTGAGGAAGGTGTGTCCTCTTATGCCCGAGGCTGGTTAAGTGCACTGTTTCTGCTGTGATTTCTCCGTTTAGGGGAACCAGCAGCTTATTTTATCTATTTTCCCTTCCATTAAAAAAAAAGAAAGAAGATTCCTCTCCGAATCAAGGAGAATGGCTTAGGACGAGTCCTACTTAGGTCCCAGATAATGGCATCAGCCTCTGGGACATGGCACAGTGAAAAGAAGGGAGAACGGATGGGGACGCCCTCGGAAAAGGAAGACAGGTTTATCCCAAAGGAAATATTTAGATCCTTGCGTGGTAAATTAGATTCAGTCGATACAGAGTTTAAGGACTGAATGCCATTTTTCACTGATTTTGGAGTCATTCGAGCAGGCTCTGTGCTGCTTAGTATCTCGTGATGAGGAAGACACTTTTTGAAAGCCAGAGCTGTGCTCACCAAGCGCACCACACGGGGAGCCCCAATTCCCATCAGGTCAGGTCTGGTCAGCCTTAGGTACTTCTAGACCTGTTACCCCTTCTCTGATGCTCAGTCTCATTTCGCAACATTCCCTTTTATGGTCAGAGCTTCCAGAATGACAAATATCAATCTGTATGTTTTGGGGGGTCTTTGTTGTGAAAGGGATCACAAAGAGCATCTGACTGCTCTGCCATCTTAGCCCTGCCTCTCCCTTTTTGTAAAGGATGAAAATGGCTATATTTATACTCTTCCCTGTTCCTTCTAGTAACCCTAATGTTATAGTGCTATGGCTGCTAACCAAAAACTTGGCAGTTCAAATCCAGCAGGTACTCCTTGGAAACTCGATGGAGCAGCTTCACTCTGTCCTATAGGGTTGCCATAAGTCAGAATCAGCTCAACAGCAGTGGTTTATATTACTTCTGATCCTGCCTTCTAATAGCCACACTTTATTTTTTAATATTTAAAATACTTTATAATTAACATAGTATCTTGTATCTACAGCTACATCTATGTTTAATTCTAGGTAGAGATGACTCTAAATGTACTTAATAACTTTAATGCTCTTTAGCCTATCAGAACTCACACCTACCAGTGAGACCAGATGCTGTCTGTGAACAACTGGTAAGGTCTCATTAAAGCTAAATTTTGGCCATATCTATTAGCTAGTTTCCAAAGTTGAAACTAATAAAGAATATGTCTAGCACTATTATTAAAATGACTTTCTATGAGAAGCCACATAGTACCTAATATCATAACCAATCAAATTGACTCACTTGTCTTTCTAGTATGGTTTAGATTGTGGTGTTTTCCTCTTGTTATATCTGTAAATATGCTCCTTCTCTTGCCAGTTAAGCAGTTTGTTAACAATAAAGGTCACCATCATCTCTCGATTTGTTGTACTGTGGTAACTGACAATGTTGTGATTCTGGAACACACGCCACTGCAACAACTAGTGGAAATCACCATGGTGCACAAGTTTCAGGTCAGCTTCTAGCTTAAGACAGTCTAGGAAGAAAGATCTGGTGACCTACCTCCAAAAATTAGCCAACAAACCTCTAAGGTTCATAATAAAACAATGTCTTTTATTTAGGGCTCATCATCAAAAGGGCTCAGTTGTCCTAGAAGGATATCCTACTTGGTAAAGCAGAGGGCCAGGAGGGAGAATAAAACCATTGACGAGACAGAAGAGCACAACAGCCTCAGCAGTGGACTCAGGCATGCCAGCAATCACGAGAATGACGGAGCACCAGGCAAAATTTATTTTCTTCTGAAAGTCACCATGAGTCAGAATCAACTCAGCAGCAACTGTCTAATGAGGAGGAGATCCAGTGCTTTGTAAAAAGTAATTCTGGTAAAAATAATTGGCATATAAATTCTAGGTGTTTTAGTGGATAAGCACTAGTGAATAACATCCAATACCAAAAGAAAATATGTCAAGTTAGGAATAATTTATTGAAAAGGAAGAAAAGGAATCATAGCACTTCCAGAAAAATATGCATATGTGTTTCTAAAATATGCAGAAATGTCAGCAGCATCATGGACCAGGTGAAGCTCATTGAAGAACCCACCCAGGTTAAGAATATCTGAATGCAAAGACACACATGCCAACTCATTAACTAAAACAGATGCTGGCTGCTGTTTTTAATGTTGTCATCATCTGGATACCATTATTCCTCCTGAAAAGACCTGTGAATGATATGCAGTATGAGTTTTCTTGTGCAGAAAAGACAATTTTTTCTTTCTTATAAGTAAAGTTGAAATAATAAGTGAGGTTTAAAAAATCAGAATATTGTAGAAAAATAATGAAAATTTGGCATGTCTCTGGACATTTGGATTGTTTTCAGTTTTGAATTTTCAGGAATAATGCTGCCAGGCACATTTGTGTATAAAGTCTTCGTTTTGACATATGTTTGCAATTCTTCTGAGTGTGTGAATACATAGGAGTAAAACTGTTGAGTTATATAGCAAGTATGTGCTTGCTGGTTTATTTGTTTTTGTATATACTAAGAAAGTGCCATACTGTCTTTCAAAGTGGCTGCACCAACATGACTATAAATGAGGGTTCCAGTTTCTTCACATCCTTGCCAATACTTTGTGTTGTCAGTAATTTGGCTTATGACCATTCTATTATTAATATAAATGGTCCCTAAATGGTTTAAAGTGTTTTTACTCACTACTAACCTAGAAGCTGGTAGTTCAAAACCTCAATTGGGCCACAAAAGAGAAGTCAGGAAATCTACTTATGTAAAGATTACAGCCAAGAAGCTATGGCAAATTTCTATGCAAGAGCATATGAGGTCAACATGACTTGCAATCAATTACAATGAGTCTGTTTTTGTTAAGGGTTTGGCTGCTAACCTAAAGGCTGGCAGTTCGAATCTACCACCTGCTCTTTAGAAACTCTCTGGGACAGTTCTACTTTGTCCTATAGGGTCATTGTAAGCTGATCCAAACCCATATATTGTCTACTAGGACTGCCAGTTAAGTTAATGAAGTTATCCCAGAAAAAATACTACATACCTCATTGCTGAATACCACTACAGTCACCTTCAAAGTACACCCATTGGGGAGCTATAAATCAGCAACAGTGCCTAGTCCACCCTTCAAAGATATTTTGAAACTCTTTGTCCCAAATGACCATCAGAGTTGTCATCATATTACCCTTCATGTCCTGGGTGTCATCCAAATGTCTTCCTTTCAAAATCTCCAAGGGTATTCCATTATAGTTATTTGTTTAATGGCTAAAAGTTCCCTCACAGACATCTCTACAATTAAGTTCATGAACTTGGTACCCTGCTACCATGTTCAACAGCCATTCCAGAAAGAGGTCCAAAATTGCTATGAAGGGTGGACTAGGTGCTGGCATCAGTGCATAGCTTCCCAAAGGGAGTACTTTGAAGGTGACCATAGTGATATTCACCAGTGAGGTAGGATTTGGAACAATTTGGAACAATTAAATTCTCAGACTTAATTGTCAGACTCATCTGTCTATGTTTTACATCTACGATGTGTCTACAGCTGTGCCTGTATTGTGGTATCTCATTGCAGTTTTAATTTGCATTTCATTCATGATCAATAGTGTTGTGTTTTTATGCTTCACAGCTATTTGTGTTTATTTCTTGGTGACATATCAATTCATATCTTTTGCTCATTATCATTGACTTGCAAGAATTTTTATGTATTATTGATGCAATCTCTTTATCAAATGTATAATTTAGATTTTTTCTTTTGCTCTGTGACTTCTCATGTTCATAATGGTGTCTTTTAGAGAAGTTTTTAATTCTGTTGATGTACAAATTATTATTATTTTTCTTTTATATGCTGTGCAAATAGCAACATGTGCTGAGTTTCAGACTGCAATGGTCTCTGATGTCTATTAATGGGCCATTTCAAAACTCACTGAAGTTGTTCAGAGAGGGGATCTGGAGCTACAGAACACAAACTAATTGTAAGACTTTGGACACATTACATAACTTCTGTGTGCTCACTTGTAATCTGAGAACAATAATGTCTTAGTCACCTGGTACTGTTCTAACAGAAATACCACGAATGGATGGCTTTAGCAAAGAAAAGTTTATTCTCACCCAGTCCAGTAAGCTGAAGTCTGAATTCAGGGTGCTGGCTCCACGGGAACAGACATTCTCTCTGTCAGCTCTGGAGGAATGTCCTTGTGTTGCATAGCCTTTCTTTAGTCTGAGAGCATCTTGGGGCACGAATATTAGTCCAAAGGATGCCCTCCACTCTCGGTGCTGTTTTTTTATTGGTATGAACTCTCCAATTCTCTGCTTCCTTCCCTTTCCTTTTGTCTCTTGTAGGATAAAAGGATTAACAGTGGTGCAAGGCACACTCCAAGAAAATTCTCTTTTCATTGGAGCACAGGGAGTGACCTTAGGAGGGGTTTTATACTTCCACCCCAATCTGCTTTAACATAATCCACTCTATTAACCACAGGCAGAAATTAGGATTTATAGCACCAAAAAGTCACAAAATGGAGGACAGTCACGTAGTACTGGAAATCATAGACTAGCCAAATTGTTATACACGTTTTTAGGGGTTTACTTTTTTATATGTAAATGTATACATTTTATAAAATTCAATCATTAGAGTTTTTTCATGGTAATTAAAGGTCACTATGTCTTACTATGGTGGATTGTGTATTGTGATACTGGAAAGTATGCTTCCCTATTTCAAATAATGATTTCACATTAATATTGCTATCATTAGTGTCCATAGGCAGTGACTGCCATTTCAAATTATAAATTAGTCCTCCTATAAAACACAATAGAAATGAAAGGCTTTAGATTTGGGCTGTCAATTCGCTGACTTGTTTGACAATAACTGGTTGCTAATTCTGCATTTATGTACAATATCTCTGAATCCAAGAACTTGGATTCTCTCACCATCTGTCTTCAAGTTCTATTGTGCAGATGTTGAATTAGAGGCACCAGGCTTCTTTTAGGCAGGTAACGTATGAGATTGGAAACATGTGGGAGAATTTCAGGAAATAATTTGCACATGGAAATACAGTTTGGGATTTACTACAGTTTGTTGGTGTTGGATGCTATTGAGTCTATACTGACTCACAGTGCCCCTATGTACAACAGAGCACACCATTGCCTAGTCTTGCACCATCTCACAACTGTTATGCTTAAGCCCATTTCTGAAGCCACTAAGTCACTCCATCTTTTTGGTGTGTTTCTCTTCTTCACTGATCCTTCACTTTTTTTTTTTTTTTTTAGTACGATGTCCTTCTCCAGAGATTGGTCCATTTTGATAACGTATCCTAGGTAAGTGAGATGAAGTCTCACTACCCTGGCTTCTAAGGAGCATTCTGCTGTACATTTTGTAAGACAGACTTGTGCTTTCTTCTGGTAGTCAATGGCATAGTCAATACACTTTTCCAACACCATAATTCATATGCATTAGTTCTTCCTTGACCTTCCTATTCATTGCGTAGTTTTCCCACAGCATATGAGGAAACCGAAAATACCATGGCTTGGGTTAGGTGTACCTTAGTCCTCAAATTACACCTTTGCTTTTTATGCTTCGAGGAAGTCTTTTGTAACAAAATTGCCTAATGTAGTGTATCATTTGATTTCTTGATTTCTGTTTCCACGAGCCCTGATTTTGCATCTAAATAAAACGAAATCCTTGATAATTTCAGTGTTTTCTCTGTTTATCATGATGTTGCCTATCGTTCTAGTTTTGTTTTCGTTCAGTTTATGTTGAGGTAGAATCCCTACTGAAGGCTGCAGTCTTTGATCTTGGTTACTGAGTGCTTCACATCCTCTTCAGTTTCAGCGTGCAAGGTTGGGTCATCTGCATATGGCAGGTTGTTAGTGAGTCTTCCTCCAATTCTCATTCTTCATTGTTCTTTGCACAGTCTAGCTTTAACCCAGAAAGCATCTGCTTCTTGGCAATGTTATTCATAATTTGTTACAATTCACACAGCAGAATACCTTTACATAGTCAATAAAACACAGGTAAACACCTTTCTGGTATTCTTTGCTTTCAGAAGATCCATTTGAAGGAATTCAGGAGATGCTAAATGTTAAGAGAAACTGTCTTGGTTGTGCTGTGCTTAAGCACTCAGCCGCTCACCAAAAGGTCTGCAGTTCAAGTTCAGTGATTGCTCTGCCACTGTAAACATTTACCGTCTTGGAAACTCTATGGGCAATTTCTACTCTGTCCCATGGAGTGTCTAACCGTATAGGGATGAGCAGATATTCCTCATAGAGTTTGTTTTTTGGAATGGATTTGATGGAGAATGAGTTTGTTTTTTTGGTTAAGTACTTGTATTAAAAGAGTAAATTATATCCCCCATTATATGTTACAGAGGTAACATATAATAAAGAAAATCAATGGAGATGGAAGCAGTATCATATTTTGTTTCATTTCTGACCTGAAGCTTTCAGCTTCATCGAAACGGTAGTCACAGAAGCAATGTAACAGATTCTTTTTATATGTCTCTTTAACAGCTATGTGAGTTCTACCACTAATGTGGTTTTCAGCACTAAATTTACCACCTGCTACTTAAGTCTTTTGAAACACTTCTATTTCTCCTTACTCTTCAGGAGTTGGGGTATCAGCTGCTGCTGCCTGCTATCAGATAAGCACTTGGTAGGCCGAAGTTTTCAGCACCCACTTTATTTTTATAAATTGTTTTGGTATGTTTCTAGCCTGTAGAGTTCTTTATTTTTGTTTATTTTGAGCTAACTTTATTTTATTTTTAGTTTTCTATTTTTATACCATCCACTGTTGCTAGGTTTCTGGTACAATGTGGTATCTTGAAGCATCTCTGATCATCTTGATCAGAAATTATGGCATTGGCTTTTTGGGGTTTTTAAAATTTGTTTTTTAAGAACACTAGTAACTTTTAAGTTTAAAAGGTAATCTTCAAATAGATGGAGACTTACTAGTATCCCTGTGATTTCAGTAGGTTATGTATTGTAATTTGACATTAAGAGTTACTGACATTTAGAAAGATGGGTTAACATAATCAATATTATACACACACACACACCAGCATATGTCTGGGATTCAAAAATAGATGTCTTGCTTCTTATTGCTTACCCATTTTAATCCACCAGACTAGCTTTCACATGAAGTTAGAAAATGAGAACAACACAGAAAATGAGAGTAGCTGAATAGCAAGTTAATTATTATTATTATTATTACTTTTTTTTTTGGAGACTCAAGTTGAGAATCCTGGATAAAATTGTTTGTCTTTTAACAAAACAAAGTTTCAACATTCTGGACCACAATTGTATTCCACTAAATTCTGGAAATTTCCTATGTCTATAAAGTGTGATTCATTGAGTTATCAGAGAACAAAGTGCTCTCTACACAACTTTGAGGGCTAGGAAGAAAAGGAAAAGTTGTCTCTTCTTACTGTCTTAGGCTGGGTTCTCTAGAGGAGCAAAACCAGTACAATGCATAAACATATAGACAGAGAGAGAGAGAGATTTATAACAAGGGAATGGCTCACTCAACTGTAGAGGCTAGAACGGTCCAAATTGTGAATTAGGATAGAGATTTCTGATTCACGTAGCTGCAGGCACCAGCAAACTCAAGATTGGCAAGTCAAAGAGCAGAGCTCTTGTTCACAGATTGTGAAGACAGGTGAAGTCCTAGCCTAAGTCCCAAGAACCGGATGTCAGAGAAAGGAGGCAGCTACAGCATCCAGAGATGGCAAAGCCAGAACATCCGCTGAAATTTGGATGCAGGTAGGTGCTCAGGAAAACTCTCTTTCAACTGACTGGCTACCCACAGCAGGTCCCATAGGGGATGATCACACGTAAACACTGAGAACTGTGGCCCGGACAAGGTGACACACAATCTTACCTACTAGATTTACTTACAAAGTTTCAGTTTTGGGTTTGAACAGTGTTCAGAGTGATGGCCATAATGTAAGATCAAGAGAAAAGTAGTTTTTCATTTGAAGATTAGAGACAGAGATAAGAGATCCCCTGTCCAAGACCTGCTTGTCTGTACTTGCGTGTCATCTTGGGCAAAGCACTGAAATCTTCACTTTGTTTCCGCTGGCCCGTATCTTGATGCAATTTGCCCAGACTGAGTCTCTGTATTTTGTTTCCTTCCTCACTTTGTACTCCTTTTATGTTTCCTTTTTGTATGTATGAAACTGTATGCTCTAAGGCTTTTAATCGCTTCATCCTTCATGCTCTCCTTCAAGCTCTGTAAGATGCAGTTGATAGCCTTAAAGAACAAAATTTTATTTGGAAAATTAATGGCTCTTCACTTATTGGGATTAACATTTTAAAATGAGAAAGAAAACTGAAAGAAGGAAGAATAAGCTGGATTTGTGGCCTGTCTTTATAATAATATCTTCCTTGCTAGAAACCAAATGAGTTAATTGCATTCACAGGAATAATTTAATTTAATTTAATTGGATTGCAAATGGAGAGAAGATGTCTAAAGGCATCAAATCACACCTGGAAAGTAAAAAGTTGTAGTCTTTACCATTAAGGTAAATGAGAAAAAATCCCATTTTAAGAATGCCTTGAGATGTCCTCAGCAGTATGGTCCTTTTTTTTTCTTTTTTAAATTTCTGGAACTTTAAATCATTTATTCATCTTTAGTGCTTTCTCTATATTAGGCAATTTAGAGTATATCAAATATGTAAATTAAGCTACATTTTTAAAACATAATCTAATCTCCTCGGTGATTGAATTTGGACATACTGATGGCTGAAGAAGTTCAGTAAATACATGTATCATTTGGAATCAATAATCATTTTACAATTCTGCATACAACGTTTTTTCACATTTATTACATGTTTTCAACCCCACATCAAATCTGTGGAGGAGTGAACGGTATACCATTTTTACAGATAAGAAACCATGAGGTAGAGAGAAGTTAGGTGTCTTTCCTTAAACCAGTTAAGAGTATTATCTTTTTGATGTGAACTTAGATTTCTCCAGTTCTGGTTATCTTTTTCTCTCTCCCTGTTTCCCTCCCTCCTTCCGTCTCTCCTTCCTCCCTTTCTGTCTCCCTCCGTCCTCTCCGTCCTTCCTTCCTCCTTCCCTCCCTCCTGCCTTCCTCTCTCTCCCTCAGTTCTTCTCTTCCTCCATTCCTTCCTCCTTTTCTCTCTCTTTCCCTCATGTCTTCCCTTCCTTCCTTCCCATTCTCTGTCTCTTTCTTTTAAATGAAACCAGCCAATTAGGAAGCATCTCTATATTTAATAACTATCATTTTTTATTTTGCCTTTTATTATCAAGCCATTTTTTGATCAGTATGTGTGTCTTTTCCTCTGGGAATATTTATCACAGATCCATATACAGTGCTTTCTCCTAAATTTGTAGAAGGGAAAGCCATTGACTTACTCTCAAATAGCTATCAAGTAATCCTCAATACAGGTGATGATTTTTGCTTCAGATAGTGATTTGCATGAAGTGGGCATAACTAGATCACCTGGTTCTTCCAAGTCCGATTTGTAGCTACGAAGGACAGAGAGTAACTACTTATTCAAGTCCATTGTATAATTTCCTCACACAATTGAGAAAAACAAATTTAAAATCCAACTTCACTCAGAAAATCTAAAACCTTTAAATATTCAAATTCAGCATTTGTTATTATATTTTTAAGTACTATGTTACTTCTATTTAAGATCCCGCATAATTCTAGCCAATAGTATAAATGCTCTTGTGTTCTTTCTAGCATAGTAGATATTCACTCAAGAGTGATGAATTGAAAGAATACTGTGATCAAAGCTGGGATTGCACTCCCTCAGTTCTGATGAAGAATTCAGTTCTACACTTTCCATGAACAGCTTCCTGACAGTGACATCTTTGTCTGTGTCTCCAGAGACCTACTCTTTTGAGAACTTTGAAGAAGCAAGTAGCCGTGTTAGAAGACACACAGACAAGTAATCACAAGTAGATTTTAGGAGCTGAAGACAACCTTTAGAAGCTGAAAGTAGTTTCTACCCAATAACCAGAAAGAAGCCAGAATACAAAGTCCTGTAACTACATGGAAATTAATTCTGACAACAAACTGGGTAAGTTGAGAGAGGGCTCTTCCCCAGCCAAGCCTCAGGATGAGAACACAGGCTTGTTAATATCTTGAAACCAGTCTTATGAATCCCCCAAAAGAAGATGCAGGTAAGTGCTATTAAGATTCTTGAACTACCATAACATAATACATGTGTGTTGTTTTAAGCTGTTTATGATGATGTATTACTGAAGAATAAAAATCATTACAAAGGGTTGTGAGGATATGTATTATTTTATTCAATGCATTAAAATATGCTGTAAACAAGTATCTGCAATTATAAACATGCAATGAAATTTCCTTTAGTACTTACAGCACATTCACAAATAGGATATAAATTTTTAAAAATAGATGCAAACATTACCTTGCTCATGTGTTACAAAGAGATAGTTAAACCGTTAGAATTTCTGATCTGAAGATTCAAGCCTCATCGAATGATTTTGTTTCAAAACTGAATTTCAAATGCTGAGAAATAAATACACACAAACATATATACACATACATACAGTTATCAAAGCATTAATCTGCTTAACTCTGTATGCGTGCATGTGTATTCACTGGTGTATTTGTTTTTAATTTCTCTTTGCTGCTTTATTTTATGCTGCCTGATAACAACTGTTGTCATGTGAGTAGCTCTTGGCACAGCTGCTTAAAACTAGTCTCTCAGTGATTTTTCTTCATTGAAATATACATTTACACAGTTTATTCCGAAGACATCTGTTGCATGACGACTATAATGCAAGTCTTATAGTACAAACAAAGGCTATAAGTAATTTCAGTGAGACTCATAGCAATGCATGTCTAGGGGTAAAATCAGATATACATAAACAAACCTTTACAATGAACTAAGTGCTAACAACTATTCTAAGGTTAAGAATGGCTGAGAAAATATTCCAGCTAATGAGGCCATGTAAGACTGGTATAAACGAGGATTTAAGTGACAGTAAAGAGCTTACAGGTTGAAAAGACTGGAAGCGACAATCATTCATCTCTTTCCTTCTCTAGAAGATAAAGGTCAGAAGGCCCACTGGCAAAAGATCTGATAAATCTGTTGTATACACACACACTACCACTGTTTTGTCTGGTGGCCCACTGGTACTTCTATTATAGATGTGAAGAAGGAAAAGTTGAAGAAATATCAGCCTGATATATAAGATTTTGACTTGATAATATGTAGTTTTTTCAAACTTCAAATGAGTTTCCCAATTTTTCTTAGAGAAGAAATATAAACATAAACATTTATAAACAATGTCCTTTATATTCTCATTTTTTTACTTCATTCTGTTTCTAATAATTATATTACTCTTGGATAAACTTTATAAAATTATTTTTGAGTCAGAAAGTATGTATCTTCAGAACACATCACCCCTGATTTCTGCCACTTTATCTTGACAGTGATTAGCTCCTTTGCATTAAAGAATCCATATCCGGTCACTCACCCTCTCTAACGTCTATTGAACTCTTCTTTATGAAAATTTTTACAGATCTATGAAGTTGATATGCTAGTATATACCTTTTCAGTTTTAGCCTTATCACTAATTATGCAATGTAGCTTTTTCAGATGTCCCAGTAAGTTAGGAGAAAAGCAATAGACCACCCTCAGTGGTCATACTACGTGCTTGCAGCAATACAAAGCCTTTATTTACTTTTGCCTATGTGTTTTATTCTCACTATCTTTTTTAATAAAGTGAATTATATTCATGTAGTAATGAATGATCTGTGACTTTATGAATCCATTGGTTTATGTTAATCAAAGATGTTCTCTCTCTCTCACTCTCTGTCTCACACACACACATACACACACACACACAAACAATCCCTCTCCAGGCCTTCACAGCATTACATTTGTCCCTGTCCTTGAAAATATAGATGAATAACTTATAACTATAATTACATATACTCACTGGTATAATGAAGAGAATTAGAAAATGTGTACACAATAGCCAGCACAAGAGATAGAGGATGTATAATTGGCAACTATTAATCTAATATAGAGAAAAAGAGACGGCTGGAGTAGTTACTACATGCTACACAGAATGATCACTTGTGATAAGGATGACGGGAAAGACGTCAGCATGACTCAGCTTTCCCCACTGACGAAGAAAACCAAAATGAAAACAAAACGAATCTTGGCCCAGACAGCAGCAATCAATGCTTACTGAGCTGTGGCTACTGTGGTCTCTTTATGAATCTGTTTGGTGATTCTCTTTTAGTTCCTGACTTTACTACTAAGAAAAAAACAAAAACAAAACAGTATGTGTGTATTTTTACCAAAAAAAAAAAAAAAAAAGGTTAGTAGCACAGTTAAATACTGAAATTAAATCAAAAACAAACTGGTCAGATTTGAAATATATGAAACAGGCGTGCACTGAAGAAGAAGCTCTTGTGAATTTGCTCCCTATTTTGTTTTCAGATTTCTCAAATATACATTCTATGAAAAATGTTGGCATTGTTTGGCAAATTGTTTTAAAATATCCATTGAGAAAAGATGCTCATGTCATTAATGGGGAGATGAAATCCATTCACATAGCACGTAGACAGGGAGCCAGAGCAGATATTGCTAACAAAAACCTGATGTAGCTGAAACGATAAGGCATTTGCTCATTCTTTTGCTATCTTTGCCACATGCAGTGGAAACCCTGGTGGCATAGTGGTTAACTGCTACCCAAAATGTCATCAGTTTGAATCCATCAGGCACTCCTTGGAAACTCCACAGGACAGTTCCGCTGTAAGCTGTTGGGTCACTATGAACTGGAACCTAGTCAACGGCAATGGGTTTTTTGGTTTTCTACATATAGTGAATAATTTTATTCAAAAGAAACTCAAGCTTTTTTTAAAAAATTGTGGTTTCTTCCTCCTTAAGACTTTAAATAGTAATGTAACATATCATGAAAAATAAGAAACAAAGCTTCTGAGCAGCATTTTTAGAATTCCTTAAAGCCAACTGTCTAAAAGAAATGACGCATGTGACTAAGGACATGAGGTATATTTAAAATTCTACCACTTTAAAAAATTTCCTTGAATATTTTTTAAAGCTAATAGCCATCACAGTTATTTCCTGTCAGTATGTCTCCCACGTGTTCCCAATGATTTGTTTTGAAGAATCATAAAATGCTAAAAGTTAGGAATATTTAATAAGAAAAGAAATGTCTAATTTTGTTATCTGAAAGTAAATTTTAATTTTTATTTTCTCGAGAAGTTATTGGTGAGCACCATTGAATGAATTTCGACTCAAGACAATCGCTTCATAGGTGTTTTCTTGACTGGAATCTTAAGCAGGGCACATTCCCAGGCCTTTTCTTTTGAAATCATTCTGGATGAGTTTCAACAGCTAACACTTTTAGCAGTCAACTGCAAAACATTTACACCAATCAGGTTGGTCATAATTAGTTGGGAAAACATTTAGTTATGTATTTGTCCTGGATTAAATTGTGTTCCTCAAGAAATGAGTGTAGAAATTGGCTGGGCTATGATTCCTGGTACTGTGTGTACTGTAAACTTTGCCCTTATGATGCTAATCAGTGACGATGTCACCTGCACTGGTGTGGCAGGACTCAGTGTGTAGGGTTGTTTTGTGCCTTGGAACAGTTTCTTCAGATATAAAGGAAAGAAGCTGGTAGAAAGATGTGGGAATCTCCTACCCCCCATAAACAGTGCTGGGAGCTGAGCATGTCCTTGAAATAATCAGGATCCCAGGGTCCTTGAGCCTTAGAAGCTTCCAGTTCAAAGGAAGATTAATGACAAGGACCTTCCTTCAAAGCCAGAAGAGAAACTCTTCCCCTGGAGCTGGCACCCTGAATTCAGACTTTTAGCCTACTGGAGTGTGATAAAATCGTTTCTCTTTTTATCACCATCCACTCGTGGTATCTCTCTTATAGCAGTACTAGATGACTAAGACAGAATTATTATAAAAATCATGTGCTGTTATTTTCAGTAAAACTTCTGTTCATCTTAGGTTCTACACCTTATCATGAACTATTTTATAAAAGCAAATAAAGTAGGGCATAGAACAAGATGACACCATTCATCATCTGCTTGAAAAAACACATTAATCATGGTTTCTATCTGTACAAACAAGTGTACTCACTACAATTGATTTTTAGCTTCAAAATCAATACTTGTGGTTGGCGCCTTTCTGAACATTCACGGACATGTTCAGAGTAACTTAAAATTTGCCTGTCAAACATGTTCCCAGCTGAGACTGAACCAGGCAACATACCGCCTGCCTCCCTGTTTTTACTATCATGCTGTAATTAAGTCTCCTTTTGGCAATAATTTCCCCCCCCAATTTTTGCATCTGTGAGCTTTTGGCTGCTGATTTTGCTATTTGAGATGGCTCCCAAGCATGTGACTGAATTACTGTCCTGTGCACAAGAAGCCTGTGACATGTCTTATAGAGAGACACATGTGCTCAACAAGCTCTGGTCCTCTATAAGTGCCTTCAAGCATGAGTTCAATATTAATGAAAACAAACAAGTGAACAAACAAACAATATGGCTAATTCCAGAAAAAGGCAGAGGAAACTTGCAATCTGAACATGAGACCATTCGAGAAAGCACTGAAGTAACAGCTACAGTGCATGACGGAGCCGTGTAAAAGGTGGAAAAGTGGCTAAATTTTTCAACTTTTGAGTTCCTGATTGATTTTTTTTTTAAAAAAGAAGCAGTGGACAACATAGTTGTGACACTGAAGGTAAAAGAGTCCTGTGGTCATGTTATCTAGGTTCTGGAAAAAAAGTAATTCTTTTTAACCAAAAAAGTGCCCACTGGTTGTCATACAGGAATAAGATTACATAGCAAACCAGGTGTTCCTTGTCTTATCAATCCCGTAGTTGTTTGAGGGAGGGAATAAAAATCAGAGGTTAACCACATTAGATGATTTTCAGCCCCATTGGAAGTAAAGTTTTAGTTAAAGCTTTTATAAAACTTCAAATGCTTAGTCTTTGTTTACTTCTCTTCATGACTTTCTTTGCTACTGTACGGTACAGAAAATATTGTGACCAGAGGCTTTCAGGAACACGACTGTGTATTTATTTCTTGTAGGATAACTGTTTCAGTATTTAGTAGCTGGTGTTCATGGAGATTTTATAGAAACATACGTGTCACAGGTAATAATAGACCACTTTGACTTCACTGATGTCAAGTCTGGGTTGTCACAGCTCCTTATTTAACTCTTTTTTATCTCCTTTCTTTAATTGTGTTACTTATGCCCCACAGATTTCAGGAACCTCAGTTTTAAGTTTTTTCTTCCTATTACCTGCTCTTTCATTTCCCTGGACTCTTGAAATACCAAATTTCATTTCATGTGAGGAAAGTAAAATGGGAATTTTAACACTTGTTTGTGCGTTTTATTACCCTTTCCAAATAAAAGATGAAAAGTGGTCTACTGAGTTAAGTACAAATACTTTATCTGTCCCAGAAAGCCAAACTTTTCATTAATATTTTCCACAATTGTCCACTCAACCACTATCATCTAGACACATTGCATTTGTTGCTGTGTTCCTGCATACAATTCATTAATTACATCTTCCTTTACAGGGTTGTTTTGTTTTTATCTGTGAAAATTCTACAATTCCTTTAATGCATGTCTGAATATCACTTATTCATAGAGACTTCTCATTTCACCATATACACTGTGAAAGCTATCTACATGTATCATTCAATAGCAGTCTTCTGTATAAGTATTTTTGGATTTTTAATACTTTGTGTTTTGCTTTCTTGTTTACCTTATTTTTTAAATTATTTTCTGCTTCATTTTATATGTCTTAAAGAAAGACATATATTAATACTCTTTTGGAGACATCCTATCTCCATAAATAAGTTTTAGAGTTGACATGAAATGACCAGCCATTTGAATACAAGCTCTCCAGTTGATAAGTCATAAGGAATAAGTCTTTAATCATGCTGACACTCAATTTATTACCCATAAAACAGGATTAATTAGCTACAATTTGTTGAATATTTCCAGAAAATTAGACACTATGGTAAAAATATACTATCTCTTTTTCCTCCACAAAGAAACTATATAATATCTCTAATTACTTCTGTTTTACTATAAAAAATAATTCTAAACTTCTGATTCAAAATTGAAACTGAAGTCTTTCTGACTCCATAGTTTCAGATGTTAAATACTAGCTCACTTTGCCCCTATCTGTCTTCATTTCTAAACAGAAATACATCTAACAATGTTTTAATGCTAAGTAATCTTTTTGCGTTTCTGAAACAGTCAATAGTATTACTTATAAAATTAGCAAATATACACCATATGTAATTGAATACAGATGATAAATACCTTTTTTAAAAAGCTGTGCTATAGCTATAGGGTCATTATGAGTTGGAACTGACTTGAAGGCAGTGGCGTGTGGCTTTTATAGTTACATCACCAATGAAGAATTCTAGACTCGTTAGAGAACTGTGGTCACAGGGCAAATTCCCAGTCCCAAATCCAGACAGACATGCATATCCAGGGAGTCTCAGTTGATATCTACTGATCAAGAACAGAACCCACAGGAGGAGTAAACCAAGGAGCACCTGGTAGAGTCAATCTCCTGACCTTTTGATCAGCACCCAAACACTTAACCACTACTCCGCCATCAATAAACTTACAGGAACACTTAAACGTAAGTTTTATGAAATTTTGGACACTGAGTGAGGCCCGGCCTGAAAAAAAGAAACTCCTGAGAGCTGCAGTCTTTCCCCTGTCCTTTTTGTGAACTTTTATTACAGGATGCCCACCAGATTCTCACAGTAAAATTGAGAAAGAGTAACAAAAAAATGCACAGCAAAGGTCCCCTCCAGCTTCTACTCCCAGAGGCACCACGTACCTCAGTTGAAGTGTACAAGACATTCTAAATGGCTAGAGAAAAAGCACTCGTCAGAAACACACTCAGGTGTGACACAGGTTTTTTGAAATGTCAGTCCAGGTATTTATGTTAATTATGATTACTATGATAAGGGATCTAGTGGAAAAGGTAGACAATGTATAAGAACAGGTATGTAAGGTATGTAAGAATAGGTATGTAATTGAACAAGTGAAAATACTAAAAAATATCTAAAGGATATACTAGAAATAAAAAAATGAAAATTAATAATGGTACAAAATGAAATTATTAACATGTAAAGGAGAATGAACTATCTATCATCCATCTATCCATCTATCCGTCCGTCCGTCTGTCTGTCTATCATCTATCTGTCTGTCTGTCTGTCTGTCTATCTATCTATCATCTATCTACTTTCTTCTTTGGTATGTGAATCTACAATCTTCTATTTAGATAATAGTTTTTGACCTAATGAAGGACCTTTGGGGCTGAGAAGCAGAACTTCTATTTTGTACTATTTCTATCTTTGTAAATTTTAAACCAGTTAATAGATTTCTTCCCCCTCTCTCTCAGCTTTGTCTGCTTCTCTTACGCAAGGGTATATGGTAACAAATCTAAATAACATTTGCTCTACACACCCCCCCCCACAATTAAAGCAGTCATGCTAAAAATTACTCCATACAAATTATTTTAACTTTGTTTAGAGGACTGTACATTAAATTTCTCAGCATTAAGCTTATGGTTCCTTCAAGAAGATGTATATATTGGGTACAGAGTGGGAAGAGATATCATAAATTACTTAGTAAGTTGTTCTTAATCTTGCAAGTGGATGTACTTAAAAGATAATTTCAACAGCCAATCCTAAGTAATGAACGCAGTGGCAGTGCAATAATTAAAATCCAGGTTGTCCTTCTTTTCTTTATTTACTTTTAGCATTACTGTATCCTGTACACGTGCCGCTGAATTACTATGATCCAAGTATTCACGCCTGCATGTCTTAAAAATTCAACGTCATCAGTAAGGGCAGGGCCGGGTTCCAACTACAGCACAGATTACCAATTGGTAATACACAAGTACAAGTTGAAGCTGACAAAATTAAAATCTTAAATATATCCTATCTGGTTTTAGAGAACATTTCAAGAATAGATTTGATGCACTAAACACTAATAACCAAAGACCAGAAGAACTGTAGGATACCATTAAGGATATCATAAAGATAGAAAACAAAGGGCTGTAAAAAAGAAAGAAACAACTAAAAATGATGCCAGAAGGGACTCTTAAAATTGCTATTAAGAACACAGTAGCTGAAATCAGTAGACGAAATTATGAAGTAAAACAGCTGAACAGAAAATGTTGAAGAACAGCTCAAGAAGACAAGACAAAGTACTATCCTGAACTGTAGAAAGACCAAGAGTTAGAAAACTACAAAGGGAAGAACATGTTCTGCTTTTCTTAAATTGAAAGGCCTGAAGAAAAAATTCACAACTAGACTTGCAATATAGAGTGATATATGAAAAAAAAAAAAAAGGCAAAGGAAACATAACAATAAGATGGAATGAATACACAGAGTCACTGTACCAAAATAATTGGTCAGTGTTCAGCCACTTCAAGATGTAGCATAAGATCAAGGACCAATGGTACCAAAGGAAAAATCCATCCTACACTACAGACATTAGCATAAAACAAGGCTCTGGGAATTGACTGAACGTCAGCTGACATGATTCAACCAGCAAGATGCTGGATGTGCTTTCTCAGTCAAGCCAAGAAATTTGGAAGACAGCTACCAGGTCACTTGACTGGAAGAGATCCATTTTTGTGCCTATTCCAAAAACAGATAATTCAACAGAATGTAGAAATTATTGAACCACATCATTAATATCTCACGCAATCAAAATTTGGGGGAAGATAACTTAAAAATGGCTATAGTTGTATCTGGACGTGGAACAATCAGAAATTCAACCTGGTTTCCCATGAGGACATGGAACAAAAGATGTTACTGATGTCAGACAGAACTTGGCTGAAAGCAGAGTCTACCAGAAAGATGCTTATTATGAAGAATACAAATTCCAGAGCATTTAGTTGTGCTCAAGCAGAACTTGTACATAGATCAAGAAGCAATCATTTGAATAGAGCAAGGGGATACTGTCTGGTTTAAAATTCAGAAGAAATGCTAATCAGGGGTATATCCTTTCACCGTACTTTTTTTTAATTTAATATGACTGCGTGACAATGTACATTCCCGTGTAAATTTACATGCCCACCTATATGCAGTTCCACTGCTCTCTCTGTCCAATCACAGCACATTATTCCTCTCTGCTCCATACATGTCTCATCCTCCCAACCATCTTCTTTCCCCTCCTCTCTACCCACTCTCCTTCCTCCAGCCAGAGGTCATTAGGATGATATTCTATAGATGTATAGAACCATAAAGTGCATCCAATATATGATCACTCTGCATCGCCAAGTCCAATCCATTCATGTCCAAAAAGTGGACCTTCATTACGATTTATAGGCAAGGGCAGCATCAGGGCCAGGGGCGATGCTCCCAGGGGAACCCCCAAACTGGTGGACCATCAGTTGAGGTCTTTTAGTAGAGATCTCAGAATGCAACCCTTTTTATTCTTGTGGTGTCAGTGAGACTCAACTTAGTGAGCTCCATCGCAGCTATCACTGGATACTTATTCAACCTGAATGCTGAGTAAATGATATACAAAGCTGGAGCCTACGGAGAGCATGACATCAGGATTGGAGGATGACTCCTTAACAACCCAGGATATGCAGATGACACAACTTTGCTTGCTGAAAGTGGAGTAGATGTGAAGCACTTACTGATGAAGATCAATGATCACACACTCAATATGAATTATACCTCAGTATAAAGAAAACTGAAACAATAAGCAGCAGCATAATAAATGGCAAAGAAATGAAAGTTATCAGAATTTCCTTTTTCTCACATCAGTCAATGCCCATGGAAGCTGCAGTCAAAAAAATTAAATAACGTAGTGTTTGGGAAAATCTGCTGTTAAAGACCTCTTTAAAGTAGTAAAAAGAAAAGATGTCACTTTGATAACTAAGATACACCTGACCCAAGCCATGGCATTTTCAACTACCTCATATGTATGCCAACACTAGAATGAAAAAAAGGAAAACGGAAGAACTGACCTACTGAAGTTACGGTGTTGGCATAGACTATTCAATATACTGTGGACTACCAGAACAACAAACACATTTACTTTGGGAGAAGCACAGCTACAATGTTCTTTAGAAGCAAGGATGTCAAGAATTCATCTCAATTCCTTTCTATGTGTTATCAGAATGGGCCAATCCCTGGAAAAGGACATCATGTTTGGTAAAGTACAGGGTCGACGATGAACAGGAATACACGAAATGAAATGAACTGATACAGTGGTTGCAATAAAGGGGTTCAAAATAATAAGGATTACGAGGATGATAAGAGACCTGGCAATGCTTCCTTCTGTTGTACATGGGGTTGCCCTGGGCCTCCAGGGCTCCTCTCCACAGGCATAGGGGCTCAGCTTCCAACAAAACATTTTGATGGGAGGGCGTAATTTTATCCATAACAAACTACAGAAGTCAACCTTAAAATAAGTGATGGCATACTTTACAGGAAACTGATGATATGTCATTTAAGCCAGTAATTCTTAGGACCTAAACATCAGTGGCTGTTATTCAGGAGAAATATAGCAGAGCAAATCTTCTCTGAAATCTTTTTAAATTGGAGCTCTATGGCCATTCTGATCATTATTATATAATATAAGACGTCTGTGTATCAGTAAAGTTCATGTCCTAGTTTTAAAACATTCTTTCTTGGGGAACTATGAATCTTTGAGAAAGGATTGTATTTCATCATAAAGCATAGCAGCAGTTTAAGATAAAAGTTATACACTCTCCCTGTATGTGTATATAGTTGCATGAGTGTTTGTATGGATGGTTTTACATATTGATTAATAGATAAATTCATCTCTAGCTAAATAGCTAGAGATGAACTTGAAGAATCCTAACTCCTGAGATTTAGTTGTCACAATAGCCTTACATTGTAATAAAATTTAGAGTAGTTACTAAATTCCAGACAGTTTGCTAAGAGTTTATCTAAGTTATCTCTTGTAATTTTCATAAAGATTCCCTAAGAAGCATATTATTAGTTCTCTTTCTTTACAGATGAGAAATAAGCTTATAGGGTATTTCTTTTTTTTTTAAATTTCTTTTACTTGAGACCATAGTCAGGGCAGTGTCAACATCACAATCTTGATTTTTCAGTCTCCAAAGCACTTGGATTTTATCTATACTCCAGTCCTTAGCTGTACTGAGAAGAAAGAAATCATCTGAGACACTTCCCATGTAACGGGAAAGCTAAAATTTATCAGAACCCCAAGGTGTTTGAGGTCTGGCAATAACATTTGTATGTCTTGGGGCTGTGTCCTGGGAGCTGTTGTTGTACAGTTGTTAAGAGCTTGGCTTGTAACTGAGACATCAGCAATCTGAACCTACCCGCTGCTCTTTAAACATCACATGAGGCAGTTCTATTTTGTCCTGGAGGGTCTTCATGAGTCATAATCAATCCCACAGCAACGAGTTTGATTCTGATTTGGGTGATGTGTCCTTAATTTTGTCCTTAACCTGGAAAGGTCAGGTGGTTGAATTCAATCCTTAAACAAAAATTCAAATAAATAAATATAAAAGTAAGAAAGGAAGATTAGACCAAAATAATGTCTCAATAATGCTCACCTGAGCTACCCATAAACGATATGAGTTTTGCTCTTTTCCTGATTAACTGAGATCCAAAAGAAAATAAATGGGACCTAATTTATTAACAATAAACCAGAAACCACACCTGTTATGATCAAGACAATTTCAACTCATTGCAATCCCTAGGATAAAGTAGCACTAGCCCATGAGATTGCCAAGCAGGGACAGATGGATATGAACTGTCTACCTTTTGGTTAGCAGCCAACGTCTTAACCACTATACCACCAGGGCTCCAATAAACCAAACCAAACCCAGTGCTACTGACCCTGTAGTGACTCCATAGAGTTTTCAAGAAGCACCTGATGGATTTGAACTGCCAACTTTTGCTTAGCAGAAGTAGCACATAACCAACAGCATCCTTCAAATGGAATCAGGATTCGTTTTATTTATAATTCTGTTGATGACTTTTTATGCGAGAGTATACCAAACAGGCAATTGTTACTTTCTCTGAATACTATTGATTTCGTATGCAAAAAGAAGAGATTGACTTTCTCTTTATTTCCAGCTCTAAAACGCTATGGTTTTCTGTACTTGTCATATTTGAGTTAGGGGGAGGATAGGTAAGAGATTGACATAAAGCAGATTAAGAAGAGAAATAGCCCAGTGAATCCATAATTATTTTCCTGACTACTACAGGGCATAATGAAGAATCACTGAGATTCTGTTCTACAGAAACTTCAATGCTGGTGTGCTGAGCAGTAGAAAAAAAATAACACAAGTGCCAGTTCCTACATTTACAAATCTATACAGACTAATTAGCAATTAAATGGAAATTTTAATAAATGCTATGAATCAAGCCTAATTGTATATTCTGTCATCTAGCTGTGATGTGAGAAATGCCATTCCATTTTTTTGCCTCTATTTCTCTGAATAATTGAGAATAAAGTGGGTGTGAATTGTATAATACTTACTCAGCGCTTCAAAAACATCAAGGAAATTCACAACTCTTCTATTTACTATGAAAACATTAATCAATTTTACATTTTCCTAGATATGAGTATGAAACTAAGCAAATTTTAAAAAAATATGTCTTGTTCTGTATGATGTCATGGTGGAATGAATATATTCTCTCAGAGAACTGAAATTAGGCTTCAATTCTAACATGCATATGTTATGTCCCTACACCCTGGACTGTAGTCTATAAAATAATAAATAATAATTTATGGTAACATGAATACAGAGAACCTCATTTAACAGGCAAATAGCTCAGGACATTCTTTAGTTGTTGGATAATGTTCTGTAAATCAGCAATCCTGTTACACCTAAAATGAGGGCATTAGTATCCTGATAGTTAATAATTAGCTCTTCATAATTCCAAGTTTTTCTTTTTCTTTTAATTTCAGGTGAATAAGATCTAGGACATACTGTTGTAGAATACACAATTACATAAGAAATAATCTGGTTTTCTAGATGAGGCTCCTTTTTAGAATCATAGACAAAGTTTCAAATCCAGAACTCTCACTTATACCTCTGAGACTCTGAGCAATGTAGATAACTCTTACAGGCCTTAATGTCCTTACTGGTAAAATGAAAATAACAATTTCTACTCCAAAAGTGTGACGAGAATCCATTGAAATATCATTTCTATGTGTGACCTTTAAATTTTAACTCCCAATACGGCAGTGAAATATTATTAGCATCCTCATACACCAATGCTCAACTTAACCATATTACAATACTTATTGTTTTAGTTAGCTAGTGCTGCTCTAAAGGAATACCAGAGTAGATGGCTTTAGCAAAGAATAGTTTATTCTTACACAGCCCAGTAGGTTACAAGGCCAAATTCAGGGTATCTGCTCCAGGGCAAGGACTTTCCCTCTGTCACCTCTGGAGGGAAGTCCTTGTATGTGGCATTAGCCCTTGGTCAGGGAGCATCTTGGCACAGGAACCTCAGGTCTGAAAGATGCACTCTATTCCCGGTGCTGCTTTCTTGACTGTATAAGGTTCCCAACTCTCTGCTTCCCTTTCCTTTTATCTCTTGTAAGATGAAAGGATAAAGAGTGGTACAAGCCATACTCCAGGGAAACTCCCTTTACAGTGGAGCAGAGAGGTGATCTTATGAAGGGATTTACAGTCCCACCCTAATCCTCAAACATACAGCACAGGAAAATTACAAATAGGGGACAATCAGAAAACATTGAGAATCATGGCCTAGCCACATGGCTACACATATTTTGGAGGCGGGGGTGGAGGGGACGCAGTTGAGTCCATGACTTTAAGTAACACAGATTTCCATGAAATTTTTTTGTTTTTTAGTTTTGGTGCTTACGAGACAGGGACAAATGAAAAAGAATATATAGTTTTGAAAAGAACTATGTTTGCTAGCCACCAAATGGCTTCTGATGTCTTTGCATCCAGTTATTCAAGACTGTGAATATCATTCCCGTGTTGTATCAAAGTTGGTCTGTGTGACAAATATAATATGGCATAAACAAAGGTGTATGATTTCTGAAGTTAGGTCAGAAAACATGCTGCTGCTACTAGCTTGTTTCTTGTTAATCAGCTCCTTTGGAAGCGAGCTGCCCAGCTATGAGGACATTTCAGCAGCTTATGGGGAAGTGTGCATTTTAAGGAGCTGACAGTCGCCAGCAGCCAGGAAGAATTTGCTGGCTCCGTGAGGGCACCAAGCTGGATGTTATCCTTTCAGTCCCAATGGTAAGATGATCGAAGGACTGACCAACCTCTGCCTATAACTCATGAGAAACTCTGAGCTTAACTGAACCTCAGTTCTTAGCTAACTGTAAAATCAAACCTGTTTCTGTTGAGTCATTCACAGTTACCCTATAGGACAGAGCAGAACTGCCCCATAAGGTTTCCAAGCAACTGCTGGTGGACGAGAATCGCTGAAATTTGGTTAGCAGCCTGCGCTCTTAAGCACTGAACTACCACGGCTAGTCTTGATAATAAAGTGGAAAACCTAACCAAACCCACTGGTGTTAAGCTGACTCTGATTCATAGTGACCCCATAGGGTAGAGTAGAACTGTCACATATGGTTTCTAGAGAGTACCTCAGGGATTTAAACTGCCAACCTTTTGGTTAATAGCCACCATTAATAAATGATAACAACTCTTTCAAGTCACTAAATTTTGAGGTAATTTTGATATGCCATATAGCCAACTAAAAGAAGTTTGAAACACTCTTTAAAATTATTAAAATTATTCACATGTCATGAGATAATTTGTAAAAGTGCAAGAGTCTACATAGTGAGATTACTTTGTCAATTACTTACTGGATACTGAATTTCTTGACTTACCAAACACAATATACCACTTCTGGATTTATTAACATCTGCAAATTTTTAGATTCCGTTTGTAAAAACTAAGTCTTTTCAAAGTTTCCAAAGTCATGATATTTTCAGCTGTGCTCTATTTCATCTGCACGTTTTAATATATATTTCATTGGTATCTAATGTGAAGAATATTCTTGCTACTCTTCACATTATAAAATTTTACTTATTAAACAATAAATGTAACTTAAAAGAATTTCTATTAATGCCCTTGTTTTAAAGACAAGAACTTGCAATGTATTTTTAAAAGTAAATGAAAGAAGAAACTAACAAAAAAAGGGCCTGGGAAGTTTTTCCAACAGAAAATAATGGTAACTGTTCCTACAATGTTTTATTAATTTCTATCAGAACTTTCAAAGGAATACATAATAATTTTGTTTACTTTCTATGGCTTCAACTTTACTTGTAAAATTAATGTATGAACTTGGTTTTACTGTCTTAATTAAATTAAAATTAGAGTTTATTTTATCACTCTGTACTTTAAAATACAATAAAAATATAAATCCAATTTTCAACTTCTGATTAATTTATCATTAAGGTGTTTAATGAAAACTTATCAAAGAACATGATAAACTTATTTTTTATGAACAGAAAGACATCAGAGATTATGTTGTTTTATTCTTCATTTTGAATCATGGGCTATTTTGTTACTAAAATAAAATTATTTTTTTAATATCATAGTTACCAAAGTAGTTACTTTTAGAAACACTGAAAGTAAAATTAAATTTACTTAGATATTAAGAAGAAAATGTACATTGAAACTACAAGATATATGATCTCTTAGTCCCACTTGAAAGTTGAAAATAGAAGTGTTTGACAGAACTATTTGTGAAGATATATATATTAGCCTTTCTGGTGACAGTGTGGTGGAATCAATCAACTTGAAAATGATTTAAAGTCACATGATAAAATTGAAGCCAGATTTTAAGTGCCCTTACAGAAATTGTGTGTGAGTATGTGTGTGTGTAACTTCAACTAGATGCCATCAAGTCAACACAGACACTTGGTGATCCCTGGTGTATCACAGTGTGCGCTCCATAGTGTTTACAATGCTTACTTTTTCAGAAACAGACAGCCAGACCTTTCTGAAAAGGTGCCTCCCACCAGATGGGAACTCCTAATATTTTTAGTTGTAGTTCATGTTAACTCTTTGCATAGCACCTGAAGCACGGGGACAAATGGCTATTCATAGTAACATTTTGTAATACAAAAATAATGAAACAATTGAAAAGCCTGTCAATAAAGAATATAAAAATCCCGCTGCTGGAGCAGCTCCTGTCCGGAGGCAAGTTGGGAGGATGGAGAGGCGGGGACAGGAGTTGGTAAAGCAAATAGAGGAGGTACAGGGTAGAAAGGAAGAGTGTGCTGCTACAGCGTGGGAGAGCAGCTATGGGGGGGGGGGCTATGTGAGGAGGGTTATGTGGCAAAGTGACCTGGATTGTAAACTTTCACTTAAAGCACAATTTAAAAAAATATATAAAGATGAATAATGAAGCATATATAATGACAAATAGCTGTCATGATGTAACAGAATTTGAGGAGCATGATTTTGAATGAAAGAAGTAGTTGAAAAATATATACACTATAAGTTTTGTATCTAAATTTCCAATATATGCAAAATTGAACAATGTATGTTAACTGGAGATAATCAAAAAACTAAGAAACACAAATCTGAGGATGGTTTGAATGTGAGGAATTGTTCTAAACGGTAGAGAGAAACAGGATACTCTGTCTCAGTCATGTAATGCTGCTGTAACAGAAACACCTAAAGGGGGTAACTTCAACAAATAGAAGTTTATTTTCTCACAATCTAGGAGGCTAAAAGTCCAGATTCAGGATGTCAGCTCTGGCAGAAGACTTTCTGTCTCTGTTGGCTCAAGAGGAAAATCCTTCTTGTCAATCTTGCCCTGGAATAAAAACTACTCAGTGCAGGAAACTTGGTTCCAAAGGAGAGGTTTTTCTCCTGGTACTACTTTCTCTTTGGTAGGAGGCTCCCCTGTCTCACTGCTCACTTTTCTCTTTTATAATTCAAAAGAGATCAGCTTAAGACACAGTCTAATCTTGTTGATCTCATCAGCATAATTGCCACTAATCCATCTCATTAATATTGTAGAGATAGAACATACAACACAGAGGAAAAGCATACCAGATGACAAAATGGACAATTATACAATATGGAGAATTATAATCTACCCAACTGACAGACACTTGGGTGGGGGGAAACAATTCAATTCATGATATACTCTCAGCTGCTAGTATGTTTTATTTCTTTTGATAATTCTGTGCACATTTATGGACAGTCAACACTTTAATCTATTTATACTTCCTTATATGTTCATCTGATTATATACATATATTCAAATATGTATGGATATATACGTATACATAATCCACAAGAATCAAAGTCAATTGCCATCAAGTCAATTATGACACATGGCCACCTTTTAGGACAGAGTAGAACCGCCCCAGACAGTTTCCAGGCTATAGATCTTTATGGAAGCAGATTGCTACATCTTTCTCCCGTTTCATGGTTGGCGTGCTTGAACCATTAACCTTTTGGTTAGCAGCTTAGTGCTTTAAGCACTGAGTCATCAATGCTCATTTATATTATGCTTTTGTTGGTGGCAATATATTGCAAGTTATATATTATACATATATGATATTTTAGAGTACATATTACTTGTAATTCTTTAAGTAAAAGAGTACCAGTATCAGGAATTTGAACCGAAGTCACTCTACTGTGAGTGTAACTGTGGAGTGTAATAGAAGACCTAATTTACTATGAGCTATAACCATTTGACAACCATCAGAATATGCACACATGTAAAATGAATAGAAATCTTTTAAACCACCAACATGTAGTGTATATGACTTAAGAGAAAGCAAATGCTGAAAAGTGACTAAAACAGGGAAATTTTAAACTTAAATGGTATTATAGAATGAATTGCGTCCCCCCAAAAATGTGTGTAGCAATTTGGCTGGGCCGTGATTCCCAGTATTCTGTAATTGCCCTCCGATTCATGATTTTTCCTATGCTGTAAATCCTAATCTCTGGTTAACAGATTGGACTATGTTAAAGAAGATTGGTGTGGGACCTTAATATCCTCATTAAGGGCATTTTCTTGGAGTGTGGCTTGCACCATCTTTTATCACATAGATAAAGGTAAAGGGAAGCAGATTGTTGGGGACCTCATACTAACAAGAAGGCAGTACTGAGAGCAGTACTCCAAACTTGAGGTTTGAATCCTTCAAACCTGAGGTTCCTGCACCAAGATGCTGTCAGACCAAAGAAAGACTGATGTGACACAAGGACCTTCCTCCAGAACCTGCATAGAGAGTGTGTTGTCCTGGAGTAGGCACCCTGAATTCAGACTTCCAGCCTACTGGGTTGTGTAAGAATAAACTTTCTTTGTTAAACCCATCTACTTGCTTTCATTATAGAAGCACTAGAAGACTAGGACAAAAGACTTTTGTAAAACACAGATATATGTCTACACATAATCAAAATGACCACACAGGAAACAGACATCAGAAAAATCAATATAGTGATGCATGATATAATTAATTACTGCATTTTATTAATGTATTATGAGTGGTATTTAAAATTTCAGTTTTCAGTATTTATATTCATGTGTGTGTATATATATAAATGCATCTACACAGTAAATTCTTATGTAGGCAGAACTCTCACAGTGCTATTTTCTTTACCTAGCTTCTTCCCTTACAGTGTTTATTTGCAAAATCACTTCATCTGCTGGACTTCCCCTTTTCAACTTTGCATTTGAATCCTACTTTTAGTTGAAGGCTATATGTAAACCCCACTGTACCTATGTAGCACGATTTAGAATGTTGCTGACATGACTTGTATAAATTTACTATGTATAAACCCCTTTAAAAGTAACTGGCCTGCCCAACCTTGGAGAGGCAGTCTTGGCAGCAGTACACTCTGACTGACTATTCCCTTGTACAACAAACTGAAGCTGTCTTTTTGTTCTCCAACCTCTGTCTCTTGTTTATTGGCCAGCAAAAGTCATGCTAGGTAAGAACCTAGGGTTTCTACTGATAACACATTTGACTAATGTTCTACAATCTTGCTCAATCCACTTAAAAAACATTCTAGCAACATTTAGGTGGATTCTTCATAACTTTGTATATATACACTCATACCATCTGTGAATAAAGAGAATTTTTGTGTGTATTTGTTTTAATTTTGTCTTGCATTATTGCAATAGTTAGTGTGTCTAATATGGTGATGTTAAAAACTGGTAAAAGTGTGTAACTTTGCCTTATTCTGAATCTTTAGTATGAACTGTTAAATATGTTACTTGCCATATATTTTTCATAGATGCACTTAATCATAAAGTTGAGAATATTTTGTTCAACTCATAGTTTTCTAAAAATGTTTACACAAGTGGTTATTAAATTTTGACATGGTGAATTAAATTGCTTGATCTTTGAATGTTAAAAATGGAAAGTTCCTAAAATAAAGTGAAACTTGTCTTAACAGACTACCCTATTTATTTACTCCTAGATTCACACTGCTAACATTTTCTTAGATTTTGATCCTGTATCTACGAGGGATATAGTTGCAGTAATCTCTTCCTCTAATATTTGTATCTGCTTTTGATATCAGGCCTGCCCTCATAAGATGTGCAGGGTTGCATTCTTTCCTTGTGTATACTGTTGTTACGTGTTTTAGTTTGATTGCTATTAGCTCTTTCTTAAATATCCACTGTGACCTAGATAGGTCATTAATTTTCATACTCAGTTTATCTAATTGTTACGAGGGTATTCTTATTTTCAAATTATTCTTAAGTTACTTTGGTAATTTGAGTTTTTATAAGAAATGTTTTGTTACTGGTATTTTCAAATTTAGTCATGAAGGCTTTTTTTTTCTTTTTTTGTAAAGTGGTGTTATTAGCCTTGGCGGGACAGTGCTTAATTACTTGACTTTTAACTGAAAGATTGGCAGTCCAGGCTCACCCACTGACTCTACAGGAAAATTTCCTGGAAGTCTGCTCCTGTAAAGATTGCAGCCTAGAAAATCACATGAGACAGTTCCAATCTGTCACGTGGAGTTGCTGTAAGTTGGAATCAGTTCCATGACACCTAACAAGAAATATGTGAAGTTGTGATCCTTCTTTCATTTCAATTATTGGTAACTTCTCTTTCCCAGATTTTAATCTTGATCATGCTAACTAGAGTTTTTATCACTTTTCTTAAAATAAAAATTCCTTTTTTTCTTTTCTTTTTGTTTTTTTGCTACTTTACTAATGTTTTCTCTTTTAAATATATTTACAAAATATATAATAATATAGTAAAATACAACATTTGGTACTTCAACATTTTCAAATCTGAGGCAACAGAGGTCTTTAAAGTGTGTAAAGAGAAGAGTCATCTTGAAGGTTAAGGTGCAACTAACCCAATCCGTAGTGTTTCAATTGCCTCATATGCATTTGAAAGCTGGACCATAAATAAACAAGACCAAAGAAAAACTGAAGCCTTTGAATTAGGGTGTTGGTGAAGAGCACTGAATATACCACAGACCATCAGAGTGCCTTAGAAGTACAGCCAGAATGTTCCTTATAAGCATGGGTGGTGAAACTACATCTCTCATATTTTGGACACATGGTCAGGAGGGATCAGTCCCTGGAGAAGAACATCATGCTTGGTAAAGTACAGAATCAGCCAAAAAGAGGAAGGTGCTCACCATGGACATGGAGTGACACAGTGGCTGCAACAATAAGCTCCAGCATAAAAAGGCCTGTGAGGACAGCACAGGTCTGGGCAGTGTCTACGTGTCAGAACTAATTCCAAGGCACCTAACAAGAACAGTTCGATAAAACCAGTTCCATTAACCATGCTAAGGAACCATCACCAATACTGTTCTCAGTTTTCCCATCCCTATAAACAAAAAAATCTATGTACCTTATTTATTCCCTTTCTTTCATTTTAATTTTATGTTTTTAGCTTCTTAAAGTAATGGCTTAGATAATTCATTTTAGAACTTACTCTTTTATACATAAATAATTAAAATGATAAATTTACCTGTGACCTCTGTTTTGGACTCCTCCATAAATTTTCACATGCTTTGTTATATTTTTTTCTTCAGTTAAAAATAGTTTTATTTTCCCTGTAATTTCTTCTAATTTATGAATTACTGAGGATAATGCTATTTATTTTCTAATTGTTTATGGAGTGTATAGAAGTTTTTATTTTATTGAGTTCCAATTTTATGTGTTTTTTTGCAGTAAGCTCATTTTTTAAAATTTAAATACATTGTGATGATTTATAGGTCGTGTTTTCCTGCTGCGTTGCAAATATATTAATGTCTAAATTGGATGATGAATATTGCAAATGCTATAGGTTGATTATCTGGATTTAGTTGTCACCCTCTGAGGATTTTAAGCTTTGTTTTAACCACAGTCCTTTGTAAGCAGCCCTGGTGGCAATGATTAAAAGCACAGCTGTCAACCAGTAGGTTGATGTTTTGAACTCATCCGGCAGCTAGGTTAATCTGCTCCTGTAAAGACTGCAGCCTAGGAAACCCTACTGAGGAGTTCTATCATGTCATGTTGGGTTTCTATGAATTTCACTTGACTCAAAGACACTTAACAACGGCAACTTGAGAATCAGTTTGATCTCTCTGGTTTTCTACCTAGAGTCTAGAACAGAATACATTTCAAGAATACTTTAGTGTTACTACTAAGACCTGGCCCCTTTGTGATCTCTTATGTATTACTTTTAAGGCTATCTGCTTGGCCACTAGGGGCTGTGTGCATCACCTATTTGGTAATCAGGTTTCTTTCTCTCATGTGTCAACTCTTGAAACTGCTCACTTTACAAATTCCTTGTAGTTACATACCTGGCTTTGTTAAGTTTCTTGCTAAACATAAGAGGACCAGTACTAAACGAAGCCTTCAGAAGGCTCAATGTCTTGACTTTTCAAGGTCTTGATTTAAGTGTCTCCCTTCCTTAATGAACCCTATCCTAAAATTTCCAGCTGCATTACCTGCTCAAACTACACTGTCTGTCCTCTTAACTCAGCAAAGCTTCCAGACTCTTTAAGGCTTTCTCCAGGTAGAAAATCGGGCTGATCATCAGGCCTGCTTTGCTTGTGCTCTTTTCATAGGGAGTACATCATACTCTGCCAATTGTTCAAGGCCTGAAAACTCCCGTTATATGTCATTTCTCTGGCTTTCTAATTGGATGCAGGTAATATTAAATTTAGTGTTTTTTAGCCATGTTGGTGAGAAAAGTAAGTTTCTGTAATCTATTTTTGGCATATTGAAAATGGAAAAAAGATAGGAGTGTATGTCTGTTAATCTTTATACTATTGCAAAGGATCCTTGGTGACCAAAGAATCACAACATGTGTAAATTTTAAGAAGTTCATCTTCTAGCAAGATGGGTATTCAATGCAATGGAAGCTTAAGCTACATATTTAGAATGTATTAGTTTCCCAAAATGTGGCTTTATTGTGAGTATTAGCTTTCACAGTATTCAAAACATGATTCTAAAACCAGATTACTTCATGAAACTTTTGAACCAGAAAATGAAAACGAAAAAAAAAAGGCAAAGGGAATTCAGAAACTACATTTTAATATATTCATAAGTACAACAGAATTTTAGTGGAACTGATCTTGGGATAAAAAAAAAAGGAAATATGTCAAGAAATATGCCTAGCATGTCCACACACAGACACAGGATATTAGAGGAGATGATAAATTTTCTATATGATTGAATATGGACCTGAATAATTAAACTTGAAGTCAAAGAGTAAGCAGTCAATAAATACTGCCTGACTGATTTATAAGTGAGGTTGTAAAATTAAGAGCATCCAAAGTTAAAATGAAGAAAGAAAATAAAGGCAGTGGCGCAAAATAAGTGTTCAAACCATGTTATTGTAACATTCTAGAACACTGTCATTTACTTTCTAAACTGAAATATAGGTGTACTTGTCTCCAACAATACAGGCTGGGAAATACAGATAAGACAGACTTTATCTGAAAGTTTGTCTATTTTTTGTGATCGGATCCGACTCGACGGCACTTGGCTTGGTAAATGGTAGAACTTAGGTAGAGGACTGAAAAGTCAAACTCAGTAGGTGGAACAGAAAATGTGGATATTTGTAAATTCAAAATTCTTTACTTCAGAACTATCCTTAAGAGCACTAAAAGATGTGGAGAATATTTTATTCTTAGCTTCTGTGTGTTTCCCTTCACTCATTTCCTGTCACTAACATGTATATGCGGCCAGTGTCTGCCACTTGTAATCAAATACCATAACTCACCTGGATTTTCCCCTCTGGTGCTCCAGCACAGTAAGCACTGTGTTCCATTTTCTTGAGATACCGTTGGTATTTTTATTTTTATTTCAAAGTTATCACCTGATTCCTGTAATAAAATGGTCCAGGATGAGTGCTATAATATGCAAGGCTGTTTGCCTCTCTTTAGCACACAAGATGAGAAAGAGGACTATTTGATAGTGTCTTTCACTACAGTGACCTCATTTAGGGTTTTACATGAAGACTATCCCAAACCAAAAGCACTGCCACCAAGTCAATTCCAACCCTACAGGACAGAATAGAACTGCCCTATCATGTTTTCAAGGCTGTAACTGTTACTGACGCAGACCGTCACACTCTTCTCTCACCTAGTGGCTGTTGTGTCTACACTGCTGACCCTTCAATGAGGTAGGCGTAAGTGAATTACCATACCTTGTAGTGTATCCTGTTTTGAAGTTAATGTGTGATTGAAACCCATTGCCACTGAATTGATTCCTAGTCCTAGTAACCTCATGGGACAGAGTAGAACCGTCCTACAGGGTTTCCCAGGAGTGGCTAGTATTTTTTTTTTAAATTTTCTTTTTTTATCATGACTGAGTGAAAATGTATATTCCCATGTAAATTTACGTGAGAGTGACAAGTATTTTAAACTGCTGACCTCTAGGTTTCCAATCCATCTCTTAACCCCTGTGTTACCAGGGCTCTCCCTCCCTCAATCTACCAAAAAAGAAAAATTAGAAAAACCAAATGCCATCGAGTTGATTCTGACTTATAGCAACCCTATAGGTCAGAGGAGAACTGCTCTATAGAGTTTCCAAGGAGCACCTGGGAGATCTAAATTGCCGACTTCTTGGTTAGCAGGCATAGCACTTAACCACTAGGCCACCAGGGCCCTCCCATCTACTCGCCTCTAATTCCTCAGTGTGGATTGGAACTGCCAATCTTTGTTTAGCAGGAATGTTTAACTACTGCAGAAGCAGGCCTTCCTTTGAGATACTTAAAAGGGATGAATAGTCATAGCAACAAGGCAGAAACTGAATCTGGTAAAAAAAAATCTTTTGGAATCCTAAAGTCCCAACACTGACCTGAAAGTTTCCAGAAGGTGATTATTTGGTTTTCTTATCATTTTATGTTAACTTAAGATAATTTGTTCCCTGACACAGAAGAGCCTAGTTAGGCCAAGCCAATTGCTGTCGAGTCGGATCCCACTCATGGCGACTCAAACAGGTCTCTAAGCTACAACGTCTCATGGTGACCCTAGGGGCTAGGATAGAACTGACCCCCAGAGTATTCAAGGAGTGCCTGGTGGATTTGAACTGCCGACCTTGTAGTTAGCAGTGGTAGCACTTAACCCACATAAATTCTCATGTATTACAATATAAATAACATATTCAACTTAAGCTCATAGAAGTATGGTACATTCTCTGTGAAAGATTTCAAGTTATTGTGATGAAATATATTTTGCTACCTAGTCACCAAGTGATTTTCCTAACTGGAGCCAGTGGTGTAGTAAAGTGCTATGGCTTCTAACAAAAAAAGTTAGCAGGTCAAATCTACCAGGCACTCCTTGGAAACTCTATGGGCAGTTCTATTCTGTCTATAGGGTTGCTATGGGTGGGAATTACTCAGCAGTGGTGGGTTTGGTGTTTTTTCTTTTTTTAATAACTATGTTGATAGTGAATATGCAAAAGAGCTAATAAGCATAGAAATTGCACTTACTTGCAGAACAAACACAAATCACCACAGATCTACAACATCTCAGGCAAGAAATGTGCTTTATAATTATTCCTTGACTCATAGTCCTAAAGTTATTTACTGTTTTTCTAATTTTAAAGAGTTTTTACTCTTTCAATGGCCTAGCAAGTTTCATTATGTCTTGACTGATGTAACACAGATAAATAAATGATTTCTTAACCGGTCTTGTGTTGCAATAACAGAAGCTAAATGAGTTGACCCTGCTGATGTTCCCGGATGCCTTGAAGAATTAAATGCCCAGCTGAGAACAATTCTAATCAATGGCTGTTCCCTGGGAGCAATCTGAGCTCCCGGACTTGCAATGTTGCTCAGCCACAGACTTCTGATTATCCAAGCACAGAAGCTTCAAATTTCAATCAATGTCTGGAAAAATCTCAAAGGCTGGGGAGCATAGCTTCTTAATTAGAAAATTTTCATTATCTCAAGATTATACCCACGTTAAAAATAGCAGGTAAAAGTAAACCCAATTTTATGTAAGCTTCTGAAACAAATCCCAATGTTAGAAAATTTAAACATTGTATGTTTTATTTTGTGACATTAATTTATAATCTTCCTCAAATAAACTGAGTGCCATCTCATGATTCTTATACCACACATGAGACTATGATAATGTACATAGCTGGAAATGCAAAAAAATCAACACCGATGTCTGGCAGGTAGGGTTCTCCTCACTTGCGTACGACATGCTTTAAGTGGTAAGAGTTTTCACTTTTCAGGCATGTGTGTCTGTGTGTGTGTGTGTGTGTGTACTGTACTCTTTCATGTCAAATTACGATTGTTCTCTTTACAGATCTCTAGATGTGATGAGACAAATGAAGCTGGAGGTGTCCTGAGAAGATAACACTGTCACTCTAGAATAATTTTACTTCATTGTGATCTTACATAAATGACTATCTTACTGCCAGTACTTAGAGCTCTCTATGACAGTATTTTAATGTTTTCTTTCATAACAAAAGAAGTCCTTAGTTGATGCAATCAGTTAAGCATTCTACTACTAACCAGAAAGTTCAAGGTTAGAATTAATCCAGATGTATCTCGGAAGAAAGACTGGCAGGAATTGAAATTGACACGAGGGCAACTGATTTTGTTTGTGATTCTCGTAACTAATGCTAATGTCTCTAGTAGCATTTTAGGTAACATTGTGCAATACAAGCAGGCAGTCATTTTTTTTTTTTTTTTTTTTTTAATTTATACCACTCCATGTTTTAGAGCAATTGACTGTATTGGAGCCAGTCGGTATTTTCTGGCATTTTTTCTTTCTTGTAGACCACAATGCCATGTTAACTACAGAATCTTCCAAGGTTTTTGTTTTTAAAGCTACTAAACCCATCAAGTAAGCCTCCTTTCCACAAATGTCTTAAATGCTGCTGAATTAAATATGGGTACCGTGTTTTTCAGTTACCATGAGTCTGACTCATCTAGTGCTGTTACAACAGAAATAACACAAGTGGATAGCTTCAGCTAAGAGAAATTTATTCTGTCACGGTCTAGCCAAGCCAGCCAAGTGCCGTCACGTGTAGTACATCAGAAATTCAAATCTGAGGTCTCAGCTGCAGAGGACTGTTACGTCTGTCAGCTCTAGAGGCAAGTACTCCTCATCAGTACTATCCAGGGCTACAAGCTTCTTTGTTCCGG
Organism: Heterohyrax brucei; assembly: GCA_028571685.1. Classification (NCBI taxonomy): domain Eukaryota; kingdom Metazoa; phylum Chordata; class Mammalia; order Hyracoidea; family Procaviidae; genus Heterohyrax; species Heterohyrax brucei. The sequence goes on from CM053148.1 coordinate 102,985,058, forward strand.
AACCCAGAGTCCAAAGCCAGCCCTGTGTTTCTGTGCTGTTCTCTTGGTGGTACGACGTGGTATGAGGTCCCCTGCTCTCGGCTTGCTCCTCCCCCCATTTTTTTTTTTTTTTTTTTTTAAATCTCTTGTGCAGTGGAGAAACTTCCTTTATGCTGCATCACAGACCGGACCGAGCAAGGGTATTACATCCCTCCTTTAGCTACAGTTAAAGATTATGATTTATAACCCATAAGAAAGTTACAGAATGGAAGGCAATCACGCCATATCGGGAATCATAGCCTAACCGAAACGAAACACAGAATTTGGGGGCAACACAATTCAGTCTGTTGTACCGTATTTTCAAAACTGTCATTGCTGCAAGAGAACTTTATATATGCAAAAGTATTCAAGCTTATTCTAAACGACTAACAAAATCAGAAAACATCCTTCATAGATTTCTTAACACAAAGACTTTGCAGCCACTCTTCTCTTTGAAGATTGGAGGTACATTTGATATATTTCAGATGCACATTCTAAAAATACATTAAGGTAGTTTTAGAACCAAAATTGATTCTAGGCCCCAAATTAGTTTTCAACCAATAACTTCCTGAAAGCAATTCCTGGAAGTTCTTTATGCTGTAATATCAAAAAAGTGTAATATCTGTTTTTCTTTGTACATTGTCGGAAACTCACAGAATTAAACATCATAAAACCACAAAGGATAATTTCCTTTTACTTGATTCTAGTGTCTTTATTTTCCTGTTTTGAAGAAGAGAACCAGTATCTTTTTAAGGTAAGCCAGGCAAATAGAGAGATAGAACCGTGTTTCTAGAAAGTGACAGATAATTAGAAGTATTGGTGGCAGTTCAGATCTACCGGCCACTCTGTGGAAACCCTGTCAGGCAATTCTGCTCAGTTCCATAGGGCTGCTGTGAGTCAGAACTGACTTGACAGTAATGGGTTTGGCTTTTTGGTTTAAGGAACTTTCACAGTTTTTTTCAAATAAACAGTATCTTAAAAAGATGTAAAAGTCATGAACCTCTGAGCGTTTTATAGCGTGACTTCAAAATATAAAAGTCAAAATGAATTAGGAAGAAAAGTGGATGTTGAAAATCTACAGTGATATTGTGACTCTGAGAATAACCACACTGGAAAACCTGTTGGGGCCTGTTAGATTTGAATTTACCACTGCAGTAGACAGCAAAGGTGAAGCAAACTATGCTTTTCCCATAACATTCTGTCATTTGTGCTTACCAATTGGTCCTAGGAAGCAGATAAATGGCCCCCTGCATCACACCTGGTGTGTTTGTTTGATACATACCAGCAATCCCTGATTTAGGAGCTAGCTAAGGGGCAAGAGATGTATCATCTTCCTATCTTCTCTTCTAGTGTAAAAGAATTAGAAAACACATTTCCATTGAGTTGATTCTGACTTTGGCAATCCTATGTATCACAGAGTAGGATTGCATCCTATGGTTTTCTTGGCTGTAATGATTATGGAAGCAGATTACCAGACCTGTCTTTCTCAAAGCCACTGGGTGTGCTTGAACCACTAACCTTTAAATGAAAGTTGAGCACAAACCATTTGTACCACCCAGGGTCCAAAAAAAGTAAACTCAAACCAGTAGAGAAGCTAATAATTTGCTTTCTTCAGTTCAGTTCCATCTTCAGAATTTTCAGTGAAAATTTCTTTAGAATGTTGACATTGGTTTCTACCTCAGTAAGCTTAAGAAGTTTTGTATTTTTCTTAGAAATTATCTAGAGATGCTTCTTGACAATCTATTCTTTAGTTAGCTCAATGCTTTGTTATGCTTTTGTCCACATGCCGTGAGAGTACCTTCAGCAAAACATCCCACTGTTGTTTGTATTTGAAGTGTAATTGTGTACTGCTCATAGTTAATTTGGGAAGGAGTGAATGTCTCTGTATTTATAGATCTTGGGCCTGGTTATCCATGCTTCCTCTAGTCCTACTTGTATAAATTTTGTAACTACCTCCTGGGATGAAATTCATACTCCACTGTAACTTATTTGTTAAATACTGATTAAAGAAGGGAAGAGGAAAAATATCTTCCATTAATGTGAACACATTCAATAGAGACAATGTTTCCCTCTTTTTCAGTTGCACAAATCCTGTTGATTCCATGTGAAAACATTATATGCAGACTGAATTCTCCACATAGCTTCCTTCCTACTGGACATGTTTTCACTTCATTATACATATAATCCCACCATCCATCAGTCTGTCATAGTAGGATGGCTTGCATGTTGCTATAATGATGGAATCTGTGTTGCTGATAATTCAAATACCAGGAACATCACCTGAGGGGACAGTTCTCAGCAGAGCTTCTAGACTAAGAAAGACCAGGAAGAAAGGCCTGGCTATCTATGTCTAAAAATCAGTCAATTAAAATCTCATGAATCACAACAAAACATTGTCTAACATATTTACTTCAGATACATGTCATCTAGAAAGCTCTATCACTAGAAGGGCATTATGTTTTATTAAGTAGAAGGCCAAAAATGGCAAAGGAGTCAATTGATAGTATGAATTGTCACCATAGCCACAACAATGGACTTAAACATGCCAGCAGTTGTGAGGTTAGAGCAGGATTTGGCAAGCTTATCTGTTGCACACGGGTCATCACGAGTCTAGCCTGACTCAGTGGCAACCAGCGATATCAATGTTCACATTAACAGTAGAGAATCTTCATAAAATTTACAGTATTTTATTATATTTATTATTTTAAATTACTAGACTTGGGCCAAACACACAGTGTGTGTGTGTGTGTGTGTGTGTGTGTACACATGTATATGTCATATATAGGGTTGCTGTGAGTCAGGATACATTCAATGGCAGTGAGGTGGGGGATATATAAATGTGCGTATATATAACCCAGTACCGTCGAGTCAGAGCCGACTCATGACGACCCTAGAGACCAGAGTAGAACTACCCCCTAGAGTATTCAAGGAGAGCCTGGTGGATCTGAACTTCCAAACTTTTGGTTAGCAGTGGTACCACCTAACCCACTACACCACCAGAGTTTCCCACATTATATATATATATATACACACACATATATATGTATATGTATGTATACATACATATAAAATATGTGTATATATATATAAAACTATGGATCTTTTAAGGCAAATCTGGATACAGAATATCAGAAAACACTAGCATACAATTAGCCCATTCTCTTAGAAGATTTTTAATGTTTACCTTGGGTGTGAGCTAAATTTTATTAAATAGAAGCACTAAATATGGAAATGACAGGAAAGTTAGTTTTAAAATATCCAGTCTGGCAATTCAGAATAAATTAAATCTGTTAAAGCCCCTGGTGCTTATTTTTTTTTAAAGAATTGTTTCAGAAACCTCTCATGTAAGCACTAATGGATTAGGGAAAAAGAAAAATATATATGTTGTCTTTTAATAAATTTTTAGAAATAATTTTGGCACTAAAAATCAAGTCATATATTGTGTATGGCAAAAGTAACAATGTAATATTCTACTTGTGGAAAGATTTCTTCTAGGCATGTCAAAGCAATTTGAGGCTAGATTGTCTAACATTGAAAACATGGGGAAAATGAGCCCCCATGTTCCTTCCATTGGCATTTATATTGAGAGACCAACAGTGTTTGGCCAGCACCAGGTTGGACACCAATTACAAGTGTGTTGGTTTCCATAGAGCCACATCAGTGAACATAACGTTGTCTTGGAAACTAAAGCACCTATAAACACAGTCATCAGCCATTTAGATTACAAGAGCAGCTTTGGTCACTTTCCTGTATTCCAAACTATATGTTCATATTTATATCACCATGGTAACAAGGGTATCTATCTATTAAGTCAGACAAAAAAATACAAATCTTTTGATTCTTTGAAAGAAGATCTGTATTTAAAGGCAAATATATTTGCTTTTTCTTTGTTCTTATACTTTCAAATTTGACATTGAAAGCCAAGTGTAAGTACTGTCTATGTTCATAAGATACATCTTCTATACATCTCATGCATTTTTTTATTTTCGAAGGAATTTATTAAGTTTGGAAATATTACATAAATCAGTCAAATATGTGTAAGTTTAATGTTTAGTATTTACTTGATCATTTTATTTCTGTGGTATTAAAATTCAAGTAAACAAACTAGTAAAAAAAGAGCCAGCCAAGTGCCGATAAATTATGTACACTAATGAATTATGCTGTTTTTTTAATCAACAATTGAATAAACTTAGTGGTGCTTTTACTACTAATTTATTTCAATTATCTACCTCCATTTATTGAAGTTAAATTCAATTTTTAGTGTTTTGGTTGTGATAAATTTATTTTCTTGTTACAGAGATTAGGATTCTCATAATGCTTATATTAAAATTAATAAAGTGTGATTTAAAACTAAAAATTTTAGACATACAGGTTATTTGAGGGTATTTAAATGTTTATATCTTTTCCCTATAGCAACTGAATTGCAAACATCATGCATGCTAGCTCAAATGTAACAAAGCGAATTAGTTGATGCAAAAACCTATACCATATATTTCCAGAAAACACAGGTAATCTTAACGCTCCTTCTTAATTCCTTCTTTCCTTTAACATAAGAAAATACATGTATCTCTTACATGAACATACCTGATTTTTAATATCTGTATAAATATTTCATTGCTTAAATATATCTTCATTCCTGCAACCAGTGGAAATTACAGTTCATTTCAGCTATCCAATTAGTACTGAAATGTAAAGACCATCTTTGCATGCATATTTCTTGCTTACATTCATGCATTTTTTCTGTGCAATGGCTTCAAAGAACAAGTTTTACTTCTTACATGAAAATTTGGTGGAGACAATATTGTATATTATCTTTGCAGTATTTACTAATGGATCATAATCATATGAATAGTAGAAGTGAAGTATTTTCTATTCCATGTTTGCAAAAAAATGCATTAGGCTCACATAAAATTTTATCATCTGTATAAGTATATAACGGTATAGTACACATACAAATAAATTATTTCACACATATATTAAGCACATAAAAATTATTTGTTAATATATTCATTCATGGGAAAAATAGTCATTTTTTTTAACCGGTAAATTCTAGGAGATTAAATTAGACCCCAAACCCACTGCCGCTGAGTCGATTCTGATTCACAGTGATCCTATAGAGGATGGAGTAGAACTGACCCACGATTTCCAAGGAGTGCCTGCAAGATTTGAACTCCCGATCTTTTGGTCAGCTGCCAAGGTACTTAGCCACTACTTCCCTAAAGGTTACAGATGAAAAAACCTATAGAGCAGTATTTTTCTGTCATATAGGATTGCCAGGAGTTGAAACTGACTTGAGAACAATTAACAACAATCATCAGTGAAGAGAGAGTTGAGGTCTATTTTGGATTGCAGATCACAGTGAAAGGGTACTAATGCAATTCTAGAAACACTGTTCAGGGATGACGGTACTGCAGCTTGGAACTGTCTCCTTAAAAACATGCTGAAGCCCTAACCCGTGGTATCTGTGGATGTGAACTTACTTGGAAATAAACATGTTTGCAGATGTGATTAGTTAAGCTAACATGAGGTCATAGGGGAGCAACATGGACCCTAATTCCTTTACGACTATTGTGTTTACTAGAAAACAAAACCACAGAGGGAGACACAGATGGAGGTTATCTGTGAAGACAGAGGTCAAAACTGGAGACTGGAGTGATGCATCTACAAGCCCAGAAATAACAAGGATTACCAGTTTTAACCAGAACTGAGGAAACATGGGATAGATTCTCCATTACACAGAAAAGCAAAACATGTGATTGCAGACATATCTAGCTGCCAGAATACGTAAGAGAATCGATTTCTGTTGTTGTAATTCAACCAGTTTGTGGTGCCTTATTATTGCAGCTCTAAGAAACAACTTTTAATGATAGAAAAGGAAATAATCAAGAATTATGAAATATTTTCTATTTTTACTTTAAATTACTATTCAAATGCAAATCAAACAATTAAGTCTAAATCACTTTGCAGTGCACATGAGTAAACTCAGAATTTCAAGTCATGATAAGCAACTCCGATAAAAATCAGGTTTCCTCATGACACTTCAGCCTTTCCTATGCTATGATGCTATTCCTCGTCCAGAGTAGTTTAGAGTCATTGAAAACAAATCAGCTGTGATTCATGTTTCTATGGATAATGTAAAGCCAACTCACAAAGAATACAGTCTCGGAGGAATAGTGGGTAATTGCTACATCTGCTAACAAAAAGGTTGGCGGTACAGATCTGCCAGTGGTCATTCGAAACTCTATGGGGCAATTGTACTCTGATCTGTAGGGTCACTATGAGTCAGAGTCAACTTGACAGCAGGGGCTTTGACTTTGAGGCCTCCTTCAGGTCCTCTGACTACCATCTGCTGTCCAGCACTGGAATTGTAATGAATACTGCTATATCCACAGTTGTCACAGGCATACAGCATTATTCCTGCAAACCAAGGACCCTGTGTGGACAACTGAACATTCATTACTCTGGAGTTAAGCTCTTCTTTATCTTGAAGGTGTCAGTTTAGATTGTGATTCCCAAATTGGTTGTTTTAAACCCGATTTCGTGACAGAAATACCAACATCATAAGCAAAGTTATAACTGTTTACTTTACTGATGAAGGACCACAACCTTCATTATGGATTGTACCTCAAAATCAAGAAAAAAACAACCATCATAACTAGACCAGTAAAAAATATCATGATAAATGAAGAAAGGATTGAGGTTGTCAAGGATTTTGTTTTACTTGGATCCACAATCAGTGCCCATGAAAGCAGCAGTCAAGAAATCAAAAGATGCATTGCATTGGGAAAATCTGCTGCCAAGGACCTCTTTAAAGAACTGAAAAGTAACACGGTCAGCTTGAAGACTAAGATGTGCCTGACCCAAGCTACGGTATTTTCAGCCACATCATACGCATGTCAAATCTGAGCAAATGAACACAGAAGACAGAAGAACTGATGGCTTTGAAATGTGCTGGAGATGAATATCGAATGTACCATGAATTGTCAAAAGAACAAACAGATCTGTTCTGGAGGAAGTAAAACCAGAGTGCTCCTTGGAAGCAAAGATGGCCAGACTACACCTTATGTACTTTGGACATGTTGTCAAGAAGGATCAGTCCCCAGAAGTAGGACATCATGCTTGGTAGAGTGGAGGGTCAGTGGAAAAGAGGAAGACCCTTGATGAGATGGATCGACACAGTAGTGGCAACATGGGCGTAAGCAGTGAAACAACTGTGGGCACGGTGCAAGGCCACTGCAGTGTTTGGTTCTGTTGAGCATATGGTTGCTATGAGTCTGAACCAACTTGATGACACCTAACAATAATAACTTATTTATTATTGTTATTGTCATTATTATTTTCTGGGTGGTCACTTTAAATCGTTCTGTAGTGAGTTGGAGCTATATATCATTCTTTCCCAAGAGGGGCAAAAGAAAGTGTTTCCATATTACAGAATTGTATCTAATAAAAACCTATCTTTGAGTTACATGGGGGCACAGCTGTGGAGGAAATGCCATCAGTCTCCAAATTACCATTAATCCAACCTGTGCGATAAGGTGCAAATCACTGTTTCCATTTATACTGATTCACTCTAGATATACTAGCAATATTAGGGCACCAGTACAAAAACAAAAGAAAATAAACAACATTGAAACCCCAAAACTACAATGCTACAACTGTCCAGACAAATATGTTGATTATGACTTTGAGGTTTTCTGTCTTGACTCCTTGTGCCCATGCATGTTTTTCTTTCCCCCATCAGAATACTTTGGCATGCTCCTGTCCCAGTATAAGGAATACTGAGTTTCAATGTCATCTGATTTCCAAGGGTTTCTAGACTTCTAGGTTATGATAATTGTTGTTGTTGTTGTAAGGATACTCCAGAACAGTGACAGATAAGTTTATGTTCTCTAATTTATGAAAAGTAAAGAAAAAAGTGACAGTGGTCAAGGAAGATATGATGTAAAAGAAAGATTTGATGCGAAACATGTATAATATACAGAGATTTCAGGGGTAAGATTTTTGACATTTAATCTAGTGAAGATTCAGATTATAATAACTAACAATGATTTGCTAAGAAACAAATGGTTCATTCCCTTTTAGGTTCAGAATTGTGAGATTCTTCACAATGCTTTTCATTCAAACAAAACTTAAGACATGCTTACATGGAGATTTGTTTTGAGAACAATTTAAGCATGCCATGAATATGATTGCTACTATTTTACAATAATAAAAGATACTCTGGGGTGAAATAACAACGCCTTTATTTTTGTAAGACAAAATGTTAGTGAACAATGAAATAGATTAAAATATGGACAATACAAACAATATCTTTACCAGTTTAGAAGGAGGCAAAGCAATGAATTCTTGACTTGGGATTTCATTTTTTTTTTAAAGTTTTCATGAAATTTCTACTGTAAAAAAGATTGTTTAAAAATATTTTTTATTGTAATTGAGTGAAAGTATACAGACAAAAAAAGCCAAGTATACAATCCAAGTTAAGTTTGCATGCCCACCTATCTGTGGCTTCTGCTGCTCGCCTTGCCTGGTGACAGCATTCTCCTCCTTTTTGCTCTATACATGTCATATTCTCTTAAAAATCTCCTGTGCCCTCCTCTCCACCCTCACTTCTTCCTCCTAGTAAGAGGCCAGTAGGACAGTATCCTATAGATGCATAGAACCATAAAGTGCACACACCATATGGTCACACTGTGTCCCCGAGTCCAATCCAATCCTGTCTAAAGAGTTGACCTCAGTAACAACTTATGATAAGGGGCAGCAGCAGGTCTAGGGGCCATGCCCCCAGGGGAGCACTCAGGCCTCCTGATCATCAGGTGAGGTCTTTTATTGGAGTTCTTGAGGTACACAATTCTCTCCTCATGTTGCCATTGGAACTTGATATTGCGTGACCCATCATGGCTGTCATTGATGGTGGCCAGGCACTTTCTCCTTCTTCTGGTCACATGTTGATACAGTCACCCATTCACTTGGGTCCTTCTGTCTTCTAGGCCCTTTTTCTCTTGTGTTTCTTTTCTCCTTGGTGATCATCTGTTCCTGCTGAGTTGGGACCATGTGGTGTACCTCAGATGGCAACTTGCTATCTTTTAAGACCCCAGATGTCATTCACCAATTTGGAGGGTAGAAGACTCTCTTAGCAGTAAGCTAGTTATGCCAACTGACCTCGATGTTCCCTGAGAGCATGATCCCTGGACTCCTGCCCCTGATACTCTATCCTTGCAATATTGCATTAAGATTGGAAGAGCTTTTAGTTGATGTTGAAGTCCAGTTAAGTTGATCTTCTACTGTATGCTGTCACTGCTTTCACCCAACAAAATTTCTATCAACTATCTAATCTTTAATGAGCCCTCTCGCTCCCTCCCTTGAAGCCATCAAAGAGTCTTTTCTTCTGTACATGAGCCTGTTTTTAAGTCCTTAGAGTAACGGTCTCATACAAGATTTGTCCTTGTGCTGCTGACTGATTTCACTTAACATAGTATCTTCTAACTGAAACCAGGTTATGAGATGCTTCCTAAAATCATCATTGTTCTTTATGATTGTGTAGTGATCCCTTGAGTATATGTACCACAGTTTGTTTATCCATCCAACATCTCTTTCCTCATGTTGCCACTGGAACTTGACATTGCGTGACCCATCATGGCTGTCATTGGTGGTGGCCAGGCACCAATGACAGATGTCATTGGGCATCTGGATTGATTCCATCTTTTTGCTATTGTAGACTGTGCTGCAGTACACACCCGTGTGCACGTATCTGTTCATATGACTGCCCTTGATTCTATAGGATATATTCAGAGCAGTAGGATTACTGGGTCAAATGGTGTATGTGTTTCAACGTTTTTAAGGAAGCACCAAATTGCTTTTCAAAGAGTCATTTAACAATTTTTGAATGTTCCTCTCAAACACATTTTTTAAATGCACTTCAGATATATTATACAAATGTTACACATTTTGTTACCTGATAGAGGGAAAGCACAGAGAGAAAAACTTGTCTTATTCTTTCTCTTGTAGGAGTAAATATTCTGAGCTTCTGCACATCTGTCTGAGTCTTCAAGCTTAGCTCCCAAGTTACATAGGGGAATTTATCTGTAAATTAGTCTTTGCCACTTGCTATCTTTTTTTTTTTTTCTGTCTAAACCTGTTGTAATCACTGTAACTGTTGTCATTTTACCAATTTGTTCCCTTACTCCCACTCCTGGGTCCAGGTTTAGTCTGTTTATGTCACTAACAATTAGATTTGTTTTTGAATTTCATGTGTTTGCAATTATACAACTCAAGCCAAAACCCACTGCTATCAGGTCAATTCCAGACTTTTAGTGACCCTATAATACAGAGCAGAACTGCCTGATAGGATTTCCAAAGAGCAACTGGTAGATTCTGTCAACCTTTTGGTAACAGCTGAGTTCTTACCTAAATGTATGTGCTTTTTTCCCCCGCCTACATTCAGCATAATGCTTTTAAATTTAATTCTATTTTTTTAACAGGATTGTAAGTACTTTGTACCATTTTGTACCTAAATAATATTCCTAGTATTAAATATGTTTTACTTCATTCACTTATTAAGAGACAATTTAGATTTTTTTCTGTTCGGGGATGTGTCTCACTTTTTATTCAATTTCTCTTTTCATACAAAGTTACTGTGAATATTCACATACAAAAATTTGTACAGACAATTATTATTTCTCTTGGATAAATAAATACCTTGAGTGGAATTGCTGGATAATAGGATAAAGGTAGGTATAACTCAATAAGAAACTGTCAAATTATTTCTGATACTACTAAGTTGTTTTCCAAGAATTTCTACCTTTTGGCATTTCCAAAGAAGTAGAAGAGAATTGCAATTACTTTACATTCTCAGCATTCAGTTTGTGTTTAAAAAATTCAGCACTTTAATGTCTGTGTATCTCATGATGGTTTTATTTGCATTTTGATGTGAATAATGATGTTGAGTTATCAGTTGGTACATTTATTCACATATGTTTGTGGTGTTTTGTGAGGTGTCTAATACAATAATGTGCCCAGTTATACTTTTTTTTCAGTCTTGACTGTCTTACTATAATTGAGTTGCAATAGTTGTTCATGAAGTCTGGACAAAAGAATGTATTTAGAAATATGTGTTGTAAATATTTTATTGCAGCATAAGACTTACTATTTTCTTTCATGTTTTTCTGAAGAGTAGAAGTTTTGTATTATGAGGTTCAAAATATGTTTTTCTGCTATGGTTAGTGCTGTTTTTCTTTTGTACTATCTAAGAAACCATTGCTTATGCCAAGGTTACAAAAATTTTCTCCATGTTTCTTTCTACAAAATTTTGTAATTGAATTACTGTATTTAGATATGTGATTCATTTTATATAAATTTTATTTCATGAGAAAATGTTAATATGGTCAGATTTTGTTTTTTCATATTTACATGAAATTTTTAGTATCTTTCTAATACAAAATTTTTCATTTTGAATATTGTTTTTTGAAAATGTAGAGCAAAATAAATACCAATTTGTTTTCTATATGTAAAATTTCTACATGCACAGTTCTCTGACACTGATTACACTCTTCAGATTGTGTGATCATTCTCGTCTTACATCTCCAAGTTAGTCAGCATCCATTAACATGCACTAAACAGCGAACTAGAAGGTAGAAGCACGAAAAACATTCTTGGATCACTTAACAGGGTGTTCCATGAAATCATGACCATAACTTCCAAACTAAGGAAACAAATTGCATGTGGTGTTTGGTTGTACATAGGCAACTGTGTCACTTGTTTTTGTTGTTGTAAAAATATGTATCACACAGTATCTGCCAATTCATCTTTTACAGGTATACAGCTTGGTAATATGAATACATTAATTGACTGTTCAATCAGGGCCAATTTTCCATCATCATAGAAACTCCCTGATCTATAAACAATGACTACACTTCTCCTTCCATCTTGTCCCTGACAACCAAAAATAAACTTTGGTTCCCATGTATTTGTCTATTTTGTTTTTTTATATAAATGAGGTCATAAAATATGGATCCTTTTGTAATTGTCTAATTTCACTCTTTTAGTGGATATTTGTTTCACTATTGATGAATGGATTATATTTATGTTAAATGCTTGTTGACTATTGTATTCTATGGAGCTATATGTTTATCTATGTGCTAATACCACACTGCCTTTTTATAATAAATCTTGACATTATCTTCTTTTTTTTTTTTTTTTTTTAAGCATTAGGTGGTTTAATTGGTTTAATTAGCAGGACTTATGTACAGGGCGGTGGCCTGGCTGTAGGATCTGTGTGTTGTGCTCCACTGTCATTTAACAAGGTGGTATAATCTTGTATACATTTCTGCCTAGTGGGCTAAGTTGTATTGCCTTTTTCTCTCTTTTTTTTTTAATTTTTATTTTTATTTAACATAACTGAGTGAAAATGTACATTCACGTATAAATTTACATGCCCACCTATATGCAGCTTCCACTGCTCTACCTGTCCGGTGACTGCACACTATTCCTCTCTGCTCCATACATGTCTCATCCTCCCAACAGCCTCCTTTCCCTTCCTCTCCATCCACTCCCCTTCCTCCAGCCAGAGGTCAGCAAGATGGTATCCTATAGATGTATAGAACCATAAAATGCTTCCAATATATGGTCACTCTGCATTGCCAAGTCCAATCCATTCCTGTCCAAAGAGTGGAACTTCGTTATGATTTATGGGAAAGGGCAGCATCAGGGCCAAGGGCCATGCTCTCAGAGGAACCCCAAAAGCGCTGGACCATCAATTGAGGTCTTTTAGTGGAAATCTCATGATGCACCCCTTTTTATTCTTGTGTTGCCAGTGAGACTCCGCTCTGTGAGCTCCATCGTGGCTATCACTGGTGGTGGCCGGGCACCATCCGGTTCTTCTGGTCCCAAATCGATGTAGGCACCCACTCTTGTGGCTCTCTCTGTCTTCTCGGTTGTCTTTACTGCATGTTATTTTGGTCCTCGGTGAGCATCTGTTCCTGCTGAGTTGGGACAATTTGCTGTGTCCTCGGATGGCAGCTTAGCAGCTTTTAAGACCCCAGACGCCACTTACCAATGTGGGGTGCAGAGAGCTCTCTTAGCAAAACACTAGTTGTGCCAATTGGCCTGTAATTCGCATAAGAGCATGGTCCCCCGCCCCCCGCCCCAGCTACTCTATCCTTGCAGTATTGAGTTAAGATGGAAGGAGTACTCAAGTTATGCTGAAGTCCACTTAATGTTGTTCTTGTTTCTAATGTATGCTATCACCGCTTTCTCCCAACTATATTTCTAGTAACTATCTAAACTAAGCCCTCCCCCTTTACCCTCCCTCCCTCCCCTCCCTTGCAGCTGTCAAAGAGTCTTTTCTTCTATACACAAGTCTATTTTTGAGATCTTATCGTAGAGGTCTCATACAGTATTTGTCCTTTTGTCGCTGACTACTTTCACTCAACATAATGTCTTCCAGTTGAAACCAGGTTAGGAGATGTTTCCTGGAATCATCGTTATTCTTTATCATTGCGTAGTGCTCCATTGAGTATATGTACCATAGTTTACCTATCCATTCTCCTATTGTTGGGCATCTGGGTTGATTCCAAGAAGATGCTTTGCAGTAATTCAATGGTACGGATTTTGTTGAGCATTGCATTATGGCCTATCACGTGGTCAATTCTGGAGAATGTTCCATGTGCACTGGAGAAGAAGGTGTAGTTGTCTGCTGAGGGGTGGAAAGTTCTGTCTATATCAATGAAGTTTAGTTGGTTAATTGTGTCAATGAGGTCTTCTGTATCTTTACTGAGCTTTTTTCTAGATGATCTGTCTAGTAATGAGAGTGGAGTGTTAAAGTCTCCCACTATTATTGTGGAGTCATCTAACTCTCTTTTGAGCATAGTCAGTGTTTCTTCAACATATTTAGGTGCAGTGACATTAGGTGCATAAATATTTAATATAGGTAAGTCTTGCTTGTGTACTGAACCTTTCAGCAGTAAATAGTGTCCATCTTTGTCCATGATGGTGGATTTGACATTAAAATTGATTTTGTCTGAGATGAGAATTGCCACCCCTGCTCTTCTTTGTTCATTGTTAGCTTGATATATATTCTTCCATCCTTTAATTTTCAGTTTTTTCCTGTCTTTAGGTCTCAAGTGAGTTTCTTGTAGACAACATATGGATGGGTTGTGTCTTTTGATCCAAGATGACACTCGGTGTCTCTTTACTGGAGCGTTCAGTCCATTCACATTCAATGTAATTATTGATAGGTATGTGTTCACTGCTGCCGTTGTGATATGTTTATTTTTATGTTGATGTTTTCTCTGTTGACCTTATTAGTCTGTTCTGAGACATTCTTTTTTGTGAGTTGATTTTTCACCTTTTTCAGAGCTAGTTTTATAGTTGTTGAGACTCATGTGTCAGCTTTCTTGAAATGGTATGATACATCTTTGTTGTGCTTTACAGCTGCCCCTATGAACCCCCTTAATAAACTATTTATAAACCCCATTTTAATTACTACCAGTCTTGTCATCTTCCTCTCCATCTGGAAGGACTATAACCACTGTAGTACATCACTCTTTTTATTATGATGACACCATAGTTTTCATGATGATCACTGGATTGCTTCTTTCCATATCAAAGCTGTGATTTACTTTGGAGCCTTCCCTAAATGAGTAGAGTATTGAGTAGTGTGCCGTTCTAACATATAAAGTTAGTGGTTTCGTTCTTCTAAGCCAAAGCCAAGAATTTATTTCAGTATTTCTTGTAGTTTGGGTTTGGTTTTTACAAAGTCTCTGAGTTTCTGTTTATCTGGGTATGTCTTAATTTCATTTTCGTATTTGAAAGATAGTTTTGCAGGATATATAATTCTTGGTTGGAATTTCTTCTCCTTCAACACTTTGAATGTGTCATGCCACTGTCTCCATGCCAGCATGGTTTCTGCTGAGAAATCTGATGAGAGCCTACAGGGTTTCCCTCTAGATGTTAGCTTTGCCTTGAGTCTTGCTGCCTTTAAGAGTTGCTGCTTATGATTCATTTTGTTAAGCTTGATTATAATATGTCTTGAAGTCTTTCGTGGCGTACGATATGCATCTGAGATGTCTGTATTCTCTTCCTTCATGATTTCTGGGAAGTTTTCTTTCAGCAGCTCAGCAACAATACTCTCTGTGTTCTCAGATGTCTCACCCTGTTCAGGGACTCCAATAAATCGAAGGTTGTTCCTCTTAATAGAGTCCCACATGCTTCTTAATGTTTCTTCATTTTTCTTGTTCCTTTTTTCTGATTTCTGCTCATACACCCTGGCATCAGTAGCTCTGTCTTCCAAGTCAGAAATTCTTTTTTCCATTTGTTCCATTCTGTTTTCTTGGCTTTGCATGGAAGTTTCTATGTCTTTGATTTTCTTCTTGATCTGTTGGATTTCAGAGTACTGGTGTTCCATCAGATCGAACAACTTGCTTAATTTTTCATTTTGTTCTGCTGCATTTTGTATAAGGTCTAGAAGAGCTCTGTATATAATCAATTTGTATTCACTTCCTGATGCTTTCATAAAAGTTTCTTCATCTGGAAAACTCTTTGGTTGCTTTGTTTGGGAGCCTTCTGAAGCCATGAGTGATTGCTTATAGGCCACAATTGTCTGTTGCTTTTTGGGTCCCATGTGAGTATATATAGGCTGGAAGAGGTACTGTGAGGATGGATTGCAAATGTTTCTCTAGGCTGTCTTCAAGTGTAAAGCAAAAGGTATCTGACCAGTTCACAAGTTAGTTAGGTTTTTAGGTGTAGAGGTCCCTGTTCTCATCTGACAAAGTAAGCACCACTATATCCAACCCCAGATGATAACAAACTAGTTCAAAATACAGCAATGCTACTGCCCTGTTGGCCTCTGCTGACCGGGCCTAGCCTTAGCCAACACTGTGTCGAGTACTGGTTTTGTGATAGAAAAGTGCTCTCCTGTGGGCAGGCTCTGGCTCCCAAGCTAAGAATTAGGTCCAGCTGCGGCCACCGTATCCAAGATGGCGTCCTGCACGCAGGCAGCAAACAGAGGGGCTTAAGGTGCTGAGAGGTAGTGATTCCTCTGCTTCTGTTGCAGGGCCCCCAACGTAGGCAGCACTGTGCAAAATCACTACTTGTCTGTCGGAGAAGTACTATCCCATTTGCAGGTGCTGGCTCCCAGGCTAAGAACGAGGTCTCGCTAAAATCTTGGTTCCAACATGGCGCCACGCATGCTGACTGCAAAGGTCCGCCCAAACCCCGCTGAGGCAGCTACTAAACGAAAGGCTCAAAGTGTCTAGATTAACAGAGTCCCGAGCCTGGCTCTCAGAACATGGGAATTTCGCCTGCCTATCCCCCCAGCAGCGCGTCTGAGTCCAGCCGCCGGGCAAGGCCCAGCTCCGCCCGCCAGCCGAGACCAAGGAAAAAAAGTCAAACTGGTGCGTTTACCTTCCGTCCGTGAGAGCCGGGGCTAGCCAGGAGCGGGAGTCAGCGAGAGAGAGAAGGTTTCTCGCTGAGTGGTATGAAGTCCCAAGTAACAGCTCTGTGCCGTGTCCTGAGGCTGATTAGGTGACCAGAAGGCTCTGTTTGATTGTCAATTAAGGTCTTGGTTACCAGAGGGACATAAGGAGACGTGGTCCTAGTCCGCCATCTTGACTCCGCCCCCTTGACATTATCTTCTGAAATTTTGTGCAGTTCTTATCCAGTATTACTTAGCCATTTACTTCCTTCGTGTTTCTGAATACAGTATACAATAAGATTCAAAATTTATGCCTAAAAATGGAATTCTAAGATTTTCATTTTTATTTTATATAATCTTTTATGCAATTTGAGGAGAATGAGCATCTACTCAGTGAGAAAGAACAATGATGATTTTAGGAAACATCTCTGAACCTGGTTTCAATTGGAGGACATCATGTTGAGTGAAAGTAGTCAGTGACAAACGGATAAGTATTGTACGAGACCCCAAAGATAAGAACTTAAAAACAGACTCATGCATAGAAGAAATGACTCTTTGATTGCTGCAGGAGTGGAAATGGAAGGAATGTGAGGGGGGAGGGTTTAGACTAGATAGTTGGTAGAAATTTGGTTGGGTGAAATATGTGACAGCACACATCGGAAAGAAGTCAATATGAGCTGGACTTTAACACACCATGAGTACTCCTCGCATCTTAACCCAATATTGCAAGGACAGAGTAGCTGGGGCAGGGGGCTGGTGACCATGCTCTCAGGGGAAATTAAGGCCAGTTGGCACAACTAGCATTTTGCTAAGACAGCCTTCTGTACCCCACAATGGTGAGTGGCATCTGGGGTTTTAAAAGCTGCCAAGCTTCCATCTGAGGGTACAGCAAATGGCCTCAACTCAGAGGGAATGGATGATCACCAAGGACTAAAACAACACGGTGGGAAGAGAACCCAGAGAATAGAGAGACCCAAGTGAATAAGAGACTTCCTCGACTTGTGTCTAGATGAATGGGATGGTGCCTAGTCACCACCAGTGATAGCCACGATGGAGCTCACAAAGTTGATTCTCACTGGAAACACAAGAATAAAAAGGGGTGCACCCTGAAATCTCCATTAAAAGACCACAATTGGTGGTCCATGGGCCTCGGATTTCCCCTGGGAGCATGGTCCCTGGCCCTGATGCTGCCCCTGTCCATAAATCATAATGGTGGTCAACTCTCAGACAGGAATGGATTGGACTTGATGACACTGAGTGACTGTATCATGTGTGAACTTTATGGTTCTATGCGTCCATAGGATGTCGTCCTGCTGAACTCTTACTGGAGAAAGAGGAGTGGGTTAAGAGGAAGGGAGAGGAGACTGTTGGGAGGATAAAACACGAATGGAGCAGAGAGGAAGAGTGTGCTGTCACCGGGTGGGGAGAGCAGTGGGAGCTGCATATAGGTGGGCATGCAAATTTATATGGGAATGTACATTTTCATTCAAGCATAATAAAAAATAAAAAAGAATTGCAAATTCTAGTTTAGGTTTGAATGCAATTTTCTAATCAATAAAGACAAAATGCCTTCACTTGTAAAAAAAAAAAATATATATATATAAATATTTTCCCTGCCTCATCCCCTAAGAGTTCATAGGTACATGTGTACTATGTAATAAAAACTGTATGACATAACAAAGATTACGAACACTCCGTGATTCAGCATGTAGAACTGCCCCATAGAATTTCTAAGGAGCGCCTGTTGGATTGGAACTGCCAACTTTCTGATTACCAGACATAACTCTTAACCACTAAGCAACCACGGTTTCCAATATTGCATAACAAGATTACGGTCACTTAATGATTCAGCATGCATTCTGTTAGTTACCAATAAATAAATAAGTAAAATGCAGTACCAAAAAATTACAAACATAAAATTATTTGTTCATAAGTTAAGTAAGGGGGATTTCAATTCCAGTTACTCTAGGGCATCCCCAACCATATGTACTACTGGATTTTTTTCATTGAATACAACATATTAACCTTTTGGTAATTTAGTTTCCTTTAGTAAGAATTTGATTAATAACAACTATCTTACCAATGGTCATTAGATTCACGTCAAGCTGAACTACAGATAAGATGCTCTAAAGCTTTTATTATTTTCTGTCTTCATAAAAGTGTCTTTTCTACTGATGTGCCAGTCTCACTGGGAAACAGCTACCTAAGGCAATATACTGCTCATATTAGAAAACTAAGTACTCGGGTTTGTTTAATCCACCTGCTGATTCTCTGTCATTAGACTATCAGATATCATCATGTCACACTTGACATGCTGGCTTACATCTGTCACCACAAATCGCCACATCATCCATCTTCATCAAGGCTTTTATTCTCATATGACTTTGTACATCCCATTGACCTAACTCAATCTAACTTTTGCCTGTTCTCTTAAGTCATTTTACCAGAACTGTAGATATGCATTTATCAAGTTTTAGTTATTCTTTATCTTTTTGCCGAATACTTCTTCCACTTCCTGGCTTTAATTGACCCGTGGTATTCAGTGGGCTTGCTCCCTAACCTGCATGCCCCTCAAGTTCAAGCTTTTTTTGGTTCATTTATTGTGATTGAGTGAAAGTGTACAATCCAGTTTAAATTCACATGTCTGCCTATATGCAGCTCCTACTGTTCTCTTTGCACCGTGATAGCATGCTCCTGCTTTCTTTTCTATGCAAGCCATTTTTAAAAAAATCATCCTGACTTGACATATATCTGAGAAATATTGAAAGTGTTTCTCCTGTTTTTTCTCTTTGCTTACCTAATACTTTCTTTTTTGTTTTCCTTTTAGGTAAGCGTGTCTGCTGCCTTTTAAAGTCATGCTGTGAAGTCATCCACCATCTCTCCCTCTCCAGTCACCTGCTTACCTCTTAGTTACCACCCATAATTATGTAAATCACTAGCTCCAGACTACTCCTAATCACTGAGTTAAACATTTGGGTTCCTAATGAAACCTATTAATCAAACGGAAACCCTGGGGATCTAGTGAGTAAATGCTATGGCTGCTAACCAGTGGTCTAGTGGTTAAGTGCTACAGCTGCTAACCAGAAGGTTGGCAGTTCAAACCTGCCAGGTGCTCCTAGAAAACTCTAAGAGGCACTTCTCGGTCTGTAGATCACTATGAGTCGCACCTGAAGACAGTGGGTTTTGATTTGGGTTTTATTCATTTACTAATCCTATGTGATGAGAGCCCTGGTAGCACCGTGGTGAAGAGCACAGGTGCTAATCCAAAAAAAGGCTGGCAGCTCGAATCTACCTATGTCTCCTTAGAAACCTTCTGGGACAGTTCTACTCGTTCCTGTAGGATCGCTGTGAGCTGGAAGTGACCCAACGGCAACGGGATTAAAGTGACAAATTATCTCCATATAGCGAATAACTTCATCGTTTTTGTCAAGCTTAATGACGCCCTCTTGTTGCAGGTGTCCCCCGCTTTTCGAAAGTCCTCTGTATGTCACTTTGCTTTTACTGAAGGCCTATATTACGTCATGTTTTTGTTAACTGAAAGAAATCCATAGAGGATTTTTGCTTTTAAGAAAAAAGACGAAAATCTGCAATAGAATTCAGCATTTGTTTCGCAGTGAGACCTTACAAAGGTAGGACCCACAGTAAGCGCCGAAAACACCGTCACCAAGCTCCTCCCCAAGAGCTGTACTCATTGTCTCAGCATCAAGCTGGTGCAGCTTTGAACTGTGTTTGTGGGCATCCCAGGCGCATGTGCCACTGCCAGCTAGGCTAGGGGCTACTATCGTCGCCACTGTCACCTCCCAGCCTTACAGTAAGTTCCCCGTCTTCCCGATTCTCCTGAGACCTCACAGTACACACAGTTTCTGCTTTATGTAGGTCCGTATTTACCATCTCATTTCTGCTTTTGCTGTATGTTGATGTTACGTTAGGTAGCTTGTGTGTGTTATCTGACACTGTTTAATAGCTTATTTTGGGGGTCTGGGAACACACAAAGATGTTTCCCATGGTAACTACTTCTTCACGCTGCGTCGGTTTGCGAAGGGTTTCCTTGAAATTGCTCTGCTTTCGGATAGCAGGCGAAACTTGCTCTACCTTTTCTAGTTTTTCTTATTTCTTTTCTAGTCTAGTCTTCTATTCTATAGCACTAAACATGCCTCAGAGATTCCTTTAGTCTGTTGAGTTCACAAAGTCACATGACTTTACATAGCCCATTAAATTTACAGGGTCTGACAATTAAGTCTGCGAGGGAGGGTGTTCCAATATAGTTATTTGTTTATGGCTAAAAACTCCCTCACAGACAGCTATGCAAATGAGTTTGCAAACTTGCCACTGTGCCACCATGTGCAGTGGCCATTCCAGAAAGAGTTCCAAAACGGCTCTGAAGGGTGGACTAGGCTCTGGCGTCAGTGCATGGCTTCCCAAAGGGAGTGCTTTGAAGGTGACTGCATTAATATCTAGCAATGATGTATGCAGCACTTAGAACAGTTCATCTCCCAAACTTAATTGTCTGACCTTGTATATCTGAGAATATCACGCCACATACATACAAGTATGTGTGTGATTTCAATAATGTCTCTAATATTTTATTTTCATTAGAAGAAAGATTCAAAATGATCTGCTTAAGTTAACTCGTGTTTTCTTCATTTTGACATTTTGAGAGTACTTTTTTTGAATTTAACATAAGACAGTCCCACATTGTTATAAAATACATGCTCATAAATTTAATATGAATAAGTAATGTTAGAACTGGCTAAGTAGTAGGTTTTATATTCTCAATTGTGTTACTAATGATACAGTAATTGTGCTATCACGTAGTTCTTCATACAGTCCTCTCAGAACACTAGGTACCACCAAATGAAACTTGTTGCAATGCTGATTGCCAGAATTTACTTATGAGAGAAAGTGAATAGCTTCATTTTGACTTACTGAGTTGGAAAAATCCCAGTAAACTTTCTAAGTGGGTCTTTTTGATTAAGAACAACTCTACTAAATTAATAGACAAAAGATAGTTTCTCCCTTCAAATAAAAAGCTTAGTATTAATCCCAAACGTTACTGTATTTTAAAAGTACATACACATCCAGACTCTTGGAAACATGATCAGTCTTTCTGATTTTTTTTTTGTTGTTGTTTTTAAGCTTTTGCGAGTCTTAGAATTAAATAAGTTTACTAAAACCAAAACAAACAAACAAGGATGCCTGGTGATCCTGTGTGTGACCGAGTCCAGCTGCTTCCTGAGATTTTCTTGGCTGTAAAATTAAAGACAGCCGACCTTGAGGTCTTTCTTTTGTCATACTGCTTGTTAGTTTCAAACTGCCAACGTTTAGGGTACTAGTCAAGTGCTTAACCATTTGGGCTACTCGAGGCCTTTGTTGGAAAAAGCATTGTGAAATAAAGAGTATTTGTAATTGAATCGTATTTTAGAAATACTTTCCAGCCTAAAGCCAGTATTTTTTCAGGCTATTTTAATTTATGACATGATGTGTTACATTCAAGCCTGTACTGCTATAGAACTATTTATGTAATACTATAAACATAGGGAATAGAAATTAAATTATGATGATATTGCAGAAATGTGGTTTTCCATTTTAGAGATAATCACAGGATTTATTTTACATTTGCAATACGTTTCAATTGTCATAAGCATTGAACTCAAATATTTTAAACCAAGCACTAAAGTATTTGCTTTATGAGGTAATACACAATTATTTTAAATAAATTGACAAGAAAATAACTGGTACCTTCTCACACAAATATTTTCATTTAATATAAAATCATGAACAAAAAAATGTAAAATACCCTGAAGATGTACATTAGATCTAATTATCAGAAGTGTATTGTACATGTATATATGTGTATACATGTGTACATATATGCACGTATGTTGTTAGGTGCCATCAGGTCAGGTTCAACCCGTTAGTGACCCTATGCACAATAGAATGAAAAACGGCCCGGTCAAACGAGCCATATAACAGGGTGTAAGCACTGACTATGCGTCTCCAAAAGCTGGGGATCAGCGGGTCAGACAGTAGGAAAAAGCAAAACAAAATTCCACATATTTGTATCTATGTCTGTATAGAGTAGCAGCTTTGTAGAATGACAATCAGTGCAAGAAAACAAAAGAAGAAGGAAACTAAGGCAGAAAGAACAATTAATAAAAATAATTGTCAGATATTCCTTGAGTATTAATGTAACATACCAAAATTATGTGACAATGTTTTACGTTATCTACAGATCTCATTCTACTCAAAGGAGATTAGCACCTTTAAAAATCATGCCAAATTTCCTTTCTTAGAGACCTCTCAGAATAAACAAGAAGCAATAAAGAGCTTAAATACTAGTGGTTTACACTGAAATGTGGACATAGTCCTAATTTAATAAGTATTTGAGTGAGTGATGACAGTGACATTGCAAATTACTATTTTATTGTTTTTAATAATATAACCACAGTTTTGATTTAACTAGAAAATATTTGGTGAAAATGGAATAAGTATAGCAATTTTTTCTCTGGTAAACCTAATAGATTCTTCTGAATAGAAATTTTACACATTTTTTTGTTAAATACCAAGTCTGTAAATCAGATTATAGCTATGCTTTTTACCATGTAAAGGTCAAATCCTAGCTTAAAAGGATATTTAAATGAAAAGTTACATATACATTGCACTTACAATGAGGATATGAATGTAATGCTGTAGATACTGCATTGTGGAGAGAGGGAAAAGATTCTTTAGAAGACTTTTGTGGTTCTGAGTAGCCAAATAAATCAAGATTGCACATTTACTAGGCTGAATTATATACATATCATGGAGTAAGTCTGGAATGTTGGCTATAGTAATGAAGATACCCAAACAGCATCCATATTTCATTTGCTAATAGTAATGTATAGTGCAAGACAGGTTGTAATGTGTTTTTGGAAGCATTCAGGCAAGGCAATCAGGCCTGTAGGTTTATTTTGCAGAGCAGAATAGACATACTTATTATGACTAGAGATTGTGTATCATCTGTTTGAGCCTATAAATCTAAATCTATGCAAGAAAATCAAAGATCAGGTTTTGATAAGTTATTGGAATTAATAGAGTTGCAAAATATATAGCCTACCTGCAATTCTTGGGAAGAAAAAATTCAATTTCTTTACCATCCAGAAATAAAGTTATGGTCCCTTTCTATTCCTTTTTAGTACATTTTGAGTACTGTTTTAAAAACAACATTTTAAATGAATGTATAAGTTTTATTTTTTATTTTTAAATCAGCATGCCTGTAGGAAATGTAGATGTAATTATATTTTAAACACGCTCATGTATTTAGAAATTATATCACGTGTTAGTTTTTGTTTGTTTTGTTTTGTTTTGTTTTTAACAAGGGTATAGATACAACTTTCTCCAATTTGGAAATCGAGGATGAACAAAGAGGAGTATCTTACCCATTGTTATACATGTAAAATTATTGGCAAAAAAAGAATTACACTTTTCACATTCGTTTTGCAGAAACAGAATTAGGTGCTATTATTCCATGTCCACTGAATTTTCATTTGTGGTATACTTTTATTTTCCTTCAATGGGAAGTATTACAACATGATTTGGAGTTATATAGTTTGGCAAGAATGAAAACCCTGGTAGTGTAGTGGTTAGGTTCTACAGCTGCTAACTGAAAATGGTCGGCAATTCAATCTGCAGGCACTCTTTGGAAACTCTTCGGAGCAGTTCTTCTCTGACTTATAAGGTTGCTACGAGTTAGAATTGACTCAGTGGCGGTGGTTTTGGCTTTTGACAATTAACTAAGAGCACCCTGACTTCATGCAGTACAGTCTTTTTTCACCTGAAAAATAAAGATTTTGAAACCAACAATTTTCAATTTTTTTTTTTTTTTGGCTGGCTCTAAAGTACTGTGATTCTATTGGCATGGATGTTGGTAAGAGAAATTCCAATATACATTGTGGTATAAATGCAAACTGGTGCAATACTTATGGCACAGAATTTAACGATATCTAAAAACACAATTTATGTGTTTATCTTAGGACTCAAGAATTCTTCCCCTGGGAATGTGTACTGAAGATATACCTCCAACTGGGAATGACAGAAGGATTAGTGATTAAAAATGGCATTTCTATGAATGTATTTTTTATACGGTTCTTTTTAAATTATTTTATTTTTTCAGCTATTCAAAAAGAACACAAAGTAAGCAAGACAGAGGAAAAGGTAAAACAACCATGAATAAAAACATGTAGTTCAATTCTGAAGAGGAGCATATATATACTAAATAGAGGAAAAAGTAATTAATAATATTTGAACTACATGCTCTTGGACTAAACATAAACATAATTGCAAACCAATGAATTATGTTAACTGAAATGTTATCCTAAATTTGTGTGTAAGCAAGTCTAAAAATACATTCTAAATGTGAGAAAACAGGTAAATACATTGTAAATAATGAGACCTGTCTTTGTCACTGTCAAAGAAAGGGGTAACAAAAAAAAAGAAAAAAAAATGAAGACTAGAATGAATGTTCTGGTGCTTAACTGAGAAATGAATATGTAGACAGATGATAAAAAGTGAACCCCACTGCCACTGAGTTGATTCTGACTCACAGCGATCCTACAGGGCAGAGTAGAACTGCTCCATAACGTTTCCAAGGAGAATCTGGTGGATTCAGACTGCAGACCTTTTGGTTAGCAGATGTAGCACTTACCCACCAGATCACCAGGGTTTCCAGGTAGATGACAGGTGATAGATAGCTAGACAAATACATACATAGATACACAGATAAACATATAGAAACATACGTGACAGAGACTATAAGTAGATACTGCAATAGAAGTTTATTGGTGTATATGAATGTTTGCATATACAGTCATCTATTTCCCAGCTGCATCTCTTGATAGAGTGTATAGTAATTGAGCCACAGTACCAATGTGTGCAATTAAAATCTAAATATTGCCTTCTAAAAATAGTTCTGTACCAAAAAGAACTAGATTCCTTTATGAAATGACTAACGCCAGGACTAGACCAGGGATAAATAAGATGCATATGAAATATCATTTTTGTCAAAAGGATAGGAAGCGTTTAAAAAATGATGTTGTTGTTACGTGCCATCTAGTCATTTCATAACTCACAGTGACATCATGCACAACAGGGCGACATGAAATGCTTCACGGTCCTGCTCCGTCCTCCCATTCTCGTATTTGAGCCTGTTGCTGCAGTCACTGCGTCAATCCATCTCATTGAGGGTCTTCCTCATTTTTGCTAGTCATCTATTTTAGCAAGCTCAGTGCCCTTCTCCTGGGACTGGTCCCGACTGAGCTGCTAATGAGCATTCTGGCTGTACACCTTCCAGGACAGATTTTTTCATTCTCCTTGCAAGCCATTCAGTAATCTTCAACCCTGTAATTCAAAGGCATCAATTCTTATTTGGTCTTCCTTATCCATGGTCCAGCTTTCACATGTGTATGAGGTGACTGAAAACATCAACACGGCTGAGATCAGGCACACCTTAGTCCTAAAATACATCTTGGTTTCTCAACGCTTTAAAGATATATTTTGCTGTAGATTTCTTCTGTGTAATACGTCATTTGACTTCCTGATTGTTTCTTCCATGGGTGTTGATTATGGGTCCAAATAAAATGAAATATTTGACAACTTCAATATTTTCTCAGTTTACCATGATGTTGCTTACTGGTTAATTTGTGAGGATTTTTTTTTTCCTTTTATGTGGAGTCCATAATCTGAACTGATGGCTATGGCATGTTCTTCATCAGGAAGTGGTCCAAGCCCTCTTCACTTTCAGCAAGCAAGGTTGTGTCATTACATGTTGTAGGTTGTTAGTGAGTCTTTCAGTGCCAACACTTTGTTCTCTTCATATAGTCTAGCTTGCTGGATTACTTGCTCAGGATACTGACTGAGTAAGTATGATGAAATGATAGAACTCTGGCACACACCTTTCCTGACTTTAAAACAGGGAGTGTTTCTTGTTCTGTTTGAATGACTGTCTCTTGCTCTACATACTGGTTTCTCAGGAGCACAGTTAAGTGTTCTGGAATTCCCGTTCTTCACAATGTTAGCCATAATTGGTTATAATCCACACAGTTGAATGCTTTGCATTCAAGGCACCTGGCCTTGAAACGCAAGTAAACATTTTTCTGGGGTTCTCTGCTTTCAGTTACGATCCATATCACTTCAGCAATGATGTCTTTCAGTCCATGTCCTCTTCTGAATCCAACTAGAATTTCTGGCAGTTCTCTGAGGATGTACTGCTGTAGCTGCTTTTGAGGGATAGTCAGCAAAGTTTTCTTGTGTATCATTCAATAATTTCCACATTCTGTGGAATCTCATCTCTTTGGAAGTGGTAAAAATATAGATCTCTTCCAGTCGATTGGCCAGGTACTTATCTTCCAAGTTTCTTGGTATAGATGAGTGAGCTCTTCTAGTGTATCCTTTTTTCACTAATGCCTTCAGCGTAATTTTGACCTCTTTGTTCAGTAGGATCAGTTCTTGGTCATATGCTATGAAATCCTTGAACATTGATCAGTACTTTTTGGTACAGTGACTCTTCATATTCCTTCCATCTTCTTTTGATGCTTCCTGTATCATCTAATACATTCTCTGTAGAGTCCTTCACTATTATTACTTGAGTCTTGAATTTTTCTTTAGTTCTTCTAGTTTCAGAAACATCAAGTACGTTCTTCCTTTTGGTTTTCTATCTCTCAATCTTTCCACATTTCATTTTAATACTTCACTTTGTCTTCTCAAGACACCATCTGAAATCTGCTTCAGCTGTTTTACTTTCTTATTTCTTTCTTTTGTTTTGGCTACAATCTTAGTCATCTAATGTTGCTATAATAGAATTATAAAAAGTGGATCGCTTTAAGAAGAGAAATTTATTTCCTCAAAGTAAGCTAAAAGTTCAAATTCAGAGAGTAAGTTCCTGGAGAAGGCGCTCTTTCTGTCAGCTCTGGAGGAAGTTCTTTGTGATACATCACTCTCCCTTTGGTCAGGGTGCTTCTCTACACGTGGATGCTGGGTACAAAAGACGTGTTCTGCTCTTGTCAATACTTTCTTGGTAGTGTGAAGTCCTCAGCTCTCTGCTTGCTTCTCTTATCTCTTGAGAGATAAAAGAGGGTACAGGACAGATCCAGGAAAATTTCCTCTATGTTGGACCTCGGAAGTGACTTCAATAAGGATATTACAGTCCCACCCAAATCCTCCTTAACATAGTACATTCTTACCCCAATGAGAAAAGGTAGAGTTTAGGATTTACAATGTATAGGAAAATTATGATCACAAAATAGGGGACAAGTACACAATACTGTGAATCATGGCCCAGCCAAATTGATACACATAGTTTTGGGGGGACATAATTCTATTCATGACAACTACTTTATGTTTGAGGACAAGATGCATAATCTCTTCTGACATCCATTTTGATCTTTTCTGTCTTTCCTGTCTTTTTACTGACCTTTTGGTTTCTTCATGTATGATGCCTTTGATGTTGTACTACAACTCATCTGATCTTCAGTCATTAGAGTTTGGTGCATCAATTCTATTCTTGAGATGGTCTGTAAATTCAGGGGGAATATACTAAAGGTTGTACTTTAGATTTTGTTAAAGTGTTCTAATTTTCTTCAGTTTCTACTTGAACTTGCACATGGGCAATTGATGCCTGTTTTGTAGTTGGTGACTGGCCTTGTTCTGAAGATGACATTGAACTTTTCCATTATTATTTTCCACACATGTAGTTCATTTGATTTCTATGTATGTCACATGGGGAGGTCTACATGCATAGTCTCCATTTTTGTTGTTTGAACAGGCATTTGCAATGAAGAATTTGTTGGTCTTGCAAAATTCTATCATACTATCTCCAGGCTGAATTTGCCAACTACCAAACCTTCTTGTTTTCAGCTTTTGAATTCTAATCACCGGTAATTATTGATGCACGTTGATTTGCATGTTTGATCAGCTTAGACTACATAAAGTTGGTAAGTATCTTCATCTTTAGCCTTAGTGGTTGGTGCATGAATTTGAATAGCTGTATTAACTGATATTCCTGTTGGGGTATCACTGACAGTGTTGGGCTTCAGGATAGATCTTGAAAGTTGTTTTTAATAATATATGCTTGCTATTCCGAATTTGTCATTCCATTATAGTAGGATATGACTGTCCTATTCATAATGGTCAATACAAGTCTATTTCAGCTTATGAATGCCTAGAATATTGATGTTTAGGTCTTCCATTAGTTTTTAACCACTTCCAATTTTTCTAGAATAATACTTTGTGCATCCCATTGTCTAATTATTAATGAAAGTTTACATTTTTTCCTCACTTTGAGTAATGTCACATCAGCAAATGAAGGTCCTGAAAGCTTGCCTATATTCATGATTAAGATCTACTATACTTTGAGGAGACAACTCTTCCTTAATCATATTTTGAGTGTCTTTCACCCTGAGGAGGTCATCTTCCAGTACTATACCAGACAATATTTGACCGATATTAATAGGGTTTTTTCAAAAGTAGATTACCAGATCCTTCTTCTGAATCTGTGTTAGACTAGAAGTTCAGTTGAAAGCTGTCAACCAAGAGTGACCCTATTGGCATTAGAAATACTGGTGGCAAAGCTTCCAATACTGCAGCAACATACAAGCCATTACAATTTGACAAAGTGACAGACATGAGGCAGAAAGACTGATGTTTTAAAACTGATGTTTTAGATATTTTAAAAGTACACAAGAGTCAACATGAAATCCACAGTGGGAAAATCAGGACAATTTCAGCCTTAAATAAACAAAGGGAGTAAAGCCTTACAACACATTGGTTAAAATAATAAGTCAGAGACTCACATTTTTATAAATAAATTGATAAATGCATATATGAGTAAACAATAAAATTCTTCAAGAAGAAAGGAAGCTAAAAATGAAAGGATTATAGAATTATAAAAATTGCCTTTTGTCAAGCATAAAAATAATACTAATTGACTAAGGCATGTATCATCAATGAGTGCTAAAATTAGCATTTGAAACCTTGAGGAGCTACAGGATATTTATAATAATCTCAAGGTGTTTACCTTAAAATACTCATTGATTACAATGGGAAGATAATTTTAAGGTAAAGACACCCAGTTGACATCACCTTAACTGAGTTAAAATAAATAAGTATGCTATTGGAGCAAATAAACGTATTTGCCTCTTGATAGTATGCACTGAGAAATTCAAGACAAAAAGATAACACTTAACTTGAATCATAAGGGATCATTAGACACACAGAAAGAATAATGATTTATGAAATGATCCTGTTCTGTAGATTTCTATAATGATTTCAGATCTATAAGGTCTAATTCAATATCATACTTTCAGAATGATGTATAGGCACTCATATGGACTTAGAAATAGAAACATATCTACCTTTATGAGACTCTTTTACATTAACTATGAGAAAACCCTGGTGGTGTAGTGGTTATGTGCTATGGCTGCTAATCAAAAGGTTGGCAGTTAGAATCCACCAGACACTCCTCAGAAGCTCTATGGGACAGTTCTTCTCTGTCTTGTAGGGTTGCTTTGAACAGGAATTAGCTCAGGTTTGGTTTTGGTTTTAACATTCACCAGAAAATGATTTATAAGATTCTGAACTTAGACACAGAAACACACGAATATGAAAAGTAGGTGGCAAGTAACCTAAAGATAAAAGCCTGAAGTCTAAAAATTTGGAAGATAACCACTGAACCAAAGTTGTCATTGTAATTGTTAATTCTGATTGCCTCTAAATGAATATTGGGAGGTCTGAATTTCATCCTTTGTCATGATTAGCTTGCAATAAATTAAATGAGTTTATGCACAACAGACCTAAATATATCTCTACTAATTTTCTAAGATGAAAATTCTTCACACCAAATTCAAAATGCCAATGTCATAAACAAGAGAGACTGGAAAACTTCTTTAGATTCAAGAAGAGTAAAACGACAACTGAATAAAACACCTGATCTGACTTTTCTTTTTGATGTAAGGGAAATTATAGGGCCAATTCCCAAATCTGATTAAGGTCTGTGGTTTAAACTACTGTGTCAATGCTACTTCCTAGTTTGGATACTGTATAGTCAACTAAAATTTTAGTTTTCTAGGAAGTACGCACAGTAAACATGTTACCTTTTGGGATACCTATACTTAACCTACATTAGTAGAATAGTACTTATGAGTACATAAGAAGTTATTTTAAATAAAATCTTTGAAATACATTTTTCCATTGCCATATTCTTAACCCTGATAATTCTGCCATTCTTTCACATGACTAAGTCATTCCACTATGCACAGAGATACCCTTTTAAACTCACCTGTTGTGAGAAAATGCATATATTTTTGTAAGTGTATACAGAGCAGCACTTTTTGTCTCTTCATGCCACAGAAATAACTGAACGGACACCCAAGTAACAACAAGCATGCCTACTGTTCGGATCTTATTCCTTTAATACTCTTCTCTGAGTTAAAAAATAAGTAAATAAAAGGTGCCAAGGCTAAATAAAAATTGCCAATTTGGAGGTTGGGACCGGAAATATACAAGGTAAACTTGAGTATCTCACAGTGCCAGAAAGTAAGGAATTACTAAAAACAATGACACACACAAAACTAAGGCAAAGGCTACATCAAAGATGCACAAGAGTCAACTTGAAGGAGACTCAAAAGCCAAAGGTGAAGCAATGTCTAACGAAACAAAAGTTTGCATTGGATTATAACACAAAGTGTGAATAAATCCATGAGTGTACTGTGATATAAATAAATGACTTAATAAATTAATAAATGGAGGAGAAGGAGAAATCTCCCAGGTGGAAGTTTTCAACATGTAGATACTTCACCCTCAAGGAGAGGGGAGCTTTCCATTCCAGTCCTTAGGTCTGGGCTGCACATAGTGACTTCCTTCCAAGGAGCACAGTGTAGAAGAGCAATGATGAGTAGCATCACAGTGGAGACACCTGAGAAACATTATTCAGCTAGGTGATGAAATCAACTGTATTATTTTGAGTTACTTTATCCCACCAGTAATATTTTCTGAAATTTGTTCTGTGTATGATGTCAAATTGATTGAAACGCTCAATGATAGGATAAAATAAAATTGACAGTCAATGTTGGAGATACACAAAATCAAAAACCAAACCCACTGCCCTTGAGTTGATTCCAACTCACAGCAACCCTATAGGATGGAGTAGAACTGCTCTATACAGTTTCAAAGGAGTGCCTGGTAGATTTGAACTGCCAATCCTGTTGTTAGCAGGTGTAGTACTTAACCACGACACCACCAAGATTTCTAAGAGACTGTATATTAAGATTCTGTCTTGCTAGACATATTATCACATTTTAAAAAGTAAAGATGCATGGAATAAAACAGATCTGCCTTACACATAAAAAAATCACATTTCCATCAAGTTGATTATGACTCATAGCAACCCCATGGAACAGAGTAGAACTACCCCAAAGAGTTTCCAAAGATAGCCCAGTGGATTTCAACTGCTGACCTTTTGGTTAGTAGCCAGAACACTTAACCACTAAGCCACCATGGTTTTCAGATCCACCATAAAAACTAATAATTTAGACACAGCAGTGGAAAATTTACTAAAATTTCAAATTCACAAAAGACAACAAAAAAAAGATCAGTCTTGCTGTTCTCACAGTGACTAGAGAAATCCTGAAAGTATAGCCCCCAGGAACCATTCTAACTCAGTACTGAAGTCACTCTGCAGTTCTTCTTTCAATCAAAGATTAGACAAGTCTATAGGGCCTATAGTAACACGTGTAAGGGTCATGCTTAATAGTCCAGTTGTGTATAGGAGACTAATGGGCACACCAGTCCCAAAACAAAGATGAGAAAGCAGAAATGAAAAGGAAAACTGGACAAATAGAAACAGGGAAACTGGGATGGAGAAGACTATTGACAGTTTAAGGGGTTGACAACCAATTTCACAAAACAATTTGTGTATTAAGTGTTTAGTACGAAACTAATTTGCTCTATATACTTTCACCTAAATCACAATAAACAAACAATAATAGAGTTACTGAAATTTAGAAATATCTATAAAAATAATTCTAAAGCAAATGAGAAGTTTTACATGTAACTTGCTTCCCAATGTTGTATATATTTACGTTATAATTTTAATGTTATTTAAATTTAGAAATTAATACAATGGCTTGCATACATAAATGTTCAATTTTTCATATCTTTTTAAATTATAACTTCATAGAGCAGAAATGGTTCTTCATTTTGGCATATTCTTTTCTGCCCTTTAAAAATGGAGTTTCATGTATATGACAGATGCATAATTTTAAGTGATACTTCTGTTGATGAACACCCAGTTGGTGTTTCAGGAAAAAAAAAGGAAAAAAAATTTTCACCAATTAAAAATCATGAGAATAAGGATTTTACTAAGCCTTTTGGGAGACTTGTCTTTTGTATCTATGATAAATACATGATTATAAGAACAAATTATATGAGGAGCAATAATTTCCCAGTAATGTGATCATTAAAAGACCTCCAAACTGCAATATATCAGTATTAATTGGAGACAGATGATCATCTTAGTGACATGCTCAAGTCATTATCCGTATTTCAGTGCTTTATGAATACCTGAATATTCTTAATGAGGTGATTATTTTTTAGAAGGTTTTGAATGCAAAGTCTTAATAGATTGTTTATTTTAGAACAAGAAACAGTAAAAGAATAAAATTAGGTCTTGCTAATTAAGATTATTTGAGAAATAATTTTGGGCTAAGTGATCCAAATATTAACTTTCAATTATTTTTGCATATAGAAGGATTTCAGCATTTACTATAATTATGCTGTGTGTTGCCAGTTGGATTATGCAAGCAAATTTCAGGCAACATTCTTTGTGTGTTACGAATCACTAATCTAAATTTTAGGGTATAATTTGTCAATTGAAACATCAAAATGTTAAATTATATACCATCATAAAATTCCTCTAAAAATCTCATGTTTTCTAATGACTGTTGCTTCTTCATTATACACTTTTTAAAATACCTGTGTTGTCTCTCCACACCTTAGAAATGCAAACTGCAGCTTTTAAATATTTGAAGTGATGCCCAAAACAACAACAACAACAACAAAATAAAACAACCTAAAAAATAACCCATGTGTTCACATTTATTTTCTTTCTAGAAAATCTTGGCTATGATATTACAGACGCATCCTATTGTTAAGCTTTCCAACATGTGGGCATATAGGAAGACTTCATAACAATCTTTCCTAAATCCCAGCTACTTTTCTTTTTTTTATTAATATATTAATCCATATTGCATATTTCAGTATAAATCCAGATTTCAGACACAGGATATTTATGGTTCATTTCTGTCACCATGCCAACATATTTTATTCTGTATTTTTCAAAGTCCATATCTCTTTCACTGTCTTCATTTACCCTTCTTTACTATAATTTTTCTACTACTTCTCTGGCCAGATTTTTTTCTTTTTGCTTTGAACTATTTTCTTTTTCTTTCTTTTTTGGAGAAGTCTTAACATTCACCATCAAAAAGAACATCTCAAGATCTGTCCTGAAGTACAATGCTGCCAAGTGCTTCCACAATCTCCACATGTCTAAAAGGAAGACTAGTTAATATGACTCTGATTGAAATTTAGGCTCCTATAACTATTGTCAAAGATGTAGATTTTTGCCAGTTTGAAGATTTTGATCAACGTCTGCAGTCTAAAATGGAAAAAACATGCAATTAAAATGCATGGCTAAATACTGGTGATTGGAATGTCAAAACTGGAAACAGGTAAGAAAGAACATTAGTTGTAAAATACGGCTTCGGTGATAGAAATGACAGCAGTGATCACACGGTAGACCTTTGCAAAACCAGTGATTCTTCACTGCAAATGCCTGTTTTCAACACTGTAAACAGGAGTACACACATGGATGTCACCAAAGGTAACTCACAGCAGTCAAATTGAGGACATTTGTAGAAAGAGAGGATGGAAAAGCTCTCTGCCATCAGTCACTTCTTTGGCTCTTGAATATGAGATTACAATGATAACATTGATCAGTTTTTGAATGTTGAGTTAACCCTGAGTAATTTCTTCAGCACATGTGTTAGTTAGACTTGTACAGTTTAAGTTCCAAATGTTTCATTTTTTTTTTTTTTTTGCTGTTTCTTTTGATCACCTAGTTTAATTCTATTGCTTTCTGAGAACACACTTAGTATGATTTCTATTGTGTTCAATTCAAGAGGAAAATTCATGGCTCTGAATATGGTCTATCTTGGTGAAAGTTCCATTCAAACTTGAGAAGACTGTGTACTCTATGAATGTCAAATAGACCAAACTGATTGGTGGTGCTGCTTAGGTCAAGCATATCTTTGTTATGTTTATTTATTTACTTATCTATCTATCTATTTATTTGCCTATTTAACCTACCAGTTCCTAGAACAGGCAAGTTGGAACACCCAACTGCTATATTCCATTTGCCTATTTTTGTCAGATTTGTCATTTTTCCCTCACATGTTTTGAAACTCTGATTTTAAGTGCACATACATTGAGAATTGTTATGAATTCTCAGAGCACTGATTTTTTTTCTCATTAGGTGACAGTTCTCTTTAACATTGATAATTTTCCTGGTTCTAAGATCCGACTTGTCTGAGCATAGGTATGACAGTTCTTTTCTTTAACAAATTGTTAGTATTTTATATTTTTCTCCTCCTCTTTAGTTTTGACCTAACTCTTTTATTTAAAGCAGGATTACAATGTTGTTGTTATTATTAGATGTGGTCAAGTCAGTTGAATGAAACAACACTATGTACAACAGAACAAAACATTGCCTGGTCCTGCACCATGCCCACAATTGTTATGCTTGAGCCCATTGTTGCTGCCACTGTGTCAGTTCATCCTGTGGAAGGTCTTCCTCTTCTATACTGAGCCTATACTTTACTAGGCCTGATGTCCTTCTCCAGGGATTGGTACCTCCTGACAACATGTCTAAGGTATGTAAGATGCAGTCCCACAATCCTTACTTCTAAGGAGAATTCTGGTTGTACTTCCTCTAAGACATATTGTTTGTTCCTTAGGCAGTCCGTGGTATATTCACTATTCTTTACCAGTGTCATGGGTTGAATTGTGTCCCCCCAAAAATATGTGCAGCCCTGTGGCTGAGATATGATTCCTAGTATCTTGGGACTGTCCTCCGTTGTGTGGTTTCGCTAAACTGTATGTTAAAGGGGCTGTAAATTCCTGCATAGAATTACTTCCTTGCTCTGCAGTAGGCAGAGTTTCCCTGGAGTGTGGCTTGCCCCACCCTTAATGCTTTCAGCTTGCC
Source organism: Heterohyrax brucei (assembly GCA_028571685.1). Classification (NCBI taxonomy): domain Eukaryota; kingdom Metazoa; phylum Chordata; class Mammalia; order Hyracoidea; family Procaviidae; genus Heterohyrax; species Heterohyrax brucei. The sequence goes on from CM053148.1 coordinate 103,020,772, forward strand.
AGAGATAAAAGGAAAGGGAAACAAAGAGAATGAGAAGCCTCACACCATCAAGAAATGTGCACCAGGAGAAGATCACGTCCTTGAGACCTGAGGTTCCTGCGCCAAGACGCCCCCTGTACAAAGACTGATGCAATACCGGACTTTCCTCCAGAGTCGACAAGGGGAAAGCCTTCCCCTGGAGCCGACACCCTGAATATGGACATGCAACCTACCAGACTGTGTAAGAATAAACCTTCCTTTGTTGAAGCCATTCACTCTGTGGTATTTCTGTTAGAGTGGCATTAGCTGACTAAAACAACCAGCATCACAGTTCAAAGGCATTTGTTCTGTCTTCCTTATTCTTGGTCCAGCTTCTGCGTGCATACGATTTCATTGAAAATACTGTGGCTTAGCTCAAGAGAATGTGACTCTTCAAAGAGACATCTTTGCTTTTCAACACTTTAAGGACATCTTTTGCAGAAGGTTTTCCCAATGTAATGTGTCTTTAAGTTTCTTGACTGCTTCTTCTATGGGCGTGGACTGTAGATCCAGTTAATGTGAAATCCTTGACAGCTTTGATCTTTTCTTAGTTTTTCACAGTATTGCTTATTGGTCCAGATGTGAAGATTTTTGTTTTCTTGAAGTACAATCCATACTGAGGTCTGTGGTCTTTGATTTTCAGCAGTCAATGTTTCAAATCTTCTTCACTTTCAGCAAGCAAAGCTGTATCATCTGCATAATGCAGGTTGTTAATGAGTCTTCTAATTCTTAAACCTTGTTCTCCTTCATACAGTCCAGCTTCTCGGATAATCTGCTCAGCATACAATTTGAATAGGTATGGTGAAAGAATGCAACCTTGAGACACACCTTTCCTGACTTAAAAACATGCAGTGTCCCATTGTTCTGTTCAGACAGCTGCCTCCTGATCCATATACAGATTCCTCGTGAGCACAATTAAGTGGGAATTCTGGAATTCCCAAGCTTCACAATTTTATCCATAGTTTGTTGTGATCCACACAGCTGAATGCCTTTGCAGAGTCAATAAAACACAGGTGTTTTGGTATTCTCTGTTTTCAGCCAAGACCCATTAGACATCAGCAATGACATCCCTGGCGCTGCATCCTCTTCTGAATCCAGCTTGAATTTCTGGCAGTTCCCTGTCAACATACTGCTGCAGTCGCTATTGAATCTTAGCAAAATTTTATTCATGTGTTATATTAATGATACTGTTTGATAATTTTCATATTGTGGTGGATCATTTTTCTTGGGAATAGGCATAAACATAGATGGTTTCCAATTGGTTGGCTAGGTAGCTTTCCTCCATTTTTTTCTTTGGCATAAATGGGTGAGTACTTCCAGCACTGTATCTATTTACTGAAACATCTCAGTTGATATTCTGTTAATTCTTGGAGCCTTTTTTTTTTTATCAACAGTGTCTTCGGTTCTACTTCTACTTCTGCTTCTGCTTGTACTTCTAGTTCTATTTCTTCCTTCAGTACTATCAGTTCCTGATCTGTCTGCTTTTCAAATAGTTGAAGAGCAACCAATTCTTTCTGGCATAATGACAGTGTATTCATTCCCTCTTCTTTGATGCTTCCTGAGTCACTTAATATTTTCCATGTAGAATCCTTCCCACTGCAACTTGAGGCTTGAATTTGTTCTTCAGTTCTTTTAGCATGAGACATGCAGAGTGTGTTCTTCCCTTTTGGTTTTCTGTTTCCACGCCTTTGTGTGCCATTGAAGTACTTTGTCTTCTCCAGCTGCCGTTTGAAATCTTCTGTTCAGTTATTTTATGTCTTCCTCCCTTCCTCCCTCCCTCCCTCCCTTCCTTCCTTCCTCCCTCCCTTCCTCCCTTCCTTCTTTCTTTCCTCCCTTCCATCCTTCCTTCCTTTCTTTCTTCTTTTGCTTTAGGTACTCAGGGCTCAAGACCAAGTGTCAGAGTCTTTTCCAACATCCAATTTTGGTCTTTCTTTCTTTCCTGTCTTTTTAATAACCTCTTGCATGGGTGCTGTCATTGATGTCATTCCACAGCTCATCTAGTCTCTGGTGCATCAGTGTTCAACATATCAAATCTGTTCTTGAGATACTCTGAAAAATCAGGTGGGATATACTCAGGATTATACTTTGGCTCCCGTGGAATTGTTTCAATATTCTTCATTTTCAGTTCGAATTTGCAGATGAGCAGTGCCACAGGCAGCAACTGGTCTTGTTTTGACTGATGATATCAAGCTGTTCCATCATCTATTTCCACAGATGCCGTCACTTTGATTCCAGTGAGGTCTATGTGTGTAGTCACTGTTTATTTCGGTGAAAAAAGAGATTTCTAACAAAGAAGTTGTTGGTCTCACAAAATTCTATCATGCTATCTCCAGCATCATTTCTATCACAAAGGCCATATTTTCCAACTACCGACACTTCTTTCTTTACAAATTTTGCATTCCAATCATCAGTAATTATCAGTGTGTCTTGATTGCACGTTCAATCTATTTCAGACTGCAGAAGCTGGTAAAATTCTTCATTTTTTCATCTTTAGCCTTAGTGGTTGGCTCATAAATGTGAATAATAGTCATACTAACTGGAAGTTTGTAGGCATATTGATATTATTCTATCACTGGCAGCACTGTACTTCAGGACAGATCTTGAAATGATCTTTTTGACAATGAATGCACCACCATTTCTCTTTATGCTTTTATTTCCAGCATAATAGCCCATACAATTATCTGATTCAAAATGGTCAAAAGCAGTCCATTTCAACTCACTAATGTGTAGGGTATTGATTTTATGTGTTCTATATCATTTTTGATGATTTCCAATTTTCCTAGATTCATGTTGCATACATTCCACATTCTGATTATTAATGGGTGTTTGCAGCTGTTTCTTCGCATTTTAAGTTATGCCACGTCAGCAAATAAAGTTCTTGAAAGCTTGACTCCATCCACATCAGTAAGGTTGACTAGACTTTGAGGAGACAGCTTCTCCAGTCATCTTTTGAGTGCCTTCCAACCCGGGTGCTCATTTTTCAGACCATACCTGACAATGTTCCACTCCTATAAGGTTTTCAATGGCTAATTGTGCCAGGTCCTTCTTCCTAGCCAGTCTTAGTTTGGAAGCTCAGCTGAAACCTGTCCACCATGGGTGACCCTCCTATTATCTCAATACTGGTGGCACAGTTTCCAGCATCACAGTGACATGCAAAGTCCCACAGTACGACAAACTGACAGCCAAGTGGGGGATGATTCACTTGAGCATCTATTTATAGGATAAAATTCTATATAACAAAGTCAGTCATTTTGTTGTTGTTACAACTCATATTTTCCCCTACACCTTGCCATTTTCTTCTTTCTTGCATGGTTTCTGATGAAAATTTAACTCTAATTGTTGTTCTTGTTTTTCTACAGGTAAAGTGTTTCCTCCATCCTGCGTTTTTAAAAGTTTTTATTTTGCTATTTGTCTGAATATTTGTCAGACAGTCTGAACTGTTTGAATATGTCATTAGATATCTACCCTTAATTTTGAAAGAGCCATTGTTACTGTTATTGCTTCAAATATTTCTGTGGCTGTTATGCTTCAAATATATGCTATTATGTTGCCGTTACTGCTTCAAATATTGCTCCATAGTATTTTTTTTTTTTTTGCTTCTTGTATTTAAATTACACATTACACCTTTAAAAGTTTTCCTACATTTCTTGTTCTGATGTGCTTTCTACTTATTGTTCCTGTTTCTATTTGCATTTTATTTTTGAAGTTATTATTGTCTCATCTTTAAGCTCCCTGATTCTTTCCTCAACCATATTCAGGCTGCTGATGAGCTCACTGACATCACTCTTCATTACTCTTGCTATATTCTTCATTGCTAACATTTCCTTTGGTTCTTGTTCAGCATTTCTATCTATCTGCTTATGTGGATGGTCTTTTCTTATATGTCCATTTCTATTAGAACTTACACAATTTTAATTCAGGCAGCTTATATTTCCCTTCTGATCATTCCAATATCTAGGTCTTATCTGACTCTGGTGATGATGCTTATTTAAATTTTTAAGAATCTGATTTTTTTTATTATGATGATGGAATGAAAATGCACATTCCCACGTAAATTTGCATGCCCACCTGTATGGAGCTCCCACTGATCTCCCTGGCCAGTAACAGCACATTCTTCCTCTCTGCTCCATACATGTCTTATCCTCCTAACAATCTCCTATTCCCTCCTCTCCAGCCACTCCTCTTCTTCCAGTAAGGGGTCAGCAGGATGACATCCTATAGATGCACAGAACATAAAGCGCACACATGATATGTTCACTCTGTGTCACCAAGTCCAATTGATTCCTGTCTGAGAGTTGACCTCTATTATGATTTATGGACAGGTGCAGCATCAGGGCCAGGGGCCGTGCTCCCATGGGAACTTGAAGGGCCCTGGACCATCATCAATTGCGGTCTTTTAATGGACATCTCAGGGTGAACTCCTTTTTATTCTTGTTTTGCCAGTGAGACTCAACTTTGTGAGCTCCATCAGGCTATCACTGGTGGTGGCTGGGTACCATTCGGTTCTTCCAGTCACAAAGTCAGTGTAGTCACCAACTCATGTGGGTCTCTCTGTCTTCTGGATTCTCTTTCACCCATGTCATTTTGGTCCATGGTGATCATCCATTCCTGCTGAGTTGGGACAATTTGCTGTAGCCTCAGATGGCAGCTTGCAACTTTTAAGAACTCAGATACCACTAACCAACGTGGGTTACAGAGGGCTCTGATAGCAAAATGCTAGTTGTGCCAATCGGCCTCGACTTCCTCTGAGAGCATGGTCCCCAGCCCCCTGCCCCAGCTACTCTGTCCTTGTCATATTGATTTAAGATGGGAGGAGTAATGTTATGCTGAGGTCCAGTTAATATTGATCTTCTTTCTAACGTGTGCTGTCCCGGATGTAGCCAAACCAATTTTCTATCAACCATTTAATCTAAACCCTCTCCCCGTGCCCTCCCTCACTCCCCACCGTTGCAGCCGTCAAAGAGTCTTTTCTTATATGCATAAATCTGTTTTTAAGTTCTTATTGTAGGGGTCTCATACAATATTTGTCCTTCTGTTACTGACTACTTTCACTCAACATAATGTCCTCTAATTGAAACCAGGTTATGAGATGTCTCCTAAAATCATTGTTGTTCTTTATCATTGCATAGTGTTCCATTGAGTATATATACCATAGTTTACTTACCCATTTCTCTGTTGTTGGGCATCTGGATTGATTCCATCTTTTTGCTATTGTGAATTATGCTGTGATAAACATTCATGTGTGTGTATTAGTTGGTGTGAATGGCCTTGATTCTGTAGGATACATTCTGAGCAGTGTAATTACTGGGTCAAAGGTACATTTTGATCCAGCTTTTTAAGGAAGTACCAGATTGCTTTCTAAAGAGGTTGCACCATTTTGCAATCCCACCAACAGCGTAGGAGAGTTCCAATTTCTCTACAGCCTCTGAAACATTTGTTGTTTTGCAATTTTTGGATCATAGCCATCCTTGTTGGGGTGAGATAGTATCTCATTATAGTTTTGATTTGAATTTCTTTAATAGCTAATGACTGCAAGCATGTCCGGGTATGTTTTTTGGCTGCTTAGATCTCCTTTTTAGAGAAGTCTCTGTCTGTCTCTTTTGCCCATCACTTAATTGGGTAGTTTTTCTTTTTCTTATTGACATTTTGTAGTACCTTATAGACTATGAAGATGAGGCGTTGGTCTGATATACAGTTGCCAAATATTTTTTCCCATTCTGTAGGTGGCTTTTAATTCTATTAATAAAGTCTTTGGATGAGCAAAAGTGTTGGATTCTTAAGTCCCATTTACCTATTTTCTCTTCTGTTGTTTGTGGTTTGTTTGACAGATTTTGAAGTTTATGTATGTTGTGTATTAAAACTTCCATTGTTGTTCCTACTTTTTCTTGGATGATCTTTATCATTTTAGGTTTCATATTTAGGTCTTTTATGCAGTTGAGTTGGTTTCTGTATAAGGTGTAAGATATGGATCTTGTATCAAATTTTTTGCAGGTGGATATCCAATTTTGCCAGCACCATTTGTTGGAGAGATTGGTTTTTTCCCCAGTTTAATATCGTTGGGACTTTGTTGAATATCCACTGTTCATAGGAAGATAGTGTTATCTCTGGGGTCTCAGTTCTGTTCCATTGATCTATCTGTCTCTTTTTGTACCAGTACCAGGCTGTTTTGACTACTGTGGCAGTGTAATAGGTTCTAAAGTCGGGTAGTGAGAGGTCTCCCAGTGTGTTGCTCTTCTTCAGTAGTGCTTTTCTTATCCCAGGCTTCTTCCCTTTCCAAACAAAGTTGGTGATTTGTTTCGCCATCTCATTAAAAAATGTCACTGGAATTTGTATTGGGATGCACTTGGCTTGGCTGCATTATGTAAGCAGATTGCTTTAGGCAAAACAGACATGTTCACTATGTTAAGTCTTCCTGTGCATGAGCAAGGTAGGTTGGAATCTGAATTTTTTTGACTTTTTGTTTGCTTAGTCATTTTTGTTGGATGCCAGATATGATGAATCAGATGTCAGGAATAGAAATAATTGTTCATTTAGTGTGGTTTTTATGTTAATCTGGCTAGTACAAGTGTGCTTAAAGTTTGCTGTAACTGTAGATGCTACAGACTTAATATTTTTCTTACATTCTCTCTCTCTCTTTTTGGTGTCCATTGTTTACTTTTGTCTACAATAAATATGCTTCCCCAAAATAGAGTCTATGTCTTCAAGCCCTTTCAGCTTTAATCCACTATTTTATAATGGAATTCTAGTAGGAGTGTGATAAAATGTGTGTATATGGGAAACACATACAATCTTATGATTAAATCTCAGCCATTTACTGGGTATCTCTGGGCTATGACCATCACGACATAATCTGTCTCACTTGTCAAATGTTGAGCTTTGTCTGGTTGGTAACTTTTATTCTTCTAAGAAGACAAATCATTCAATTTTCCAATATAAACTAACTTAACTAATTTAATTATGAAGAAGTATTCTTTGTGCCTGAAACATATTATTTCAATTTAAAGTACAACCACTAAAGATTTATATGTTAAGCAACTATTTTATTTCTACAATTCAGTAATACTCAGTTTTAATCAAATCATATAATATTCAGAAGTATTTGATTCATTTTCAGCATCGTATTTCTTAGGTCTTCACTGACTAAATCATTTCTTTCTAATTATATGTATTTTTGCCTTCTCTGCAACCTCTCATTTTCTCCTTTGCTTCCTGCTTATTTTCCTTCTGGTTTTCTCTCTCTCTCTCTCTCCCACACGCACACTGATTTTCTCTCACAACACACCCACATACACACACAGAATTTTATGCATGTCTTTTGGCAAGTTAAAGATGAAAAGGCAATTTTTATATTCCTATGAAGTGTCACTGAGTCACTGAGTATTTTGTAAGGCAGCGTAAACTTTAGCCACATAGCCAGCCAAGTGCCAAGTGCTGTCGACTCAGATCTGACTCATGTTAGCCACATAGCTCATTGCAAATAATAAACTACTATTCTAAAAAAAGAAAAAAAAATACACTGTAGGAAAATTTTCCAAATACAGCATTGAAGCCCTCTTATTCTTCTAATATTATCTTCAAATTTCCAAAAAAAAAAAAAAAAAGCAGAAAGAAAGAAAATGAAAGAAACTTATTACTCCAGCAATTTCTTTTGGCTTTATCACTTATGAAAGTAATTTTCTTTGGGACTTTATTGCACCCTGAAGTGGAAGAAGTTGAGATTTGTGAGATATTTTCTGCTATAGGACAGCATAACTTCTTTAAATCCCATTGAATACATGTTCTAGTTTTTAGTTATTCTTTAAATCTTTAAGTTTTTACTGTCAGGAAGTATTGCCAGTCAAGTGTCATTACAAAAAAAAAAAAAAAAAAAAAACCCACCCACTGCTGTCGAGTAAAAGGAAAACAAAAAAGCCCTGTTGTGTCAATTTTGACTGATGGACCCTATAGGACAGAGTAGAACGGCCTCATAGAGTTTCAAAGAGCACCTAGTGGATTCAAACCACCTTTTAGTTAACCTTGCCAGCCACTGTCCCTGAGTCCGTTCTGACTCACAATGACCATGTAGCCCTCAACAACTATGCCAACAGAGCTTCTAGGGTCATTACAGGTAGCTAGTATTTCATATTTAAATGGAAGAGGTGAGAGAAAAAAGTGAAAATTGCTTAATTTAGTAGGCTTCCTTATCTCTATTGTTTCTATATTGACACACTTGCATTCTAAATATATTACTAAAATCTCCATGTCCATACTGGAGGGAAGATGATGAAAAGCATTTCAATTGATTCCACTAGAATGTGTCATTTTCTTGATAATAAAGAATAGTAGGCATTGTCCCTGTCCAAGCCTTTTAATAGATTATTTCAATCCCATGCCCTACTGCCATGTTATTATTATTTTTTTAAGCCAGATCAAGGACCATTGTCTTTTCTGAAATACTTTTTGTGTATATCTATTTCTTAACCCATTTTTTATAAGTAAAGAAATGAAATTCAGAGAGAATATAAATAGCTTGCTCAAGGCTTTTTTTTTTTTTGCTCTGAGACAACATGTGAATATTGAACTTGAAACTCTCCTTTAGATCTCCTACAGAGTGGTATTTTATTTAATGTTTTCTTGGCTGTTTTTCAGCTGGTAAATTCACATATTTACTGAAGTCAGTACCAACTGTAGTTAAGCCTCATCCCCAGTTAAGTGTTGACTTGGCTTGGCTTACTGGGAATAGCGTGCCCTTTAAAGAATATAATTTGCTAATTCAACATTACATCATCCTTGTTCCAGTCCTGTCTAACTGTGGCAACCAAATTGTTCAGCAAACTAGGAAACCTGCATAGGAGCTGTGGTGTTGAGATGGGGAAGTACTCAGGTTCTCACCAAAGGTTAAAAGTCTGAACTGAAATTGAGAAGGGTGAGGAGATAGCCTGCTAGTTTTCAGCCAGGTCATCACCAGCTTGTTCCTGAGTGCGGACTTTTGTTTATGAGTACCAAGGAACTGGACCAGATTCACTGTTCAAAGCTGAGAGGCTCAGCTGTTATTCCCCAAAGACAGAATAACAGGAATTGCCAGGGCAGAGAGGGTAGGGTTATGGCTCTCATGGAGCAGGAGAATGGGGCTGCCCAGCACTGAGAGAGCACAGTTGCTGTTTCAGTGGATCTGGAAGGTGGAACTGAACTCCAGGCCCTAAGAACCCCCACTAAGAATCTGGAGAGTGTGGCCAACACCCAGAGAATGATGGGCAAGGCAATTGCTTAAATGGTTTAGTTAAACAGAGGATTATTTTCAACCCTTGAGAGTTAATGCAGGTTATTCTGATTACTTGCTTGGTGCCTGTTATGTGATTTTTTTCCCGCTCCAATTTCTCTCATTTGTAATGGAAATGATTATTATTATTTTTTTAATGCTTTTACTGTTAGGCGTTGTAAAACTTTTCCAGTCTGTACTCATTACTCAATTTCAAAACCACTTCCACGTTTTAGGTATCTGCTGGAGCAGCACCTCACTCTCTCGGTGTCAAATTCTGTCTTGGTTACCTAGTACTGTTGTAACAGAAGTGCTGTAGGGAAAAGCTTTAACATAAAGAAGTTTATTCTCTCAGGATTTAGGAGGGTAGAAGTTTAAATTAGTATGCCCATCTCTGAGGAAATTTTCTCTTCTGGTGGCTGTGGAGGGAGATCTTTGTCATAATTTTGGTCTAGGGTTTCTTCAACCCAGAGACCGTAAGTCCAAAATAAGCACTCTGCTCCCAGCTCTACTTTCTTGGTGTTTGGAGATCCCACTCTTCTCTACTTGCTTCTGTCTTTTGTATCTTAAATAGATGGACTCAAGTTACAACCCTAATACAGTAAATTTTATTCATCCTCCTTACCATAATGGTCTTCTCACTCCCAAACAGGCTTATGACCTCAGCACGAGAAGCTAGGATCTGCAACGCATAGAACAATCACATCAGGTGACCAAATTGAGGACAACCACACGATACTGAGAATCAAAGCCTAACCAAATTGAGAAACATTTAGGGGGAAGCCATTCAATCTGTAACAGGGATTAAATCTCTCTCAAACTATTGATCCCCGAACCCGAACTCCAATCTTCCACTAAGTCTCTCTTCTCTCTTTCCACATTCCTTTTTCTACTCTAAGAGATACTGTGGGTGCAAAGCAGAAAAGATACTGTTCTACTCTCCCACCATCTAAAGCTCTAATTAACTGTTATTGAGATACTCCAGCTATGTGTTTCTTTAACACTTGGATATATTTCCACAATTTAATAACTCCATAAGTTTCCTATTCATTGCTTTGGAGGTTAAGACACACGTTTCTGCGTGACTGTTCTAAGATTAATGCTCATGACCTTCCCTAACTTTGTGGTGGTAAGAAAAACCCACTGCTGTCATGTTGATTCTGATTCATAGCAACCCTATAGGTCAGAGTAGAACTGCCCCACAGACTAGCCAAGGAGCACCTGGAGGATTTGAACTGCTGACCTTTTAGTTAGCAGCCATAGCCACTCAACTGCTACACCGCCACGATGTCCTCAGACTGTGGTGGGGCCTTATAAACTCCCCATCTTGGCTTCACCATATTTGTCTGTTATTGCTGGCTGAGTACCAGTTACTGTTTAGTTGTCTTTACAACAATGCTCTCATTATGAAGTAGAAATTTGTCTTCTTGTAATACAGAGCTGAATGAAAGCATTTTGTGGACTGGGCCTTTAATTCTATCTAAATTTCATTCTTTCATGTATTTAACTTCACATACAGTAAGAATGAACAAAACAGTGTAAATATCAGTAGTTTTTAAAATTAATGTATATGTTTCTAGAATAAGAATATGAGGTGCTTAATAAATTACTAATATAGTCCATAAAAAAATTCAACATTGTTATTTCAATTAAAATTAATGATTGGTAATTTATTTTCTCTTTTGGAAATTTTTTACCATAAATTTTAACTTTCCCCAGTGTTTTAGGAATTATCAGTTGCATCAACTGTGTTCCATCACAATATCTAAATCCATTTTTCTACTCCAGATGTTAAAATAATAAAGAATAATAAAAGCTGTCAGATATCATGTATGAAGCAACTTTAGAGAAAGTCAAATTTTATTTGGTATTCCATCTGCTAAGATGGTTGTCTTCATTACTCAATAAGTCACATCTATAAATTTTTAATGGGACATTTTCTCAAACTTGGTTTAACATTTGGGAAGAAATTATTCAAATAACGCCTTGAAGTATGAAAATTGATCATTGTATGTTAAAATTTAATCATGGATTCCAAGTTGTTAAAGACAGAAAAGATGACAAGTCACATTTGTGTATTTCATATTGCATAATCAAGGAATTTAAAATAAAACTATGTACTTAAGTGTTTAAAAATAATTGCTGCAGATAATATATCAATTAAGTATTTAGATGACATACCGGCAAAATGTATTAAATACAAGTATTTTTTCTTGAATATTTCTTAAATTTATTTTATTTTTTAGCTTGCTTTCTTAGTCTTTTTTCCCCACCCCCTTTATTATCTATAGAGTGATGCATCCTTGAGATCTCTAACCCTAACTGGGATGGAAATATTCTAGGACAGCTTTTCAAATTCAAGTTATTGTACTTTCAGATCACTCAACAGTATGTAGAGAGTGAAAAGCTCCTTCTGACTTAAAAATAATGGAAAAGTCTGTCACCTGGGATTGGCAATAACAGAAGCCATTAATAATGATCTAACAAGTAAGTTTAAAATCAACTGCAAGATTTCTTTTAAAGATAACACTGTAACTTTGCTCCAAGTTTATTTTCTTTTTGTTTCTTTCAGTAGCACTGCCATTGACATAAAGCAAAAAACAGATTCAAATATTATTCATGTGAAGAATAACTATGCTGAAGGTATGTGAAAGGTATAGTCATTTTGAATGTTAATTTATTTCCAACCAACACAGCTACTTTCAATACCAAGAACGTATAGCAAATGACACAGATAAATGGACCACAGGATATTTATGTAAGCAAGTATTCTCTGTGAAACACACACACACACACACACACACAAACACACAAACACAAACACAAACAAATCTAAAATGATGAAAGCTATAAACCAAACATTGTTGGGAGTTGTTTCTATGGCAATTTACTGTACACAAATGATAAGATATTGGATAAAGTTGAAATCCAATTTTCTTTAGGAAAAATAATATTTTCATTTTTCTTATTTTTTTCCTGTAGGAATGATGTATACTGATTCTATATAATAAAGGTATAAAAACTCTACCCAGCACTTGTCAAATATAGAGTCATGCAGTGGATGGGGAAGTGAAAAAGGAAAAGAAGGCAGAAAGAAAAGAAGTGAAATAGGAGAGAGAAAGAGAAAGGAAAGATGGAAGGATGAATACAGGACAAGTTACTCCTTGAATGAAAACAAATCTAATGAAGAGGTTTGATTTAACTCATTTTAGGCTTTGGAAAGACTCAGTCATAGATGAAAACTGGCTTTACTAATGATTAAAGTTTTTGTTGCTCACAGATTGATAATCAATTATCTAGTAAAAAGAATTTATTCTGTTGAATAATAACAGACTAGAGTCACAAACCTGACTCTGAAGAAGTTGACAGTCTGGTTTCACAAAAAAATAAAAGTTGATGCACATATAATACCTGGATAATAAGTTGCCCAAGTATACCTCAGTTCAGTGGCTCAGACTAGAGTTCTTAAGGAATTTAAAGGCAAGAATTATAACCATGGGTCCAGGTTCTAAGCCATAGACTCTGTATCTGGTACTTTATATGCAAAAGGTACTTTGTAGATGTGATGGAATTAATGGTTTAGAGGTCAGAGATCATTCTGGGTTACTGGAGTGGCTTTCAAATGTAGTCATGTGTCCTTATGAGAGGGAGAGAGTGGTAGATTTGAGTACAGAAGGAGAAAAGGTGATGTGATGATGAGAGCAAAGCAAGAAAAGGTTATCAATATGGGCCCATAAGCCAAGGAATTAGGACAGCTTCAGAGACTGAAAAGGCAAGGAAATAGATCTTCTTCACAAGCTTCTGAAGGAAGTGTGTTCCCACTAGCATCTTGATTTTGACCCGGTGAAACTTTATTTTGACTTCTTACCTCCTAAACTGTAAGGGAGTAAATGTATACAACTGTAAGTCACTGTGTTTGTAGTAATTTGTTATGATAACTACTGGAAACAAATACAAGTATACTCCTTAGTTCCTTTTCCATGTATTTGTTAACTACTATATGGCTGCTAACCAAAAAACTGGCAGTTCAAATCCATCATATGTCCCTCGGAAACTCTATTGAACCATTTATTCTACTCTGACCTGTATGGTCGCTATGAGTTGGAATTCACTGGACAGCAGTGAGTTTGGTTACACTTGTGCTGGAAACTCTACTGGTGTAGTGGTTAACAGTTGTGGCTGCTAACCAAAAGTTTGGCAGCTTGAGGACCCCTTCCCATGCCAATTCTCCATGGAAACACTACGGGGCAGTTCTACTCTGAGCTATAGGGTCACTATGAGTCAGAATTGACTCAGTGGCAGTGGGTTTGATTTTTTGGTATGTGTCTTAATCTTGTTAACACTATTTTGTCACTGAAGAGACCAAAAGCTGTTTATAATCATGGAACTTATGCTTTTTTTGAAACATAGACTTCAAAAATAATTCCAAAAATAAACGAGACAATTCCAGAAAATATAATAAATTATGCAGAAGACAAATCAAACTAGTATGACAAAGAGTAACTATTAACAGAATGAAAAACAAACCATAGATTGAGGGGGAAGAGATTTCTAAATCATGTATTATAAACAAAGACTCACTCAGAATTTAAAAGAACCTATTCAAAACAATAAAATAAAGCAAATCAATTTAAAAATGTCTAAAAGACTTGAACAGGCATTTTATTAAGGTGGATGAAACAATGGCAAATTAAAACATTCAAGATGATCAGCAACATAATCAGCTGCTAGGAAACTGTAAATAATAACCATGGTGAATTATCACCAAACACATATCAGAATCATTAAAATTAAAACAAACAAACAAAAAAAGATAAAATACTGACAATACTAAGTATAAGTGAGGATACAGAGCAACTGGAAGTCTCCCATATTATTCATGGGAATGCAAAATGATAAACTACTCTGCAAAACAATGTGGAGCTTTATTATGAATTTGCTGTCCAGTCAATTTCAACTCATAATGATCCCTTGTACAATAGAAGGAAGTACTGCACAGTCCTACACTGTTCTCACAATCACTGCTTTCTCATCTCTTCCCTGCACTGAGCCTGACTAGAAGTAGGACTCCTTAAGGGATCCCTGACCCTGTGGCAATGGAAGACAAAACTAGTGAGACTGAAGATAAAGCAAATGACATCAACATATTGGAGGAAAAACAAGATAAAAAAATTACAAAAGAAAAAAATAAGAAAGAAAAACTAAGAATTATGTGGAACTCTATCAAGATGATGATCTAAGACCTGAAAAAACAATTGGTGTTGTGACAAATCCAGTTAGTGTCTAATCTCTAAAGTCTACAAGGTACTGCAAAACCTCAACTATGAAAACATAAATCATCCAATTAAAAAGTAAGCAAAGGATATCAGGTACTTCACCAAAGAAGATATACAAGGAGCTAATGGATACATGAGGAAATGTTCATGATCATTAGCCATTTAAAGAAATACAAATCAAAACTACAATGATATACAATCTCACTCAAACAAAAATGGCATTAATCCAAAACAGACAATATGACAAACGTTGGAGAGGCTGTGGAGAGACTTGAACATTTAAGTATAGGTTAATGCAGGGACAACACACCTAAAAGAGAAGAGTTTGGTTGTATTTAGAAAACTTCTGAGCTTCAGTTTTAGTCCAGTTGTGCTGACTTGTCTGTTATAGAATTGCTTAATATCTTTTTCCTTCTTTCACCACCCTTCTAACAATCAAAAACTGTTTTCTTCTGTGTTTAAATCTTTTCTTGAGTTCTTGCCACACAAATAGATACATGCACACCATTGTTCATTGCAGCACTGTCCACTGTAGCAAAAAGATAGAATCAACTGAGGTGTTCCAAAATGAATGAAGGAATAAACAAACTATGCTATATTCATACAATGGAATATTATACCATAATGAAAAACAATGATGAATTTGGGGAACATCTCACAATGGAAGATTCTAGAAGGCATTAAGCTGACTGAAATCAGGCTTTCACGAAAGGACAAATATTGCGTGAGACCACATTACTAGGACTCAAGAAAAGGTTTAAACAGAGAAGAAAACAATCCTTGATGGTTACAAGGGTGATGAGACAGAGAGATTTATCAATTCTATAACAGTTATGAATTGTTCTAGGTGAAGGGATGGACGATACTCAGTAGAGGAGAAGTCAGCACAACTGGACTAAACAAAAAGCTAAGAGGTTTTCTAAATAGAACCAAATACTTCAATGGACAGAATAGGAGGGACAGGGACCTGGGGACCATGGTTTCAGGGGGTATTTAGGCCAATTACTGTAACAGAGTTAATTAAGAAAATAGTCTTCACCCCACTTCTGACACGATGGCACTTGGCTGGCTGGCCACTTTGGTGTGTGGTGTCTGTGGTCTTAACCTAGCAAACAGCCATCTAAGAAGCATCGATTGGTCTCAGCCCATCTTGAGCAAAAGGCATTGAAGAATAGCAAAGATATAATGAAAATAGAAGCCTAAGAGATAGTCTTCTGGATAAATTAGAAATTACATCAGTGTGAAACCAGAAGAACTAGATGGTGCCCAGCTACTACTAGTGACTGCCCTTACAGGGAACTCAATGAAGAGTCCCTGATGGAGTGTGAAAAATACAGGATACAGAACTCAGAGTTTAATTAAAAGACCAGATCTGGTGGTATGAAAGACTGGAGACTCTCCAGAAGAGATACCCCCTAGACTTTGTTAGAGGAGAAATGAAGCCATTCCAGAAACCAACTATTCTGACAACCATGAAATTGGTCTTTCAGACATAAAACAATGCTAATGAAAAGTGTGCTTCTTGGCTTAAGTTGATACAAGAGATTAGCTATGCAGCTCCTGTCCAGAGGTGAAATAAGAAGACAGAGGCAGACAGCAGCTGGATGAACAGACATGGAAAATAGGGGGTGGAGGGATTAGTATGGTTTCACAGTCTGAGGAGAGCAGCTAGGGTTATAGAACATACTGTGCGCAAATCTTTGTATAAGAAACTGATTTGAATTGTAAATTTTCACTCAAAATGCAATAAAAATACATTTTAATAAAAGTTTAATTGTGTTAGGGTAAGAGGCAAGTGATACTATGTGGGAAATACATTAATACTCTGTAGAAAAATATATTAACACTCTTGACATGACCGTGGCCATCTTGAGTCACCATAGTGTTGCTTATCACAACTCTCCCTAACCTTTTGTACTCATATTAACATTTTGAGTCCTTTAACCTAGAAGGGACCTAATAGTACACCCAGATCAAGGAGATAAGTCACGTAGGGACACACAAAATCATGAGAAAACAAAGGACGTGGAAAAATGCTCCCTTTAAGATAAGGAACTAAACAGATCTGGATATCTTCAGTTCTTTAACTTTAAAGAACTTAATCTCCTCTAGTGAACACTATAAATACTTCAGTAAAACTCAGTTCTGGGCTGTTAGCAGTGATGGCTGTAAGACCCCTGATCCCACTTTAGCTTGTCTTGTTTCTTTCTTATCCTCGGGGTCACCCCTAACTTTGACCCTGTTAGTTGGAGAAATTCTTCGACAATATTAGACTGAATTGTCACAGAAAGAATTCTGAAGCACCGAAATCTGAGCAAAAACATGGAAGGTAAAAGTATTAAACTATGGTAGGATTTCAGATAGATGTGGGTGACCACATGAGCAAAAAATTGAAGTAGTAATGAGTTTGGTTGAGTAAAAACTTGAAGCAGTTTGGTGTGGTTGAAGGGGCAGAAGGCAAATGTGGGTGGCACATGATGAGAGCAGAAAGAAAACCGGCACTGGACAGGGTCAACAAGGGATTAGAGAAATATACGGAACAAGGAGTTCTTGAGTAATTGAGAGAACACACCAGATAAGTTAAAAGGCTGACATTACTCTCCCTACCTGACATGGATTGAATTGTGTCCCCCCAAAAATGTTGATTTGACTCTGTTAGCCAAGTGCCATTGAGTCGGAGGAGACCCAATATGGTGCCATTCCTCCCCTGTGTTGTGAATTCTGCCTCTGTGATACTGATGATGCAGAACCAGCTGCAGTTGTGTTAGTGAGGCAGGATTCAAGCTACAAGCTTGTGTGATATAAAGGAGAGAAGTGAGCAGAGGAAGTTGGGAACTTCATACCAACAAGAACGCATGACTGAGAGCAGAGCATGTCATTTGGACCTGAGATTCCTGTGCCAAAGTGCTGTGCTTGAATTTGGATTCAGCTCACAGGACTGTGGTAACTTCTCTTGTTGAATGGATTTGCAATTTGTAAATGGATTTATGGCTTACTGGACTGTGATAATAAAATTTCTCTTCATAAAGGCTTCCAGTCAGATATTTTATGTTAGAACAGTACCAGGTGACGAAGACACTACCTAAAAACTCTCTCTTCTGAATTGTTCAACTTCTCTGCCAAGGTCACTGATTGGCATCAAATCTACATTGAATGATGGCTCGCTCTCCCTCCCTTTCTTTTTTCCCTTCTCTTTCTCCCTTCCTCCCTTTCTGTTTTTGTATGTTAATTTTATATTTTTATGAACTTTTTATTTCTTTCTGCCAAGATACAGCAATCAAAATATAAATTTAGTTTGAGGGAAAACAGTGAATTTAAAACTTATTTGCAACCTTATGCCAAATACCATCAAGTCAGATCCGACTCTTGGTGACCCTCAGTATGCAGGAAAGTGTTGTGATGTATCAAATATGCACTTGATATTGGTCAGGCTTTGCTTTGCTCTAAACATTTCCATAAAGTGTATAAATTCTAGAAATAAATACAAAAGATGAAATAAATTGTATAATACTGTCTGTCTCACAAATCTTCTCTCCATTTTAATAGTAGTAAGAAGGTTACCAAGATAATTACAAAGACAAAGACAAAAAAAAGTTCTATGAAAAAATTTAGAACACTCTTGGACATATATTTATAACAGGAAAAAGATAAATGATAAGGGGATAATCAATACTTATTTTCAAGTACATTGATTATAAGAATCATACTGATATATATGTATATATTTTTTGATAAATGTGTATAAAGATCTTAGTAAGGATGAAAGTCTTCATAACTCCCTGGAGTAGTGTTAATTAGACATTAAGAAAGGGAAGAAAGTATTTATGGTCTTAAGGTGGTAATTAATTACCCAGGCAAATTACCAAGAGAATGTAAATTTTCTTATCCTGTAAAATGATAAATAATATACATATGATTATTTCTAGATTGTATCTGAAAGCAAAAGTCTAGTATAAATTAACCTTCTTAAAATTATAATTTCTCTATTAGAGAAAAAGATAATTCCCTTTAAATTATAAATCTTGTGTGAAATTAAGCTACTTAACTAGTAAAAATAGTGTCTTAATTTATAAAATTAAATGATTTCTATTAGTAAAGCTTGTCCTGATCCATTGCCATTGAATTAATTCCTACTCTTAGTGATCCTGTAGGACAGAGTAAGACTGCTTCACTGTGTTTCTAGGGATGCAGTCTGTAGGGTAGCAAACTGCCTCACCTTTCTACTGCAGAGAAGCTGGTGGATTCTGACCACCAACATTTCAGTTAGAGCTGAACCCCTGAAATTAGTAGGGTAGGTTTACTCAATGCAATAATACTTCTGAAATTTTTTTTATATAAACAGAAAGTGCTATAAAGAAAATGACTTTATATTATTCTCTAATTTCTCCTCTATCTCTCTACCTGAAACAAATTTTTCTACACAAATTTTTTTCTCGCAAGTGACCACATTTTGTATCTTTCTAAGAGCCCCCTATCAGATAGAGTGAGCAGCCCCACTTATCTGTCAGTGGAGGCTTGCTTGTTGCTGTGATGCTGGAAGCTACACCACTGGTATGTAGGTACCAGCAGGGTCATCAATGGTAGACAAGTTTCAGTTGGATTTCTAGACTAAGACAGACTAGTAAGCAGAACCTGGCAGCCTACTTCTGAAAAGAATCAGCAAGAGGAAACTTTATGATTTACAATGAAACATTGTC